>OX451737.1:1594014075-1594633629 GCA_948472305.1 Vicia faba | reverse complement strand
GGGTAGTCCCTAGAGTAGGTGTTATTGTACACCAAACTGGATTATCATATTTGTGTGTTATTATCATTTTTCATTGTTTTGTTTTGTTTCTTGATTGATCAACATGTCGTATACAGATGTTGGAACATCTGTCAGGACCATGTTCTGATATACATCATATTAGTATGTTTTTATTATGTCCAAGTATTTTTTATGCAAAGATCTTTGTCTCAACACGTGTTAGAACTTTGTTATCTGCATACCATGATTTCAATAGGTATTAGAGGAGACATCCTGTTATGTTTTAGGTGAGATCGGGGAAGATGCTTTTTGGTACTTTGGACATGGAAGGATTGAAGTTTTATTTGGAGCTACTGATGTGGTTGTGGTGTTACTTGTGAGGCATTTTTTTTTCTACTGCACGTGCCTCTGATGTGTAAATCTGGGGTGATCAGGTTTAACTTGTCTTCTGGTGTTTTGGCTTTCCTTGGAAGAGCTGGATGATTAAGGGAGCTATGGTCCCTACCTGATGGATACTATTAAGGATATATATTATGTATGTTGTCCCATGATATGTTCTCAATATCTTACTTGGAGTCTGATAAGTGATGAAGATGTAAGTCTCTTAAGTCTCTATCAAGACCCTTTAGGTTTACTGCTGAATTCAGATACCTAGTTGTTCACATCTCAGTCTAGAAAGATGGGGTAATTGTTCTCTAGAAGTACAAGACCAGTAGGGAGGAAGCTAAAGAGATAAGGTTGTGTTGATCCTTTCACACTATGGTCTATGTATGATGTCTTACCAAATGTTATGACATTATACCTTGTGAACTTGGTCAATTCATATTGTTGTTTGGATGATCCCTATAAGCGATAATGTAGGTTATCCATGATAACATGATTGATGATTCTCTCTGAAGTTGTCATAGATGTTACTATGGTAGTGAGTTGTTGTATCTTCTGAGTTGTGTGTTTGATTTATTTTCAAACCTGTGTTATTCTACTGTCACCTGGATTGAACTGCTTGTAATGATCTACTAAGTTGTGACTGAAGAGTGTTGAGGAGCTGTTGATTTGCGTTTTGCTGCATATGTATTTGATCTGTGTGTCTCTGGAGTTGAGGTATGTTGATCTAGTATTATTTGAAGGGTATCTCTTGTTGTTGTGATTAAAGCTACCAAAGATACTTGAGGTTCATCTCAAGTCCACTCATAAAGGAGCTTCTAACTATGGTGGACGAAAAAAAGTTATGAAAAATTTCATCAAAAAAGTATTCAGAACCATGTTGGTTTGTGGAATGGCTTAACAGATATGTGTAGGAATCTAAGGTGTTTGTCTAAGAAGTTTCTCTCAAGAAATATATCTTAGATGAGTAGACTTATCAAGATATGGTCAATCCAGTGATTACTTGTTGGGTCGGTTTATTTATAATTCAAGTAAGTAAGAGTGCAGAAGTTGTGGTCTACCTTCGTGTGGAGATTTGTTTCCTCTTCCACATCCTTCATACTTGGAGGTCAAGATCAAATGTCAAGGATATCTTCTCTGACGTTCGGAAGGTTAGAAGACAGCTATGTGTAATCTTGCATGTAGCTGCTTGGTTCTAATGGAACCTGTTTAGATTGGAGTAAATAAAGAGAACTTGAGATCACTTTTAAGACTGTGAGAACTTGGAACTCTTGTTCTGTTATAATGAAAAAGACATCCAAAATGTGTAGATTATGGATTTCTACATGTATCTATGATATGTTTTGGAGAAGGACTTGTTTACTGTTATATGGTTCTCAGGGCAAAGGGATGTGTATGGGTTACTATGGATGATATATTCAGTACCAATGTAAATAATTCAGATTAACATATGAATTGATGTTTGAGCATCATCTATTGATTACTTCTCCAGAAGAGGAAGGGTGCCTGAAGTTCATGGTATGTATGACCATGGTGGAGTATAAAGCCAAGCCTCAAATGGTTAAATCCATGAGTGCTAGCAGACTGCAGAAGAAGGATGTCAGATCAAATGGTTTGTCATGTGTGAGGAGGTAGTCTTAACTACTGATTGTACATCTAAAATAAACTATGAAGGAGGGAATGTGAAGAAATGTTCCTCAAATGAGAGTGTGCATTTAACTGATGGGAAATACTTTGACGGGAGCAATGTATTTGCCTGATGTGTTGACGCGAGTCCACAATCTGAATACTTTAATTCAGAAAGCGTATGAGATTTCATCTTTCTTTATGGTACTTTGGAGTGTATTAGCTGTTGAGGTTGTGTTCTCATGAGATCTTTTGGTGCGAAAGGACTTCTACTCATAATAAGTCGTTTGATTGGTGTCTGCAAGAAGAAGCTGATGTTCCAAGTGATGTTGTAACATCATGTTTGATGAGGATTGTCTTTGGGAGATGATTGGAATTATTAATATAGAACTTGGTGATCATCGTCAGGATCAAAAGTGACTTTTCTAACTATAGTATGTAAAGCTCATGACCATATATGCAATAGGGTATATGGTAAATTCATGTCTTCCATCATGATTGAAGAATTCACCTGTATCAAAAGTTGCTAGTGAGTATAAGGGAATTGTGTCTGGATGGTGTAATTGAACATTGTGATACGGTGGCAGAATCGACTGTTATATTGGTTTTGCATTTGTATTCGCAAATGTTGCGATAAGCAAGAGTCGCCACCGACTTTTCTTTTATCCAACAAAGGAAGGGGTGAAAAGAACAGAAAAAGACCTTTCGAGAGTTTTCTGAGTAAGGGGGGTAGATTATGGAAAGGGAAGGTGTTAGCACCCTTTCCATCCGTAGTTTTCTACGGACTATTAGATGCTTAGCTCATTTTGAAATACCTTGTGTTTTGTGTGGTTAGAAAAGTATTTTTGAAATGCCAATAGTAAGGCAGTTAGCTTTATGATAACTCTTGTATCAGTCCTCAAGAGTGTTGATAAAGCATTTTGAAAATGTTTTTTTGAAAGGAGTTTTGTGTAAGTGTAAAAGTTTGTTTTGAGCATAGCATATAGGAACTATATACTTTTACTCGAAAGGGTTGTTCTTTTCCTCTTTTCCTTTAGACAGTGTTATCCTACTATTAGTGAGTAGGTAGCCCTAGTCGTTGGATGTTTGAGGGATATTCGAAGGGACATTTATAGTCATAAAGGCAACTGGGCAAGAAACTTTAGTAACTACCCTAGGGTTTTAAGATCATTTTTATCGAGGCAGCATCGGGAGGGTCATCAAGGGACTTATAATCTTTAAACCGTAGGGTAGCCACTAAAATCTCTCACGTTTCGAGAATTGTGACTGTTTTCCGAAGGCAACCAAAGTGGGATACCCTAGAGGTGCGCATGTGCAATTAGGTATTTCCAGTTATTTTAGCCTCGTGTTAAGTTTGCTAGCGTTTTATTTTATTTTTTCCATACAATCCTATTAATCATACATCTAAGAAGTTAATAATTTACAGTAATAAAAAGTGCGGAAATGTAAATCTAACTATTACAAGGCTTCGGGGAGGGGGATTATTACATGTCCAAACCGGGGAATAAAGCAGAAAAAATAAAAGTCCTACTTTAAACTATTACAACCAGGAAGCAGATACAATAATATGAAAAATAGAATGCGAAAGATAATAACACGCGCGAATTGAAAATGTGTCTAAAAATCCTAATAAAAATGAAATCTTTTTGTTTGTTTTTGACCATGGAAAGAAATTTGATTTAAAATCCTAAGTCTATTTATTTTTAAATTAAGAAAAGGGTTAAAAGAATTAATTAATTTATTTACAAAATTAATTTTTCTGAGAAAATACTAACCTAATATTTTTTTATGATTTTTTTATCTTATTTTACAATGTTATAAAAAAAATAATTAAAAGCAAAAGTAAATGGGCCAGGATAGTAAAAGTAAATAGGGGGGAGGTAAATTTTAAAAAAAACGTAGGCCCAAATCAAGAAGAGGCCTAGGTTGCCTTTCAATCCAATGAGGGAGATTGTCCTTTGATCCAATGAGGGAAATTATCCTTCAATCCAATGAGGGATGTTGTCTTTCGATCCAATGAGGGAAGTCGTCTTTCGATCCAATGAGGGAGGTTGTTAAAAGTGCGTGATGGACTGCATGTTGAGGGTACTGAATATGGATTGATGGGATCTATTGATGTTGACCACGTGGGGCATGGTGTGCATGTTAGACCTGCAAGTATGGGATATGAAATACAATTGTTAGAAAAAACAAAATGCATGACCTGGGTGTCGAACCCAGGTCCTTCCCCTTAATTCGAACCCCCACCTAATTCGAACCCCTGAGTCCAAATCTGAAGCTATTTTATTCTGAAACACCATGAATCCTGAGATTCGAAGGAACCAATTTCAAATGCCCTAGGAATGGCATTTTGTGTTTTGGGCACTAAAACTCACATGAATTACGTTAAAACGTTCATAAATAATGACAATAACGTGAATATGCAATCGAAAGAGATTTAAATTAAAGGTTAAACAAGTTTGAGATCTAAAATTTTTACCAAACAGAAGGATCGAATGAGTGCGTTTCTGGGTGTGTTTGAATTGCTTAAGGCTTGGGAATCACTCCTGGGACCTTTAGGGGGTGAATAGTGGACTTGGTTTGGATGGAGGAAGCTTACATTATGCTTTTCGATTTTGACAGCTTTGATGTATTTCTTTGAGATTTTTGATAGGCAATCTCCGTGTATAGGCAATGTATGTTGATGGGCAATGTCTGTCTTATATTTATAGGGGTGCGGTGATGAACGAAAATGGCGTGAATCAGCCATTAACCATGGCTTTGAAAGCAAAATTGAAAGATTTAAAAAGTTGCAATTTTTGATGATTTTCTACCATTTTGGGCTTTGAGTGAACCTGGACAGGTTTCATCCCATTAGGTGTTCGTTTCAACTTTTCACATCTTGATACTTTCGAATGCTCCTAAGCTTTATTCTTCGATGGCTCTGAGTTCCAATTCGAAGTGCTTAAGGCCACATCATTATGGCTTCTTCGATTGAGTCATTATCTGCCTTAGTTGCTTGATCTGAAAAATTATCTAATCAGCCTAATTGAACTCATTTCTTGTTCCTTTCGACCTCCTTTCCTTTAACTCGGACACCTCTTCATCTTGGCCTGTCGAAGCTTCATTTTGTTCTTTCCTTCGAACACAGTTGTGTAGGTGGTTCTTCGATTCCAACTCCCACCCTTTGCTTTTATCTACAAGAAAATCTTTCTTGCTCACTAGTTCATCTTCAATTGGTGAATACAACTTGTATGAACCAATCGAATGGTAACCCATGAGCACCAAGACTTCACTTCAATCATCCAACTTCTTCCTTTCTTGTCCAGGTACATACATGTCCTTCGAACCATAAGATCAAAGCTTTCGAATTCAACATCTTCTTCTTTTCGAAGCTCCAATTCAACTAACATGGCAATCAAAGTGTGCCTTCCTTGTAATGCTTCGAATAGCTTACATTTCCATGGTTCAAAAACGAACCCTTCGATGACGCTCTTTACTATCTCTTCCAATCAAAGACTTCATAAAATCCTCCTCACGCTTTCTTTGGAACTATCCTTCCTTCGATCCTAGTGCTTCGTTTGGGCATCATACTGTTGTCGAAGCTGCTTCGACCCAAAAGCTCTTAGGAATATTCTAAGCTTTCGACATACCTGATCGCACTAAATCGCACTATGTTTCTGACTCAAATATCACATGTTTTCTTAGTTTTTATTATCATTTTCTCGTATTATGTTCCTTTTTCCTTTGTTTTCAGGATTCTTGTCAT
Source organism: Vicia faba (assembly GCA_948472305.1). Classification (NCBI taxonomy): domain Eukaryota; kingdom Viridiplantae; phylum Streptophyta; class Magnoliopsida; order Fabales; family Fabaceae; genus Vicia; species Vicia faba. Next base: position 1,594,627,871 of record OX451737.1, on the reverse strand, counting down.
TTCAGAGCCTTCTGTGAAGAAACGAGCCAAAACGCCAAGAAATTAGGGTTTTTCAAGATATTCTGCACTTATGGCGTTCAGCGCCGCGCTGGCTACAGGGGACGCGATGACGTGGCCCACTTTCACCCAGAGATCAACTGCCACGTTCCCATGATGTGGCAGTTCCATGCACCGCGCCCGCGGCCACCCCCACCGCGCCCGCGGCCTTCACAACAAGCTTCCCGCTCAAAAGAAGTTAAGGGGCATGCTGGTCCTTACGCACCTCAAAGATCCTCTATAAATAGTTTTCGATTCTCATTCTTTAGTTTCATCCAAGCTTAGTACAATCTTAAGCCATATACTATCAGTTTCTGTAAAGTAATAATCTCTTCACATCGGGGAGTTATTGCGGTGTAGATTGAGTTGTAATCGAGTCTTGGAGCACTTTGGTTGAAGTTCATCATACCAGCCTTACCTTTCCGTAGATTTGTATCAGATTCAAGTCTCCGACCGGAGCAAGGTTCTATTTTATTGCATTTCTTTATTTAATTGCTCTTACCATAGTCTACATGTTTTATAGACTTTAAATGCTCTTACCATAGTCTACACGTTTTATAGACTTTAAATGATCTTACCATAGTCTACACGTTTTATAGACTTTAAATGCTCTTACCATAGTCTACACGTTTTATAGACTTTAAATGCTCTTACCATAGTCTACATGTTTTATAGACTCGCACTTATTATGTCTGGCTAAACTATAAAGGTTAGGATGTAATGATTGTCATCGTGGTTGTGTTCCAATTATCATGCTAGTGAAAATACTTTGGGGATGTTTTGCTTCTAACTTAAGTCAACTGTATTTAAATGTTTATTGGGTAAGATCGAAAGCCGTCCAAACTAATGATACGACTTGATTATTATTTAACCAAACAAAAAGAGCGAAAGCCGTTGATTGGTTAAATAGGAATCATTGACCTTTTTAGAAAACGATTTTTGAAACTATTTCCGGACGCGTTTGTAGGTTTGAAATCTGACTCTTGGTCAAAAGCCAAAAGTCTCTTTAAGTTAATCTTTCCAAGTAAAATCACTTTTCTGTTAAGTCAAAACTATCAATTTCTTAAAAATAGGTTTACCTCTTTAACGCGGAAGGCACCCTTTATATGTGACAATAAAGGAATTTAATTTAAAGAGTAAACTCGGTCCTTAGTAGTCAAAAGCTACAAGTTCCCGTTAAATTGATTCTTTGCTATCAATAGAAAATACTGCCCCATAAGTAGGTTCATCTACGCATGACCGGACCAATATCTGATTACATGATTTACATTCCAACCTGTCTTTTAAACTGTTATTTACCTCGCTCATTTACTTTGTGCACTGCACTCACATCAATATTCTTGTTTGCCTTAGATAAGCACCTTAGCAATAGAGTTGATAGATTGACAATTGGTCTCTGTGGTTCGATAATCTTATATATTACTTCGATAGGTTGTACACTTGCAGTACTACATTTAGGCTATACGTTACAGATTAAACCCATCAAGTTTTTGGCGCCGTTGCCGGGGACCAACTTCGTCAAATTTCGTACCCTATTGTTATCCCGTTTAGACTAAGGCTATTCTAGCCGGTAGATGCGTAGAAATCGTAGCACCGGCAACCTAATAGATCCTTTAGTAGAACCTGAACGTTACGCTCGTGCCCGTCTTTTTATTCGCAAGATAAGAAGAGCTATGGCAGAAGATCGTAACCAAAGACCGCTCAAGGAATTCGCCCAACCATCTAACGAGGAACCTAGTTCTAGTATAGTAAACCCTGCTATAACTACCAACAACTTTGAACTAAAGCCCTCGTTACTACAATTAGTACAATAAAACCAATTCGCTGGTCTCGCTACCGAGAACCCGAATCAACATTTAAAGGTATTTATCCAGTTAGCTGACACCCTTAAGGCAAATGGAGCCACACCCGAAGCTATCCGATTAAGACTGTTTCCTTTTTCCCTTAGAGGTAAAGCTCACGACTGGTTAGACGCCCTTCCAACTAACTCAATAACAACTTGGGAAGACCTTAGGAGAGCTTTTCTTACGAGGTATTTTCCACCAAGCAAGACCGCTGTTCTTAGGAACCTGATCACTTGTTTCACCCAAAACCAAGGCGAATCACTTTTTGATGCCTGGGAGAGATATAAGGAACTTTTAAGAGCTTGTCCGCATCATGGCCTGGAGCAATGGTTAATCATACATACCTTCTATAATGGACTCCATTACAACACAAAGATGTCCATAGACGCTGCCGCAGGCGGAGCGTTGATGAACAAACCTTACCCTGACGCTTGTGCCCTAATAGAGGACATGGCCCAAAACCATGCCCAATGGGGATTAGAACGAGCGACAGTAGAGAAAAAGGAGAGCCATGGAGGAAAGCATGAGGTAAGTTGCATGGACATGATTAATGCCAAGATGGACGCCCTAGCCTTGAGAGTCGAGAACATGTCTCAAAACCCAACCACAGTAGCAGCAATCCAATCGGAGTGCGAACTCTGTGGAACTCAAGGACATCAAACCGTTGACTGTAACCTTTTGAACGAATCAAGCTCAGACCAAGTTAACTATACTCAAGGGAACCCTTTCTCGAATACCTACAATCCTGGATGGAGGAACCACCCGAATTTCTCTTACAAAAACAACAACCCTATCCAAAATCCCGGACCTTCGAGACCTCAAGGATTCCAAACGCAAAAACAAAACCAACCTATGCAAATAGTACCCCCAAGACCAAACCTTAAAGAAACCATAGACACCTTTATTCAGGCTCAAACCCAGCAAAATAAGGAGTTTATGAACCAACACATTCACACGAACGAACTAGTTACTCAATTAGCAACCAAGTTTGACCGGATAATAACCCACACCAAAATGCTTGAGACTCAGATTTCCCAAGTAGCCCAAAACACCTCTGTACAAGTTGCACCTGGAGGACAATTCCCTGGACAAACTCAACCAAATCCAAAAGGCCAAGCAAATTCTATCACATTAAGAAGTGGAACTGCTTATGAAGGGCCTAGAAATCCTAACTTAAGCACATCAGAAAAACCTATGGAAGATGCTACGCCCAAAGACCAGGTGGAGGAACCAGAGAAACCAGAAAAGCAATCAAAACCAGAAGTAGAGAAAAACACTCAACAACCTTATAAACCACCTATTCCATTCCCATAGAGGCTGAAAAACACCAAAGTAGAAAACCAGTACCAAAAGTTTATTAAGGTAATAGAGAAACTCCATGTTGAGATTCCTTTTACTGAAGCTATAACCCAGATACCATCATATGCTAAGTTTTTGAAAGATATTTTGACCAATAAACGGCGACTCGATGATCCCAAGCCTTTAGAATGTCATTCTATATCCGAAAATAAACTCGCCAAGAAAGATAAAGACCCTGGAAGTTTTTCTATCCCTTGCATCCTAGGTAACCATATGATAGACAAAGCATTTTTAGACCTAGGAGCAAGCGTAAGCCTGATGCCTCTGGCCGTCTGTAAGAGGTTAAAATTAGGAGAACTTCAACCTACTAAGATGTCCTTACAACTAGCTGATAGATCTGTCAAATATCCCATGGGTATTTTAGAAGACATACCTATCAAGATTGGTCAGTTGTACATTCCGACCGACTTCATCGTAATGGATATCAAAGAAGATGAAGACATCCCAATCCTCTTAGGAAGACCCTTCCTATCGACCGCCGGAGCTATAATAGATGTTAAGAAAGGGAAACTGACTTTCGAGGTAGGAGATGAAAAGATTGAGTTCATTTTATCAAAATTTCTAATGGCACCAGTGATAGGAGATGCGTGCTATGCCATCGACATCATTGATGAATGTGTAAATGAGCTCGAACAAAACGAATTCTTAACCAAATTACCATCAACCCCTATTTTAGAGGATGACGGATTTGAGAGTATCGAACCGTACATTGACGACAACCTTTTCGAATGCTTAGCTCTCACCCATGACCTTATGCCGCGTGCTGAGAAAACCACTATAGAACTTAAGGAACTACCCAAGAATCTAAGATATGAGTTTTTGGATGAGGAGATGAATAGACCTGTTATAATTAGCACCACTCTAAACCAAATAGAAACAAATCAACTCTTAGATACCTTGCGAAAATATCCCTCAGCTTTAGGGTATAAAGTTTCAGATTTAAGAGGTATAAGCCCATCCGTATGCATGCATCGGATTATGCTAGAAAAAGATTCAAAACCCTCAAGAGAACATCAAAGAAGAATAAACCCTATCATGAGTGATGTAGTCAAGAAAGAAGTTCTTAAGTTATTAGAAGCTGGTATCATATACCAAATTTCGGATAGTGAATGGGTAAGCCCAGTCCATGTGGTACCCAAGAAAGGAGGTATCACTGTTCTGAAAAACGAAAAAGGTGAGCATGTGGCAAAACGAACAGAAGGAGGATGGCATATGTGTATAGATTACATAAAGTTGAATAAGGCAACGAGAAAAGACCATTTCCCTCTCCCATTTATAGATCAGATGCTTGAACGTCTAGCAAGACACTCATGTTTCTGCTATCTTGATGGGTATTCGGGGTTTTTCCAAATCCCTATTCACCCAGAGGACCAAGAAAAAACCACATTTACCTGCCCTTATGGAACATTCGCTTATAGACGAATGCCCTTTGGACTCTGTAATGCACCTGCCACTTTCCAACGTTGTATGATGTCAATTTTCGCAGACTACTTAGATGGAATTATGGAAGTATTTATGGACGATTTTTCAGTGTGTGGGTTTGATTTCAAAAACTGCCTCTCGAACTTGGAGAAAATCTTAAAAAGATGTGTGGAAGTAAACCTTGTGTTGAATTGGGAAAAGTGCCACTTTATGGTAAGTGAAGGGATAGTCTTGGGACACATTATTTCTGAAAGAGGTATAGAAGTCGATAAGGCCAAGATAGAAGTTATAGAAAACTTAAACCCACCTAAGACCGTTAGGGAAATAAGAAGTTTCCTAGGACATGCCGGGTTCTACCGACGTTTCATCAAGAATTTTTCCGCAATAACAAAACCTTTAACTAACTTATTGATGAAGGATGTCGAGTTTGAATTCGACCAAAAATGTCTTGAGGCCTTTGAAGTTTTAAAGCAAGCTCTTATTTCAGCACCTATCATAAGACTACCTGATTGGACACAACCCTTTGAAATCATGTGCGATGCTAGTGATTTCGCTGTAGGAGCTGTACTAGGGCAAAGAAAAGACAAAAAACTGCATGCAATTTACTACGCTAGTAGAACACTAGACGCTGCCCAGCTAAATTATACAACCACAGAAAAAGAATTGCTAGCCGTAGTTTTTGCTATTGATAAATTTCGATCTTATTTGGTGGGAGCAAAAATAATAGTATACACAGATCATGCAGCAATCCGGTACTTGTTAAGTAAGAAAGATGCTAAGCCTAGATTGCTCAGATGGGTACTTTTACTCCAAGAATTTGACTTGGATATTAAGGATAAAAAAGGAGCTGAAAACTTAGTAGCTGATCATCTCTCTAGGTTAGAACACCTTAAGCCTGAACTTATACCTATAGACGATCACTCTACTTATGAAAGATTAATAGCTGGGATAAACTCAACTGAAGAAGAGACCTATGAGGAAATCTCAACCATGAACAACATACCATGGTACGCAGATATTGTGAATTATCTAGCCGCTGATATCATACCCCCTGACTTAAGCTACCAACAGAAGAAGAAGTTTTTTAGAGATGTTAAACACTTCTTTTTGGGATGAACCCCTCCTATTCAAAAGAGGAATAGATAATATATTCCGACGATGTGTGCCGGAGGAAGAAGTAGGCAACGTCATTAAACATTGTCATGCTTCACCTTATGGTGGACATGCAAGCACGTCTAAAACATGCGCCAAAATATTTCAAGCAGGTTTTTATTGGCCTACTGTATGGCGCGATGTCCACACTTACATTACAAAATGTGACCGATGCCAACGCACTGGGAACATCTCAAGACGTGATGAAATGCCTTTAAGTAACATCCAAGAAGTGGAAATATTTGATGTCTGGGGTATAGATTTCATGGGACCTTTTCCTTCCTCAATGGGTAACAAGTATATCCTAGTAGCTGTCGATTATGTCTCAAAGTGGATCGAAGCTGTTGCATCACCCGCAAACGATACCAAGGTAGTTATCAAACTGTTTAAGAATATTATTTTTCCTAGGTTTGGAACCCCGAGGTTAGTCATAAGTGATGGAGGATCGCATTTTATATCTAAGATATTTGACAAGCTTCTAAGCAAATACGGAGTAAAACATAGAGTAGCATCACCATATCACCCGCAAACCAGTGGCCAAGTAGAGGTATCGAATAGGGAGATTAAGCAGATCCTAGAAAAAACCGTATCACTATCCAGAAAAGACTGGTCTGGAAAACTTAAAGACGCCTTATGGGCTTATAGAACGGCTTATAAAACCCCTATTGGAACAACTCCTTATCAATTGGTTTATGGAAAGTCCTGTCATTTACCCTTCGAACTAGAACATAAAGCATATTGGGCCATTAAATCCTTGAATCTAGATTACCTAAAAGCCGGAGAAAAACGTATCTTGGACATTCACAAGCTAGAAGAGCTTCGCTTGAATGCCTATGAGAATGCCATCATATATAAGGAAAGAACCAAGATGTGGCATGATAAAAAAATCATCAAGAAAGATTTCAACATTGGCGACCCTGTTCTCCTATTTAACTCAAGGTTACGACTTTTTCCTGGTAAGCTTCGTTCAAGATGGACAGGTCCATTTGAAGTGTCAAAAGTTCTAAAGTCTGGAGCAGTAGAAATCAAAAATAATTCATGCGCTCCATTTGTGGTAAATGGACAAAGACTGAAGCTCTACAAAGGAGGCGATTTGCCTGTTGACTACTCTAGTCATATTCTTATAGACCCACCAATACCCACATAAAGTAAGATCTAATCGTCAAGCTAAACGACGTTAAACAAGCGCTGCATGGGAGGCAACCCATGGTTTATTCTTTATTTTATTTTATTTTATTTTAGTAATTTATATATTTTATCTGGACTAATTTCTTGTGTTTATATTTTCAGGATGCATTACCCCGATGGTATGGTTGTGATTTTCAGAGATGAAGCACAAAAGGCCCGATTTGCTACCTTATCTGCTAGACCTATGGTACCCACTAGGTACCCCGATCAGAGCTGCATGGAGGCACTCGGGATTGAGCCAAGTATTAGGTATCTATGCAACCAACTTAGCTGGGATTCTTATGCTGATGATGTCCACAAAACCTACAGGAACCTTACTCTGGAGTTTCTTAGCTCTATGGACTATAACCCACGAGTGGGTGAAGGAGATGAGCGAGGATGCCTAAGTTTCAGATTGTTTGGTACCGAGTATACCCTGACTACCAAAGAATTTGGGGATTTGCTTGGTTTCCAAACTGGACCGACCGCTATCACTGAGTTTCCATTGAGTTACTACATGGACAGAGATATTGATAAATTTTGGCAGGACATTACTGATAGAGCCAGCCTTGACCCCTCTACCCAGCTGTCCCGGAAGATCCATAACCCGGCCTTCCGATACTTCGAGATGATCCTGTGCCACACTTTCTTTGGGAGGAGTTACTGTGACCACTTGGTCACCGCTGAGGAGATCCTTTTCCTATATTGTGCCAGTCAGTCCAGACCTATAGCTAGTGGAGGTTTTCTGATAGAGAGCCTCGAGCAGACTGCTCGATCCGCTGTAGGGCTCATTCATTCCGGAGGGAATGTGACACAGATAGCTTCTGCTTTGGGTTTGGACAGTATGATAGCACAGCTGACCCCATACTGTGGATATACTTTTCTGGATTTAGACTTTTGCATGGATCGTGGACTCATGAGGAGGGCCTCTTTCCACCCATATCGGTACAGATTGCTTATCAATGACCAGACAGTTTACACCTTCACAATGCCAGACCCTCAGATAACTTGTGTTTCCAACTCTGCTAATTGGAACTATTCTGTAGAAGGATGGGGTGAGATATCAGAGTACACTCCAGAATACACTCCTGCTTCCGAAGATCTCACTCCAGAATACACCCCTGCTTCCGAAGATCCCACTCAGGACTACACTCCTGCTCCCGAGGACTCCACTCCGGATCACACATCCCGACCCGAGGTTACACACACTACTGTTCTTACTAATAACCTCAGCTTGCAGGAACCTGATATTCACACTCTATTGACTGCTATGCGCACTGAGATAACCACTCTCCGCAATGAGGTGGCTGACCTTCATTTGTAGTTGGAAGTGAATGATGTTACCTTTGCTGGTGAGTTAGATGAATTAGCTCAAGAGGTGGCAGAGATTCGACGCCAGCTGACTGAGCCGCGTGGCCCAGGCACTCCTGCAGAGCATCCTACCGGTTGGCAATAGATCTGTATTGTTCACAAGATATCTAGTTTCAGTATTATTAGTATTATGTTGATTTTCTTTTCAGACTCATTTTTATTTTGCATTATCTGTTTCCTGCGTTGTTAATATTTATTTTGGTGACCCAATGTCCGTACCTATATATATATATATATATATATATATATATATATATATATATATATATATATATATATATATATATATATATATATATATATATATATATATATATATATATATATGCATATATTTTATTTATTTACTAATGTTTTTGTTTTTCTGGTCACCATAGTTTTAATATAAAAATAAAATAAATATACATGTGTATATGTATTCACGTACATATATGCACATTCATAAGAAAAATAGGTACACCTCCAGAAATTGAAGCTAATGGCGAGGAAGAAAAAGCCCAATGGAAAGGAAGCCAAGCCAGCCCAACTGACCTCGACCTCACCGCGCCCGCGGTAGGCCCTGCCGCGCCCGCGGTGACGCAACGGTCACCTAACGGCTAGTTGCTCGTTTTTCCCCCCATTTTATCACTTTTTCCATTTCCAATCCCATTTTCTTCCATTTTTAACCCACCATAACTTCCTTTATTACCCATACCAACCCACTACATTTATTTCCATTATTCTCATCATAAATATTTACAACCACCATTTTTCTTTCCTTCCTATAAATACCCCCACTATTTCATTTTCTTCCTCACACCTTCATTACTTCTGCATCCCATTCTTTCTCTCTATTCAACCACAAGAAAATCCTATGGAGTATCACGGTTACATTTTGCGTGGTGGCCAAGCCGGAGAAAGGCAACTAAAGCGGCTTGAAAAATTGCTGACAACACCAATACACTCTACCAGGGATATGCGTTTATGCAAGACGAGGAAGGAAGGTGGTTACTTCCTCATGGTTGGAGGTGCTGCTATACCCAGTGTTGTTATGCCTTGCACCCGTCGTACTGATATTAGATTTGAGCGTAACTGGACCTACGATCTCAACGCTCCTGCTTTTATTGGTCCGTTGCCCCAAAATCTACCTTTAAATGAGGGTAACAACACTGATGATGAGTACGATTTCCAAACAGAGGAACCACCCCATTTTTCACCACCACACACGACACCTTCTACCTCTAACCCACACGCAGGTACAGCTCCTAGTTTCCATGTCACTGAGGACATGTGGCGTGAGCATATGGCCCGAGAGGCCCAGAGGGACACCCTCCTTGCTACCTTGCAGCAACAGGCGGCCGACAACATGGCCTTCATGCAAGCGTCCCAAGAACAAAATGCTAGCTCTCTGCGCACTATTATGGAAAGTCAGCTGGCTTTCCAGAGAGAACAACACCTACACCAGACCACATACGCTCGTCACTTCCAATTGATGGAGGCAACCCAAGGCACCCTCATTGGTCGGACCCAAGAGCTACAAGCGGCAAATGCCGCCTTGTCAGAGAGACTGGAGCAGCTTGTTTTGGACCGAGATAGCCGCCGTCGCAGCCGTAGCCGCCGTTCCGGTCGTACCAACCAGGATGGTGAAGGTCCTAGTGGCCCCCACTAGTGTTTTCAGGTACCTCCTCCTACCTTATTTTGGAACATTGAGGACAATGTCTGATTTAAGTGTGGGAGGAGCATTTATCGCTTTTATTTCCCGTTTTCTCTTTTATTTTTCGCTTTTATTTTCCGTTTTTCCTGCTTTTATTTCCCTTCCGCATTTTTCCTTTTTTATATTCGTAGTTAATAAAATGCATGTGATAGGCGAGTCTTTCTGCGTAGTGTACCCTTTCATTTCCCCCACCTTTTAGCCTTACAAAATTTTTCTTTTTTCAAAGATTTATGGTTGTTTTTAAGGATTTGGGCTATGAGACAGGTCCTAGATAGGGTCTATTTCTCGGACACTCACTTTTTGAAAAATTCGTTATCATTTTTACACCATAAGCCTTTTCGAATATTTAGATTAGATCCTTTCTCCCCAATATGCTATGATTTTGAATAAAACTGTACAAATAGGTCTTCAAGTAGTTTATCTTAGCAGTCAGCTCCGGCCTAAGCATGCTCTAAGTGTGGGATCGATGAATATAAGTGGATGATCTCTATTTTGCCTTAAAAGTTATAAAATAAAGTATGAATACGACTACGAGTTGGGTGATCCTCACAAAGATTACTCAACTCAAGAAAGTTGTAAGCACTAACAAAAGCAAAGAAAAAATATATATAAGGCATATCTGTTGTAGTTGGTTCAGAGGTATCTGGTGCTGAACTTGGTAGGGCGGACTACGGTCCGATCCCCCGCAACTGCAAATGGGTAAAATAAAAAGGGATTAAACCAACTCTTGTACCAGAATCCCATCACTTGAGATCAGAGTCACTAACCGGTCACTACACCATGAGTATGTACGGATAACGGGCTTAATGTGATTGCGCCTGAATGAAAAAGGACCTCGTAAAAAAGGGAAGTCTGAGCATAGTAAGGATATTAGGATCGATCTGTATACTTATGAGGTTTATGTCCGCATTTCTGCGAGTAATGTAATTACGATACCCTTGATTCAGATAGTTAGTGCCTGACAACACACCCTTACTCGGACTTAGAAGCCCTCTTTGCCCAAAACCTGTATACACCATAATTTTCTTTCATCTACTTCTAAGAGTTGTTGCTTGAGGACAAGCAAAGGTCTAAGCGTGGGAGGATTTGATCGCACTAAATCGCACTATGTTTCTGACTCAAATATCACATGTTTTTCTTAGTTTTTATTATCATTTTCTCGTATTATGTTCCTTTTTCCTTTGTTTTCAGGATTCTTGTCATTTCAGAGCCTTCTGTGAAGAAACGAGCCAAAACGCCAAGAAATTAGGGTTTTTCAAGATATTCTGCACTTATGGCGTTCAGCGCCGCGCTGGCTACAGGGGACGCGATGACGTGGCCCACTTTCACCCAGAGATCAACTACCACATTCCCATGATGTGGCAGTTCCATGCACCGCGCCCGCGGCCACCCCCACCGCGCCCGCGGCCTTCACAACAAGCTTCCCGCTCAAAAGAAGTTAATGGGCATGCTGGTCCTTACGCACCTCAAAGATCCTCTATAAATAGTTTTCGATTCTCATTCTTTAGTTTCATCCAAGCTTAGTACAATCTTAAGCCATATACTATCAGTTTCTGTAAAGTAATAATCTCTTCACATCGGGGAGTTATTGCGGTGTAGATTGAGTTGTAATCGAGTCTTGGAGCACTTTGGTTGAAGTTCATCATACCGGCCTTACCTTTCCGTAGATTTGTATCAGATTCAAGTCTCCGACCGGAGCAAGGTTCTATTTTATTGCATTTCTTTATTTAATTGCTCTTACCATAGTCTACATGTTTTATAGACTTTAAATGCTCTTACCATAGTCTACACGTTTTATAGACTTTAAATGCTCTTACCATAGTCTACACGTTTTATAGACTTTAAATGCTCTTACCATAGTCTACACGTTTTATAGACTTTAAATGCTCTTACCATAGTCTACATGTTTTATAGACTCGCACTTATTATGTCTGGCTAAACTATAAAGGTTAGGATGTAATGATTGTCATCGTGGTTGTGTTCCAATTATCATGCTAGTGAAAATACTCTGGGGATGTTTTGCTTCTAACTTAAGTCAACTGTATTTAAATGTTTATTGGGTAAGATCGAAAGCCGTCCAAACTAATGATACGACTTGATTATTATTTAACCAAACAAAAAGAGCGAAAGCCGTTGATTGGTTAAATAGGAATCATTGACCTTTTTAGAAAACGATTTTTGAAACTATTTTCGGACGCGTTTGTAGGTTTGAAATCTGACTCTTGGTCAAAAGCCAAAAGTCTCTTTAAGTTAATCTTTCCAAGTAAAATCACTTTTCTGTTAAGTCAAAACTATCAATTTCTTAAAAATAGGTTTACCTCTTTAACGCGGAAGGCACCCTTTATATGTGACAATAAAGGAATTTAATTTAAAGAGTAAACTCGGTCCTTAGTAGTCAAAAGCTACAAGTTCCCGTTAAATTGATTCTTTGCTATCAATAGAAAATACTGCCCCATAAGTAGGTTCATCTACGCATGACCGGACCAATATCTGATTACATGATTTACATTCCAACCTGTCTTTTAAACTGTTATTTACCTCGCTCATTTACTTTGTGCACTGCACTCACATCAATATTCTTGTTTGCCTTAGATAAGCACCTTAGAAATAGAGTTGATAGATTGACAATTGGTCTCTGTGGTTCGATAATCTTATATATTACTTCGATAGGCTGTACACTTGCAGTACTACATTTAGGCTATACGTTACAGATTAAACCCATCAATACCCTTATTTTATTTCTTTCAGTTAGGCCATTATGCTGAGGCGTATAGGGTGCCATGGAAATCATTTAAAACTTTGGAGCTCACACATCTTGGTGAAAAGTGAAACTAATTGAAAGGCCATTGCTTAGGAGGAGAATTTATTTGATCAATTCTTGGTCAACCTTGAGCAATTGAGGACCTTAATGAGAATTCCTTGAATAGAAATGGGAGGGAAAATTTTGGGGTACAACAAACACGTATCAAAATAATTATGAAATTTTATTTCCTTCGGAGGTATTCTATTATGTCTTTTTCAAGGACAAATTGTTGACGACTATGTTGTCGCACTTATGAGGGTGTTGTGGAGAACTTATAAGCAAACTCTGTTGTCCTATGTGATGTTGCAACATTAATTTTTGGATGACTTGGAGTCAAAGTGTGTCTATTTATACTCATCATTTGATTTGAAGAAGTCTACTTTTGAGGATGTTGTGGATTATAATGAGATTGGGTTGGATATTAGACCTAGTGCACTGACTTATGTTGGTTGGGAAGTGGTTCCTTTGATACAAGTTACTCTAGAAAGAATGGATCAATTTGAATCTTGTCAAGAAAGTAAATGAGATATGTCATCCTGGAGAGTGTTATTAATGCCTTTGATATGTCCTGGGAGTCTTAATGTATTTTCAAGGAGCATAATTGTATGAGAATGTCTTCAGTAGTCATTTTGAATAAGTTATGTAGAAGTGCAGTCTTCACATAGTTTGCTTGAAGATCAAACAAGCTATGTCAAAGTTCCTTTGTGAGGATGTGATGTTAGGAAAGATGTCTAGACATTATGTCACTGGAAGAGGTCATGATGAACGTGGCATTGTGAGCTTGATTATGTCGATTGGTGAATTAGAGGATTAAATTAAAACATGTTCATAGGAGTGATTTATGACTCATTTTTTGAACATTTATTTTTCTCTGCAGAATTGAAGTTGGGATCAATATAAGCCTTTTATTGATAAGTAGAAGATGGTGTGCTCAAGTCTTTCTAATTTTAGTTGAAAGGAGTACTTTATGTATTTAGTGGAAGGATTTATGTTTATGCTTCAAAACACGAATGTTTATGAGTGAAGGAAAATAGTGACTCAATACACAGCGGAAATTAAAATTTTCCTTTAGAGATCCTTACGAATGGGAATGGCTTGTGATAGAAACTATTACCTCTTGTGACTATTTATATCTTTGATGTTATGATCATGAGTGTTGATAAAGAACAACACCTCTACTCAATCCACATGAACAAACAACCTTTAGTCTTAGTTCTAGCTGCTACGAATGAAGGCTTTGAGGGAGAGAGAGAGAAATACGGTCAGGGTTTCACAAATCTTGATTTCATCAAGTGATAAAGCTTATGCACAAGGGTTGTATTTATAGAACCACTTGTGTGGGCTGAAAGCTAAAAAACCCAACTTAAGTAATCCATATAATAATAATAATAATAATAATATTTTATTATTATAATAACTATTATTGTAATAAACATATTTTATTATTATTATTATATTTTATAACTATTATAAACTCATAATAATAATAATAATAATAATAACTATTATTATATTATATGATGTTCCATATTTCACTTAAGTACACTGTACCTTACGGTATTCCATAATTCTCTCAAGTACACTGTATCTTACGATGTTCCTTATTTTATTCTATCTCTCATCAATTTGTTCTTATGTGTGTGACCCTATATGTTCTCGTAACATTGACAATTATATTAAATCATACATTTAATATATAAACAGTGAGCGATATCTAGCAACACATCACTGTTATCCAAGTCACGAAAATGTCATGTGATATGACAAAACTTTTTCCGTGATAATGTTTGTGTGTAAACTTACCCTTTTACCCTCATGTCTATATTGAACACAAGGCATAGACCGTGTCACCCTTGTCTATTTCAATATTGGACCCTTAGACATTTATCCTGTTACACAGAATGGGCGAATTCCAACTAGGTCACTCATGTCCCTCAACATGCTTTGTGAAGTACCCATCAACTGTCTTTATGGTCATTCAATTACGGATAACATTTGATCAACAATAAAGCACTTAATTCTACATCTAGGGTCCATAGTGGTTTCATGTCGAAGGGTGGTGTTGTACCCCAAAAATTTCCCTCCCATTTTCTTCAAAACATACTCACAAAGGTCTCAAATACTCAAAGACACTCAAGAGTTGACTGGTCAAACCTCCTCCTAAGAAAGGGTCTTCAACTAGGGCTTGGTGATTCTCAAATAATATTGGGTTTCAAGAGTATAAAATGACTTTCATGGTTCATCATAGATCCTCAATAATTCTTATGTCAAGTTTCAAGTCTTGCATAACATGTTTGCTCAGTCAATGGCTCAGAAGATTGAAAGTCAGCTGTATTGGAAAGTCAACTATGGTCAACATACAGTCAAACTTTAATATTTTTTGTCAACATCAACATTTTGAGGTGATATTCATCATTTGATCAAGGGTTGATCATGATTCCTCAAGGAATGCCCTCAAATCATCAAAGGTCAAAAATTGCCAAATTAGAGTTTTGATTGAAGATGACTGATCATTAACTTTTGGCCTAGTGCATGACCTAATGGCTTAAAGCATGATCTCAAGGTCTCAAATACAACATCTTGACATAATTAGATGGCTCAAGACATTTCCAAAGATTCAAGTGATTGATAGTTGAAAAATTGAATCAATTGATTAAAAAGTCAACAGTCACACAAAAGTCAAACTTTGACTTTTTGGTCAACATTGGAATTCAAAAATCAAGAATCATCAAAACATTCAAAATTATCAAGTTTGATCATCAAGAATAAAAAAAAGTCAATAAAAGTCAAAAGTTGGAAAATTTTCCAACACTTAGAAATTTTTTAAGTGTTTTGTTCATAACAAAGTCACTACTTTATGGCCATTTTCACTAAGATATAAACTGATTTAAGGAAAACTTTCAACATGAAAGTTGTAGGGATTAATGAATTCTACAACTTTGTTAATTTGGGATGATCCTCAAAAAGTGCTTGGATTAAGAGATATGAGCCCATGAAGTTTTGATACTTTTTATCTAACACTTAGAAATATTTTTTATCAATTTTTCATCTCAACTTCTTGGCCAATTTTCACCATTTTCCCTTTTGAATTAGCCAAAGTGGTCAACATGAAAGTTGTAGATCTTGCTCTAATATTTTCAAAATGTCCAAGAGCAAGAAAAGATCATGTTTGATCTGAGAGTTTCGAAGACTTGAAGTTGGACATTTCTACTTGATTTAGAGGTCATTTCTTTGGTGGCTATATGATCAAATCTCATAACCATGCCTAGATATCTCACTTTGCAGGCCTCTAAACCCACAAATCTCTCCATAACCAGTTGGTTTCACTTGATTTATGGATATTATCCACTTTATTCAAGCTTTATCCAAGATAATTTTCCATTAATGGCATAAAGGCACCATTGCCATTCACATAAAGAAATCTTTTTGCAAAAGTCAATGCATTGAGCTCCTCATTTGTTTCCTTTGATAACCCTCCATCCTAAAGAGAAGAAGCAACCTCCCTACACCCAAGAAACATCAGAGCACACTTGTAATTGATCCTCGAAACCACAATTTTCACCATAACTTGATATTTCACTTCCAACCAAGCCATAACTTGACATCTTCAGATTGCAACCAACACAATCCCTCTAACCCTTGCCTATAAATATAGGGTTCATTTGCGGTACAAAACACCAATTGACAAGCCCTCAAAACCCCTTATACTCTCATAAACTAGAATTGTCCACAAAACCTCCATTCTTGAGCTTCAAAGTCCAAAACTTTAAAATGCATAGCTCTTGCAATATCTTTGCAAACAAACCACCAAAGCATCATCAATACCCCATATAGAAGTAATTCAAACACTTGTTTCACTTCTGTAAATCCATTATCATCATTCACCATTTTCAATTTCCATCCTTGCAACTTGACTTGGACAGAGGATTCCAGCCACTCTCAAAGCAAAGTAAGGATTGCAATACATTAACCAAGGTCCCCGCAAGCTAAAGAAATTATCATTTTACTTCTGGAAGTGCTTGAAGAAGCGTTGGACTTTCTCCAACTTGGTATAAATTTCAAACTTTGAATTCTTTATTTAAGCATCATTTGCATATACATTCTAAAGGAAAAATGTATATATCATGTCTATGAAGCTAACCATGTCCTTAAATCTCATTTTAATTAACTGTGTGGTGAGATTTTTGGAACTGAGTTTTATGAAATGATAGGGTTTCAGTTTGGTACCAAACAAAATTCGTCCTAACCATTGATTTATAGCTTTTAAAAAATACATGGTGGAATTCCTTGTCAAAAATTAAGCAATTTTGGTCTTTACAACTTTCAATTTAGTTGAGAAATGAGCATTTTCAAAAAATTAAAGAATGGAAAAATGGTGTTGTTGTTGTCTGTTCGTGCGAAAGGAAGAAGATGATGATGTGCTGGCATTTTTAAATTTTGACATCCAAGTTCATATTATATTTACTGGGGGGCGTTTCATAACCGGATGAAATAGTCACCCCAGTGGTAAACCATGCGCGCGTATAACTAGAGGGACATGAGTTCGAGCTCCAGTGGTACCCTTTTCCATATTTTCCTCATTTTAACTTCTTTTTTCCACTTAATTTTCATCATATTCAATCATATATTTTTGCAACCAAATTTAACTACTTTGAGCTGATTTTTTGCACACTACTAATTCACTACCTCTATTTTATGAATACTGGAAAAAAATCACAAAAATATTTTATTTCATTATTTTTTAATAAAATCAAAGTCATCACTTTTTAGGGTTTTTAAAGAGATTTTTTATGACATTTTGATCAAATTTTCAACCATGCTCGCAAAGCTTGATTTTACCATGATCGGTCTTGATTCTCATGATATATCTTAACACTTGAGTGAATATTTCATGATATCTTGATCCTTTTAGGACTTTTCTCAACCAAATTCACATTAAAACATGAAACATGTACAAAAATCAAAAGTTATTCTCCATGACTTTCAAATGTGATTGTGATGCATACACTTGTTTCAACCATCCAAACTCATCTATGTTTTCACAAGCTTGCTTGATTTTGGTACATATTTCCTTCATAAACTGTTTCAAAGCATAAACTACAAAATAACAAAAACATGCTTTCAACTTCAATTCATTTGTCACAACTTTTATCGAATAAACTCATGGATTCTCATCTACTTGTATTTTCTTTTCCATTTTCATCTTTCCTTTTTATTTTCCTAGATAAATTATATAGGATGCTTATGCGAATGGAAATAGCTTAGCTTTATTATTCTCGCATTTATCTTATTATGTATCTGCTTTCGGGATGTAATAGTTGTAGGTTTACTTTCCGCACTCTTTATCCTTATGTAACTGCCCTAAAGCCTTGTAATAGTCTTAGGTTTACATTCTGCTCTTTACATTCTGTTTGTATTCTTTTATGCTATTGTTAGTAATTAGGGTTTGCATGGTAAGATTAAAATCAACCGATAGCAAAACCCTAATTTCAAGATAAATATAACTAAACCAGTCACTTTGCACATGCGCACCTCTAGGGTGACCCTCACTTGTTGCCTCGAATAAAAAATAATCATGTCCCTCAAACGTGGGATACTTTAGCAAAGACCCTCTGTTAAAATATCATATTCTCTCGAGGACCCTTTGATGCTGCCTTTGGTAAACGATCTCAGTCCCTTACAAAAATTGCTAAAGCGTCCTACAAGTTGCCTTCTATGACTGTACAATGACCTGCACCTGTCCCTCACATCCAATGATAGGGCTTCCTACTAACTAATGGTAGGGTAGAACTATATAAAGGAGGAGGAAAAGAACAAAGACTTTTTTGAGTAGGTAGAGTGCTCGTAGTCGCTTACTCACAAACTTTACAAAACAAAACATCTTTTCATAAAACAACACTTTCTTTCACAAATATTTTCGAAACGAACATTTTTTATACATTCTCAACGATACGAGAACCATTATAAAATTTCTGCACTTAGGAATTTTCAAAGTATTTTCAAACATACACAAACACAAAGCATTTCAAAAGTGAACTAGCGATTAAGAGCCCGTAGATAAGTACGGATGAAAAGGGTGCTAACACCTTCCCTTTTCATAACCTACTCCCCTTTCTCAGAAAATTCTCAAAAGGTCTTTATTGTTCTTTTCACCCTTTCCTTTATTGGATAAAAGAAAAGTCGGCGGTGACTCTTGCTATCCGCAACATTTGTGACAAAACACAAAACCTAAAAGTCAATTCTCTCATTGTATTACAGAACTGGCGACTCTGTTGGGGATACTAAACTAAAAATGGGGTCACCTTAAGAGCTAGATGACCATTGTTGCTTTACTTGTTTGCCTTGTATGCTTTATATTTCGGGATATGCTTTGGTTATTTATTGTATAGATCCTATACCCGGATCTGGGGGCATTTTAGGTAAGTAGTAATAGATCATGAAAACTGTACAGCGTAGACCGATATGGTTGAAATGATGGCTACATTAGTGTGACACATTGGTTGGTGTTGGTGTCCCTTGAGTTAGTCAAGGAGAATGTTGGGCTGCCGCGTGGTGTCATAAAGCGCTAACTAACGGTAGAACCTTAGTTGACATAACTTAGCCATTAGAAAGTAGTGAGATGGTCGGCTTTAGTGCAGATTGAAGTTGGTTGATACTCGATGCTACACTCATTGAGATTGGACTCTCGGGATATTTCGGCCGCAAATCAGATGCTTGAGCTGAAACAATTCCTGAGAGAAAAATCTGTGATATAAGATTCTTAGAACCCGGTTACTTCTTTTAGGATAGGTCAAGCCAACTAAACTCAAGAGGGTACTTATCTATAAACTCCATACAAGCCTAAACCTAAGGCTTTGCGTGTCTTGTTTGTGTTTGATTAAAATTGTTCATAACATCATGACATCATTACTTATATCATTTTCACTAACCATTTCAAGGACCTAGGGATTTATCTTCGGTTTCTTTGTTGTAGGTTATGGCCTTTGCTCACGGAAATACTAAATCAGTTTTGTGAGGATACCTTTTTAACTTAAGGGCTTAGTCTCAAAAGTTCCTGAAAGCTCTCAATTCACTAAAAGGCACAGTCATCTACTCAATTTGGTTACTTTAGGTTTTGAAGAAGACATGATGAGTGTTCTATTACAGTTCTTTGATCATGCACATCACTATTTCACCTTTCCAGATTATCAGCTAGTACCCACAATGGAAGAATTCTCTAAGCTAATGGGAATACACGTTCTCGATCGGACACCTTTCACTGATTTAGAGAAAGACCCACTACTTGAAGAAATTGCAGCAGCCTTACATCTGAAGCGGTCCGACATTGTATCTAATTAGGAAACAAGAAGTGGAGTCAATGGTTTTCTAGCTAAATTTCTGTTAGAGAAGGCTCAGCTATTTCTGGATGCTATGAGTTTCTAGGCTTTCAAGGAAATCTTAGATTTGTTAATATATGGTTTGGTGATATTCCCTAATCTAGACCAACTCATAAATATGAATGCTGTCAACAAGAGTTACCTAGAAGTTTTCGAAACGAAACTTTATCAAAACCCACATACACAAGAAAAGCAAACAATTTTTGAAAACATAGTGAGCAAGTACCTAAGAGCCCGTGGATAACCACAGATAGAAAGGGTGCTAACACCTTCCCTTTCTATAAATCTACCTCCCGAACCGAGAAACATCTCGAAAAGGAATTTTGCTGTGCTTTTGTCCTTTCCTTGTTGGAGAACATAAAAGACGGTGGCGAATCTTGCTTACCGCGACATTTCGCGAACCAGCTTAAAAAACAGTCAGTTCTATTTCCACCGATCACAGAACTGGCGACTCTGCTGGGGATACTTTAATAAGTGAGGTGTACCTTAGGATTAGACCATCCTTGTTTTCAATTGCTTGCTTTGTTTGCTTTAATATTGTGGGCTCGTCTTGGAGTTTCATAGATCCTAACCTGGATCTGAGGGATACCCTTTTAGAAGTAGCAACAAACTGTGAGGGAACTGTGCGGGGTATACCGACATGGTTGAAGCAGTTGCTACGTTGATGTGGCACTTTGGTTAGTACCGGTAACCCTTGAGTCAAGTCAAGGAGAGTACGGGGCCACCGCGTGGTGTCGTGAAGCATCAACTGACCTTAGGAACCTTACTTGACCATCCTGGCCTCTTTAGGGGTAGTGAGATGACCGACTTTGGTGCAGTCCGAAGTTGGTAGATACTCGATACTACACTCATTGAGGGTTGTTTTCTTTGAATATTTTGATCGCCAGTTCAGTGGCTAAATCAAAACAATGAACATAGAAAACAACCCAATGATATTGAGCTCCTTAGAACCCGGTTACTTTTGATAGGACAGGTTTTGAGCCCATCAACTTCAAGAGGGTAGTACCTAAACTTCATGCTGGCCTAAACTCTAAGGGTTGTCTTGTGTGACTTGTGAGCCTTCAAACTTGAACTACTTGCACATTCTTGTTATCTGACAACATGAGTTTCTTGCAGGTTTTGTTTACAGTCCTTAATCTGGACTTATTACAGGGCTTGCTTACACCTCACACCTTTGCATCCACGTGCATAACATTATACCATCATACCATTGCATACATCCTGCATAAGGACTAACCCATTTCAAGGATCTCAAGGGTATGTGATGCAGGTCATGATGAATCAAACGTCTAGCAAGGGGCAAAGGGGATTTATTTTCCTCTAGCCAAGGTAACTTGAGTCAGGGGCTATGACCCACTCGACATGGTGAGCCTTGACTCTTGAAGAAGGACTCTCAACAACATGCAGTTCCTTCAATCAAGCTACCCAAATTCAAATTCTATCAATTTTCTTGTTTACCCCGCGAGATCCTTGAAAACAGTGCATGCATACATACATATCATTGCATTACATGTACCCTTGTTACAGGTCACTTACCTCCTTCGCTGTTTATTTCAGCAATGGCTTCCCAACAAGACAACCAGGATCTTCATGCTCAAGAGACTCAGTTCAGGGAGATCTTCCTAAGTCTATCCAAGGGGCAGGAAGAGTTGAGAACACTCCTCATGGGGACTTTGGTCAAGAAAAGTCCAGAAGACAGTAAGGATGAATGGCTGAAACATCTGCAAGCTGAGGTAGATACAATGAGGACTCAGATGCTGGGGCAGATGGCCCTTATCCAAGGTTTAGCTCGGGAGCAAGAAGAGTTGAGAACTGTGATCAACCAGCTTCAGCAAGACAGTATGAAGCAAGTAGTCAGGGCTGGGGACCAAACCGGTAATCAGCCTCCAAGAAGTCAAAGGTTTGGTTCAATGAATAGACCTCTCCAAGCTGCTACTACTTCACAGGTCCAACAACGACCTCGCCAAGAACAACGAGTTGATCAGAGAAAGCCAGACAAGCCTAGGAGGCAATTCACCAAACTCAATGTATCACCGTCTCAAGCCTTACAACACCTGTTGAGATTGAATCTGGTAATGCTAAGGGACCCTCCTAAGAATCCCAACACTTCCTCTTCCAGGTATAACCCGAGTGTGAGATGTGCCTACCATTCTGACAGTCCTGGACACGACACCGACGACTGTTGGACTCTAAAGAACAAGATCTAGGACCTGATTGATGAAGGAGCAGTGGAGTTCACCCATGGTGGTCAGGCTGAGTTCTTCTACTATCCCTCCCAGGTTCACCATTCTAAGTGACAAGTCCTGAGACTAGAAAACTTTTGTTCATTCGAATGTTCAAGTTGTATTTTTCTTTGATTGTTCAAACATTTTATTCATGTGAAACGTTGTTATTTCATTAATGCATTACACGTGTCTGTTTTGAAGTAATTATGTTCACTATGCTTAAAACTGCTTTCATTTTTTGATGTTCAACTCTCGATAAAAAGTTCTAAACCTTTTGAGGGAGGATGACGAAAACGATACCACAATCTTTATAGTATGCTTTTGAACAGACCCCGCTGATGAGGTACATGCATTGTTTCAAATCCTAAACACTGGAGTCATAAGGAAGATAATCCCTCGTCAACCCCTTTGAGTCAAAGAAGTTGGAGTTTTTTCTTTTCAAAAATTAAAACCCTTAATCATAAGCTGGGGCAGGGTAGTTTTCTCAGTTGATCCAGGTGCACAATGAATGGCATCAAATGAGTCCTTCCAAAAACAAAAAGACAGTGATGGTTCCGAATAATCATAAAGACATGCAGTCGTTATCTTTCAAAAGCTAAAGCCCAATAAGTCAAAACCTATGAAGGAGACTTACAAAAACTGGGGCATCCCGCTGACTGTAATCACAAAAGAAACAGTTCAGGCAAAAAAAAACAGGGATAACAAAATCAAAAAATAAAGAGGTCCTACAAACCCTCAACCAAAAAGAAACGACTGCCTATTCAAAATAAACTGTCAGTATCCGAACCATCACTGGTATATCAGAGCAAAGACTCAAACAAAATCTAATGCACGATTAGCTGAGTTTAGGTTTGAAGAACATCACGAAGAACGGGTGGGTACAAATAAATTTGAGCCTTTATCCTTTGTTTCTTAAACCGTGAACCAAGCCACGTTATAACCCTTAAAAAGTCCTAACTGAAGCATGGGTTAGTTCGAAAGCATACTGTTACAAAGGTATCCTGACTCCTTAAGGCTTGCTGTAAAATACTGAGTTGTCATCACATTTTACAAAATTCCTTTGTTTTAACAAAAAATGCATTTTCAAAAACTTCAAGACAGACATAAGCTTTGCATTTTTGAAATAATATTGTTTGCATATGACTATTTGTTTAACAACAGAGAAATTCGCACGAAGAATATCTAATGAACAAAAATGCTTCCAATCCGGGGGCACGACATGAGCATTGTCCATCATCTGGGGCAGTCCAGTCAAGATTCAGAGAATCTCTCAAATGCCAAACAACCAGGGGCAGATCTCCGATTGAATCACTTGGGGCATCAGGCATGAATTCCAGTGACAAATCTGGTACGATCAAACATCTTCTGGTAATATGACGACGCAACACTACTGACAGTGACAACTCCCTGCACTCTGAGAACACGGACATAGTAAAAAGATACTACGCATAATCAAAGACCCGCTAGGTTGACACACCTAGGCAAAAATAAGGGCTTCCCGGCGAACCAAAAGGGTTCGGGCAAAAATAAGGGATGAAAAGAAAAAGTCTGTACACCCGACAAGTCGAAAACCTGAAAAGGCGGCTTGGGAAGAAATGGGTATCTCGATGGACTGAAAACCCGAAAGGACGGTCCAGGCAAAAGTTAGGGATCACAACGTACGACTATGTCCCGTCATCTCGTCACTTGCCTACCAGAAGAAGATTTGTCAATCGGCAGTCATCAAGACCTCCACAGGCACCTTCTCCCGCAGAAAACTGGGGCAGTAAGAATTGTCCAAACTATACAGCCGCTCTGCTCACCCAGGTACAAGGTAGATTCAGCTGAACAATTTGACCAAGACACCTTCACTCCCTGCAGAGTAAGACAAGATTCAGCAATACTCTCCCAAGCAGAGTTGGTCTCTCATCAGCCCGAAAAGGCACAGTATCACCAACAAGTCAGCAATACTCTCCCCCAAGCAGAGTTAGGCTACTGTCAGCCTTAAGGAAGTTGGGTATCCCCAGAAGATCTCAACATTCCCCAGCGGAGTATAGATATTCCTCAGCAAGCATCCTCGACGAAATATAAGATTGTTCCCCGACAGAAGACTAGACACCCCAGTGGAGCCATTTCCCCAGTACAGTCAAAAAAAGTTTCCTTAGGAGAGTTGAAGCTTATCCCCAGTAGATTCTGGAAGCTTATCCCCAGTAGATTCTGGAAGCTTATCCCCAGTAGATTCTGTAAGCTTATCCCTAGTAGAGTCTGGAAGCTTGTCTCCTGCAGAGTAAATGCGTCTCCTCAGCCATGTTCAAAGGTTATTCCCCACCAAAGCCTATAACTGGGTTATCCTCAGCTAAATACAACGGAAAGATCGTCCTCGGTGAAGTTCTTCCTACCCCCAGCGGAGTTCATCAAATTCCTCAACAGAGCTTACCAACGGAATCCCCAGCGGAGTCATCGTTAAAATCTCAGCGAAGCATCTCTTCCCCACAAAGTATTTCCCCGCAGAGTAATCTCTTCAACAAGTTTATTCCCCAACGGAGGCATCTTCTCCTACCGGTTTATTCTTGCAATCATCTTCGCTCATCATTCCCAGCGGAAGCGAAGAACTCTACTCTTCAATATCAGCCCAGGATTTAACAAGCTCCCGACATTCGTCAAGGATTTACTTTCCCAGACGAAAACACATTCATAAACGTCACATCTTCATACATTATGGCATGCATACGCATTATACACCACAAATCTCATTTAGTCTTGAGAACATCTTAATATCATGCAATTGATGCATCATGACGTTGCATATAGCTAACATTTTTTCCTTTTCAGGAAAAGGTCAATCAAAAGATGATTACCATCTACCTTTGCAGTTCCAGATCAACACCGGTAATAAGCCAGGAAAATTCTGTGGACGACTGATCATGGGTTAATACCTGAAACCAGACAGGACAATTATCTACTTGATCGTCATGAAGCAACCCTACACCGGTTCCTTCTCTCTCCAAGATGTAGTTTTACACGGACTCATCGTCGGACAACCCTACACCGGTTCCTTCTTAACTTCAGATGTAGTTTTACACAGACTCATCAATAAGCAACCCTACACCGGTTCCTTCTCTTTCAGATGAAGTTTTACACAGACTCATCATCAAAGTAACCCTACACAAGTTCCTTCTCCCTTCCAAGACGAAGTTTTACACGGACTCGTCCTCAAGCAACCCTACACCAGTTCCTCCTCAGTTCCAAGACGAAGTTTTACACGAACTTTTCTCGAAGTAACCTTACCCCGATTCCTCCAAAAGTTTTACACGAACTTATCCCGAAGTAACCTTACCCCGGTTCCTCCAAAAGTTTTACACGAACTTATCCCGAAGTAACCTTACCCCGGTTCCTCCAAAAGTTTTACACGAACTTATCCCGAAGTAACCTTACCTCGGTTCCTCCTGAAGTCTTACACGGACTTATCCCGAAGTAACCTTACCCCGATTCCTCCAGAAGTCTTACACGGACTTATCACAAAGTAACCTTACCCCGGTTCCTCCTGAAGTCTTACACGAACTTATCTCACGGTAACCTTACCCCGGTTCATCCTGAAGTCTTACACAGACTTATCTCCAAGATAACCTTACCCCGGTTCATCCAGAAGTTTTACACGGACTTATCTTACAGTAACCTTACCCCGGTTCCTCCTGAAGTTTTACACGAACTTATCCCGAAGAAACCCTACACAGGTTCCCTCTTTCCAAAGGTGAAGTTTTACACGGACTCGTCACCAAGAAGCCCTACCCAGGTTCTCTCTCTCCAGACATAGTTTTACACAGACTCGTCACCAAGAAACCCAACACTGGTTCTCTCTTTCCAAAGATGAAGTCTTACACGGACTCGTCGTCAAGAAACCCTGCACATGTTCTCTCTTTCCAAACGCAGTTTTACACGGACTCGTCATCAAAAACCCTACACAAGTTTTGTTTCTTCCAGGATGCAGTTTTACACGGACTCATCATGAGGCGACCCTACACCGGTTCCCTTTCTCTTTCTAGATGCAGTTTTACACAGAATCTTCATCAGAAACCCTACACAAGTTTTATTTCTTCCAGGATGCAGTTTTACACGGACTCATCATGAGGCGACCCTACACCGGTTCCCTTTCTCTCTCTAGATGCAGTTTTACACGGGCTCATCATCAAAGTAACCCTACACAGGTTCCTTCTCCATTTCAGATGCAGTTTTACACGGACTCGTCATCAGTCAACCCTACACAGGTTTCCTTCCAAGATGCAGTTTCACACGGACTCATCAACAGTCAACCCTACACAGGTTTCCTTCCAAGATGCAGTTTCACACGGACTCGTCATCAGTCAACCCTACACAGGTTTCCTTCCAAAATGCAGTTTTACACGAGCTCATCATCAGGCAACCCTACACAGGTTCCCTCTTTCAACTTACAAAATTATAATTCAACAGACGATCCTCGGATGGCATCTTTAAGCCCATCTCCACAACTATCCATTACACTTCCAAATGGCATCTATAAGCCCATTCCCGATAAGATTCTGTCACATCTCCAGATGACATCTATAAGCCCATCCTCCTATCCATCATATCTCCAAATGGCATCTGTAAGCCCATTCCCGACATCATATTGCTGATACCACACTATGCGAGTGCAAATTTCTGGGTACTCTAGTGTTAAATCATCTTCCACCTTCGGATCACGAAAGGCACGCAAGCCAATCTACATCCTCAGGTCTAAGAAGATTGAACAGGGGCAACTGTTGTACCCCAAAATTTGCCCTCCCATATTCTTCAAGGTTTGTCAAGAATCATCTTCCCATGGTTCAAGATTACTCAAGAGATTGCACAGTCCAAATGCCTCCTAAGCTAGTCAAAATTAGGGTTTTGGTTATGTCAAAGAATTTGAGGTTTTCAATGGTCCAATCAGGTCCCATAGGCCTCTACATATTCTCAAGCATCTACATACCAAGTTGCAAGACTCACAGAGGCAAATTGCACAGTCAAAAGCCCTATTTGGTTCACAATCAACTGTAGGGGCAAAGTGGTCATTTTGCAGTCAAAAGTCAGAATTTTTGGTCAACATCTTATTTTGAGCACACAACCATAATTTTATCAAGTCTTGATCATGATTCCTCAAGGATGGCTCAAAAATCATCAAGATGCAAAAGTTACTATTTTTGGACAGCAAAAAAAGTCAACTGTATCTTGACCAAGGCATAACTTTTTCATGGTTCATCAGAAAAATCCCATCCAATGCTCATTTTTAAGGGGATGACATTTCCTACAACTCATCTTCACATTCCAAGTCCAAGAAATGCTCTCACAAGAAGTTATCAATTTCTACATTATAGGTCAATTTCAAAAGTCAACAAAAAGGCATTTTAAGTCAAAGACCATAACTTGAGATTGATAAATCAAAATGACATGGGACAAAAGGCATTGGTTAGAGGGCTTCAAGACCTTTCCAAAATGTCCAAGAACATGTTCATATGATCAAAATTGAGCAAGATATGCATTGGAGAAGTTGGGAAATTTTTGTGAATTTGCAAAAGTCAACTTTGCTCAAAACACATCATTTTTGCTAATGGGCCTCAAATTTCTTCTTGAAACTTTATCCAAGGCCTATGCACGACCCATCAAGCCTATTTGAGTTTATTTTCTTATTTTTATTAATTAATTGGATTTTTTATTAATATTAATTCATTTAATTAATTTAAAATATAGGAAATTCAAAGATATGGTTTTCAAATCTTTTTGTGAAGCAAACAAGCTCAAGACAAGCTGGAGATTTCGTGTGCCAATCAAAGAGACAAGAATATCCAAAATTGGCAAGTTTTCTCAATCAAAAAGATGCAAAAAGATGTGATTGGAAATCAAATATTGAAACATCAATGCAATGGATCTTTGGGCCAAGACTTAACCTAATTCCATTCTATTACATATGCACAAGTGAACCCTAATGCCATTCACGTGAGATTGCTGCATACAGAGCCATAACCAATATTGAAAAATCAAGAAAAAAGCCAAAACTGTTTTCCAAGTTCCAGGCCCTTTCAAAGCAATTTGAGGATTCAAACACATTGCATAGATCCCCAGGAACGTGTAGGGATCAAAATCACGTGCTAGAACTCAAGGAAACGCCAAGAACAGTCGTACGGTTTGCATAATTTTCTCAGAATCGAAATTCATTGTTCATGCATCATTAACATGATTTGTTGTTTGTTTTGTATTGTATGAGTCCACAAGAAGCTAATGGTGTGAGTTAATTGCCTTGAAACGTCCTGAATCATAAACCACCATGAACGATTTCTAGGTTTTCCAAGCTCTAAAATTGGGGCTTTATTATTTAGGAAAAATTAAGCCTCAAGAGACCTATGATTGAAACCGTCTGAACAAGACGAACATACTGGACATCTCGCGAACAATTTATATTCATCCTACGCCTATTCACTATTTTTGGTCGATGCAATTTGTTGGGGTTAAAAACCCCCGCTATTTAATCTTTGTTTTGCAGGTTTAGTGAAGAAGACGATGACGTGCTAATGCCTGATTGGATAATTCAAAAGCAGCGCGCATTTTCATGTCCTTATAGCATATGAATTAATTGTTTAATATATTCATTGTTCGTTGTTATATTAACAAAGGCGTTCAAGTGGCTTGGTGGAAGGTGATGTGGCTGTGTATCCTTGGGACCTGGGTTCGATCCCCAGGTCCACCCAAACGTTTCTAATATTTTTCCTTACAGGTTCCCATGCAGGCATCCTCAAAGCATTCTATCATGCGCGTCAATCATCAATCTGCCATGTGTCCTCAAGCATAAATCTGAAGGTCGTGAGTGGATGACCATGATACTCTCCAGTCAATGCATTCCTGGACAAGTCAGAAAGTCAACAGGGCTTGAGCCTAATGGTCCAGGAATTGCTAGCATACCTCCATCTGGGCCCAACACCCCCAAGGTTTTGTTTCTCATTTTTTCTCCTTTTATATTTTCTATTTAATTAATTTTTATTAACTATTATTATTATTATTATTTAATTAACCTAACAAATTATTTTCATAACAAATTCTGAAAAATGTAAATATTATTTATTATTATTTTCACTATTAATCATTATTTTGTAAAAAAATGTGAATTAATTAATTTAGTTAATTAGGTTAACTTTGACATTTTTTTTAATAAATAAAATTAACATAGAATTAGGTGTTTCTTTTGACAATTTTAATTCCTTTTATTTTATTTTCATTTAAAACATAAAAAACATAAAAAACACTTTTTCTTTTAATTTATTTAGTTAATTAGTTTTTAGGTTTAATATTAATTAATTGCAAAAAAGGACCAAAACTTCTTTGTTTCTCAAAAAGGGTCAAAACCCTAAGGACGTCCCGATTCAATTTCTTTTCGCGCATTATTATTTTTGATTATATTTTATGTATCTGCTCCGAGTATGTAGTAGATAATTAGGACCTCTTTTATCGCTTTATTTATTTTCTCGCATTTATTTCCAAACGGGTTATGTTTTTGGCGATGTATATACCCGCGCCTTGTAATAGCGTAGATTTACTTTCCGCACTTTATTTTCCGCACAACTATTAACTGTTAAATATGCATGACAAGATTTGCCTGAAAAATAAAATCAACCCGTAGCTCACAATGATGCATGTTCAAAGATAATCTTAACATGAAACCTGACACACTCGCACATGCCACTCCTAGGGTACACCTCACTTGGTTGCCTCAAGGTGGTCATTGAGTATAGGGTATTTTAGAGGTCGCCCTCCTGTCTAAAGATCCAGTTGCCTCGAAATGGTTGCCTCAGATAAAAAAGGATCTAGGACATTAGGGTTACCGCTAAGGCGTCCTACTATTGCTTTGGTGACCACATGTCCCATATAATCGAATTGACCCGAATAACTCCAACGAAGGTGCTACCTACTTCTCAATAGTGGGATAGTACTGTCTAAAGGACATTTACACAGCTTAATTCCTTAGAGTAGGTAGATTTCTCCTGGGTACTTGCTCTTTCAAAAACAAAAACATCTTTTCGCACCTACACTTTCAAAAGGTTTTCAAACAAATACTTCATACACTCTTGAGGACTGATACAAGAGTTACCTAGAAGTTTTCAAAACTAAACTTTTTCAAAACCCACATACACAAGAAAAGCAAACAATTTTTGAAAACATAGTGAGCAAGTACCTAAGAGCCCATGGATAACCACGGATAGAAAGGGTGCTAACACCTTCCCTTTCTATAAATCTACCTCCCGAACCCAGAAACATCTCGAAAAGGAATTTTGCTGTGCTTTTGTCCTTTCCTTGTTAGAGAACATAAAAGACGGTGGCGAATCTTGCTTACCGCGACATTTCGTGAACCAGCTTAAAAAACAGTCAGTTCTATTTCCACCGATCACAGAACTGGCGACTCTGCTGGGGATACTTTAATAAGTGAGGTGTACCTTAGGATTAGACCACCCTTGTTTTCAATTTCTTGCTTTGTTTGCTTTAATATTGTGGGCTCGTCTTGGAGTTTCATAGATCCTAACCCGGATATGGGGGATACCCTTTTAGAAGTAGCAACAAACTGTGAGGGAACTGTGCGGGGTATACCGACATAGTTGAAGCAGTTGCTACATTGATGTGGCACTTTGGTTAGTACCGGTAACCCTTGAGTCAAGTCAAGGAGAGTACGAGGCCGCCACGTGGTGTCGTGAAGCATCAAATGACCTTAGGAACCTTACTTGACCATCCTGGCCTCTTTAGGGGTAGTGAGATGACCGACTTTGGTGCAGTCCGAAGTTGGTAGATACTCGATACTACACTCATTGAGGGTTGTTTTCTTGGAATATTTTGATCGCCAGTTCAGTGGCTAAATCAAAACAATGAACATAGAAAACAACCCAATGATATTGAGCTCCTTAGAACCCGGTTACTTTCGATAGGACAGGTTTTGAGCCCATCAACTTCAAGAGGGTAGTACCTAAACTTCATGCTGGCCTAAACTCTAAGGGTTGTCTTGTGTGACTTGTGAGCCTTCAAACTTGAACTACTTGCACATTCTTGTTATCTGACAACATGAGTTTCTTGCAGGTTTTGTTTACAGTCCTTAATCTGGACTTATTACAGGGCTTGCTTACACCTCACACCTTTGCATCCACGTGCATAACATTATACCATCATACCATTGCATACATCCTGCATAAGGACTAACCCATTTAAAGGATCTCAAGGATATGTGATGCAGGTCATGATGAATCAAACGTCTAGCAAGGGGAAAAGGGGATTTATTTTCCTCTAGCCAAGGTAACTTGAGTCAGGGGCTATGACCCACTCGATATGGTGAGCCTTGACTCTTGAAGAAGGACTCTCAACAACATGCAGTTCCTTCAATCAAGCTACCCAAATTCAAATTCTATCAATTTTCTTGTTTACCCCGCGAGATCCTTGAAAACAGTGCATGCATACATACATATCATTGCATTACAGGTACCCTTGTTACAGGTCACTTACCTCCTTCGCTGTTTATTTCAGCAATGGCTTCCCAACAAGACAACCAGGATCTTCATGCTCAAGAGACTCAGTTCAGGGAGATCTTCCTAAGTCTATCCAAGGGGCAGGAAGAGTTGAGAACACTCCTCATGGGGACTTTGGTCAAGAACAGTCCAGAAGACAGTAAGGATGAACGGCTGAAACATCTGCAAGCTGAGGTAGATACAATGAGGACTCAGATGCTGGGGCAGATGGCCCTTATCCAAGGTTTAGCTCGGGAGCAAGAAGAGTTGAGAACTGTGATCAACCAGCTTCAGCAAGACAGTATGAAGCAAGTAGTCAGGGCTGGGGACCAAACCGGTAATCAGCCTCCAAGAAGTCAAAGGTTTGGTTCAATGAATAGACCTCTCCAAGCTGCTACTACTTCACAGGTCCAACAACGACCTCGCCAAGAACAACGGGTTGATCAGAGCAAGCCAGACAAGCCTAGGAGGCAATTCACCAAACTCAATGTATCACCGTATCAAGCCTTACAACACCTGTTGAGATTGAATCTGGTAATGCTAAGGGACCCTCCTAAGAATCCCAACACTTCCTCTTCCAGGTATAACCCGAGTGTGAGATGTGCCTACGATTCTGACAGTCCTGGACACGACACCGACGACTGTTGGACTCTGAAGAACAAGATCTAGGACCTGATTGATAAAGGAGCAGTGGATTTCACCCAAGGTGGTCAGGCTGAGTTCTTCTACTATCCCTCCCAGGTTCACCATTCGAAGTGACAAGTCCTGAGACTAGAAAACTTTTGTTCATTCGAATGTTCAAGTTGTATTTTTCTTTGATTGTTCAAACATTTTATTCATGTGAAATGTTGTTATTTCATTAATGCATTACACGTGTCTGTTTTGAAGTAATTATGTTCACTATGCTTAAAACTGCTTTCATTTTTTGATGTTCAACTCTCGATAAAAAGTTCTAAACCTTTTGAGGGAGGATGACGAAAATGATACCACAATCTTTATAGTATGCTTTTGAACAGACCCCGCTGATGAGGTACAGGCATTGTTTCAAATCCTAAACACTGGAGTCATAAGGAAGATAATCCCTCGTCAACCCCTTTGAGCCAAAGAAGTTGGAGTTTTTTCTTTTCAAAAATTAAAACCCTTAATCATAAGTTGGGGCAGGGTAGTTTTCTCAGTTGATCCAGGTGCACAATGAATGGCATCAAATGAGTCCTTCCAAAAACAAAAAGACAGTGATGGTTCCGAATAATCATAAATACAGACAGTCGTTATCTTTCAAAAGCTAAAGCCCAATAAGTCAAAACCTATGAAGGAGACTTACAAAAACTGGGGCATCCCGCTGACTGTAATCACAAAAGAAACAGTTCAGGCAAAAAAAAAACAGGGATAACAAAATCAAAAAATAAAGAGGTCCTACAAACCCTCAACCAAAAAGAAATGACTGCCTATTCAAAATAAACTGTCAGTAGCCAAACCATCACTGGTATATCAGAGCAAAGACTCAAACAAAATCTAATGCACGATTAGCTGAGTTTAGGTTTGAAGAACATCACGAAGAACGGGTGGGTACAAATAAATTTGAGCCTTTATCCTTTGTTTCTTAAACCGTGAACCAAGCCACGTTATAACCCTTAAAAATTCCTAGCTGAAGCATGGGTTAGTTCGAAAGCATACTGTTACAAAGATATCCTGACTCCTTAAGGCTTGCTGTAAAATACTGAGTTGACATCACATTTTACAAAATTCCTTTGTTTTAACAAAAAATGCATTTTCAAAAACTTCAAGACAAACATAAGCTTTGCATTTTTGAAATAATATTGTTTGCATATGACTATTTGTTCAACAACAGAGAAATTCGCACGAAGAATATCTAATGAACAAAAATGCTTCCAATCCGGGGGCACGACATGAGCATTGTCCATCATCTGGGGCAATCCAGTCAAGATTCAGAGAATCTCTCAAATGCCAAATAGCCAGGGGCAGATCTCCATTTGAATCACTTGGGGCATCAAGCATGAATTCCAGTGACAAATCTGGTACGATCAAACAACTTCTGGTAATATGACGATGCAACACTACTGACAATGAAACTCCCTGCACTCTGAGAACACGGACATAGTAAAAAGATACTACGCATAATCAAAGACCCGCTAGGTTGACACACCTAGGCAAAAATAAGGGCTTCTCGGCGAACCAAAAGGGTTCGGGCAAAAATAAGGGATGAAAAGAAAAAGTCTGTACACCCGGCAAGTCGAAAACCTAAAAAGGCGGCTTGGGCAAAAATGGGTATCTCGATGGACTGAAAACCCGAAAGGGCGGTCCAGGAAAAAGTTAGGGATCACAGCGTACGACTATGTCCCGTCATCTCGTCACTTGCCTACCAGTTTCTGCGGGAGAAGGTGCCTGTGGAGGTCTTGATGACTGCCGATTGACAAATCTCGGTCCAGGCAAAAGTTAGGGATCACAGCGTACGACTATGTCCCGTCATCTCGTCACTTGCCTACCAGAAGAAGATTTGTCAATCGGTAGTCATCAAGACCTCCACAGGCACCTTCTCCCGCAGAAACTGGGGCAGTCCAATGGAATCAAGATAGAACTGAACGCCATCCAATGGTAGGGGCTGTCATGATCCCCAAGCCTGCACCTACTCAACAAAGAAGCAATCGGCCTAGAACAGAAAGACCAGTAAGACAATTTACCCGGATTAATATGACAATATCTCAAGTCCTGCCACATTTATTGAGATCTAATCTGGTAACTTTGAAGGAAGCCCCGAAGAATCCCAACACCATATCTCCTCATTACCACCCTAATGCTCGTTGTGCTTACCATTCAGAAAGTCTAGGCCATGATACCAACAACTATTGGGCTTTGAAAAACAAGGTGCAAGACCTTCTCGAAGCAAAAGAAATTGAATTTGATGCTCCTGAAATCCCAAATGTTATCAACGCTCCTTTGCCCAAGCATGGCCGTGATGTTAACAATGTTGAAGATGATATGTTTGTTACTGCTGTTGATGAACTTGTTACTCCTCTCCTGACTGTCAAGAAGAACCTGTTGAAAGCCGGTTTATTTCCCGGCAGTGACGAAAGCTGCCACCTCTTCTTATCCCTACCAACTAGTTGTCATTTACTGAAAGTAGGTGTCCAATGCCTAATGGATGGCAAAGAGATTTTGTTTGAGAAGACTCCTATTCCAACCATTTCTTACAATGATGTTTCAATAGTAACCATTTCTGCCAATCCTTCCTGGGTCTCCACCAAAAGACCCATTAGGATTACATCCGTTCCTAAAGTGGATCCACTGATAATTACTATGCCAGGGCCAATCCCATACTCCTCAGATAAAACTGTCCCATGGAACTATGGGGGAGACGTCTACTATCACGACATAAAGCAAGATTGGGTGGCTGATGAAGACTCAATTCTTGAAAAGGCTGACCCCGACATCAGCAACATTGCAGGAACCAACAAGATAACCCGAAGTGGCAGAGTATTCTCTCTCGATATTGCTCCTCTGAAAACTGTTACCGGTCCTATAATCATCCCTACTTCTGTTCTTGTTGACACTACTACTACAATCCCTATGGTTACCCCTACTGACACCCCTACCACCAAGTCGACCGAGACTCGGGGCAAAAGCATTATGGTTGAGCCTGTCCGGATGAAGGCGCAATCAGTATCCATCCCAGAGGCCTCCCAAAAGGAGATGGAAGAAATTCTGAAAATTATAAAGAGAAGCGACTATAACGTAGTCAAATAGCTAGGGTAGACTCCGTCAAAGATTTCCATGCTGGCTTTATTGTTGTGCTCTGAGGCTCATGCGAAGGCCTTGGTAAATTTTTTTTAAACTGCCCATGTACCACAAGAAACCTCTGTTGATCAGTTCCAAGACTATGTGGCCAGCTTGACAGCTGATAATGGTTTAGGCTTCTCTAATGCTGACCTGACACCTAGAGGGAGGAAACACAACGAGGCATTGAATGTCTTTGTCGAATGAAGGGGAACAACTTTGGATCATGTCCTAGTTGATACTGGCTCGTCTTCGAATGTACTGCCTAAGAAGGCTCTTAATAGACTCGACTGTGAAGGTTTGACCTTAAAACCCAGCTGTGACACAGTGGGAGAACTGACTTGGAGTTTTGCGTTTGTGTTCGAAAATGTTGCGGTTGAGCAAGAGTCGCCACCGACTTTTCTTTTATCCAATAAGGAAAGGTGAAAAAGCACAGGAAAGACCTTTCGAGATGTTTTCTTGAGTTCGGGGGGTAGATTATGAAAAGGGAAGGTATTAGCACCATTTTCATCCATGGTTTTCCATGG
Organism: Vicia faba; assembly: GCA_948472305.1. NCBI lineage: Eukaryota > Viridiplantae > Streptophyta > Magnoliopsida > Fabales > Fabaceae > Vicia > Vicia faba. The sequence continues at coordinate 1,594,591,598 of OX451737.1, read as the reverse complement.
GCTCTTAGTTGCTTTCTAGATCACTTGCTTTTGTTTGAAAAATGTGTTTTGTATGGTTTTTTGAAAATATTTTGAAAAGGTGCCAATGTTTAGGCAAACTTTGTAATAGTTCTTGTTCGTAAGAGCGTATACAAAGTGTTGAGCTTTTGAAAATATTTCAAGTTTTGGAAAGTGTTTTGAAAATGTTTTGAAAGTGTATGTGATTGTTTTGAAAATAGCAAGGATGTTTATTTTGAGAGTGAGCAAGTAACTAAAAATAATCTACCTACTCAAAAGGTCTTAGATGTGTTTTTCCTCCTCCTTTAGATGTTGCTATCTTACCATTGATTTGGTAAGAAGCCCCATCGTTGGATGTGAAGGGACGGGCATTGGGTCATCGTATGACCATGATAGCAATATTGTGAGATGACTTAGCACTTTTCTTTAGGGACTAAGATCATTTTTAAAGGAAACTTTGATAGCGTCATCAAGGGACTATGATCTTGTATTTTTCGATTTGTTTGTGCTAAGACATCCCACATGCATAACATGGCCATTTTTGTAAGGCAACAAGTGGAATTACCCTAAGGGTGTAAGTGTGCGAGTGTATTTGATTGCATGCATAATTTTTCTTGAATTAGGGTTTTCTAAACATTGGTTTTAGTCTTTCCATACACACCCTAATTACTAATAATATATGAAAGCAATAAAAGTACGGAAAATAAAGATTCTACGCTATTACAATCATTAGGGGGATGGGGTGTACAAATTTCAAATGGGGATTGCAAATTAAATCCTATGTTACTATTACAACCATATTGAAATAGATAAGAATGTACATGAAATGTAAAATGTTTATTTATTTAAGAAAAGAAATAAGTTTTGTTTAAGAAAATATTTTTTTGTCTTTTTATGTTAAAAGAAAATATAATATGTGAATATGAAATATTTTGGTATTTTTTGATTAATGAAAAATAAAGATAATGGCAAAAATAATAAAAGAGAAATAAAACAGAATCAGCGCAAATGCATGAGAGTAGAAGAGGTCAGAAGTTCTGACTCTGATTTACTGCACAAACAGAAACAATCGTTAGTGGAAATATGGACGTTCAGAAGTTCAGGATCTTCTGAGAATTCAGAAGTTTTCAGAAATTCTGATGCAACTGTCATAACTTTGCCTCCCTCCATGCCAGTCAGAACATCTGCAACTTAGTCATTTCTTAACAGAACAGGAGTTGCACATATAACAATTATGACAAGTTTCATGATATATGTGATCGGTGGGAATGAGAACTGACTGTTTTTTAATGTTGGTTCGCGTTTGTGTTTGTTTTTGAAAAGTGTCGCGGTAAGCAAGAGTCGCCACCGTCTTTTATTTTATCCAACAAGGAAAGGACAAAAGCACAGAAAAATTCCTTTTCGAGATTTTTCTCGGGTTCGGGAGGTAGATTATAGAAAGGGAAGGTATTAGCACCCTTTCTATCCGTGGTTATCCACGAGCTCTTAAGTACTTGCTCACTATGTTTTCAAAAGTTTGCTTTTCTTTGTGTTTGTGGGTTTTTGAAAAGAGTTTTTTTTAAGAGAGTGTAAGTGCGAAAAGTTTTGTTTTGTTTTTAAAAGGAGCAAGTACTTAAGAACCTCTACCTGCTCAAAAAGGAATTAAACTGTGCAAATGTCCTTTAGACAGTGCTATCACACTATTGAGGAGTAGGTAGCACCGTCGTTGGAGTTTTCGGGTCAATTCGATTTTAGGTATGTGTGGTCACTAAAGCAACATTAGGACGCCTTAGCGGTAATCCTAATGTCTTAGATCATTTTATCTGAGGCAACCGTTTCGAGGAAACTTATGATCTTTGGACAAGAGGACGACCTCTAAAACATCCTATACTTAATGACCACGTTCGAGGCAACCAAGTGAGGCGTACCCTAAGAGTGGCATGTGCGAGTGTATTGTTTTTCAGATATATTATCTTTGCACATGTTATGGTGAGCTACTTGTTGATTTTAAGTTAAGATAGATCTTGTCATGCATAGCCTAGTTAGCATACATCTAAACAGTTAATATATGTACAGGAATTTAAAGTGCGGGAATTGTAAATACTACGCTATTACAAGGCTTCGGGGAGGGGGATTATTTACATGTCCAAAATTGGGGGAATAAAGCAGTAAAGTAAAAGTCTTAGTTAAGCTATTACAAACCAATAAGCAGTTACAGTAAAATAAACGCGCGTGAATCTGAACAATCCTAAGAATAAGAACTTTTGTTGTTTTATTTTATTTTTGGGAAAATTCTAACTGTTCAATTAAGTCAAATTTAATTAATTAAAAAAAACTGATTAAAATTAACTCCAAAACATACTTAATATTTTTTTGCATTTTTTTGTTTATGAAAAGGATTAAATTTAAATAAATCCTAAGTCTACTGATTTTAAAATTGGAGAAAATAAGTTAAAATAATTAACTAAATTAAATCCTAATTCTAAGTTACTTATTTTTATGATTTTTATGTTGATTAAAAAAAACAAATAAAATGGTCCAAACGAAAATGAAATCAGACAGTAAATAAAGAAAAAAAACAAAATAATTCTGGAGGCCTGGGTCGAAATAAGTGTGGGCTGTCTTTCGACCCAGTGAAGAGGCTGGATCGAAGGTGCATGAGGGGCTGAACTCTGAGGGTGTTCGATCTGGATATGTCATCCTTCGATCTGGAAGTCCTGGGTCCAGTTCGAAGCTAAGCTGCTGAGCTTCGAAACTCTGAACAGGATCCTGAGAATATATTTCCTGCAAGAAACGAAACATATGTTAAAGGTCCAGGGGGGGATTTTACCCCCCTGATTCAAATCTCCCCCTTATTCGCACCTGCTGAATCTGGGTCTGGGTTTGTTTTATCCTGGGATTCGAAGGAGAAACTCAGATTGTGCCCAAGCAATGGCATAATCTCATCTCTGCGCTGTAGCTTATATGTAGCACATCAAATCATTCACAAATAGCAGTAATAACATGAATATGCAATCAGAGATCGAAATGAGTTTGAGATGAGATTTCTTTACCAAACAGAGGTGCTTTAATCTGTAGTTCTGAGGGTGGAGGTGTTCGTTGGGTGGCAGCTTTGGCTTGTGCAAGGATTGGGTATGGCTTCCTGGAAGTGCTGATGACTTTTGGCAGCGTATCTCCAAGTTCTCCCTGCTTCTTTTCTCTATTTTTTCTGTATATTTTCGTTCTTGTTATTCACCCTTTGAAATGTGCCAGTGGCCCTTATATTTATAGGAGCGTGGGGGTCTAGTAACGGCAAGAGACAACCAATTAAACAGGCCATTAAAGCCAGGAGACAAGAATCAGACACATTAAATTATTTCCTTTTTTGAAATATTCATGTCTCTTTGGAATCTGGAATGAACCTGGACATGTTTTTATTTTCGAATGCCTTCAGGCCATGCTCTTCGATTGGCCTTGAGTTGCCTCCTTCGAATGGACTTCTCATGTATCTTTCGAATGGGCCTTCTGAATGCTTCTTCGAATGGTCTTGAGTTGAACAGAAACACTCTGGTCGAATTAGCTCTTTAGGAACAGAAAAGGCAAGAATCTGGCCTTTAACTCAGGAATTAAATCCATAATCAGCATTTAATTATTTCCATATTTGCAAGGGAAACATGCAATTTTCTCATGTTCAGTGTACCTGGACATGTTTTTTTGAGTGCCCTCTTGATGGCTTTGTTAACAGGACAATCGAAAGGCTTTGTTAACAGGCCAATCGAAAGGTGTTGTTCATGCTAATCGAAGGACATGGTTCACATGCCTGTCGAAGCTGCCTTGACAGAATGCCAATCGAATTGTTTGTCCATGCCAATCGAAATGCTCCTTCAGAATACTAATCGAAGACTCTTTCAGAATGCCAATCGAAGTGCTTGACATAATGTCAATCGAAGTGCTCCTTCAGAATACCAATCGAAGGATCTTTCAGAATGCCAATCGAAAGATACTTAAAGCACCACTCAAAAATTTTCTTTTTCCTTAGGCAAGGGTTTGTGATCAACCATGCAGGGGGAAGACTTTGGAAAACATGAGAGGGCAAATTTTGGGGTACAACAGTTGCCCCTGTTCAATTTTCTTAAACCTGAGGATATAGATTGGCTTTCGAGCCTTTCGTGACCCGAAGGTGGAAGATAATTGAACACTAGAGTGCCCAGAAATTTGCACTCGCATGGTGTAGTATCAGCATTGTGATGTCGGGAATGGGCTTAAAGATGCCATCCAGGGGTGATTGCTGGACTGTATTTGAATGAGTGACAGAATTACATCCGAATCTGGATCGTATCTGGACTGTTATTTGAAGGTTTCTGATTGCCTGTCATTAACTGGAAGAAATAAATCTAACCAGAGAAGGTCTTTAGTTGCCTGTCATTAACTGGAAGAAATAAATCTAACCAGAGAAGGTCCTTTTTGATAATGATGTGTGATGAAGGAATCTTGGACGATTACTACCTCAGCAGGATGATGAAGGAATCTTGGATGATTACCACCTCAGCAGGATGATGAAGGAATCTTGGATGATTACTACCTCAACAGGATGATGAAGGAATCTTGGATGATTACTACCTCAGCAGGATGATGAAAGAATCTTGGACGATTACTACCTCAGCAGGATGATGAAGGAATCTTGGATGACTTCTACCTCAGCAGGATGATGAAGGAATCTTGGAAGATTACTACCTCAACAGGATAATGAAGGAATCTTGGACGATTACTACCTCAGCAGGATGATGAAGGAATCTTGGACGATTACTACCTCAACGGGATGATGAAGGAATCTTGGATGATTACTACCTCAGCAGGATGATGAAGGAATCTTGGACGATTACTACCTCAGCAGGATGATGAAGGAATCTTGGATGACTTCTACCTCAGCAGGATGATGAAGGAATCTTGGATGATTACTACCTCAGCAGGATGATGAAGGAATCTTGGACGATTACTACCTCAGCAGGATGATGAAGGAATCTTGGACGATTACTACCTCAGTAGGATGATGAAGGAATCTTGGACGATTACTACCTCAGCATGATGATGAAGGAATCTTTGACGATTACTACCTCAACGGGATGATGAAGGAATCTTAGATGATTACTACCTCAGTAGGATGATGAAGGAATCTTGGACGATTACTACCTCAGCAGGATAATGAAGGAATCTTGGATGACTTCTACCTCAGCAGGATGATGAAGGAATCTTGGACGATTACTACCTCAGCAGGATGATGAAGGAATCTTGGACGATTACTACCTCAACGGGATGGTGAAGGAATCTTTGACGACTGCTACTCCAAAAGGTAATGACTTTTATCTGTTGATCGATCTTTCCTGAAAAGGTAAAGAGTGAGTTGTATGCAATGTCATGATGTATGCATTGTGTAATGATGTTCTCAAAATAAATGAGATTCATGTTATATGTATTTTGTATGCATATGCTATGAATGTTATTGAAATGTAATTTTGTCTTGGACTTTACTCAAAATGTTTCCACCGGGGATCCCTGCTTTGTTGCTTGAGGAGAACTCCGCTGGGGGATATTGAAAACTCTGTGGGGAGTATGTTTATTTCTGCTTGGGAAAAGAGTTTAGGAGTCTTAGTCGTCCGTTGCTCTACTGGGGAGTCGAAGTTGAACTAATATCTGGTCGGGTCTAGGTTTCGCAGTAACTTGCTGGGGATTATAGAGTAGTCTACTAAGGAAGAGGAGTTGTGGTCCTTTGATTTGTAGTAGTTGGAGAGGCAAACTCAAGCTGGGGAATCCTGGTGTTGTTGGGGAAATAAACCCTGTCGTCAATCCGCTAGAGAGGTGACATCTTCGTTGGGGGAAGTCCTCGAGGATTCTTGAGGTTGATTCAGCTAGGGAAAGGGGTCAGAGATTATACTCTTGCTGGGATGTCATCCTATGAGAAGGATTTTGGGGAAATTCGTCATTGCCCCTAGTAGCCAGTGTTTGTGACATTGCCAGAAAATGTTTAATTGTACGTAACCCTTCACTGAGATTGATGTTCAATGCCCCAAGTGACAGAGATGGAGACTCACCCCTGGTTACTCTGCACTTCTTCAGAGATTTCTTGAAATCTTGACTGGACTGCCCCAGGTGTGCTGGATAGTGACATGTCGAGTCCCTTTGTTGATAGGAGATTTGTCAATGGAAGTGTCATCCTTTTTGAAGTGATTTTTTTCACTGAGAGGGCTTTAGTTCATCGGATATTCATTGTGTGAATTTCTCCGCTGTCAAACAAATAGCCAAATGCAAACAGTGATATTCAAATAATGCAAAGTTTATGCTTGTCTCGAAGTTTTTTTTTTGTTTTTGAAAAATGCGTTTTTTTAGCAGAAAACTTTTTTTTAAGACAAATTCAACACAAGATTTAGGGCAAAGCCTTACAGGAGTCAGGATACCTTTTGTAACAGTATGCTTTTGAACTAACCCATGCTTCAGTTAGGACTTTTGAAGGGTTATAACGTGTCTTGGTTCACGGTTTAAGAAACAAAGGATAAAGGCTCAAAGTATATTTGTACCCACCCGCTCTTCGTGATGTTCTTCAATCCTAAACTCAGTTAATTGTGCATTTGAACTCCAAATGAGTCTGGAACGATGTTTTTGGTGATGGTCCACACAAGTTGAATTTGTTGGAAGGCAGTCATTTTTGCAACATCTTTCATGTTGTTGGGGATTTTTAGCGACCTCGTTCTTTTGATTTGTTATCCCTAACTTTTGCCTGACTGTTCCTGTTTTTGAGATTACAGTCAGCGGGATGCCCCAGCTTTCTTAAGCCTCCTTTATAGGTTTTGGCTCAGTGGGCTTTTTTCTTTTGAGAGATTGACTGCCTATGAGATAAGGAACCACCACTGTTTTTGATTCTAGAGGGATGCTTTTGATGTCGTCCGTTGTATTATGAACTGAGAGTTTTGCGACTTCAATGCGCATCTTTTGAATTAACTGAGAGACTACCCTGCCCCAGGTTTAAATTAAAGGTTTCAATTTGTGAAAACAAAAACTCCAACTTCTTTGGCTCAAAGGGGTTGACTAGGGATTATCTTCCTTATAACTCCACTGTTTAGGGTTTGAAACAATGCTTGTACATCGTCAGCGGGGTCTGTTCAAAAGCATACTGTAGAGACTTTTGTATCATTTTCGTCATCCTCCCTCTAAAGGCTTGTAACTTTTAGCAAGAGTTGAATGAGTAAAAAGCATAGTTTAAATGTAATTAAAATGATTGGATCAAATCAAGACAAACATGTGCAATGCATTAATGAAACAAAGTTTGGCATTAATAGATAATTGTTTGAATAACAAAGAGATTACAACTTGAAAATTCAAATGAACAAAAGCTTTCAATGATTCGTCATAGGAGCAGTGATTATGTTTGGAGTCTCCGGAGGGTCTAACTTGATCTCCTTTACATCAATTAAGTCTTGGACCTTATTCTTCAAAGTCCAACAATCATCCGTATTATGCCCCGGGCTCTCAGAGAGATAAGCGCAGCGGGCGTTAGGGTTATACCTTGCTAACGTTGTATTTGGATTCTTTGGAGCTTCTTTCAGAGTCACCAGATTGGTCTTCAGCAATTGTGGCAAAATCTGAGACAAAGTCATGCTGAGACGGGTGAATTGCCTTCGAGGTCTCTCGTCCCTTTGTTGGTTGTGATGCTGAAGAGCACCAGCAAGTTTTGAAATAGCAACCGCATTGACAGCTTGGCGGTGTTCAGGTCTATTCTGTCTTTTTGAACTGTAGACAATACTGGACTCTTTCTTCCCATTGTAGGGCTTTTTCTGAACATCAGAAGGTGCAACTTCTTGAATCTTCCCACTTTTGATGCCAGCTTCGACCCTTTCGCCGGTCAGTATTAGCTCGGTGAACCCGGATGAAGAGCTTCCGATCAAGTGGTTAAAGAATGGACCAGACAGGGTCCCCAAAAACATATCAACAAGTTCACGATCAGCTAAAGGTGGTTGCACCCTTCCAACAAGGTCTCTCCATTTTTGATCATAATCTTTAAATCCTTCACCCGTCCCCATTGACATACCCTAGAGTTGGGTACGCGTAGGAGCGAGGTCGGAATTATACTGATAATGCGTAAAGAATGCAGCAGCCAAATCCTCCCAGCTGTGGATACTGGCTCCGTCCAACTGATAAAACCACTCAAGCTGAGTCCCTGAGAGATTGTCTTGAAAGAAATGGATCCATAAGTTCTTATCAGTAGTGTAAGGTTGGATCTTCCTCACATATGACCGGAGGTATAGCTTTGGACAGGAAGCTCCGTCGTACTTGGCAAAGGCAGGTGCCTTGAATTTATGGGGAATCACCACCCCAGAGGATATACCTAGATCACCGAAGTCCAGACCGGGCACCTTCTGTATCTCCATAGTGCTCAAACGGTCTTCCAGCTGTTTGTACTTATCCTCAGCAGGAGGATACTGCTCTTCATCATAGTCTGTCTCGTTGTCGGAGACTTCAGGGCTAGGAGCCCTCCTTTCTTGTGGAATGTCTTTCCCTTCAGATGGGGTGGTCAGATCAACTTTGTTCTGCAGCCCGTTTCCAAACTTGCGTCCAGTATTGAACATGATGGTCCTCTTTTTCTTCTTCTTCCTCTCTTTCAGGATCAGGGTCTTCAGGTCCTGCTGACCCTTAGCTAGGCTCATGACCAACTCTTGAAATTGGGCATTCTGGGCCTAGAGGGCCTTGATAGCTTGCTCAGTGGAAGGTTCAGTAGACATGATGATTGCTGAAATAAACAGCGAAGAAGATAAGAGACCTATATTGGGAGACTTGTTATGCAATGATATGTATGATATATGTATGCAATGTTTTCAAGGATCTCGCGGGGTAAACAAGAAACTGTTAGAATCTGAATCTGGTAGCTTGATTGAAGGAACTTCATGTTGCTGAGAGTCCTTCTTCAAGAGTCAAGCTCACCATATCGAGTGGGTCATAGCCCCTGACTCAAGTTATTGTGCTTGGATTTCTAGATAACCTTGGATAGAGGAAAATAAATCCCCTTTGCCCCTTGCTAGCCATTTGATTTACCATAACCTGCATCACAGACCCTTGAGATCCTTGAAATGGTTAAAGAAATGTTAAGGCATGATGTTATGATGTGTATGCTATGCGTTTAAGCACAAGTGTGAGGTGATGTAAGTAAGCCCTGTAATAAATCCAAATTATTGGATAAGGACTGTAAACAAAACCTGCAAGGAACTCATGTTGTCAGATAACAAGAATGTGCAAGTAGTTCAAGTTTGAAGGCACACAAGTCACACAAAAGAGCCCTTAGATTTCAGACTGGCATGGAGTTTAGGCATTACCCTCTTTCAGTTTAGTTGGTTTAAACGTGTCCTAAAAATAGTAACCGGGTTCTAGAGGATCTCAATATCACTGACTACCCTCGATCAGTCATAATTCCAGTTTAGCAACCTTTTCTTGCGGCCGGAATCATCACGAGAGTTTAGTCTCAATGAGTGTAGCATACTGCTACTGTTCTATGGCCAAGTTGGTTAATTTAAGGTTCTAAGGTCAGTTGGTGCTTAATGACTCCTTAGAAGACCCATATTCTCCTCGTTTCAACACAAGGGATATCGGTACAGACTAAGGTGCCACACCAACGTAGCTACTGCTTCATCCGTGTCGGTATATGCCAGACAGATCCCTCACAGTTTATTGCTACTTACCTAAAGGGTATCCCCAGATCCGGGTTAGGATCTATAGAACTCCAATACAAGCCCACAAATTTTAAAGCATACAAAGCAAACAATTGAAAATACAAGTGATCTAATCCTAAGGTACACCTCACTTATAATTCCCCAGCAGAGTCGCCAGTTTTGTGATCGATGGGAATGAGAACTGACTGTTTTTTAATGCTGGTTCGTGTTTGCGTTTGTTTTTGCAAAGTGTCGCGGTAAGCAAGAGTCGCCACCGTCTTTTATTTTATCCAACAAGGAAAGGACAAAAGCACAGAAAAATTCCTTTTCGAGATTTTTCTCGGGTTTGGGAGGTAGATTATAGAAAGGGAAGGTATTAGCAACCTTTCTATCCGTCGTTATCCACGGGCTCTTAGGTACTTGTTCACTATGTTTTCAAAAGTTTGCTTTTCTTTGTGTTTGTGGGTTTTTGAAAAGAGTTTTGTTTTTGAAGAGAGTGTAAGTGCGAAAAGTTTTGTTTTATTTTTAAAAGGAGCAAGTACTTAAGAACCTCTACCTACTCAAAAAGGAATTAAACTGTGCAAATGTCATTTAGACAGTGCTATCCCACTATTGAGGAGTAGGTAGCACCGTCGTTGGAGTTTTCGGGTAAATTCGATTTTAGGGATGTGTGGTCACTAAAGCAACGTTAGGACGCCTTAGCGGTAACACTAATGTCTTAGATCATTTTATCCGAGGCAACCGTTTCGAGGAAACTTATGATCTTTGGACAAGAGGACGACCTCTAAAACATTTGTGATCGGTGGATCTGGAACTGACTGTTTAACGCTGGTTCGCGAAAATGTCGCAGAAGCAAGAGTCGCCACCGTCTTTTATTTTCTCCAATTAGAAAGGACAAAAGCACAGAAAAATTCCTTAAAGAGATTGTTCTCGGTTCGGGAGGTAGATTATAGAAAGGGAAGGTGTTAGCACCCTTTCTATCCATGGTTATCCATGGGCTCTTAGATACTTGCTCATTGTGTTTTCAAAAATGGTTTGTTTGCTTTTCAACTGTGGGTTTTAAAAAGTTTCTTTTAAAATTCCAGTTCGACTCTTGTATCGGTCCTCAAGAGTGTTTGAAAAATTGCTTTCGAAAGCTTTTTTTGAAAAGGTGTCGGTGTGAAAAGTATTTTTGAATTTGTTTTGAATTTAGAGCAAGTATCTAGAGTCGTCTACCTACCCTAAGGAATTCGTCTGTGTAAATGTCCTTTAAAGTAGTGCCATCCCACCATCGAGAGGTAGGTAGCACCACCGTTGGAGGTGTTCGGGTCAATTCGAGGTTCGGGACGTGGTGATCACCAGAGCAATGGGAAGACACCTTAGAAGCTACCCTCATGCCAGGTTCCCGGATCATGAGGACTTACTAAGACATCCTCTACTCGACGATCACCTTTCGAGGCAAGGCAACAGTGAGGCGTACCCTAGGGGTGGTGTGTGCGATTCGTGTGTCGTTTTCAGTTATTTTTATCTTGTCATGTTATTGGTGTTCTACGCTTGTTTTTTTATTTTTGTCCATACATTCTTTCATGCCATTATTTAACAGTTAAAAATATTGCGGGAAAGTAAATTCTAAACTATTACAAAGGCGCGGGTCCACATCGCCAAAATTTCTTGAACCCGATTTGACAGAAAAATAAAGAAATAAAAAGAAAATAAAGAATTAAAAGTGCGAGCAATTATTTACAAGGCTTCGGGAGAGATACATAAATATTAAACGAAATAAAATAAATATGCAAATTAATAAGAATTAAACAAACGAGGGCGTTGGACCCTTTGGCAAAATTAATAAAGAAAAAGAAAAGGAGATGTTTTTTGACATTTTTTAGCTTTTTAGGATTTTAGTGAAAAAAGAATTGATTGAAATTAAACGTTAACCCTAATTCTATTTGTTTTTTTAATTTATTAAGAAAAGAAGATTAAAACCTAATATTAACCCTAATTAATTTACATGCAAATTTAATTATAAAAATAAATATTTAATTATTTAATTATTTAATTGTTATGGAACAAAAGAAAAAAAAAGATGAAAATTAATTATACCCTAATTCTATGTTTTTTAGATTTTTATTAAGAATTAAAATTAAAACCTAATTTAAAACTAAATTTAATTATATGCAAATTTATAAAAATACTTAAAATAAAATATCCATCATATTTTTTATCTTTTCTGATTTTTTTTTGTGTTTTATGTTTTTATGAAAATAATAATTAAATTAACAGAATTAATTAAAAAAAAAATAATTGAAAATAAAGAAATAAAAAAAATAAAGAATAATGAAAAGGGTTTGTAAATCTGGGGGGTTCAGGCCCCAAATAGGAGGTGAAATTGTGATAATCTGGCCCATTAACCTTGGTCCGTTTGACTTTTTCCAGGTAGCGTGCTGGCGTGTTGACTGGGTTTTATCATGTTCCTCACATCTGTGCCTTTGAATTCATGAAACTGAACGCGTGGCATGCTTGATGGTGTGGGTGCACGGTGCGTCTTCAGCCTTGAACTGCATATGAATGTTAATTGAAAAAAAAAATATATATATGGAAAGGGTGGGGACCTGGGATCGAACCCAGGTCCTGAATGTCATCCGTTTACTTCCTTGCCAGCTGCGCCACTGAATCAATTTGTTAATTAAATAAACCACAAACATTATAAAATAAAACAAAAGCCAACGCGTATTTCCGCGCGAATTTTTAAATTAACCAATCAGCTTATGCCACCGAATCATCCCCTTCGTTGTGTTTTTTTTCTTTCTGAAACTCAAAGGCAATAAGCAACGGTTTTGCAAGCGTTCTTTTAGGCCATCTATGGAAAAATAGCGAACAGCTCTAGGACGCTCATAAATTGAGCGCGAGGGTGGGTTTAAGATCGTCCAGACACGCTGATTCCAATGGTGGTGGTTTCACACTCCAATTTTTCCTCATTTAAAAACCCCCAATTTGGAGCTTCCTGAACCCTAATGAACAACAATGGCATAATCGCGTATGGTGCATAAAAATACAATTAATCCATATGGTTAGCTTCAGAACAAAGTAATTAGTACAAAATCATGAACAAAATGCAATGATATGGTCTAAATCATGGAGTACGATTATGCAAAAAGAGTGATACAGTTCACCCTCGATTTACCAATTCCTGATGTTTTGATGAATGTTTTTGATTGGAAATCGTTCAGTGAACCTCCAGGAAGATGTTTGAACAACTATTATGCCTTGAACCCCCCTGCAAATGTGTTTTCAGTTTTGAATTTATTTGCAAAAATTTCAAGTTTGATGATGGGTTTTCTGCGCAGCTTAATGGTCAATGGCATTAGGTTTTGATTCTATACTTATGTAAGAGTGAATTAGGTCAAAAAGAACCATCCAAATCTCTTGCATTCATGGTTTTTGAAATTTGATTTTCAAAGATCTTTTTCAATCTTTTTTCATGTGTTTTTGTACAAATCATGATCAATTCTCTCCAAATCTTTCCATATTTGATTATGCACGAATTATTGAGTAGATTTCATGCACAAAAAGATTGTAAAGCTTAGGTAAAATATTTTTCATGTATTTAATTTGATTTAAATGAATTATTATTAATAAAAATTCAAATAAATAAATAAAAAATGAAGAAATACTTCACTTTGGGCCAAGTGGTCGTGCACATGCTTTGGATGATGAATTGTGGAAGAAAAATGGGCCCATTAGCAATTTTAGGTCATTTGAATCAATGTTAACTTTTCAAAATATCCAAAAATTTCCCAACTTCCACAAGGCATAACTTGCTCAATTTTTAAGCTTTTCTCATGTTCTTGGACATTTTGGAAAGGTCTTTGAGTCCTCTAACCAATGCCTTTGGTCCCATGTAATTTTGATTTACCAATATCAAGTTATGGCCTTTGACTTAAAGTCCCTTTTTGTTGACTTTTGAAAATGACCTATAATGTTGAAATTGATAACTTTTTGTGAGAGCATTTCTTGGACTTGAAGTATGAAGATGAGTTGTAGGAAATGTCTTTCTCTTCAAAATGAGCTTTGGATGGAATTTTTCTGATAATCCATGTGAAAGTTATGCCCTGGTCAATTTACAGTTGACTTTTCCAACTGTCCAAATAAGGAAACTTTTGCATCTTGATGATTTTTGAGCCAAGCTTTGAGAATCATGATCAAGCATTGATCAAATGATGTTTGTGGCTTCAAAATGAGATGTTGATCAAAAATTTGAACTTTTGACTGTCAAATGACCATTTTGCCCCTACAGTTGACTGTAGTGCAATTAGGGTTTTGACTGTGCAATTTTGTGCTGAAAGTCTTGAAACTTGATATGAGGATGCTTGACCATGTTTATAGGCATGTGAGACTTGATTGGACCTTTGGAAACTTCATTTTCTTGATCAGAACACAAACCCTAATTTTGACTGCTTAGGAGGCTCTTGCACTGTGCAACCCTTGGGGAATTTTGAAGCTTGACTTGGCAAATCTTTGAAGAATATGGGAGGGCAAATTTTGGGGTACAATAGTTGCCCCTGTTCAATCTTCTTAGACCTGAGGATGCAGATTGGCTGGCGTGCCTTTCGTAATCCGAGGGTAGAAGATGATTGGACACTAGAGTGCCCAGAAATTTGCGCTCACATAGTAGCAGTGTGATGATGGAATGGGCTTATAGATGCCATTTGGAGATTGACGGGGGATGATGGGCTTATAGATGCCATCTGGATGTTGATCGCGTAAGAGATTCCTTAGCGAGAACCTGCATACCTGCAAAAGAAAAAATGAGTACCTGACACATTGCAGGAGCTGTTTTTCAGATGCTTTGTATAAATGTGTCCGGACTGGTTACTGGAGTTGGATCTGGAGCTTCACAAGATGATGAATGAACCAGGGATGGTTACTACCTCAGCATGAACGGTGAGAGAACCTTGGGTGACTTTAACTTCAACAATGCTCGTTGAGAAAATCTTGGTGGGAATTATCATCTTCGCAATATCGGGAAGAGAACCATAGGCAATTACAATCTCAAAAGCGGACGTTTGAAAAAAACCTGAGTTAGAATTATCATCTCACGCACCGTCGGGGAGAGAACCATAGGAAATTATAATCTCAAAAGCGGACGTCTGAGAAAAACCTGGGATGGAATTATCATCTCACGCACCGTCGGGGAGAGAACCATAGGAAATTATAACCTGAAATGGAATTAACATCTCACGCACCGTCGGGGAGAGAACCATAGGAAATTATAACCTGAAATGGAATTATCATCTCACGCACCGTCGGGGAGAGAACCATAGGAAATTATAACCTGAAATGGAATTATCATCTCACGCACCGTCGGGGAGAGAACCATAGGAAATTATATCCTGAAATGGAATTATCATCTCACACACCGTCGGGGAGAGAACCATAGGAAATTATAACCTGAAATGGAATTATCATCTCACGCACCGTCGGGGAGAGAACCATAGGAAATTATAATCTGAAATGGAATTATCATCTCACGCACAGTCGGGGAGAGAACCATAGGAAATTATAACCTGAAATGGAATTATCATCTCACGCACCGTCGGGGAGAGAACCATAGGAAATTATAATCTGAAATGGAATTATCATCTCACGCACCGTCGGGGAGAGAACCATAGGAAATTATAACCTGAAATGGAATTATCATCTCACGCACCGTCGGGAGAGAACCATAGGAAATTATAATCTGGTGGAATTATCATCTCACGCACCGTCGGGGAGAGAACTATAGGAAATTATAATCTGAAATGGAATTATCATCTCACGCACCGTCGGGGAGAGAACCATAGGAAATTATAATCTCAAAAGCGGACGTTTGAGAAAAACCTGGGATAACTTCTACTGAGTCTTTATCAGAAAAATCTGTTTGGGGGTCGATTTAGCTGGACTAGGGAAGGCCTTGGACTGGATAAGAAATCTTTGGAGTCGATTAACTGAACCGGTCTAGGTCTTGAAATATGATTGAGAATTTAGCTGAATCTTTCCTGAAAGGTAAAGGTCAGTCATATGCAATGCATGATATGGATCAAGCAATGATGTTTTCAACATAAATGAGATTTGTATGATATGATGCGTCTGTGCATGCTATAATGATGTATGTGAATGTTTATGTATGTTTTCGTCTAGGAAAGTAAATCCTTGACGAGTGCCGGGAAGTCACTCCTGGGCTGATATTGAAGAATAAGCTTTTACTCCTGCTGGGGATGATAACTGCAAGAATACCGGTAGGAGAAGATGACTCCGTTGAGGAATAAACTTGGCGAATGGAAGATTCTGCGGGGAGAAAAATACTCTAGCGACCATGCTGGGGAGCGATACTCTGTGGGGAGAGAGATACTTTGTTGAATTGTTGATAATTTGCTGGGGATATCCTTGTTGTAGTGGAAGTGCTAATAGACTTCGCTGGGGGGTGAGAGAGAACTGTGTTGACGACGACCTTTCCGTGGCTTTTGGCTGAGGATAACCCAGTTATATCCTGTCAAGGAAATAACTCTTTGAATAAAGCCGGACGACGCGCTCGTGCTCTGCGAGGGATAAGCTTCCAGAATCTACTGGGGATAAGCTTACTGCTTGGGGAGATGAATTCCAACTTTCCTGAGGGACTTGAATTGGACTCTCCTGGGGAGGTTTTGAACTGCGGGGGAAGTGATTCCTTTGAATATTTGATGTACCGCCGGGGAACAATCTTTAGACCAAGACTGTCGGGGATGCTTGTTAATAGTATGTATGCTGCTGGGAAATGTTGGTATCTGCTGGAGGATACCCAACTTTCTTAAAGTTTGATTGTAGCTTTGCTGGAGAAGAGTGTACTGACTTGCTGACTCACTCTCTGGGGAATTAGGATATCTGGTTATGTTCTTTAGCTGAACCTACCTTGGTACCTTGGAGGACAGAACAATTAGATTGCTCGGACAACTCTTTATTGCCCCTGTTTCTAATGTTTACCTGTAATCAATTCTTTGTTTCGTATGCAAATATTCATGAGTTAGCAAATTATTGTCAATGCATATATCACAAATTGAACCTTGGACGTTCTTCGCAAAACAAAACAGAAAAAGAAAAAACAATTGGCACTTTTAACTGAAAAGTATATTTGTATTGATTTTGAATGGCCTGAAAATAGGCGTTTTGTGTACAAGAGGCTGACGTCCTAGTAAGAGAACGCCGCCGAACAAAAGAGTTTATACAAGTTTTGTACAAAAGAGAATAAAACAGCTGTGTGAAATATGAATGATCCCACTGGGTTTCAACTCTGCTATTGCCATTATATCTCCGAGCGTCTCATCACTTGATGACCTTGGTCGAAGGTGAAGCTGACTGATCGATGCCGTCTGAACTTGATATAGATACCGGATTCTGGATGCAAAGTGATCCAATGAGACATAGTATTACGCTTTATCCCTAATTTTTGCCTGGACCGCCCTTTCGGGTTTTCAGTCCACCGGGATACCCATTTTTGCCCAAGCCGCCTTTTCAGGTTTTCGACTTGCCGGGTGTACAGATTTTTTTATTTTCATCCCTTCATTTTGCCCGAACCCTTTTGGTTCGACGGGAAGCCCTTATTTTTGCCTAGGCATGTCAGCCTAGCGGGTCTTTTTCTCATGCGTAGTATCTTTTTACTATGTCTGCATTGGCGGGGTGAGGAAGGTCGTCACCATCCATGTTGGTTAAAATCATGGCTCCTCCTGAGAACACATGTTTAACCACAAATGGCCCTTCGTACGTAGGGGTCCACTTGCCCCTTGGATCACTCTGAGGAAGGATGATTCTCTTGATTACCAGATCCCCAACTTGATATTCCTGTGGTCTGACCTTTTTGTTAAATGCTCTGATCATCCGTTTCTGATACGTCTGACCATGGCAGATAGCAGCAAGTCTCTTTTCATCAATAAGGTTGAGCTGATCAAGTCGTGTCTGGATCCAATCATCTTCGTTCAGATTTGCATCCTTCATTATCCAGAGAGAGGGTATTTGCACTTCGATTGGTAAGACTGCCTCCATACCATAAACCAAAGAGAAAGGAGTTGCCCCGGTTGACGTCCTGGCTGAGGTACGGTACCCATGTAGAGCGAATGGTAGCATCTCGTGCCAGTCCTTATAAGTCACTGTCATCTTCTGCACGATTTTCTTGATATTCTTATTTGCTGCTTCGACAGCCCCATTCATCTTCGGTCTGTAAGGAGAAGAATTGTGATGCTGTATCTTGAACTGCTCGCAGAGCTCAGTGATCATCTTATTATTCAGATTGGTACCGTTGTCTGTAATAATTCTCTCTAGGACGCCGTACCGACAGATCAGGTTATGCCGAATGAACCGTGCCACAACAGTCTTGGTTACCGTAGCATAGGATGCTGCTTCGACCCACTTCGTAAAATAATCAATCGCCACCAGGATGAAGCGATGCCCATTAGATGCCGTAGGTTTAATCTCGCCGATCATGTCTATGCCCCACATTGCAAACGGCCAAGGTGCAGTCAGAACATTCAGGGGAACCGGAGGAACATGCACCTTGTCTGCATAAATCTGGCACTTATGGCATGTCCTAGAATGTTGGTAGCAGTCAGCTTCCATTGTGGACCAGTAGTATCCTGCCCGTAGGATTTTCTTAGCCATAGTGTTCCCACTGGAATGTGTACCAAAGGTCCCTTCATGTAGCTCTTCCATGATCCTTTCTACTTCAGCTTTGTCCACACAACGCAGTAAGGTTGAATCATGGTTTCGCTTGTATAGGATGCCGTTGCTAAGGAAGAACTTTGCTGCGAACCTTCTCAGGAACTTCTTATCATTGACAGATACACCTTCAGGGTATTCCTGAGCTTCCAGATATCTCTTCACCTCATGGTACCAAGGCTTCTCAGTCACCAATTCAGTCTCGAGATCGCAACAGTATGCCGGTTCGTCCAGTTTCCAGATGATGATCCGGGGAGCCTCATTATCCCATTTGACCTTGAACATAGAAGACATTGTAGCTAACGCGTCCGCCAGCTGATTCTCTTCTCTTGGAAAGTGTTCAAAGGTTATCTCTGTGAAGTGGGGGATCAGGGTCAACACACATTCTCTATAAGGAATAAGATTTGGATGTTTCGTATCCCACTCTCCTTTGATCTGATTGATCACCAGAGCGGAATCTCCGAAGACACTTAGAAACTTAATCCTTAGGTCGATCGCAGCTTGAAGACCCATGATGCACGCCTCATACTCTGTCATGTTGTTGGTACAATTGAAACATAGCCGGGCAGTGAGCGGAGTATGAGTACCTTGAGGTGATATAATTATGGCGCCGATACCGTTACCCAAAGCATTGGAGGCTCCGTCAAAGTGCATAGACCATCGGGATCCTTCCTCAGGTCCTTCATCCGGTCCAGGTACTTCACAATCAGTCATTATCATAATGCTTTCATCTGGAAACTCGAAGTTCATTGATTGGTAGTCATCTACGGCCTGATGTGCCAAGCGGTCTGCCAATACACTTCCCTTGATGGCTTTCTGGGTTGTATACTAAATGTCGTATTCCGTCAAGATCATTTGCCATCTTGCAATTCTCCCAGACAGAGCAGGCTTTTCGAATATGTACTTTATAGGATCCATCTTTGAGATCAACAAGGTAGTGTGAGTCAGCATATACTGTCTCAGTCAGCGAGCAGCCCATACCAAAGCGCAGCAAGTTTTATCGAGCAGTGAGTATCGGGTCTCACAGTCGGTAAACTTTTTGCTAAGGTAATAAATGGCATGCTCTTTTCGGCCAGACTCGTCATGCTGCCCCAGCACACACCCCATTGAGTTGTCAAGCACTATTAGATATAGTATCAGAGGTCTCCCTTCAACCGGTGGCATCAGGATAGGTGGTTCTTGGAGATACTCTTTGATTCTGTCAAAAGCAGCCTGACATTCATCATTCCAACGGACTACCTGATCTTTCTTCAGCAGCTTGAAGATTGGCTCACAGGTAGCAGTTAGGTGTGAGATGAAGCGAGCAATGTAATTCAGACGTCCTAAAAAGCCTCTGACCTCCTTCTCTGTCCTAGGAACTGGCATCTCTTGAATAGCTTTGACCTTAGCAGGGTCCACTTGAATACCTTTATCACTAACCACGAAGCCTAGCAACTTTCCAGATCTTACCCCGAAGGTGCACTTGTTCGGGTTCAATCTCAGCTTGTACAGTTTCAACCGGTCAAACAACTTCTGCAGATGATCTAGGTGATCTTCTTCTGTCTGGGACCTTGCGATCATGTCGTCAACATACACTTCTATCTCATGATGGATCATGTCATGAAATAAGGAAACCATGGCACGTTGGTAGGTTGCCCCAGCGTTCTTTAGTCCAAAAGGCATGACTTTGTAACAGAAGGCACGACCTCTAAAACATCCTATACTTAATGACCACGTTCGAGGCAACCAAGTGAGGCGTACCCTAAGAGTGGCATGTGCGAGTGTATTGTTTTTCAGATATATTATCTTTGCACATGTTATGGTGAGCTACTTGTTGATTTTAAGTTAAGATAGATCTTGTCATGCATAGCCTAGTTAGCATACATCTAAACAGTTAATATATGTACAGGAATTTAAAGTGCGAGAATTGTAAATCCTACGCTATTATAAGGCTTCGGGGAGAGGGATTATTTACATGTCCAAAATTGGGGGAATAAAGCAGTAAAGTAAAAGTCTTAGTTAAGCTATTACAAACCAATAAGCAGTTACAATAAAATAAACGCGCGTGAATCTGAACAATCCTAAGAATAAGAACTTTTGTTGTTTTATTTTATTTTTGGGAAAATGCTAAATGTTCAATTAAGTCAAATTTAATTAATTAAAAAAAACTGATTAAAATTAACTCCAAAACATACTTAATATTTTTTTGCATTTTTTTGTTTATGAAAAGGATTGAATTTAAATAAATCCTAAGTCTACTGATTTTAAAATTGGAGAAAATAAGTTAAAATAATTAACTAAATTAAATCCTAATTCTAAGTTACTTATTTTTATGATTTTTATGTTGATTAAAAAAAAACAAATAAAATGGTCCAAACGAAAATGAAATCAGGCAGTAAATCAAGAAAAAAAACAAAATAATTCTGGAGGCCTGGGTCGAAAGAAGTGTGGGCTGTCTTTCGACCCAGTGAAGAGGCTAGATCGAAGGTGCATGAGGGGCTGCACTCTGAGGGTGTTCAATCTGGATATGTCATCCTTCGATCTGGAAGTCCTGGGTCCAGTTCGAAGCTAAGCTGCTGAGCTTCGAAACTCTGAACAGGATCCTGAGAATATATTTCCTGCAAGAAACGAAACATATGTTAAAGGTCCAGGGGGGATTTTACCCCCCTGATTCGAATCTCCCCCTTATTCGCACCTGCTGAATCTGGGTTTGGGTTTGTTTTATCCTGGGATTCGAAGGAGAAACTCAGATTGTGCCCAAGCAATGGCACAATCTCATCTTTGCGCTGTAGCTTATATGTAGCACATCAAATCATTCACAAACAACAGTAATAACATGAATATGCAATCAGAGATCGAAATGAGTTTGAGATGAGATTTCTTTACCAAACAGAGGTGCTTTGATCTGTAGTTCTGAGGGTGGAGGTGTTCGTTGGGTGGCAGCTTTGGCTTGTGCAAGGATTGGGTATGGCTTCCTGGAAGTGCTGATGACTTTTGGCAGCGTATCTCCAAGTTCTCCCTGCTTCTTTTCTCTATTTTTTCTGTATATTTTCATTCTTGTTGTTCACCCTTTGAAATGTGCCACTGGCCCTTGTATTTATAGGAGCGTGGGGGTCTAGTAACGGCAAGAGACAGCCAATTAAACATGCCATTAAATCCAGGAGACAAGAATCAAACACATTAAATTATTTCCTTTTTTGAAATATTCATGTCTCTTTGGAATCTGGAATAAACCTGGACATGTTTTGATTTTCGAATGCCTTCAGGCCATGCTCTTCGATTGGCCTTGAGTTGCCTCCTTCGAATGGACTTCTCATGTATCTTTCGAATGGGCCTTCTGAATGCTTCTTCGAATGGTCTTGAGTTGAACAGAAACACTCTGGTCGAATCAGCTCTTTAGGAACAGAAAAGGCAAGAATCTGGCCTTTAACTCAGGAATTAGATCCACAATCAGCATTTAATTATTTCCATATTTGCAAGGGAAACATGCCATTTTCTCATGTTCAGTGTACCTGGACATGTTTTTTTGAGTGCCCTCTTGATGGATTTGTTAACAGGCCAATCGAAAGGCTTTGTTAACAGGACAATCAAAAGGTGCTGTTCATGCTAATCGAAGGACATGGTTCACATGCCTGTCGAAGCTGCCTTGACAAAATGCCAATCGAAGTGCTTGTCCATGCCAATCGAAATGCTCCTTCAGAATACTAATCAAAGAGTCTTTCAGAATGCCAATCGAAGTGCTTGACATAATGTCAATCGAAGTGCTCCTTCAGAATACCAATCGAAGGATCTTTCAGAATGCCAATCGAAAGATACTTAAAGCACCACTCAAAAATTTTCTTTTTCCTTAGGCAAGGGTTTGTGATCAACCATGCAGGGGGAAGACTTTGGAAAACATGAGAGGGCAAATTTTGGGGTACAACAATATATCAGAAGCACAAATCAGAAGCAACATGGATTTGCTAATCCTAATTCTGAGTCCTAATTTCCTTATGAAACTATGAACTGTGATTCCTTCTATTTAGGCAGGCAGATGCATGAAATTTCGGAATATGTACATCATCAGGATCAAAATATCTACATTATGTTAAATATGCAAAATCTGACAATGCCTAATTAGTATGATGAGATTCAGTAGAAAACTTACCTTGCAGTTGGAAAAGATTCTGTGAACTGGAGGTTGATCCTGAACTCTGGTGATGTTCTGAGAAACTTCTTCACGTACTTAGCAGGATGGAAGTTTGCAACTTCTGGAACAGCCAAGATGTGTTATTCTGACTTCTTTGGGGTGGAGGTGGATGGAGAGTGTATGGCAGTATGAATACAGAAGTTAGGGTAACTTCTAATATGTGAATCAACAATTGTGTGGATGGATTTAGTCAAGAAACATTTGAGGAAAAATGGAGTTTGAAAGCAAGAATCAAATGCTAAGGTTTTGTATTTTTGTGTTTATAGTTTTGTGGATTTTTGGAATTTTTGCAGGGGTTCAAGACTTTTCTTTCTCAAATTCCACACCTTTCTCTCAAATTTTTCCGACCTCTTCTCAATGGCTAATGGTGTTCTATTTATAGGCAAAGGTTTTGTAGTTTGGAGATGTCAAGTGGCACCAACATCATATGCTAGATGCTGACTTACTCTTGAAGTAAGCTTAAACAAGTGTGGTTCAATGCATCAAGTTGGATGGTTAACAACGCCTAAGCTGGATTTGGCAGCGTGAATTAAGGAAAAGTAGAAGAAGCGCATGGGCTTAGCATACTTTTGCACAAAAAGTTTGTCTTCCCAAGGCAGTAGGGGTACACGTGGGGGGAGATCCTTTGGATAACAACTCACAAGTGGTTGTGAGCATTAAATGATGATGAGATTTATCAAATCAAAAATCCTGCCATGTGAAACTCTGCATCCTTGCTTGACTCTGGATTAGAAGTTCTGCTTCAGCGTAGCATCTAACCTTCTGATCCTCTTATCTTCTGGCTCCAGCATGTTCTGAAGGAACTTTCAGACTTTCTAGAAAGCCTGCAGCACACTTAGTAACCTTCTTTGATTTAACTGGGAAAACTCTGACTGAACCTTTGGGAAAACTGGTCCAGAAGTTCTGACCAAACTCTGTCTTGAGAATATCCAGAATTTGCTGAGTGTGAACACTGGCCCAGAAGTTCTAAAATTGTCATATTTCTTAAACACTTAGAAAAATTTCTAAATATTTAGAATTTGACTTTTCCAAAGTAAAATTTGACTTTTGAAATTCTTGATAAAACAAGCTTCATACTCCAACATGTCTTGATGAAATATGATTTTTGAGATTTGATTTTGATCCAAAAGTCAAAGTTAGACTTCTCAGTATGCAAATGACCATTTTGTCCTTGTGAATGGTTTGCTTGGAAAAATTGATAATTCAAGGCTTGGAATTGGATGAGAGAAAACTTGAAGATCCAGGGTGATTCCTTGAGAAATGAGAGGGCAAATTTTGGGGTATAACACCAGTAACATAGTGGTAAAGGCCTTCGACGGTTCAAAGAGAATGGTGCATGGGGAGGTGGTCATCCCCATAAAAGTTGGAACTCAAACCTTTGATTCAACTTTTTACGTGATGGACATTCGCCCTTCCTATTCCTGTTTATTAGGCCGACCTTGGATTCACAACGCTGGTGTCGTCACCTCTACATTACATCAGATGCTGAAATACCCAACCAAAGGAAAAATCACTACTGTCCATGGAGAAGAGGAATATATGGCCAGTCACTTGAATTCCTTCAGATACGTGGAATTGGATGGTAAATTCATTGAAACTCCGTTTCAGCACTTCGAGGAAGTCCCACAAATAGTGGCAGCTACCAAGACTGTTTCCCAAGTCCCAAAGATTACAAGAACTCCTCTAAAGATGTCTTCTCTAAAAGATGTTGGGGCAATGGTCGAAGAAGGTGGGTGTACTATTTGGGGCCAACTTCCGGATATCCCTTACAAATCTGACAAATTTGGTTTGGGTTTCACTTCAAGAGCCCAAAAAGTTGTTTGTCGTGCTTGTGCCGAGGGACCAACTTTGAGGATCAGCAACTATGGAGTCAACGCAATAGAGGATGATGATGACAGTTGTGACCTAGAAGATTGGATTTTCCCAACCATCAACGGAGGACTCACCAACTGGGAAGCTAAAGATTTTGTCCCAATTACTTTTATCCAACAGTAATTGTCTTTAAATTTTTGTTGGACCTGTAATAATTAAACAATTCAGACTTTTAAAACCTGGTGTCTTACCCGAGACACAACTAACCATTTGTAAGGGTTGTTACCTCATTTTCATATGTCATCAATGAATCATGGACATTTTTTGCATACAAACTTTATGATCTTTGTCTTTCTTTTTCTACATTTTTATTTTCTTTCAATAATAGCTATGCTCTTACACACACTCACATATTAAAATGCAGATCTACATCCACTCAGGATCCCATGGGTAACAATTCTGCTATGGCCTTTTGTGACTTCGAAAATCTAATCTACCAAGCCGAAGGTGAGGAAGATTGTGAAGTGCCAGGGGAACTAGCCAGGTTACTACAATAAGAAGAAAGGACCATACAACCCCACGAAGAACCAGTGGACACAATTAACCTAGGTACCGAAGAGGATAAGAAAGAAGTCAAGGTGGGTGCCAATCTGGAACCCAGTGTCAAGAAGCGTCTAACTCAGTTACTACATGATCATGTTGAGGTCTTTTCCTGGTCGTACGAAGACATGCCAAGACTTGATGCTGATATCTTGGTCCATCGTCTACCGATAAAAGAAGACTACCCTCTGGTAAACAGAAAGTTCGTCGCATGCGGCCAGACATGTCAGAGAAGATCAAGACCGAAGTCATGAAACAATTCAATGCCGGTTTCTTATCTGTTACCTTCTATCCATAATGGGTCACCAATTTTATTCCAATGCGTAAAAAGGACAGCAAAGTACGCATGTGTGTGGATTACAGAGATTTGAATAGGGCAAGCCCTAAGGATGATTTCCCAATCCCCCATATCGGTATTTTGGTTGATAATACCGCACAACATAAAGTGTTCTCATTTATGGATGGTTTCTCAGGATACAATCAAATCAAAATGGCCCCCGAGGACATGGAGAAAACAACCTTCATCACACAGTGGGGCACATTTTGTTACAAGGTTATGCCATTCGGGTTGAAGAACACTGGGGCAACCTATCAGCGTGCCATGATAGCTTTATTTCATGACATGATCCATCATGAAATAGAGGTCTATGTGGACGACATGATAGCCAGATCTCAAACTGAAGGGGAACATCTTAACCATTTGCAGAAACTGTTTGAGAGACTAAAGAAATACAAGCTGAGGTTGAACCCGAATAAATGCATATTTGGGGTGAGGTCCGGTAAAATCCTAGGCTTCATCGTCAGTGGTAAAGGTATCGAAGTGGACCCTGCCAAGGCAAAAGCAATACAAGAAATGCCCGCTCCTCGCACCGAGAAGGAAGTCAGAGGATTCTTAGGACGGCTTAATTACATTGCCAAATTCATTTCTCACTTAACAGCTACTTGTGAACCAATCTTCAAATTACTGAAGAAAGATCAAGTAGTCAAATGGAATGATGAATGCCAAGCTGCCTTCGATAAGATCAAAGAGTACCTTTAAGAGCCTCCTATTTTGATGCCGCCCATCGAGGAAAGACCGTTGATCATGTATCTGACTATCTTGGAAGATTCAATGGGGTGTGTGCTGGGGCAGCATGACGAGTCTGGCCGAAAAGAGCATGTTATTTATTACCTGAGCAAAAAGTTTACCGACTGTGAAACCAGATATTCACTGCTCGAGAAAACTTGCTGCGCTCTGGCATGGGCTGCTCGCTGGCTAAGATAGTATATGTTGACCCATACTACCTTATTGATATCCAAGATGGATCCAATTAAATACATATTCGAGAAGCCTGCCCTCTCTGGGAGAATAGAAAGATGGAAGATGATCCTGACTGAATACGACATCCAGTACACTACCCAAAAAATAAATAAAGGGCAGTGTACTAGCCGATCACCTTGCTCATCAGGCTGTGGATGACTATCAGTCCATGAAATTCAAATTCCCAGATGAAGACATCATGATGGTAAACAATTTTGAAGAACTCAGACCATATGACGGACCTGGACAAGGATCCTGATGGACCTTGGTTTTTGACGGGGCCTCCAACGCACCCGGCCATGGCATATGTGCTGTAATCATATCCCCTGAAGGATGTCATACTCCCTTCACTACAAGACTTTGTTTCAACTGTACTAATAACATGGAAGAATATGAAGCTTGTATTTTTGGTATTAAAGCTGCCATAGATTTGGGAATCAAGTCCTTAAGTGTATTTGGAGATTCAGCCTTAGTCATCAGTCAGATCAAAGGATAATGGGATACAAAACACCCAAACCTCATTCCCTACAAAGAACATGTGTTGACATTAATCCCACATTTCGAGGAAATTACCTTTGAGCATTTTCCACGAGAGGAAAATCAACTAGCAGACGCGCTAGCCACTATGTCGTCCATGTTTAAACTCAAGTGGGATAACGAGGCTCCTTATATCACCATTGAACGAATGGATGAACCAGCTTACTGTCACGAGATCAATACTGAAGAAGTAGTGGACCGGCCTTGGTTCCATGAAGTCAAGAGGTATCTCGAGGCCCCAGAGTATCCGGAAGGAGCTCCAGTGAATGATAATAAGTTCTTGAGAAGATTCTCTGCTAAGTTCTTCATCAGTAATGACATTCTCTACAAGCGCAACCGCGACTCTGTTTTGCTTCGTTGCGTAGACAAGGTTGAGGCAGAAAAGATCATGGCTGATCTACATGAAGGCACTTTTGGTACCCATTCTAGTGGGCATACGATGGCTAAGAAGATCCTACGGGCAGGGTACTACTAGTATACCATGGAAGCAGATTGCTATCAGCATTCACGAACCTGCCACAAGTGTCAGATCTATGTTGACAAAGTGCATGTGCCTCTAGTTCCTCTAAATGTCCTGACTGCTCTCTGGCCATTCGCGATGTGGGTCATCGATATGATTGGAGAAATCAAACCTACGACTTCTAATGGACACCGTTTCATTTTAGTGGCCAATGACTATTTCACGAAGTGGGTTGAGGTAGCTGCTTTCGCTTCCGTTACCTAGAATGTCGTTGCCCGGTTCATCAAACAAAATCTCATATGTCAGAATGGTATCCTGGAGAGAATCATCACAGACAATGGTATGAATCTCAACAATACTATGATCACCGCACTATGCGCGCAATTCAAGATCCAGCACCATAATTATTCCCCTTACCGGCCAAAGATGAATGGCACTGTCAAAGCCGCAAGTAAGAACATCAAGAAGATCATACAAAAAATGACAGTAACCTACAAGGACTGGTATGAGATGCTACCATTTTCTCTCCACGGTTACCGTACCACAACGCACACATCAACATGGGCAACTCCCTTCTCCTTGGTATACGATATGGAAGTCGTTCTACCAATCGAGGTCCAAATACCTTCTCTGAGAATCATAAAGGATGTAGGGATGATTGAAGACGATTGGATCTAAACTCGACTTGACCAGTTAAACTTAATCGATGAGAAGAGGCTTACGGCTGTCTGTCATGGCCAGATGTACCAAAAACGTATGATCAAAGCTTTTAACAAAAAGGTCAGACGTCAGGTATATCAGGTTGGTGACTTGGTAATCAAGCGTAACATATTACCACAAGGTGATCCCAGGGGTAAATAGACTCCTATGTATGAAGGACCATTTGTGATCAAAAGCATATTCTCTGGTGGAGCAATGATCTTAACCACTATGGATGGCGACGACCTTCCACACCCTGTGAACGCAGACATAGTCAAAAGATACTACGCATAAGAGACCCGCTAGGTTGACACACCTAGGCAAGACAAGGGCATCCCGACGAACCAAAAGGGTTCGGGAAAAAATTAGGGATAAAACAAATAAATCTGTACACCCGACAAGTTGAAAACCCGAAAGGGCGACTTGGGCAAAAAAGGATATCCTGATGGATTGAAAACCCGAAAGGGCGGTCCAGGAAGAAGTTAGGGAAACACAGCGTATGACTATGTCCTGTTTGATCACCTTACAGACAACCTTTAACATCAACTGACAAACTCAACGGGTATAATCAATCCAATCAACTTCGGACAAGGCAGCAAGTGGACAAGACGCTCAGAGACATGAAGGCTATAGCAGAATGGGAACCCCATGGGATTATTGCACATAACTATCTTTTCTTTGTATCAAATTTTCATTTTTTACGACGACATTCTCTTACTAGAATGTTCGTCTCATTGTACAAAAGATACTTATTCAAGTTAATACAAAGATATCCCTTTGAAAGTGTAAAACTATCTGTTTTTTCTTTTTCCGTGTTTTGTTTGCGAAAACGTCCAATGATTTATTTTTGAACATATGCATTTGAACGTAACTACTGTTTATAAATGAACAAAAAAGGAACAGAAAATAGAAAGACAATCACTAATGGATTTAAGAAATAGGATAATATCTTTAGACTATTCCATAAAATCCCCCATAGTGTGCAGCTTAATGATATCAAGCTCTCTCACATCCCCGACAGAACAAAACTTCCAGTTATCACTCCCTAGTAAAAGTCACCCAATTTCTCAGGATTCCCCAACAGGATTTCACAAACAATACACAGCGTTTCCTTTACACAACAGAGTTTATTTCTCTAACAAATGGAAGCCTATCAACTCATCAGCACTTCAAAACATGAAGACTTACACCCTTTGTACCCAGCGATACTCGAGGATTTATCTTCCCCAACAACACAGCGGCATAACAATTAACGTGTCCATACATTGCATCCATACGTCATAACATTTACAACACAAATACATATGACACAATCTCATTTATTTTGAGAAAATCATTACACCATGCATTTCATATATCATGACATTGCATACAACTAACCTTTCTTCTTTTTCAGGAAAGATCAATCAACAGAAAACTATCGTCAAATTTTCAACAAGTCAAATACAGATCAATTCCCAAGAAAGGATTGGTCAACCGTCTATACAACAGATGTTTCTTTCAGACTCCTGCTGGTTCAGTTTAAATATCTCAACAATTTATTCTGATTCTTTTTCCGCATCTGTCTTCTCTGGTTCAGATAAATCTCTCAATTATTTGTTCTGATTCTTCTTCAGATCCCTGCCGGTTCAGATAGATCTCTCAACGATTTATTCTGATTCTTTCCCGCATATGCTTTCTCTGGTTCATATAAATCACACAAAGATTTACTCTGATTCTTTCCAGTTAAAGAATATTCAAGATCTCTTTTGGTTCAGTTTAAACCCCTCAACGATTTATCCTGATACTTTCCAAAGGAACATTTCGGGTTCAGATAAATCTCTCAACGATTTTTCTGATTCTTTTCTCGTAGATGCTTTCTCGGGTTTAGATAAATCTCTCAACGATTTATTATGATTCTTTCCCGCAGACGCTTTCTCTAGTTCAGATAAATCACATAAAGATTTACCTTGATTCTTTCCAATTAAAGAATATTCGAGATCTCTTTTGGTTCAGTTTAAACCCCTCAACGGTTTATCCTGATACTTTCCACAGGAACATTTCGGGTTCAAATAAATCTCTCAATGATTTATTCTGACTCTTTCTCGCAGGCACTTTCTGTGGTTCAGATAAATCGCACAAAGATTTATTCTGATTCTTCCCAGTCAAACAACATACAAGACTTCTTCTGGTTCAAATAAGTCGCTCCAAAGATTTATTCTGATTGTTTTCCAGTTGAAATCAAGTTCAGACTTAGTACATTCTCTGTCAACAGTCACCTTTGGATGGCATCTACAAGCCCATATCTGGAAAATCTCCATCATTCCTCCAAATGGCATCTATAAGCCCATTCCCATTTCGTCTTCGAGTGCAAATTTCTGGGCACTCTAGTGTCCAATCATCTTCCACCTTCAAGTCACGAATGGCGGATCCGCCAATATAACTCTTCAGGTTTAAGAAGATTGAACAAGGGCAGATTTTGTACCCCAAAATTTTCCCTCTCATTTATCAAATATTTTCTCACAAAGATCTCCTTGGGTTCAAGACTGCACAAGGGTTAATCAGCTCAAGACACCTCCTTAAGCACTGATGACTGAAATTAAGGTTTGAGATTGCACAAGGATAATTGAACTTTTAATGCCTCATATGACTTTCATGGGTCATTATCAACCCCCAAGATTGCTCATGTCAAGTTTCAAGTCTTGGATCACATTTTTGCTTAGTCAATTGAGTAGTTGACCTAAAAATCAATTGTATTGGGGAAAAAGTCAACTATGGCCAATTTACAGTCAAACTTCATAATTTTTGATCCATATCAACATTATAAACTCATATGTATCATTTGATCAAGTTTGGACCATAATTCCTCAAGAAATTTGATCAGATCATCAAAAGGGCAAAATGGTCAAAATTAGGTTTTTGACTGAGAAAGGGCAATTTTTGATTTTTGACCTAGCAAATGGTTAATTGGTTTGAGGCATGATCTCAAGAGTTCAATTGCATAATTTTGACCTTATGGCATGACTCAAACATTGCTCAAGATCAATTGGATTGATAGTTGATTTTCAAGCAACTGATCAAAAGTCAACTGTATACTGAAAAGTCAAACTTTGACTTTTTGGTCAAAATCAAGTGTCAAAGATCACAATTCATCAAAACATGTCAAAATATGAAACTTGTTCATCAAGAAATCAAAAAGTCAAGATTTCATTTTGAAAAGTCAAAGTTTTCAAACTTAGAAATTTTTCTAAGTGTTGAAAACATCATATTTTTTCACAACTTTGAGCCAATTTTTTACCATGATGCAAGATGATTCAAAAGAAACTTTCAACATGAAAGTTGTAGATCTCCATGAGATCTATAACATTGATTTACACAACTTATCCTAGAAATTCTAGGATCTCAAGTTATTAATCCATGAAGTCATGGTCATGAAACTAAACACTTAGTGAAATTTTGAGCATTTTAGGTCAGGATTTTGACCTAACTTCTGACCCAAGTTTCACACAGTTCCATTTGGATTTTGCAAAAGTGATTCAAAGAGGGGTTGTAGAGAACATTAATAGCTTCCCAAAATGTCCAAGAACTCCTTGAGATCATTTTTGAACAAGGAGAATCGAAGGTCAGAAGTTGGGGGTTCAAGTTGTTTAACAAGGCAAATTTTGTGATGAACAAAATTCAAATCTCAAACCTATGCTGCACAATCTTGCTTTGCAGACCTCTAAACCTCAAGATCTCTCCATAATCAGAAGATTACACTTGCTTTTGAATTATTATCCACTTGATTCAAGCTTTATCCAAGTTAATTTTCCATTAATGGCACAAAGGCACCATTGCCATTTACATAAAGCAAGCTTTATGCAAAGTCAACTTTCATTGAGCTTTGCACTTGTTCCTTCTGCACAAACTTCCTCTACAAAGTCAGATAAGCATGTTTAAAGTTGGTAACCACTCTAGATAGCTTTATACTATGCATTGAAACCATGTTTGTCAACCTTACTTCAAAAACAAGTCAAGAAGCCAAAACATGTGATGTTGTACTTTTTGACCACCTCAAGTATCCAAACCTTTTCCAATCTCCAAATTTGCTCATGTGTTTCTTGGCCTTTTACTTTCAAAAGCTTCTAAATAACATATACAAACAATTCCAACACCTCCAACACAACTGTAACACCTCCAACATCATCCACCATTTTCAAAAACAACACCTTGCACCTTGACTTCTCTAGAACTCCTCAGCCACTTTCAGCTCAAGCCAAGCATCACATTAGCTTCCTGGGAACTTGAGGAAGCTAACCCAATCACTGAAACTCATCAAAAGTTGCTCAAACTCAAAACACGATACCCTCTTGCAAGGTGAGTTTTATGACTTTCGAACTCTTCATACAAGCATCATTAATGGTTTATTTGTGAATAAGAAACGTAGATATCATTGTCCTGAAGCTAACAATGTCCTTAGATTTCATTATTGTTGCTTGAGTAGTTAGAATTTTGGATCTGAACCTCTGAAAGTAATTAGGTCAGATTTTGGTACTTTCAAAAATTCTCATTTATCTTTGATTTATAGCTTATGATATTTACATGGTTTGATTCGTATGGAAAAATGGAGCAAATTTCATGTTTACATTTTCCATTTTGGTTGAGAAATGATGAAGTTACAGGTGGTCTGGCTGGAGGTTGAAGATGAAGTGTATTCAGGACTTGTTTTGTATTATATATTTATCATTTTAGTTATATTAACGGATGTATAGCCACCCCAGTGGTAAGGCAGCGCGCTGGTAATCAAGAGGTCATGGGTTCGAACCTCAGCGCGCTTCCTTTTGCATTTTTTCACATTTTTTTGGCATTTTTTGTTACATGAAGCGCTTGGGCCTTCCCCTCATGGGCTTTGCATTTTTTGCTCAATCTAACCCCCCTGTTTGCTCATGCCATGCAGCCCAGATAGTTTTTTTTTTCTGATTTCCTAACAAAAACTTCATTTGGGCCAGATTCAAAAAACTGTTTTGCAAACAATCCTTCAAATTCAATGTTAAACCTCCCTGACTTTATTATTTTTTATTTTTATTTTTATTTCATCTTTTATTATTATTATTATTATTATTATTATTATTATTATTATTAATATTATTATTATTATTATTATTATTATTATTATTATTATTATTATTATTATTATTATTATTATTATTATTTTCATTAATAAAAAATCCAAAAATATTTATGTTTTTATTATTTATATTTTATTTAGTTTATTTTCTTCATAAAAACTAAAAGAACAAATAACATTTCCTTTAATAAATTAATTTCCCTTTTTAAATACTTAGATAATAAATTATTTTCTTGTAAATTAAAATCAATTTAGAACTTAGGACTTTTATTCAATTATTTTTATTTACTAATTTAATTAAGTTCACAAAAAACCCCTAAAAAACTTGCTTTCTTTAAATTAATTTATTTTACTAACTTAATCTCAATTTTCTTATTTTTAGTTAATTATCTTATTTTAATTAATTAGGTCAAAAAACCCTTTTCATGAAAAACCAAACAAAAATCACATTTCCTTTTACATTTACATTCTTGCATTTATATTTATTCATTTTTGTACATTTATTCAAATTCAATATGGTTGTAATAGATAATTAGGATTTTAATTTATTGCAAATTCCCACTTGTAATTTGTACACTTCCTCCCCTAAATGATGTAATAGCTTAATATTTTTATTTTCCGCAATTTAAATGCTTTATATACAAATGCTAGTAATTAGGATTTTGTATGGCAAGATTAAAACCAACAAATAGCAAACCCTAATCAAAGACAAATCAAGCATGAAAATTAATACACTTGCACACAAACACCCTTAGGGTAAATCCACTTGGTTGCCTTACAAAAATGACCATATTATGCATGTGAGGTATCTTAGCAAAAACAAGTAAAACTACAACATCATAGTCTCTCGATGACGCTATCCATGTTGCCTTTCAAAATGATCTTAGTCCCTAAGGAAAATGATAAGATATCTTACGACATTGTTAATCATGGTTATACGATGACCCACGCCTGTCCCTTTTACATCCAAAGATAAGGTTACTTACCAAATCAATGGTAAGATAACAACGTCAAAGGAAAGAGGAAATGAACATGAAATACTTTTAAGTATGTAGAATGTTCCTAGTTACTTGCTCAATTTCAAAATAAAAACATCCTTGCTATTTTCAAAACAAACACCAACACTTTCAAAAATATCTTTCACACTTGAA
Source organism: Vicia faba (assembly GCA_948472305.1). Taxonomy (NCBI): domain Eukaryota; kingdom Viridiplantae; phylum Streptophyta; class Magnoliopsida; order Fabales; family Fabaceae; genus Vicia; species Vicia faba. The sequence continues at coordinate 1,594,557,438 of OX451737.1, read as the reverse complement.
AACATTTTCAAAAGATCAACACTTTGTATACATTTTTATGAACGAGAATCATTACAAAGTTTGCCTAAACGATGACATCTTTACAAAATACTTTCAAAAAACCAAACAAAGCACATTTTCAAACAAAAGCATGTGATCTAGCAAGTAACAAAGAGCCCATGGAAAACCATAGATAAAAGGGTGCTAATACCTTCCCTTTTTATAATCTACCCCCCGAACTCAAGAAAACATCTCAAAGGTATTTCCTGTTCTTTCCAACCTTTCCTTTTGGATAAAAGAAAAGTCGGTGGCGACTCTTGCTAACCGCAACATTTGCGATAAAATGCAAAACAACCAATTCAGTTCTCCCACCGCGTTACAGGTTCCCATTATGATATTGCCTTTATGTTTTCGAACGTCTCATCTCTTTGCTGCTTGTCCGAAACTGACTGGATTGATTAGTACCACTTGAGCTTGACAGTTGATATTGAATATTGGCTGTAAGGTGATCCAACAGGACATAGTCATATGCTTAAAATCCCTAACTTTTCCTGGATCGCCCTTTCAGGTTTTTATTCCACCGGGATACCCTTTTTTGCCCAAGCCTCCTTTTCAGGTTTTTGACTTGTCGGATGTACAGATTTTTTCATGTGTATATCCCTAATTTTTACTCGAACCCTTTTGGTTCGCCGGGATGTCCTTATTTCTGCCTAGGCCAGTTAACCTAGAAGTCTTTGTTCATGCGTAGTATCTTTTAACTATGTCCGCGTTTATAGGATGCGGAAGGTCATCATCGTCCATAGTGGTTAAGATTATGGTTCCACTAGAAAATATGTTCTTGATTACAAATGGTCCTTCGTATGTAGGAGTCCATTTTCCCTTGGGATCACCTTGCGGAAATATGATGCGCTTGATTACTAGGTCACCATACTGATATACCTGACATCTGACCTTCTTGTTAAAAGCTTTAATAATACATTTTTGGTACATCTGACCATTACAGACAACCGTGAGACTTTTCTCGTCAATCAGTTCTAATTGGTCAAGTTGAGTCTGAACCCATTCGTCTTTATTCAAACATGCGTCCTTCAAGATTCTCAAGGAAGGGATTTGGACTTCAATGGGTAGGACATGTTCCATACTGTATACCAAAGAGAAAGGAGTTTCCCCTGTTGATGTGTGCACTGTGGTACGGTAACCATGGAGAACAAATGGTAACATCTCATGCCAGTCTTTATATGTCACCGTCATCTTCTGTATGATCTTTTTGATATTTTTATTAGTAGCTTCTTCAACGCCATCCATCTTCGGCCGGTAAGGAGAAGTGTTATGATGTTGGATCTTGAATTGCATGCAAAGCTCAGTGATAATAGTATTATTGAGATTGGTACCATTATCCGTGATGATTCTTTATGGAATACCATACCGACAAATAAGGTTGTGTCTGATGAATCAGGCCACAACGTTCTTGGTAACAGAAGAAAATGAAGCTGCCTCGACCCACTTCATGAAGTAATCAATGGAAACCAGGATAAAGAGGTGCCCATTAGAGGCTGTAGGTCAGAAGGTTATCCATCTCTTTTATCCCCAGTCAGGGTATAAAAATTAAACTCCCCAGTAGAGCGATGAAAGACTAATGTTCATGAACTCTTCTCCCCAAACAGAAGTCAACATTCCCCAATGGAGTTTCCTCAAACAGCAAGCAGGAATCCCCAGCGGAAGCATTCTAGACAAGGTTGAAGATTACATATTTTCTTCATCCCCAGCACCAGTTAGGGATTCATTTTCCCCAACAAGATATCATAGGAACCGTTGATACACTTCAACATGATTTACCAATATCATAGCATATGCATACAAAACTCATATAGCACAATCTCATTTATTTTGAGAACATCATTACACAATGCATTTCATACATCATGACATTGCATATAACCAACTCTTTACCTTTTTAGGAAAGATCAATCAACAGACAAACATCATCAACTACTTATATGACCCGACAATCTTCTCAAAGGCTACATCTGACAAAGGGCTATTTCAGCAATTTCCTCAGAGGGACATTCTCAAAAAAAGACATCTTCTGGCTCAAATTAAATCAAGCATAGATTTATTCTGATACTTCTTCCAGTAGACATCTTCTGGCTTAGATTAAATCAACCATAGATTTATTTTGACACTTCTTCCAGTTAAAGACAAAAAGACCTCTTCTGGATCATATTAAATTGAGTGTAGATTTATTCTGATACTTCTTCTAGTTGAAGACGACCATAGATAGCTTCTGGCTCAGATTAAATCGACCATAGATTTATCCTGATACTTCTTCCAATATACATTTTCTGGCTCAGATTAAATCGACCATAGATTCATTATGATACTTCTCCCAATTAAAGACGAGTATAGACCTCTTCTTGCTCAGATTAAATTGACCATAGATTTATTCTGATACTTCTTCTAGTTGAAGACGGTCGTAGATAGTGTGACACGGTGGCAGAACCGACTGTTATATACTGGTTTGCGTTTGTGTTCGCAAATGTGTGGTAAGCAAGAGTCTCCACCATCTTTTCTTTTATCCAACAAAGGAAAGGGTGAAAAGAATAGAAAAAGACCTTTTCGAGAGTTTTCTGAGTAAGGGGGGTAGATTATGGAAAGGGAAGCTGTTAGCACCCTTTCCATCCGTGGTTTTCCACGGGCTCTTAGAGGTTTGCTCATTTTAAAAATACCATTGTGCTTTCTGTTTTAAAATGTTTAGAAAATGCCTTAGTGAGACGATTTACTTTGCGTTTAACTCTTGTATCAGTCCTCAAGAGTGTTAACAAAACAAATGTTTTTGAAACTTGTTTTTGAAACTTGTTTTTGAAAAGTAGTTTTTGTGTAAGTGCAAAAATAGTTTGAGCAAACTTCTAACAACTATCTACTTTTATACTCGAAAAGGTTGTTCTTTTCCTCTTTTCCTTTAGACAGTGCTATCCTACTATTAGTGAGTAGGTAGCCTTATCGTTGGATGTTTTGAGGGACAATCGAAGGGATGCTTTATAGTCATAAAGGCAACATATGGAGACGCTTTAGCAACTTTTTTTTAAGGGACGAGATCATTTACCGAAAGGCAACACTGTAAGGGTCATCGAGGGACTATGATCTTTTGATTTTACGGGTCTTTGCTAAAGCTTCCCCATTCTCGAGGGACATGACTGCTTTATTTTCCGAAGGTAACCAAAGTGGGAGTACCCTAGAGGTGTACATGTGATAGTGTGTTGTGTTTCAGTTATTTTATCTTGAAACATTTAGGTGTTCTACCGTTTGTTTTCAGATCTTGTCATGCAATCCTAGTTAGCATACATCTAAGCAGTTAATATATGTACAAGAATTTAAAGTGTGGGAATTGTAAATCCTACACTATTACAAGGCTTCGGGGAGGGGGATTATTTACATGTCCAAAATTGGGGGAATAAAACAGTAAAGTGCAAAAGTCCTAATTAAGCTATCACAAACCAATAGACAGTTACAATAAAATAAACGCGTGCGAATTTGAAAATAACATCTAAAAATCCTAAGAATAAAATCTTTTTGTTGTTTTATTTTATTTTGGGAAAATGATCTAAATCTTCTTAATTTTAGTTTTGAGAAAATGTTAAGATAATTAAATGATTAATTAACAAAATTAATTTAATAGAAAAACTAACCTAATGTTTTTGTGGTTTTTTTAAATTGATTTTATGTTGATTAAAAAAAGAAATAAAATAGTAAAAAAAAAAGATGAAATCGAAGGAACAGGCAGTAAATCAAGAAAGGTGTAATTCTGGAGGCTTGGATCGAAAGAGGCTTGGGCTGTCTTTCGATCCAGTGAAGAGGCTTGATCGAAGGTGCATGAGGGGCTGCACTTTGGGGGTTTTTGATCTAGATATGTCATCCTTCGATCTGGGAACCCTAGATCCAGTTCAAAGTTGAGCTGCTTCGAAGCTCTGAACAAGATTCTGAGAAGATGTTTCCTGCAAAACGAAACAAATGTTAGAGATCCAGGGGGGACTTTACCCCCATGATTCGAATCTCCTCCCAATTTGAATCCTTCCTCAATTCTAATATGTTGAGTCTGGGTCTGGGTCTGAGTTTGTTTTATCCTGAGATTCGAAGGAAAAACTTAGATCGTGCCCCAGCAATGGCACGATCTTATCTTTGCGCTTTAGCTTACATGCAACATAATCAGTAATAACAAGAATATATGTGCAATGTGTATTTAAATGTCATGAAGGTGAAATTTTTGTTTTGTAAACCCTTACCAATCGAAGATGTATGATCTGTGGCTCTGGGTGTGGATATGTTTGCTTAGGAGTTAGGGTGGACTCTTGGATGACTCAGGAACACGAATCTAGTATTATTTTGGAATGGGGATGCCTGCAAAAATGTATTTCGATTGTGATCACTCTGTGAGTTTTGAGTTTTTTGATGTGCTTTCTGAGGCAGCGTGTGTGTGTAGTATCCCCTTATGTCCTCCTCTGACTTGTGTTGCCGTCTTGTATTTATTGGAGGTGGAGGAGACAAGGAAATCATGGCATTAAAGACCAGCCATTAAACATGGCTTTTAAAAATAGAATCATACAAATTGAAGGATTTCTATTTTGAGATTATTCATGCCGTTTCGAAATTTTGAATGAACCCGGACATGTCATGTTTGGCGCCTTGCACGAATTCGAATTGCTCAGAATTTCCTTACCAGAGCTTCTTCGATCAATTCTTATTCTTGTGATGATTTTGATTCGAATTGCACACACTCTCAGCATCATGGATTCTTCGACCAGCCTCCAAGCATGTTCTCTTTGATGACTCTGAGTCCTGATTCGAAATGCTTAAAACTTCCCTTATCAGAGCTTCTTTGATCAGCCCCTAAGCATTATCCTCTTCGATGATTAGCATTATTCAGAGCTTTCCTTATTAGAGCTTCCTCCCTCAAGCATTGCTCTTCGATGGCTCTGAGTTCTGATTCAAACTTTTCAGAGCTTTACTCATCAGAGCATCGTTCTCCTTGATGATTCTGAATTCTAATTCGAAATGCTCAGAACCTTCCCATCAAAACTTCTTAGATTAAGTCAAACTCTGCATGATTGCTTGATCTGGGAAACTCTCATATCTAATTAAACCTAATTGAACTCAGTTCTTGTACTCTTTGATTTCCTTCAATTTGAAACAATCAAAATGTCACCTTGTTGATATGCCCACCAAAGGACACTTTGTTGTCACGTCATCAAAGTATCGAAGGAAACTTGTTGAGATGCCAACCGAAACACCTTGTTCAGATGCCAATCGAATGATACTTTGTTCTGATATCAATCGAAGTGCCTTGCTCAGACACCAATCGAAGTACCTTGTTGACCGATCGAAAACTTCATTCTTCTCTCTTTGATTTCCTTCAGTTTGGACCAATCGAAGTGACGTTAAAATGCCAATCAAAGACGCCTTTGTTCAGATGCCAATCAAAAGACATTGTTAAGATGCCAATCGAAAGACACCTTGTTCAGATTCCAAATGAAATACATTTTGTTGACATGCCTTCAAAGTAAACCCCATCGAAGGACACTTTGACCAATTTAAAAATTTGTTATTTTTCTTCAAGCAAGTGTTTGTAACCACCCATGTAAGAGAAGATCTTGTAAAAAATGAGAGGGAAAATTTGGGGTACAACAGATAGCTTCTGGCTCAGATTAAGTCAAGCGTAGATTTATCCAGATACTTTTTCCAGTAGATATTTTTATGCTCACATTAAATCGACCATAGATTTATTCTGATACTTCTCCCAGTTAAAGACGAGTATAGACCTCTTCTAGCTCAGATTAAATCAACCATAGATTTATTCTGATGCTTCTTCCAATTGAAGACGGTCGTAGATAGCTTTTGGCTCAGATTAAATCGACCATAGATTTATTCTGATACTTCTTCCAGTAGAAATTTTTTGGCTCAGATTAAATCGAGTGTAGATTTATTCTGATACTTTCCCAGTTATAGAAAGGACGCAGACATCTTCTGGCTCAGATTAAATCGACCATAGATTCATTCTAGTTAAAGAGGGACACAAATATCTTCTGGCTCAGATTAAATCAAGCGTAGATTTATCCTGATGCTTCTTCCAGTAGACATTTTCTGGCTCAGATTAAATCGACCCTAGATTCATTTTGATACTTCTCCCAGTTAAAGACAAACGTAGACATCTTCTGGCTCAGATTAAATCAAGTGTAAATTTATTCTGATACTTCTCCCAGTTAAAACCGAGTGTAGACTTAGTATAATATCTATCAGCAGTTACTTTGGATGGAATCTATAGGCCCATATCCAATGACGCATCATTACCTCTCCAAATGGAATCTTTAAGCTCATTCCCAGTATAATCAACCAACAACATTACTTCGTGCACAGGCGAGTGCAAATTTCTGGAAACTTAAGTGTTCAATCATCTTCTACCTTCAAGTCACGAATGGCAGACATGCCAATCTAACTCTTCAGGTTTAAGAATATTGAACATGGGCAGCTGTTTTACCCCAAAATTTTCCCTCCCATTTTCTCCAAAACATGCTCACAAAGGTCTCAAATACTCAAAGCCACTCAAGAGTTGACTGGTCAAAACTCCTCCTAAGAAAGGGTCTTCAACTAGGGCTTGGTGCTTATCAAATAAGATTGGGTTTCAAGGGTATCAAATTAATTTCATGGTTCATCACAGGTCCTCAATAATGCTTATGTCAAGTTTCAAGTCTTGCATCACATGTTTACTCAGTCAATGGCTCAGAAGATTAAAAGTCAATTGTATTGGATAAAAAGTCAACTATGGTTAACATACAGTCAAACTTCAAGATTTTTTGTTAACATCAAAATTTTGAGGTGATATTCATCATTTGATCAAGGGTTGATCATGATTCCTCAAGGAAAGCCCTCAAGTCATCAAAGGTCAAAAATTGCCAAATTAGGGTTTTGATTGAAGATAACTGATCATTGACTTTTGGCCTGGTGCATGAACTAATGGCTTAAAGCATGATCTCAAGGGCTTAAATACAACATCTTGACCTAATTAAATGGCTCAAGACATTTCCAAAGATGCAAGTGATTGATAGTTGAAGAATTGAATCAATTGATAAAAAGTCAACAGTCACACAAAAGTCGAACTTTGACTTTTTGGTCAACATTGGAATTCCAAAATCAAGAATCATCAAAAAATTCAAAATTATCAAGTTTGATCATCAAGAATAAAAAAGAGTCAACAAAAGTCAAAAGTTGGAAAATTTTCCAACACTTAGAAAAATTTCTAAGTGTTTTGTTCTTAACAAAGTCACTACTTTATGGCCATTTTCCACTAAGATACAAACTGATTCAAGGGAAACTTTCAACATGAAAGTTCTAGGGATTAATGAATTCTACAATTTTGTTAATGTGAGATGATCCTCAAAAAGTGCTTGGATTAAGAGATATGGGCCCATGAAGTTCTGATACTTTTTATCTAACACTTAGAAATATTTTTGATCAGTTTTTCATCTCAACTTCTTGGCCAATTTTCACCAGTTTCCCATTTGAATTAGCCAAAGTGGTCAACATGAAAGTTGTAGATCTCGTTATAATCTTTTCAAAATGTCCAAGAGCAAGAAAATATCATGTTTGAGCTGAGAGTTTCGAAGAATTGAAGTTGGACATTTCTACTTGATTTAGAGGTAATTTCTTTGGTGTCTATATGATCAAATCTCATAACCATGCCTAGATATCTCACTTTGCATAACTCTAAACCCACAAATCTATCCATAATTAGTTGATTTCACTTGCTTTATGGCTATTATCCACTTGATTCAAGCTTTATCCAAGATAATTTTCTATTAATGGCACAAAGGCACCATTGCCATTCTCATAAAGAAAGCTTTTTGCAAAAGTCAATGCATTGAGCTCCTCATCTGTTTCCTATGATCACAATCCATCCTAAAGAGAATAAGCAACCTCCTTACACCCAACAAACATCAGAGCACACTTGTACTTGATCCTTGAAACCACCATTTTCACCATAACTTGATATTTCACTTCCAACCAAGCCATAACTTGACATCTTCAGATTGCAACTAGCGCGATCCGTCTAACCTTTTCCTATAAATATAGGGTTCATTTGTAGTCCAAAACACCAATTGACAAGCCCTTAAAACCCCTTATACTCTCAAAAACCAGAATTGTCCATAAAAGCTCCACTCTTGAGCTTCAAAGTCCAAAACTTTGAAACTCATAGCTCTTGCAATATCTTTGCAAACCAACCACAAAATCATCATCAATACCCCATATAGAAGTAATTCAAACACTTCTTTCACTTCTGTAACTCCATTATCATCATTCACCATTTTCAATTTCCATCCTTGCAACTTGACTTGGACAGAGGATTCCAGCCATTCTCAAAGCAAAGTAAGGATTGCAATACATTCACCAAGGTCCCAACAAGCTAAAGCAATCATCATTTTACTTCTGGAAGTGCTTGAAGAAGCGTTGGACTTTCTCTAACTTGGTATAAATTTCAAAAAATGAATTCTTTATTTAAGCATAATTTGCATATAAATTCTAAAGGAAAAATGTAGATATCATGTCTATGAAGCTAACCATGTCCTTAAATCTCATTTTAATTAACTGTGTGATAAGAATTTTGGAACTGAGTTTTCTGAAATGTTAGGGTTTCAGTTTGGTACCAAACAAAATTCGTCCTAACCATTGATTTATAGCTTTTAAAAAATACATGGTTAAATTCATTGTAAAAAATTAAGCAAGTTTGGTCTTTACAACTTTCAATTTGGTTGAGAAATGAGCATTTTCGAAAAATCAAAGAATGGAAAAATGGTGTTGTTGTTGTCCGTTCGCGCGAAAGGAAGAAGAAGATGATGTGCTGGAATTTTCAAATTTTGACATCCAAGTTCTTATTATATTTACTGGGGGCGTTTCATAACCGAATGAAACAGCCACCCCAATGGTAAACCATGTGTGCCTATAACTAGAGGGACCTGGGTTTGAGCCCCAGTGGTACCCTTTTCCTCATTTTTAGCTTTTTTTCCACTTAATTTTCATCATATTCAACCATTTCTTTCGCAACCAACTTTACCTCTTTTGAGCTTATTTTTTGCACACTACTAGTTCACTACCTCTATTTTATGAATACTAAAAAAAATCACAAAAATATTTTATTTCATTATTTTTTTACTAAAATCAAAGTCATCACTTTTTAGGGTTTTTAAAGAGATTTTTGATGACCTTTTGATAAAATTTTCAACCTTGCTCATAAAGCTTGATTTTACCATGAGAGGTCTTGATTCTCATAAGATATTTTGACACTTGAGTAAACATTTCACGATAGCTTGATCCTTCTTAGGATTTTTCTCAACCAAATTCACATTAAAACATGAAACATGTACAAAAATAAAAAGTTATGCTCCATGACTTTCAAATGTGATTGTGATGCATACACTTGTATCAAAGATACAAACGCATCTATGTTTTCATAAGCTTGCTTGATTTTGGTACATATTTCCTTCATAAACTATTTTAACGCATAAACCATAAAATAATAAAAACATGCTTTCAACTTCAATTCATTTGTCACAACTTTTAACGAATAAACTCATGGATTCTCATCTACTTGTATTTTCTTTTCCATTTTCATATTTCCTTTTTATTTTCCTAGATAAATAGTATAGGATGCTTATGTGAATTTAATTAGCTTAGGTTTATTTTTCTTGCGTTTATCTTATTATGTATCTGCTTTCGGGATGTAATAGTTGGAGGTTTACTTTCCCGAACTCTTTATCCTTACGTAACTACCCCAAATCCTTGTAATAGTATTAGGTTTACATTCCTCTCTTTACATTCTATTTTTATTCTTTTATGCTACTGTTAGTAATTAGGGTTTGTATGTCATGATTAAAACCAACTGATAGCAAAACCCTAATTTCAAGATAACACAATTAAACCAATCACTTTGCATACGCGCACCTATAGGGTGACCCTCACTTGTTTCCTCGAATAAAAAATAGTCATATCCCTCAAACATGGAATGCTTTAGCAAAGACCATCGGTTAAAAGATCGTAGTCCCTCGATGACCCTTCGATGCTGCCTTCGGTAAACGATCTTAGTCCCTTACAAAAATTGCTAAAGCATCCTACAAGTATCCTTCTATGACTGTACGATGACCCGTACTTGTCCCTCACATCCAATGATAGGGGTTTTTACTAACTAATGGTAGGGTAGAACTATCTAAAGGAGGAGGAAAATAAAAAAAAATACTTTTTTGAGTAGGTAGAACGCTCGTAGTCGCTTGCTCTCAAACGTTTCAAAACAAAACATCTTTTTCACAAAACAACACTTTCTTTCACAAATATTTTTGAAACGAACATTTTGTATACATTCTCAACGATACGAGAATCATTACAAAATTGCTGCACTTAAGCATTTTTAAAATATTTTCAAACATACACAAACACAAAGCATTTCAAAAGTGAGCTAGCGATTAAGAGCCCGTAGATAACTAAGGATGAAAAGGGTGCTAACACCTTCCCTTTTCATAACCTACCCCCTTACTCAGAATTCTCAAAAGGTCTTTCCTGTTCATTTCACCCTTTCCTTTATTGGATAAAAGAAAAGTCGGTGGCGACTCTTGCTATCTGTAACATTTACGACAAAATGCAAAACCTACAAGTCAATTCTCCCACCGTATTACAGGTGGTATACACCACTTATCACCATGAGAATAACTTATGACACTTTGCATAATATTCTATGTAGTATTCTCATAGCAGGTCAATCCTTCATAAATATTACTCCTAATGTTCATACCTATGTCAAGACTTGGTATCTCCTTATCCATGATCCATGAGATATGATCATAAGTCTATCTTCATAATAATCTCAATGCTTTAATGTTATCCCACTTCACAATAAAGCTTGACTATAAATACTTTAAGAATAATGTCCTTATGTTTAATAGGATCTGTGATACGGTGGCAGAATCGACTGTTTTGAAAATGCTGGTTTGCGTTTTGCGTTTGTGTTCGCAAAATGTAGCAGTAAGCAAGAGTCACCACCGACTTTTATTTTATCCAACTGGAAAGGAAAAAAGCACAGAAAAATTCCTTTTTTCGAGATTTTGAGTACGGGGGGTAGATTATAGAAAGAGAAGGTGTTAGCACCCTTTCTATCCATGGTTTTCCATGGGCTCTTAGGTACTTGATCATCTTTTTAAAATTTGCTTGTGTGTGTTTGTTTTGAAAAGTTTTGTTTTGCTTCGTTTTAACCCTTGTTTCTATCCTCAAGAGTGTTACGAAGTTGTTTTTGAAAACTTTGCTTGAAAAGAAAAGTGTTTGGTGTGAAAAAGTTTGTTTGTTTTGAGCAAGTACCTACTAGCATCTACCTACTCGAAAAATGATTGTTTCTATTCTCGTTTCCTTTAGAAAGTGCTATCCTACTATTGAGAAATAGGTAGCATCGTTGTTGGAGTTGTAAGGGTCAATTCGAAAGGGACGTACGATCACTAAAGCAATGTTAGGACGTCTTAGTAATAACCCTAATGCCTTAAGATCATATTTGAGGCAACATTTCTGAGGAAACCTTTCCGAGGCAACATTTCCGAACGGGACATTTTATCTTTGTTTAGACAGGAGGGCAACCACTAAGACACCCTATACTTAATGACCGTTTACCGGAGGCAACCGAAGTGAGAGTATACCCTAAGAGTGCACATGTGCGAGTGATTTGATTTCAGTTATTATCTTTGCACATTCAAGTTTTCTAGCCATTTTAAATTATCATGCAATCTTGTCATACAATCCTATTAACATATATCTAAACAGTTAATATTTGCGAGAATTAAAATGCGAGAAAATAAAACCTACGCTATTACAAGACTTCGGGGTAGGGGTTAATTACATAGCCAAAAATACGGTAAAAACGATAAATAAAGAAAATCCTTATTAGACTATTACATACCGTGAGCAGTTACATTAATATTGCAAAAAAATAATAAACGCGCGCGATGAATTGAAAACGAGAGAAATAGGATTTTGACCCCGACTAAGCCTGATTAAAAGAAAAATAATTTTTTGTGGTTTTTGTGCTATTTTAAGAAAATAAGGTTTAATTGAATAAATAATAAAAGAAACCTAATTACTAATTAATTTAAATTAAGAAAAATAATTAAGTTAACCTATTTTTGTATTTTTGTTATTTATTGAGAAAAGAAATAAAAAATTAAACAAGCTAACCCTAATTTTTCTAATTGATTTTAAATATATGAAAAAGTTAGAATTAATCCTAAATTAAATTAAAACTAATATTAAATTAAATTTTATAAAATAAAAACCTAACTCTAAATTTGTGAAAATTGATTTTATGATTTTTGTGAAAAAAAAAGAAATTATTTGTGTTAGAAAACAATTACACTAATTAAAGAAAATAAAAGAAAATAAAAAGAATGAATAAGAATGGGCCTGGTGTTAGAAAAAGGAGGGGGGTGTTGATGGCAAATTCTGGGCCCAAATGTTGATGGCCTTTGTTGACTTTCCCAATCCTATGCACGTGCTTGACTGGGCATATTGTGGACCTCCAAAGGATGGCCCTTGGATCTGGAGTGTTGATGGATGGAATGGTTGGATGCTGAGGACGTACAGTAGGCTCATTGGATGCTAGCGCGCCTGAATATGTAATAAAAAATAACATGAAGCAAAGTTGGGACCTGGGGATCGAACCCAGGTCCTTGAACATAATCACAATACACGCTTACCAACTGAGCTAGCTTGGTTAGTTGTATAATTGATAACAAAGAAATAAAATATGATAAAAACAAAAAGCAAATTCTGAAATGCCCGCAGACTCAAATGGACGAGTCATGGAGCGCCACGTTATCCTTCTTCTTCCTTGCCTCTGTCTTTTAGACAAAACCTTTTACCTACGGACACTGGGCGTAGGTACAACCCTGTACATCTCCAAAACCCTATGCAAGCATGATAAATCCAAACCAATGGTACCAATCAACTCGTTGCAACCTCACGAGCATCATGGTACCATTATCCATGGCCAATTATTCCTGTACAGAAAAACCCTAAAAATGAAGCAAGAACCCTAACTATGGAATCTTGGTGTATAGTCAATAAAAACGCAATTGGATATAATCAATAGCTTGCAAATAACTCAAGGATCATGAATGTACCAATCAAACATGCTAAATGTTCCAGAATTAACGTATTTGATTTCAAGAAAATATGGAAGTCGTGTGAAACTTACAACGTGTTTCAAGGCTTGAGAAAGCTTGTTAATGGTTGCAATGTGATCCAGGGATATCCAGCAAGCGATTGAGATGCTTAGAATTGCTTGAGATAGCCTGAATCCTGAAAGTTGATTTGCAACTTTTCTTGAATTTTTGCAACTTCGCTTTCTGTTTTGCACGCCTCCAGCCTCCTTGTTTTTGGTCTGCAATCCTTCCTTATGTATCCTAGAATGAATTAGGGTTTTGCAAACTTGTTTCAAATCTTCTCCAATTATGATCATTGATTCATGATTTGATCCTTTGTGTAAATCTTTCCAAATCAAGAAAAATGCAAACTTTTTGTATCCATATGAGCCTTTCACGATTTGATCTCACTTCCAACTGTATAATAGACCTAAACATGCATAAAATCTCAAGATTTGATTAACTTTTGATATTTTCATTATTTTATTTTGATTTTATTTGATTTAATTGAAATAAAATCAAAATAAATGACAAAAGTAAAATAATGAAAAATGGAAGGGATCATGGGTCTTGGGTCACATTACAAACTCAGTGCAAGCATAAAAAGTTGGGCCCATTTAGCAAAAAATGCAATTTTGGACATATTTGTCTTTTGGCAATTTTGCAAAAAGGGTCAACTTTGCCAATGCATAACTCTATCAATTTTGACCCTAGAGATGTGTTCTTGGACTTTCTAGAAAGCTTAAGATGTCCTCTAAGCAACCCTTTTGTTCTCATCTCAATTTAGTCTTCCATGTTCATGTAGGAAGTTTTGACCCAAAAGGTGTTTTTGTTGACTTTTCAAAATGACCTATAATGTCCAAATTCATATCTTCTTGTGAGTGCATATTTTGAACTTGGGAGATGAATATGGATTGTAGGTAATTACATCCTATTCATAATGAGATTTGGATGGGTCATTTTTGATAAAGTATGAGAAAGTTATGCTTGGTCAAAGTTGAGTTGTCTTTTCTTACAAAACCCTAATTTAGCAACTTTTGGGTTTTGATGAATTGTGAGCAATCCTTGAGGAATCATGATCAAACTTTGATCAAATGATGAATAATAATTCAAAATGATAATGTTGACCCAAAATCTTGAAGTTTGACTGTATGTGGGACACAGTTGACTTTTGCCCTAGCATAGTCAATTTTTAGGCTTTTAAGCAATTGACTGAGCAAACTTCCTCTGCAAGGCTTGAAACTTGACATGAATGATCTTGTGAACATATTAGGAAAATGGTGAGCATTTTGGATCCTTTGGATTCAAACATCTTGATGCAAACTGAAACCCTAATTTGAGGTAGACTGCCTTAGGAGAGAGTTTGTTTGGTCAACCCTTGGATTTCCTTGAGCAATTTGAGGACCTCATTTGAAATGTATTGAAATATATGGGAGGGAAAATTTTGGGGTACAACAGATGCCCCTGTTCAATCTTCTTACACTTGAGGATGTAGATTGGCTTGTCTACCTTTCGTGATTCGAATGTGGAAGATGATTGAACATTAGGGTGCCCAGAAATGTGTACTCGCATGAGGTGGTGCTCGTCTTGTGATATCGGGAATGGGTTTAAGGATTCCATTTGGAGGTTGATGTCGGAAGATGGGCTTAAAGATTCCATCAGAAGAAATTTCGATCGCATAAGAGATTCCTTTGCGAGAGCCCATATACCTGTTGTTAAGGAGGACTTCGCTGGGGAATGCTGGTCTCTGTATTGGGAAAAATAGAATTTTAGGAGCTTCAGTTGTCCATTATTCTACTGGGGAATCATCTCTTAGTCGAGGAGGTGAAGATGAACTGCTATCTGGTCGTGGTCCAGGCTTTACAATGATTTGTTAAGAAAAATAAGACCGACTGCTATCTAGTCGTGCTCCAGGCTTCACAGTGACTTATTGGGGAGATGAGATTAAACTTGCTATCTGGTCGTTTTCCAGGCTTTGCAATTTCTCAATTCTTATCTGGTCGTGCTCCAGGCTTCAGAAGGAATCAAGTTGTTATCCGTTTGCATCCGGGCTTCAACTTGAATTTAAGGCATACTAATATATGGTCAATTTCTGGGCTTCATAGTAATTGGACGAGTAAACTGCTATTTGGTCAAATTCCAAGCTTCGCAGTACCTTTTACTGTTATCTAGTCATGTCCCAGGCTTCAATGTCCTATACCCCTATCTGGTCGATTCCAGGCTTCACGGTATCTTATATTGCTATCTGGTCGATTTCCAGGCTTCACAATAACTTGCTGAGGGTTAAGCTGTTTTCCGGTCGATTTCCAGGCTTTATAGCTTGTGTTTAAGATATACCACTATCTGGTCGATTCCAGGCTTCATAGTATTTGGAGAAATCAAGATATTATCCGGTTGATTTCCGGGCTTCATAGCTTGAACTGGAATAGAAATCTTAGTATCGATTTGACTGAACCAGAGAAAACTTGTGAGGACTTGATTGTATCTTTCCATGAAAGGTAAAGAGTTAGTCGTATGTCATGTCATGATGTATGAAATGTATTGAGTAATGATGTTCTCAAAATAAATGAGATTGTGCTGTATGACGCACATGCGTATGCCACGATGTATGAATATTCAATTTTCTTGTGATATTCTCTGGCTAGGGATAATAAATCCCGGACTACTGTTGGAGAGTACAAGGAATTGAGTTCTTCGTTCTTGCTGGGAATAGTGACCGAAGATGATTAGCCGGAGACTTGCGTATGTCCTGCTGGAGAACAACTCGCCGGGAGAGACTCTATTTGAGAATAACCCTGTGGGAGAATGACTCTGTGGGGAAGAGAGATACTATGTTGGACGATCTGCCGATTTGGAGAAATAAACTCAGCTGGGGATGAATTACCGTTGCTGGTGATAGGTAAACTCTTCTTGGGGAGAATTTTGCCGACTCATTCGTGATTATGCACATCAGCTGGGGATGAATTACCATTGTTGGTGATAGGTAAACTCTGCTTGGGGAGAATTTTGCCGACCCATTCGCGATTATGAACCCCAGCTGGGGAGAGCTAACACCACTGTCTTCGGATACTTCCTGCTCTGCGGGGAGTGTATGTACCCTTAGTTATATTCTCGAGCTGGCTCTATCCCTATACCTGGTGGGTAGAGCAACCATAAGGTTTGGACATTTCTTGTTTGCCCCTGTTCCTAGAATTACGAGTAATTCTCTTTTGTTTCTTATGTAAATATTTATGAGCAACAATTATTTTCAAATGCATATATAAAAAATGAATCATTGGACGTTCTTGCGAAACAAAACAGAAACAGAAAAAAGAACAAGTTGAAATTTCTTGTGAAAATGAATTGTATTGATTTTGAAGTTAGCCTGTAACAGGCGTTTTGTACAAGAGGCTGACGTCCTAGTAAGAGAACACCACCGAGGGAACAAAATTTATACAATTTGTGTAAAAAGAAAGAAAAACAGCTATGTGAACAATCCCATTGGGTTCCAACTCTGCTATTGCCTTTATATCTTCGAGCGTCTCATCACTTTGCTACTTGGTCAAAGATAGATTAGATTGATTGGTGTCGTCCGAGCTTGATAGTCGATACCGAAGTCTGGTCGGAAGATGATCCAATGAGACATAGTGTTACGCTTTGATCCCTAATTTTTGCTTGGACCGCCCTTTCGGGTTTTTAGTCCACCAGGATACCCTTTTTTGCCCAAGCCGCCTTTTCAGGTTTTCGACTTGTCGGGTGTACAGTTTTTTCATTTTCATCCCTTACTTTTGCCCAAACCCTTTTGGTTCACCGGGAAGCCCTTATTTTTGCCTAGGCCAGTCAACCTAGCGGGTCTTTGATTAGGCGTAGTATCTTTTCACTATGTCTGCATTGACGGGGTGAGGAAGGTTGTCACCATCCATGGTGGTTAGAATCATAGCTCCTCCCGAGAGAATGTTCTTAACCACAAATGGCCCTTCGTAAGTGGGGGTCCATTTGCCCTTGGGATCACCTTGCGGCAGTATGATGCGTTTGATCACCAGATCCCCGACCTGATATTCTTAACGTCTGACTTTCTTGTTAAAAGCCTTGATCATTCGCTTTTGGTATGTCTGACCATGACAAGTAGCAGTAAGTCTCTTTTCGTCGATTAGATTCAGTTGATCAAGCTGGGTCTGGATCCAATCGTCCTCGCTCAAACCTGCATCCTTCATAATACGGAGAGAGGGTATCTGGACTTCGATGGGTAGGACTTCCTCCATGCCATATACCAAGGAATAAGGTGTTGCCCCTGTCGATGTCCGTGCTGAGGTGCGGTACCCATGAAGAGCGAATGGTAACATCTCATTCCAGTCTTTGTATGTCACCGTCATTTTCTGCACAATCTTCTTGATGTTTCTGTTAGACGCTTCAACAGCCCCATTCATCTTCGGTCGGTAGGGAGAAGAGTTATGATGCTGAATCCTAAACTATTTGTAGAGCTCGGTGATCATCGTATTGTTGAGATTTGTAACATTGTCCATAATGATTCTCTCCAATACACCATATCGACATATCAGATTGTGTTGGATAAACTGCACCACGACGTTCTTGGTTACTGTAGCAAAGGAATCTGCCTTAACCCACTTCGTGAAATAATCAATTGCTACCAAGATGAAATGATGCCCGTTCGACGCAGTAGGTCTGATCTCGCCAATCATGTCGATGCCCGACATTGCGAAAGGCCAAGGAGCTGTTAAAACATTCAGGGGACTTGGAGGTACGTGCACCTTATCAGCACAAACTTGGCACTTATGGCAGGTCCGAGAGTGCTGATAACAATCGGCTTCCATAGTGGACCGATAATATCCTGCCCGTAGGATTTTCTTCGCCATGGTATGTCCACTGGAATGAGTTCCGAAGGTACCTTCATGTAATTCTGCCATGATCCTTTCTGCCTCGCTTTTGTCCATACATCGCAGTAAGGTTGAATCATGGTTACGCTTATAAAGGATCCCATTGCTAATGAAGAACTTCGCAGCGAACCTTCTCAAGAACTTCTTATCATTAACAGATGCACCCTCGGGGTACTCTTGAGCCTCAAGATACCTCTTTACCTCATGAAACCAGGGTTTATCTGCTACCTCTTCAGTCTCGATGTCACAGCAATGTGCGGGTTCGTCCAACCTCTCAATGATAATTTGGGGAGCTTCATTGTCCCACCTGACCTTGAACATAGAAGACATGGTAGCTAGCGCGTCCACTAACTGATTCTCCTCTCTTAGGAAGTGTTCAAAGGTTATCTCCTCAAAGTGTGGGAGCAATGTCAGTACATATTCTTTATAAGGAATAAGATTTGGGTGCTTCGTATCCCGCTCGCCTTTGATCTGACTGATCACTAGAGCAGGATCTCCGAATACACTCAAGAACTTAATCCTCAAGTCAATATCAGCTCGAAGACCTAGGATACATGCTTCATACTCCGCCATATTGTTGGTGCAGTTGAAACACAATCGGGCAGTGAATGGAGTATGACAGCCCTCAGGAGATATGATCATAACGCCAATGCCATTACCTAATGTGTTTGAGGCTCCATCAAAATACATGGACCATCGGGATCCTTCCTCAGGTCCTTCATCCGACCCAGGTTCTTCACAGTCAGTCACCAACATGATGTTCTCATCCGGGAACTCGAAATTCATGGATTGATAGTCATCCACGGCCTGATGCGCCAAATGATCTTCCAATACACTCCACTTGATTGACTTTTGGGTTGTGTATTGGATATCACACTCAGTTAAGATCATATGCCATCTTTCTATTCTTCCGGACAAGGCAGGCTTTTCGAAGATATACTTGATTGGATCCATCTTTGATATCAATAGGGTAGTGTGAGTCAGCATATACTATCTCAGCCGGCGAGCAGCCCATGCCAAAGCACAACAAGTTTCCTCGAGCAATGAGTATCGGGTCTCATAGTTGGTAAACTTTTTGCTAAGGTAGTAAATAGCATTCTCTTTTCGGCCAGACTCGTCATGCTGCCCCAGCACACACCCCATTGAATTATCCAGTACTGTCAAGTATAAGATCAAAGGTCTTCCTTCAATTGGAGGCATCAGAATAGGTGGATCTTGGAGGTATTCCTTGATCCTTTAGAAAGAGGTCTGACATTCATCATTCCATTTTACCACTTGATCTTTCTTTAGTAGCTTGAAGATTGGCTCACAAGTAGCAGTCAGATGTGAAATGAATCGGGCGATGTAGTTCAGACGTCCCAAAAAGCCTCTAAATTCCTTTTCTGTGTGGGGAGCCGGCATCTCCTGTATAGCCTTTACCTTGGCAGGGTCCACCTGAATACCTTTATCACTGACGACAAAACCCAACAACTTACCAGACCTTACCCCAAAGGTGCACTTGTTTGGGTTTAACCTCAGTTTGTACGTCTTCAACCTGTCGAACAGTTTCTGGAGATGGTCAAGGTGTTCTTCCTCAGTTTGGGACCTTACGATCATATCATCAACATAAACCTCAATCTCATGGTGAATCATGTCGTGGAACAAAGCGACCATGGCGCGCTGATAAGTTGCCCCAGCATTCTTCAACCCGAAAGGAATTACTTTGTAACAGAAAGTGCCCCACTGTGTAACGAAGGTTGTCTTCTCCATGTCTTCAGGAGCCATCTTGATCTGATTGTAACTAGAAAAACCATCCATGAAGGAGAAGATCTTATGTTGTACGGTGTTGTCGACCAGAACATCGATGTGAGGAAGTGGGAAGTCATCCTTGGGGCTTGCCCTGTTTAGATCTCTATAGTCCACACACATCCGTACCTTACCATCTTTCTTAGGCACCGGAACAACGTTGGAAACCCATTGCGGATAAGAAGTGACAGCTAAAAATCCCGCGTCGAACTGTTTCATGACTTCAGCTTTGATTTTCTCAGACATCTTAGGGCGCATACGGCGATCCTTCTGCTTTACCGGAGGACAGTCTTCTTTAGCCGGCAGGCAGTGTACCATAATGTCAGTGTCCAAACCAGGCATGTCTTCGTAGGACCAGGCAAAGATCTCAATGTAGTCGCGTAGCATCTGTATCAACTGTTGTTTGACACTAGGCTCCAGATTCGCACCTATCTTGACCTTTTTCCTGTCTTCTTCTGTACCCAAATTTACTGATTCAACTGGCTATTCACGAGGCTGTATGGCCCTCTCCTCCTGAAGTAACAGTCTAGTAAGTTCTCCAGGCACCTCACAATCATCCTCACCTTTGTCCTCGGCTTGGTTGATCAGATTTTCAAAGTCATAATTGGCAGTAGCAGAGTTGTTATCAATGGGATCCAGAGTGGATATGGATCTGCATCATGATACGTGAGTGTGTGTAAGAGAATAACTGTTTTTGATAAAGCGAGAGACAGAAAAAGAAAAACAAGGAGCACAAAATTTTTAAGGCAAGAAACATCCAATGCTTTATTGATGATATATGAAAATGACAAATAATAAGCCCTCACAAGCAAAGCCAAAGTGCCTCGAGCAAGGCACCCGGGCGTAAAGTCTCAAACTGTTTATTACAACTCTTAAAACAAAAGTCAATTATTGTGGAATAAAAGAAACAGGTATGAAGTCCTTCGCCCTCCAGTTGTTCAATCCACCACTGGTTGTAGGGTAGATCCAGCTGTCGATGTCGGGGTTCTCATCATCAACATCTTCCGTGGAAGAGACAACCTCAATAGCATTGACTCCTGAGCCGTGCTTGGGCATGGGTGCAGTTATGACGTTGGGCTTCTCCGGAGCGTCAAACTCAATCTCTTTGGCTTCGATCAAGTCTTGCACCTTATTTTTCAAGGCCCAACAATTGTTTGTATCATGACCTAGACTTTTGGAGTGATAGGCGCAACGGGCATTCAGGTTATAGTGAGGAGAAGTGGTGTTGGGGTTCTTCGGGGCCTCCCTCAGAGTTACCAGATTGGTGTTCAATAATTGTGGTAGAATTTTAGACAAGGTCATATTGAGCCGAGTGTACTGCCTCTATGGTCTTTCCACCCTTTGTTGATTGTTGCATTGTGGAGTAATTGTGGGTCTTGATATCACTACCGCATTTACTGCTTAACGGTGTTCAGGTCTGCTTTGGCTCCTCGAGCCGTAGACTGCACTAGCTTCTTTCTTACCGGTGAAATGCTTCTTTACTGCACTTGATGGAGTATCCTTCTGTATCTTACCACTTCAAATACCAACTTCTACTCTCTCTCCCATCAAAATCAACTCAGTAAACCCAGATGACGAACTGCCGATCAGATGATTGAAAAATGGACCAGATAGCGTCCCTAGAAACATGTCAACCAACTCCCTGTCAGACAAAGAGGGTTGGACTCTTCCAGCCAAATCTCTCCACTTTTGAGCATAGTCCTTAAAACCTTCACTTGCACCCATAGACATACCCTGAAGCTGAGTACGAGTGGGAGCAAGGTCGATGTTATACTGATACTGCCTGTAGAAAGCAGCAACAAGGTCCTCCCAGTTTCGGACATTGTCTCCTTCCAATTGATAAAACCATTCAAGTTGAGTCCCTAACAGACTATCTTGAAAGAACTTCACCCACAAATTTCTATCGGCAGTATGGGGTTGGATTTTCCTGACATACGAGCGGAGATGGAGTTTTGGACAGGATACTCCATCGTACTTGGCAAAAACCGGAGCTTTGAATTTGTGAGGAATCACCACTCCCGATACCAATCCTAGCTCTCCGAAATCTAAACCAGGGATTTTCTGAATCTCTATAGCACTCAGACGGTCTTCTAGCTGCTTGTATCTATCCTCATCAGGAGGATATTGCTCATCATCATAATCAGTATCATTATCAGAGATTGCAGGACTGGGGCCCTTTCCTTCTTCTTGGTTCTCCCCTTCCCTGGATGAAGAGGTCAGACCAGCTTGTTGTTTCAACCTATCCCCAAACCTTTTGCCCATATTCAGAAGAACGACCTTCTTCTTCTTCTTCTTTTTCTTCTCTTTCAGAATGAGAGTCTTTAAATCCTCTTGCCCTTTAGCCAGACCTAAGAGCATCTGTTGGAATTGGGCGTTCTGTTCTTGAAGATCTTTGATGGCTTGATCAGAAGACATTTCGTGCTGAAATAAACAACGAAGAAGATGAGAAACTTGTAATGGTACATGTAATGGTGTGCATGATAATGGGATGCGTATGTAATGATTTCAAAGACTTTAGGAGATTTAAATTTGCAAACCAAAAATAAACAAACTTTATTAAATTAACTTGTAAAAAGGCTCAACAATGCCTTTGAGGCGTTACAAAGAAATAAATGGAAAACAAATCTAAACTAGAAAAGCAAAATAAAAAATCCCATGGACACTTCCTCTTTGTGCTGACGTAGTCATTGATTGTTCTTTCTTCTTCGAGCTGCCCGGTGAGCTTCAAAATCTTCCTTTCTTGCTCATGGTACTTCTCCCGGTAAGTATCCCTTTCTTCTTTCAACTGAATCCAGGAGCTCTGCAATGCCCCAGGATCAGTGGGCATGTAAGGATATAGAACTGTGTAAGGAATTTCTTCTTCATTGGTGGGCACCACAATTACTGGTAGTATTGCTTCATAGGGCATCCCAAGCTTCAGGGCACGAGCTCGGAGCCATTAGAGATAAAGCTGCATATGGAGGGAAGTCCTTGGTCCCAGCTCTTGGGGGTCAGATCTGTTCACCATGCCCGAAGCTCGTATAAACCTCTGGCGGTGCTCGTCAATGTCCTCCTTGTAGTCAAAAGCAATATCTGTAAGAAGTAGCTCATGGGGACCGTCTCTCCGAGCCCGAACAAATTGTCGCAAAGCTAGACAAGGATTGTAGGTTATACCCCCTATGATTCCAAGTAATGGGACATTAGGGTATCCCCAACAACAATTAATGACATCAATGCTTTCCATAACCCGGGAGCTCCAAAGAATGTCTGTATGGGCAAGTGACATTATCCTGTAGGACCATCCCAAACCTTTCTCATTCTTCAACATAGACTTAGGGAGGTGCGAAATAAACCACCTCGACAACAACGACATGCAACACATAAGAGTCCCTCTTCTTCACACAGTACGAGTGTAGAGGGCATGCAAGATATCACCCAATAGAGTAGGCACTGGATTGCGAGACAGGAAGATCTTAACCGCATTCACATATACAAAGGAATCTGGATCCGGGAAGAGAACCAAACCGTAGATAAGGAGAGCCAAGATATCTTTGAAAGCCTGAAAATCCAAATTACCCCAGAATAGCTGAGCTTGATCTATCAGAAACTTGGCTAAGAAACCTTCGACCCTGCTTCGTGTTTCCCAATTGGATACTACATCAGCCCTTTTTAGATGCAGAGCTGAAGCAATGTATTTTGGTCTAGGAGTCACTTCCATACCTATGAAGGGCATCTGCTCAAGGATGGATATGCCCAATAAGTGAGAAAACTCTTCCAAAGTGGGAACCAACTGATAATCTGGGAAGGTGAAGCAATGATGCACATGATCGAAGAACTGGAAAAGTACACTCATCATCTGCTCATCAAACTTTTAGGTAACCAAGCTAAGAAGATGACCATGTCTCTTAATGAACGAAGAAGTCTCAGAAACTCTCGAGGCTAACTCTTTAAGTTGAGCAGGTATTTGCACAAAGTTAACTTGGATGGTATTTCTGCGCAGGGAAGCCATAATCTGTAAAACAGAACAAAGATAAATCCCCTCGGTCTTTGAAATGGTTAGTATAATGAAGTATGCATGCTATGTTATGATGCATGATATTATGATAAAAATAACATGTATAGCAGATAACAGACATGGCAAAGTCAAACAAGTCACACAAAAGCCCTTAAGTTTAAGGCTTGCATGGGGTCTAGGTACTACCCTCTTGAAGTTCAGTTGGTTTCAACCTGTCCTAGTAAAAGTAATCGGGTTCTAGAGGTTCTCAATATCACTGACCATCCTCCATCGGTCATGGTTTCAGCTGACGCAATCTTTTCTTGCGGCCAGAACTATCTCGAGAGTATGGTCTCAATAAGTGTAGCATCGAGTATCAACCAGTTCTCAGCTTTACATCGAGGCCGGCTATCTCACTACTTCCTAATGGCCAAGTTGGTCGATTAAAGGTTCTAAGGTCTGTTGATGCTTAACGACACACATAGAGGCCCCGTATTCTCCTCGTTTCTCCATAAGGGATACCTGTACCAACCAATGTGCCACATCAACGTAGCTACTACTTCAACTGTATCGGTCTACACCGTACAGTTCCCTAACAGTTTATTTCTACTTACCTAAAAGGTGTCTCGAGATCCGAGTTAGGATATATAGTAACTCCCAAGCAAAACCCTTAAAAGTAAAGCAACCAAAACAAACAAGAGAAGAAATTTATGATGATCTAGATCCTAAGGTATACCCCACTTATTAATCCCCAGCAGAGTCGCCAGTTCTGTGATACAGTGGCAGAATTGACTGTTTTGAAAATGCTGATTTGCGTTTTGCGTTTGTGTTTGCAAAATGTAGCAGTAAGCAAGAGTCGCTACCGACTTTTATTTTATCCAATTGGAAAGGAAAAAAAGCACAGAAAAATTCATTTTTTCGAGATTTTGAGTACGGGGGGTAGATTATAGAAAGAGAAGGTGTTAGCACCCTTTCTATCCATGGTTTTCCATGGGCTCTTAGGTACTTGCTCATCTTTTTAAAAATTGCTTGTGTGTGTTTGTTTTGAAAAGTTTTGTTTTGCTTCGTTTTAACCCTTGTTTCTGTCCTCAAGAGTGTTACGAAGTTGTTTTTGAAAACTTTGCTTGAAAAGAAAAGTGTTTGGTGTGAAAAGTTTGTTTGTTTTGAGCAAGTACCTACTAGCATCTACCTACTCGAAAAATGATTGTTTTTATTCTCGTTTCCTTTAGACAGTGCTATCCTACTATTGAGAAATAGGTAGCACCGTCGTTGGAGTTGTAAGGGTCAATTCGAAAGGGACGTACGATCACTAAAGCAATGTTAGGACGTCTTAGTAATAACCCTAATGTCTTAAGATCATATTCGAGGCAACATTTCCGAGGAAACCTTTCCGAGGCAACATTTCTGAACGGGACATTTGATCTTTGTTTAGACAGGAGGGCAACCACTAAGACACCCTATACTTAATGACCGTTTATCGAAGGCAACCGAAGTGAGAGTATACCCTAAGAGTGCACATGTGCGAGTGATTTGATTTCAGTTATTATCTTTGCACATTAGGGTTTTCTAGCCATTTTAAATTATCATGCAATCTTGTCATACAATCCTATTAACATACATCTAAACAATTAATATTTGCGAGAATTAAAATGCGAGAAAATAAAACCTACGCTATTACAAGGCTTCGGGGGTAGGGGTTAATTACATAGCCAAAAATCCCGTAAAAACTATAAATAAAGAAAATCCTAATTAGACTATTACATACCGTGAGCAGTTACATTAATATTGCAAAAAAAAATGCGCGCGATGAATTGAAAGCGAGAGAAATAGGGTTTTGACCCCGACTAAGCCTGATTAAAAGAAAAATCATTTTTTGTGGTTTTTGTGCTATTTTAAGAAAATAAGGTTTAATTGAATAAATAATAAAAAAACCTAATTACTAATTAATTTAAATTAAGAAAAATAATTAAGTTAACATATTTTTGTATTTTTGTTATTTATTGAGAAAAGAAATAAAAAATTAAATCAAGCTAACCCTAATTTTTCTAATTGATTTTAAATATATGAAAAAGTTAGAATTAATCCTAAATTAAATTAAAACTAATATTAAATTAAATTTGATAAAATAAAAACCTAATTCTAAATTTGTGAAAATTGATTTTATGATTTTTGTGAAAAAAAGAAATTATTTGTGTTAGAAAACAATTAAACTAATTAAAATAAATAAAAGAAAATAAAAAGAATGAATAAGAATGGGCCTGGTGTTAGCAAAAGGAGGGGGTGTTGATGGCAAATTCTGGGGCCATATACTGATGGCCTTTGTTGACTTTCCCAATCCTATGCACGTGCTTGACTGGGCGTATTGTGGACCTCAAAGGGATGGCCCTTGGATCTGGAGTGTTGATGGATGGAATGGTTGGATGCTGAGGACGTACAATAGACTCATTGGATGCTAGCGCGCCTGAATATGTAAGAAAAAATAACATGAAGCAAAGTTGGGACCTGGAGATCGAACCCAGGTCCTTGAACATAATCACACTGCATGCTTACCAGTTGAGCTGGCTTGATTAGTTGTATAATTGATAACAAAGAAATATAATATAATAAAAACAAAAAGCAAATTCTGAAACGCGCGCAAATTCAAATGGACGAGTCATGGAGCGCCACGTTATCCTTCTTCTTCCTTGCCTCTATCGTTTTATACAAAACCCTTTACCTGCGGACACTGGGCATAGGTACAACCCTGTGCATCTCCAAAACCCTGTGCAAGCATGATAAATCCCAACCAATGGTACCAATCAACTCGTTGCAACCTCACGAGCATCATGGTACCATTATCCATGGCCAATTGTTCCTGTACAGAAAAACCCTAAAAACGAAGCAAGAACCCTAACTATGGCATCTTGGTGTATAGTCAGTAAAAACACAATTGGATATAATCAATAGCTTGAAAATAACTCAAGGATCATGAATGTACCAATCAAACATGCTAAATGTGCCAGAATTAACGTATTTGATTTCAAGAAAATATGGAAGTCGTGTGAAACTTACAACGTGTTTCAAGGCTTGAGAAAGCTTGCTAATGGTTGCAATGTGATCCAGGGATATCCAGCAAGCGATTGGGATGCTTAGAATGGCTTGAGATAGCTTGAATCCTGAAAATTGATTTGCAAATTTTCTTGAATTTTTGCAACTTTGCTTTCTGTTTTGCACGCCTCCAGCCTCCTTGTTTTTGGTATGCAATCCTTCCTTATGTATCCTAGAATGAATTAGGGTTGCAAACTTGTTTCAAATCTTCTCCAATTATGATCATTGATTCATGATTAGATCCTTTGTGTAAATCTTTCCAAATCAAGCATAATGCAATCTTTTTGTATCCATATGAGCCTTGCATGATTTGATCTCACTTCCAGCTGTATAATAGACCTAAACATGCACAAAATCTCAAGATTTGATTAGCTTTTGATATTTTCATTATTTTATTTTGATTTTATTTGATTTAATTGAAATAAAATCAAAATAAATGACAAAAATAAAAGAATGACAAATGGAAGGGATCATGGGTCGTGGGTCACATTACAAACTCAGTTCAAGCATAAAAAGTTGGGCCCATTTAGCAAAAAATGCAATTTTGGACATATTTGTCTTTTGGCAATTTTGCAAAAAGGGTCAACTTTACCAATGCATAACTCTCTCAATTTTGACCCTAGATATGTGTTCTTGGACTTTTTAGAAATCTTAATATGTCCTATAAGCAACCCTTTTGGTCTCATCTCAATTGAGTCTTCCATGTTCATGTATGAAGTTTTGACCCAAAAGGTGTTTTTGTTGACTTTTCAAAATGACCAATAATGTCCAAATTCATATCTTCTTGTGAGTGCATATTTTGAACTTGGGAGCTGAAGATGGATTATAAGGAATTACATCCTCTTCATAATGAGCTTTGGATGGGTCATTTTTGATAAATTATGAGAAAGTTATGCTTGGTCAAAGTTGAGTTGTCTTTTCTTACAAAACCCTAATTTAGCAACTTTTGGGTTTTGATGAATTGTGAGCAATCCTTGAGGAATCATGATCAACCTTTGATCAAATGATGAATAATACTTCAAAATGAGAATGTTGACCAAAAATCTTGAAGTTTGACTGTATGTGGGACACAGTTGACTTTTGCCCAACACAGTCGATTTTCAGGCTTTTGAGCAATTGACTGAGCAAACTTCCTATGCAAGGCTTGAAACTTGACATGAATGATCTTGTGAACATATTAGGGAAATGGTGAGCATTTGGGATCCTTTGGATTCAAACATATTGATGCAAACTGAAACCCTAATTTGAGGTAGACTGCCTTAGGAGAGAGTTTGTCCCGTCAACCCTTGGTTTTCCTTGAGCAATTTGAGGACCTCATTTGAAATGTATTGACAAATATGGGAGGGCAAATTTTGGGGTACAACAGTATCTCATGATTAAGTCACACTTAAGATTTCATTAAACAGACTAACTATTCTAGGGACTTTATCATTTTAGAAAAACAAACAAAATAAAGAAATGCCTTTTATTATTAATAAATAATTCGATACAAGTACCAAAAGTATTACCCCTCTAGGGTTTATACCAACAATTTCCCACTAGTACTAGAACCAATCAGGTATACATCTAATACCCATAAATCTAGTACGACTGTAATATGGTGGGAGAATTGAATTTTTGGTTTTATCCTAAATGTGTGGATAGCTAGAGTCGCCACTGACTTTTCTTTTATCCAATATTTAGGAAAGGTGAAAATAACATGAAAGACCTTTGATAGATTTTGAGTTCGTGGGGGGGGGGGGGGGTTAAGATATGAAAAGGGAAGGTGTTAGCACCCTTTTCATCCGTAGTTATCTACGGGCTCTTAATTGCTTATCTCACTTTTGAAAATCTTGCTTTGTGTGTGTGATTTGTTTGAAAAATATTTTGAAATCGCCAACGTAAGGATGACTTTATAATGATTCTTGTAGCAGTCCACAAGAATGTATACAAAGTGTTATTTTTGAAAATATTTGTTTGAAAGTGTAGTGTGAAAAACAAGTTTTGAGAAAAGTTGTGAGAAAGCAATTAAGAGTTTCTTACCCACTAAAGTCTTTCTTATTCTTTTCCTTATCCTTTAGAGATAGTAATATCCACACCATTAGTTGGTAGGTATCCCTATCTATTGGATGTGAAGGGACAAACAAAGGGTCATCAAATGGTCATTGAAGGCAACACATAGAGATAATTTAGTAATTGTATCAGAGGGAGTAGATCATTTTTCGTAGGCAGCGTCGAAGGGTCGTCGAGGGACTATGATCTTTATTCGAGGGTATTTTGCTGAAGTATCCTTATTTTCGAGGGACATGACCATTTATTCAAAGGTAACAAAGAGAGGATACCCTAGAGGTGTGAGTGTGAAAAGTATGTTCAATTCAGTTTATTTATATTGAATTAGGGTTTTTTATCGATTGATTTTAGTCTTGCCATACAAACCCTAATTACTAGTAATTGAATATGTACAAAATGTAAAGTGCAGAAATTTAAACCTAAGCTATTACATCCTGTGAGTAGTTACATAATAGAAAAATTGTGAAAAATGTAAATCTACGCTATTACATAGGGAATGCGTCCTATACACTTGATCTAGGAAAATTAAATAAAAGATAAGAAAATAGAAAAGAAAATGTTGAAATGTTTTTATGAAAATAATCTAAGTTGATAATTAATCGAAACCTAGATTCTAATTGATTTTAAGAAAAAGGTTTATTAATTAATTAAATAAATCAAGTAAATTAAATGTTAATGAGAAACCTAAACCTAATTAATTAGTATTAGAAAAAAGTTAATTTAATGATTGATTAAAAAACAAATTAGGGTTAGGGAAAGAAAAATCAATGAAATTAGGTTAAAACAAAAAAAAGGAAAAAAATGCATGAGATGGGTGTTGAACCCACACCCTCCTGGCCTTCATGCTGCATAGCCTGCCACTGAGCCAGATGTTTGTCCGTGTTTGGAGAATAGGCGCTGCATATAATATATGAAACTTGCTTGTTAATTGTAAAAATAGCAAAAAATATTGTGAAGCGCAAGGATCAAACTCACGCCCTTACGTTCACAACTCAACACCTTGACCAACGGTACTACACCCCCATTCGTGTACCTAATGCAAACAATTAAATATAATATGAAAATAGATGGACCATAGAGGCACCAGAGCCCTAGCTCCAATCGTCTTCTCCGGTGAGTTAAAATTTGTACCTGCAAAAAAACAAACGTTAATGAACAAGAATGACCCTACGCCCTTAAATTGACCCTTGCGAATCCATTGGTGGCCTTAGTTTTGGCTAAATCATCCCGCATAATAAGATACAAACAAAATATTGCAAATCAGTTCAAACATGGTGATAGGTTATTCTGGCATTATGGGACTCATGCAAGGGATCACACCTGCATTGCTTTCCCTCAGAAACAAATTGCACACGTTAATTTCAACCAAAGCATAGTAAAAATTAAAATACGAAATTCATGAAAATATGGAAACCGGCCATGCTTCATGTGCATGTTTCAGGCGCTTTTGATAATCAAGAATGATCAAGACTTACTCTATAACACCTCAGGAGTTGATTTGGATGATTGGTTGGCCTTGAAGATGGCTAGAAATTGGATTTCATGTTTACCCTAATTTTGACAAAATTTGAGATTTTGAGAGAGTGTTATTGCAACCTTTTTTTTCGTGTCCCTCTTGTCTGAATGTGAAGAGTATTTATAAGAGAAACGATTAGGTCAACACATGGGCTTGGACCTCATGTAAAAAAAATCTTTGATTTTGTTTTAAAATAAGATTGGAATAAGACAAAACATGAAGATTTGTTTTGATAATAAGTTCACACGGTTTGCATTGTGATCTTGGGCCTCCAAAAGATCATAATCAAAAGCCTTTTAAGCCTTGCACCTCCACTTAATATTTATTTGATTTAATTTTGAATTTAAATGAATAAAATCAAAATAAATGAAATCAAAATTAAAATGGTGCATGAATGGGATTAGAGGTCCATTATGAGGTAAGGTTGGACTTTAAAAGATAGGCCCAGTAGTCCAAAAATTAAAATTTTCTCAATTTAGATTTCATGCATTTTCTCAAAATTGCCCAACTTTCACAAATCATATCTCACTTAATTTTTGTCATATGAAGGTGATATTTGAATTTTTGGAAAGCTCAAGGTTTCCCCTACAATCTTCATGTTGGTAATTTTTTCATTTGAAGACTTTATCTTAATGTAAATTGCTTTGACAAAAAGTGTCTTTTTGTTGACTTTTAAAATGACCTGTAATATTTTGGCTCATATCTCTCAAATGAAGCATTTTTGGACTTGATCTTAGAGAGACAAAGTTGTAGAGAATTGAACTTTGTTTAAGATAGGCTTTTTTTGAGAGATTTATGATGAACTATGCAAAAGTTGTGCTTGGTTAAAGTTCAGTTAACTTCTTCTAAAGAAAACCCTAATTTAGCAACTTTTGACTTTTGATGAATCTTGAGTTTTCTTGATGAATCATGATCAACCCTTGATAAAATGATGAATATGACTTCCAAATCTTGATGTTGACCAAAAATCTTGAGTTTTGACTGTATGTTTACCATAATTCACTTTTTATCCAATATAGTTAATTTTCAATCATCTGAGCAATTGACTGAGCAAACTTGTGATGAAAGGCTTGAAACTTGTCATGAGGGTATCTTGAAGCATATGGGGAATCATGGATCCACTTGATGCATTAGAAGCTCAATTTTCCTTGAGAAACACAAACCCTAATTGTAGGTCAACTGCTTAGGATGACAGTTTTTCTGATCAACCTTTAAGTATCCTTGAGAAATTAAGAACCCTAGGAGCATGATGAGGTATCTTGAAATAATTTTTCTTGGGAAATGGGAGGGAAAACTTTGGGGTGCAATAATGGTAATCATGCTTTATTGTGCAAGAGGCTTTGTTAGTGGGTCAACGACATTGTCAAATGTTGGTACTCTACATATCTTCACATATACTATTTCTATCATCTCTCAAATGAGGTGATATCATCTAAGTGTGTGTTTGAATCATTGGTGAGATCTAGGCTCCTTATCTTATGCGATAGCACCATTGTCATCATAATAGAGATCAACGGGATCCACAATGCTATGGACTATGCCAAGTTCATAATGAACTTCTTGATCTAAATAGCTTCCTTTGTTGCATCCAAGGAAACAATACACTCAACTTCATTTGTAGAATCAACAAATATATCATGCTTTGAACTTTTCAAGCTTACAACGCCACCATTTAAGGAAAGCACATAACTAGATTTGAGTAATATGTCATCTACATATAATATCAGGATGATGATCATGCTCCCACTAACCTTATTGTAGATACAAGGATCATTTTGATCCATGATTAATACACCACCTTGATCAATTACGAGGTAACCATATCTCTCAGGTTGGTGGTGTATCATCTTTGATCTATGCTAGTCTTGTTCTACTTGAGCAGCTTTCTCTTCTATAACTACTTGTGTTTCCTTCTCTAGTTCCTCCATAGGTGTATCACTGCTTTTGTGATTCTGAAATTTCTTGAAAATCTACTTTCCTCCCACTGATTCCTTTGGAAATAAATTCTTTTTCCAAGAAAACTCAAGTTCAAGCGATAAACACTTTACTATTAGAAGGATTGTAGAAAGAATATCCTCTTATTTCTTTAGGATACCATACAAATAAGCATTTTTCAGATTTGGGCTCAAGCTTTTTTGGAATTTATCATTTCACATAAACTTCGTAACCCCAAATCTTCATGAAAGACATAAGTGGTCCCTTACCACTCCATATATCGTATGGTGTCTTCTCGACATTTTTGGATGGAACATGGTTAAGTGTGCAAGTTATTGTCAATAAAACGTGTCCCTAAAAGGAGTTTAGAAGATTGATGTGACTCATCATAGGTAGAACCATGTTTAACAATGTTCAGTGTCTTCTCTCGGATACACCATTCCATTGTGGTGTTCTTGGAGGAGTAAGTTGGGATAGAATCCCACATTCCTTTAGATGGTCTTCAAACTCTATGATTAAATATTCACCGCCTCAATCTGATCGAAGAAATTTAATATTCTTATCTAGTTGGTTTTGTACTTTATTCTTGAATTCCTTGAACTTTTCAAAGGTTTCGGTTTTATGTTTCATTAAATACACATAACCATATCTACTGAAATCATCAGTAAATGTGATGAAGTATTGAAAATCTCCTTTGGCTGGTATGTTCAGTGGTCCACATACATTAATATGTATGAGGGTCAAAATATCAT
Organism: Vicia faba; assembly: GCA_948472305.1. NCBI lineage: Eukaryota > Viridiplantae > Streptophyta > Magnoliopsida > Fabales > Fabaceae > Vicia > Vicia faba. The sequence continues at coordinate 1,594,524,271 of OX451737.1, read as the reverse complement.
TAGCTCTTTCACCTTTTCATGTGAACGGGGACTTTTTCATATTTTCAATTAAACAAGATTTGCATATCTCATATGATTCATAATCAAAAGAGTCCAATAGTCCATCTTTATGGAGTTTGGAAATGCACTTCTCATTTATGTGACCTAAGTGACAATGCCAAAGGTAACTTGGATTTAACTCATTAGGTTTAATCCTTTTTGTATTAATGTTATAATTTGGCATTTCAAGATCAAGGAAATACAATCCATTGTTCATTTGTGCAGAAGCATATAATATATCATTCAAATAAATGGAACAATAATTGTTCTTTTTTATGAATGAAAAACCAAACTTATCCAAACAAGAAACGAAAATAATATTCCTGCTAATTGAAGGTACATAATAAAAGTTCTCCATTGCCAACTCATAGGTCAACTTCACCTTTTGCCAAATCTCTACTCCTTTCAAGCCCCTGAATTTGAAGTCTCTACTCCATTCTTCTTATCTTCCACGTACTTTGGGCATTTTCTCTTCCAGCGTCCGGTCTTACCGCAATGGAAGCAAGTTCCCTCTTTTGCTATGCCTCCACTAGGATTCAAAGTAGGAACACTAGGTTTAGGTTTGGTGACTTCCTTGCTTTTCCCTTTACCAACCTGCTTGGTGAGCCTTTTGTTCAGTTTCTTTCCATTACTAACCATCAGAATGAACTTCCTTTTTGACTTCACATTTTGCTCAGCAGTTCTTAATATGCTTAGCAACTCTAGAAGACTTTTGTCCATGTCATTCATGTTAAAATTCAGGACAAATTGACTGAAGCTCTCTGGAAATGATTGCAAGATCAAATCAGTCGCAAGTTCGTTTCTAAAGGGAAACCATAACCTTTTAAGGTTCTCCACATACCCAATCATCTTGAGTACATGGGGATCTATAGGGGTTCCCTCAGCTAAATTTCTATTAAAAAGGGCCTTTGAAACATGAAACCTCTCATTTCTTGCCTACTCTTGATACATCGTCTTCAGATGTCCGATCATATCAAACGCTGACATCTTCTCATGCTACTTTTGTAACTCTGAGTTCATGGTAGCTAGCATAAGTCAAGCGGTTTCATTGGCATCATCAACATGCTTCTTATAAGCATATCTTTCTACCTTAGGTGCATATAGAAGGTTGCACAAATCATATCTCACTTAATTTTTGTCATATGAAGGTGATCTTTGAATTTCTGGAAAGCTTAAGATGTCCCATACAATCTTCATGTTGGTCATTTTTGTAAGTGTTTATTGGCAGCAATCTTGGTAAAACAAAGACTTGTTAATGTTTTGCTAAATGTCTTAACTTTTGGAGCAAAACTATTTTGAATGATGTCAAAGCAGATGTCTTGACATCTGCCTACTGAACTGATCTCAGCCCAAAATCAGTTAAGTCTTTTGTTTCCTAATTTCCAGCACTCTGTAACTTAGGATTTATGAACTTCAGGTTATGAAAAATATGGAGTAATATTTTTCAAATTGCATAATTATATCTTAGCCTGTTTTATGGAAATATTCAAAAGATTTGAATATTTATTTTCAAGCCCAAGCCCAAAGATGCACATATATAAGGACTCACTACCTTATTCAAAGACATGCAATTTTTGAAGAAGAATACTTTCTTTCTGATTAGAAGTTTAGGCTTTTTATTGTATTACACTCTAAGTATTAGTTTAAGTACTTGAGTTGTTATTTGTCTTGTTAATTGTGTATCATTCATAAGCTTTTAAGCATTAAATGATTGAAGTGTTCTTAACTTATTAATTCTGTAAGTGATTGAAGGGATTTGAGGATGGCCTCATACCTAGGTGACTCTTAGGTAAAAGTTTAGCTTGGTTAGTGATTAAGTGATTAGATCATAAACTGGTTGTTTACTGAGGGTCTATGAATTGATACTATTTAGTGAACTTGTCCCTGGCTTGGTAGCCCCCAGAGTAGGTGTTGTTGTACACTGAACTGGGTGAACAATCTCTTATGTTTTTACTGCTTTTGATTTTACTGCACCTTACTTGCAAACATATATTTTTTTCGTGACATCTCTTTCGACATCACATATCTGATACCAGAGTTTCAATTGGTATCAGAGCAGGTATCCTGCTCTTTGTCTGGGTGAGATCCAGGGAAGGTACTTTCTGGTACTATGGACAAGGAAGGAGGATTTGTGAACAGACCACCCATTCTGGATGGAAGCAATTATGACTACTGGAAACAACATATGGTTGCCTTTTTAAAGTCCTTAGACAGCAGGTCCTGGAAAGTTGTTTTAAGAGGATGAAAACACCCTATCAAATTGGGAGAGAATACATAACCTACTGCTGAACTAAAACCTAAAGAAGATTGGCCTAAGGAAGAATATGAAATTTCTCTTGGAAATTCTAAAGCCTTGAATGCTATATTCAATGGAATTGACAAAAATATTTTCAGATTGGTGAATACTTGTGAAGTTGCTAATGATGCATGGGGAATTCTTCAATCTACTCATGAAGGCACATCCAAAGTTAAGATGTCAAGACTACAACTGCTCACCATAAAATTTGAGAACTTAAGGATTAAAGATGATGAAAGTATAAATGACTTCCATATGAACATCCTTGAAATTGCTAATGCCTTCAGTGCTCTAGGGGAGAAAATACCTGAAGACAAATTGGTGAGAAAGATGCTCAGGTCTCTTCCCAAGAGATTTGATATGAAGGTAACTGCTATAGAAGAAGCCCAATACATTGACAAAATGAAAGTGGATGAACTTGTTGGATCCCTTCTAATATTTGAATTGAGCATAAATGAAAGATCTGAGAATAAAAATAAAAGCATAGCCTTTGTACCCAATATTGAAGATGAAGAAGAGGACTGTGATCTGGATTCAGATGGTGGAATATCAAATTCCCTAGCTGTTCTTGGAAGACAATTTAATAAAGTGATACAAATAATGGACAGGAACCAAAGGTCAAATGTCAAGAACATCTCATCTGACATGGGAAGAAAAAGGGCTGAAGAAAAAACTTCTCAAGGGAAGGGAATACAATTTCATGAATGTGAAGGCTTTGGTCACATTAGAGATGAATGTCCTACATATCTAAAGAAACAGAAGAAGAATCTATTTGTTACTTGGTCTGAAGAGGACTCAGAGAGTGATCTTGAAGAACCTTCCAAATATGTGAAAGCATTAATAGGCAAATATGCATCTGATGAAGAGTCTAGTGATGGTGAACTAACCTTTGATGAGTTAGTTGCTTCATACAAAGAATTATGTCTCAGAAGTGCAGAAGTATGTCTTGAATGGGAGAAACAAAAAGCCCTTATAACTCAACTAAAAGAGGAAAGGGAAGAGCATCTTAAAACTATTTATGATCTAGAAAGTGAAGTGTTTTCTCTAAATTCAAATCTTGATAGAATGGTCAAATCTCTCAAGATGCTGAATAATGGGTCTGACACATTAGATGAAATTCTCCAACCAGGAAGAGTGACAGGAGATAAGAGTAGTTTAGGTTTCAATAAGAAAAAGGAACCTAACTCAGAAGAGCCTTCATCTGTTTCCACTCATGCCAGGCCTAAACCAAAGATGTTGAATCAAATGTATCAACATGTGGGAAAACATCATGATAAGAAATGACATCTTGGGAAACCTCATGTAAAGAAAGGATATCATGGGAAGAAAAAGATTAATCACACCAGAGAGAATCCCCAACTCTAAAAATGTCATCACTGTGGAAGGCTTGGACATATAAGGCCCTTCTGTTTCAAGCTGTATGGGTATCAAAAAAATTATCCTCCTCAAAAAAATGATAAGATTCCCCAAAACACCAAAAAGAAGAAACAATGGGTTCCCAAGTCCAATATTAGAAGTATCATTGCTCACACCTCTCTTAGAGTATAAACCAAAGATAACTGGTACTTTGACAGTGGCTATTCCAGACACATGACAGGTGTCAAGAATCTATTGGTGGATGTCAAATCTCATTCCACCAGTTATGTAACTTTTGGTGATGGAGCAAAAGGAGAAATCAAAGGTGTTGGAAAGCTTGACTGTTCAGGAGTTCCTAAACTTGATAATGTGTTACTTGTAAAAGGGTTAACAACTAACCTGATAAGTATAAGCCAAGTATGTGATCAAAGATTCAAAGTTAACTTATCCAAAGAATAATGTCTTGTGTGTAATGAAAAGAATGAAGTTGTCATGAAAGGAATCAGATCTAAAGACAAATGTTATCTATGGGTTCCTCAAGAGTTAAACCTCTCATCAACATGTGTTTTAGACAAAGTGAATGAGGTTAAACTATGGCATCAAAAATTAGGGCTCTTGTATCTGAAAGGTATGAAGAGAATTATATCTGAAGAAGCAGTGAGAAGGATTCCTAATATCAAGATAGAAGAAGGAATGGTATGTGGTGACAGTCAAATTGGAAAGCAGACTAAGATGTCACATCAGAAAATTTAACATCTTACTACATCAAAAGTATTGGAACTTCTTCACATGGACTTGATGGGACCTATGCAAGTTGAAAGTCTTGGTGGTAAGAAGTATGCCTATGTTGTTGTAGATGACTTTTCTAGATACACATGGATAAGCTTTATTAGAGAAAAATCAGAAACTTTTGAAGTGTTCAAAGATCTTTGTCAAAGAATCCAAAGGGAAAAGGAAAGTCATGTCATAAGAATCAGGAGTGATCATGGAAAAGAATTTGAGAACAACATATTTGCTGATTTTTGCTCCTCTAAAGGAATCAACCATGAATTCTCTTCTCCCATTACTCCTTAACAGAATGGGATTGTAGAACGCAAGAATAGGACTCTCCAAGAATCTGCCTGAGCCATGATTCACACTAAGAACCTACCCTACCATTTCTGGGCTGAAGCTATGAATACTGCATGCTATATTCATAACAGAGTCACTTTAAGGAAAGGTAATTCAGCTACTTTGTATGAAATATGGAGGGGAAGAAAACCAACTGTAAAATACTTTCATGTTTTTGCAAGTAAATGTTACATCTTAGATGATCATGAACAAAGGAGGAAGATGGATCCTAAGAGTGATGAAGGAATATTTCTGGGATACTCCACAAATAGCAGAGCATACAAAGTGTTTAACTCTAGAACCAAATAATGATGGAGTCAATAAATGTTACTATTAATGATAGAGTGTGGAATGTTGAAGAAGATGTATCAGAAGATGTTGGAACATCTTTGCATGATAGTCCAAATGAATCAAATGACACAAGTATTGATTCTAATCCTCCTCAAGAAGATCCCCAACCTAGTCAGATCAATTAAGGACCTTCAATCAGAACTCAGAAAGATCATCCTAAGGAGCTCATCATAGGAGATCCAAACAAAGATGTTACTACCCAATCAAGAGAAGCGATTTCAAACTCTTGCTTTGTATAAAAAATTGATCCTAATAATGTCAAAGAGGCCCTAAATAATGAGTTCTGGATTAATGTTATGCAAGAGGAGCTAGAACAATTCAGTAAGAATGAAGTTTGGGATCTGGTCCCAAGACCTGAAGGGAGAAATGTGATTGGCACTAAATGGGTATATAAGAATAACTCTGATGAAAAAGGGTGGTCACTAGAAATAAGGCAAGGTTAGTTGCTCAAGGATACACTCAAATTGTAGGAGTGGATTTTGATGAAACTGTTGCTCTTATAGCCAGACTTGAATCAATCAGACTACTGTTAGGAGTTACATGCATTTTGAAATTTAAATTGTTTCAAATGGATGTAAAAAGTGCATTCTTGAACGGATACGTGAATGAAGAAGTTTTTGTTGAACAACCAAAAGGATGTGTTGATCCATGTTTTCCTAAACATGTCTTTAAACTGAAGAAAGCTCTATATGGTTTGAAGCAAGCTCCAAGAGCTTGGTATGATAGACTGGCAATATTTCTTGGGGAGAATGGATATAGGAAAGGTAGTATAGACAAGACTCTCTTTGTCAAAGAAGAAGGAGGGAAGATTATGATTTCTCAAATTTATGTTGATGATATTGTATTTGGTGGGATGTCAAATGAGATGGTTCAACATTTTGTCAAGAAGATGCAGTCTGAATTTAAGATGACTCTTGTTGGTGAATTAACCTATTTTCTTGGTCTGCAAGTTAAACAAATGGAAGACTCCATATTTTTTATCTAAAAGCAAGTATGCTAGGAACATAGTAAAGAAGTTTGAGATGAAGAATGAAAGTCACAAAAGAACCCCTGCTCCCACACATCTGAAGTTGACTAAATATGAAAAAGGAGTAAGTGTAAATCAATGTCTCTACAGAAGCATGATAGGGAGTCTTCTATATCTCACACCTAGCAGACCAGACATTGCCTTTGCTATAGGGGTGTGTGCAAGATATCAAGCTGATCCCAAAGTTAGTCATGCAAACCATGTAAAGAGGATTCTCAAATATGTGAATGGGACAAGTGACTATGGTATGCTGTACTCTCATGGATCAAATTATGCCTTAAATGGCTTTTGTGGTGCTGATTGGGCAGGGAGTGCTGATGATAGAAAGAGTACATCAGGAGGATGCTTCTTTCTGGGAGATAACTTCATATCTTGGTTCAACAAGAAGCAAAGTTGTGTGTCTTTATCCACTGCTGAAGTTGAGTACATTGCTGCAGGAAGCAATTATTCTCAATTGGTGTGGATGAAACAAATGTTAACAGAATACAATGTCAAACAAGATGTCATGACATTATTTTGTGACAATTTAAGCGCCATAAACATTTCAAAGAATCCTATTCAACATAGCAGGATCAAGCATATTAACATCCATCACCACTTCATAAGAGAGCTTGTTGAAGAAAAGATTATGGCCTTAGAACATGTAGCCACTGAATTGCAACTGGCTGACATCTTCACAAAGGCTTTGGATGCTAATCAATTTGAGAATTTAAGAGGAAAATTAGGGATATGTTTATATGAGGATTTGTAGCAATTAAAAGTGTGTGGGAATATCCTTAAAGTGATATTATATTGTTTGTGTTTCCAACAAATAAATTTTAGAAAACAATGATTATAAGACTGCCTAAAATTGTTTCTCACACGCTACTACATCTCTTATCTCTACTTTCACAAACTCTTCATTCTCCTCAACAGAAGAAGAACCCTTGCCATTCCTCACCTCCTTGCCAGAAATTTTTCAAACATGTCTCAACATCGCACATCATCTTCCTCAAAATCTGCAAATGAAAATCTTTCTCTTGACAGAGTACTAGATGTTACTCCTCTACCAATGATCTCACCGCTTGATAAAAAGGTCAAGAAACCTAGATCATCACCAGCTAAGAAATCTAAAGATGATAAAGGAAACGCCTCTTCTGCTACTGACAATAGAACTGAAGAAGAAATTTTCAATCTTGATAGAAGCATCAGAAGACTTGTGGATAGAGTTTTAAATGAAGGATTTGATGTGCCTGGGATTTCTACTCCCCTTGCTCGCATGCCCCATCCAGCTAACAAAGGAAGTAATCCTAAGAATGATGCCACTGAATCATCCAAAAATGATGTTGCTGAATCATCCAAGAATGATGCTGCTGATAGCAAACTTGAGAAGCTTGCCACCTCTTCCCTAAAAGATGTGGAAGAATAAAATGTTGATCAAGATGTTAAGGAAAATGTTGATCAAAATGTTGAAGAAAATGCTGCTGCCTCCAAGGATGGAGAATGTCACAATGTTGAGGATGTTGCAAATGTTGAAGAGCTCTCTGACAATGAGCTCATCACTAATATTGTACCTGGTATTGCTAGAAGGCTAAAGTCCATGAGAGTGAAAGATGCAAGCATCACACCCCTACCAAGACAATCAAGAAGAAAACCATGTATGGACCCCCAAAAGCAGGAAGTAAAGTAGTCCTTCCTTCTAACAAGAGAAAAGCTAGACCTGTTCCCTCTGCTGATGATGAGGATGCTGTAAAAAGGTCCAAGAGTAAGAAGAAAGTTATTCTAGTTGAAGAGACTGACTCTGAATATGATGTCGAGCAAGATGTCCAGGACATCTCCCCTATCAAAAAGTCTGCAAATAAGAAATTGTCTGTTAGGGTTCCTGATGCCCCACTTGACAAAATCTCCTTTCCCTCTGTTGGGAATGTTGAAAAGTGGAAGTATGTGTATTAAAGAAGGATTTCCCTGGAAAGAGAACTAGGATCTGGAGCTTTGGAATGTAAGGAAATCATGGAGCTGATCTCATATGCTAGGCTGATGAAAATAGTTACCAGGTTTGAAAATTTCTATGAAAATCTTGTTAAGGAGTTTATTATTAATATTCCTATTGACTGTGCTGGCCATAAGAGTAAGGAATATAGAAAGGTTTTTGTTAGAGGAAAGTGTGTTGAATTTTCTCCTGCCATTATAAACAAATTTCTAGATAGGTCTGAAGATGTATGTTGTGAGCTGGAAGTTACAGACAATCAATTGTGTAGAGCCATTACTGCCAATCAAGTAAGTGAGTGGCCAATGAAAAACAAACTTCCTTTCAGCAAACTAAGTGTGAAATATGCAATTTTACATAGGATTGGAGCTGCAAATTGGGTTCCCACTAATCACACTTCAACCATCTCCATTGGTTTAGGAAAGTTCATTTATGCTATTGGAAACCAAAAACTTTTTGATTATGGGACTTATATCTTTGACCAGACAATCAAACATGCAGGAACTTGTTCCATTAAAATGCCAATTGCTTTTCCTTCCCTCCTCTGCGAAATTATCCTAAATCAACACTCTAGAATCCTAAGTGGAAATGATGTTGTATGCAAGAGGGAGTCTGCCTTGACCCTCCACTTTAAGCTTTTTTCAGGAAAACCTGTCTCAGACATTGTTTTAACATCTGCTCCCACTGACAAGACCTTCACTAAGGATGAAATGATCAATGAACTAAAGGAATCTTGCAAGGAATTATATGATGTGATAAGAGTGAGCTCAACTAGGAAGCTAGTCTTTTAAAAGATGATCAAGGACCTGCAAAAGTATAACAACCTTGATGATGTAGTGAGCTCTGAAGGTGAAGATTCCAGTGAGGAAAGAAGTTCTAGTTTAACCAAGTCAACTGGTCAGGATGACAGTTAGGCTATTTGATGTTTCTCTGAACACTTTGTTTCTTTTTTGGCACTTACATGTGCTTGACATTTGAATTTTATGGTCTGTACCCTAATACTGATATTCTTTTGATTTCATTTTTTCTTTGGCATATTATGACTAAAAAGGGGGAGAGAAAGTGAGTGAGTGACTAACTAACCACTAACCACTGACTGACCACTGACCATTGATTGAGGGGGAGCCTCATGCCCCAGAAGATGTTTTGACATCTCCCTGTACTAATAGCTAACTGCTAACTGAATGTATGTTTTGATTGCCTGGCTTGCTGCTGCCTTGATAGTGCTTTGATAATTGTACTACTGCTCTGATAATATACTCTAATAATGTTTTAGCCAAAATTTGCCAAAAGGGGAGTTTGTAAGTGTTTATTGGCAGCAATTTTGGTAAAAAAAAGACTTGTTAATGTTTTTCTAAATATCTTAACATTTGGAGTAAAACTGTTTTGAATAATGTCAAAGCAGACGTCTTGACATCTGCCTACTGAATTGATCTCAGCCCAAAATCAGTTAAGTCTTTTGTTTCCTGATTTCCAGCACTCTATAACTCAGGATTTGTGAACTACGGGTTGCGAAAAATATGGAAGAATATTTTTCAAATTGCATAATTATATCTTAGCCTATTTTTATGGAAATATTCAAAAGATTTGAATATTTGTTTTCATGCCCAAGCCCAAAGACGTGCATATATAAGGACTCACTACCTTATTCAAAGAAAAGAAATTTTTGAAGAAGAATACTTTCTTTCTGATTAGAAGTTTAGACTTTTTATTGTATTACACTCTAAGTATTAGTGTAAGTACTTGAGTTGTTATTTGGGTTGTTAGTTGTGTATCATTCATAAGCTTTTAAGCATTGAATGATTGAAGTGTTCCAAACTTATTAATTTTGTAAGTGATTGAAGGGAGTTGAGGATGGCCTCATACCTAGGTGAGTCTTAGATAGAAGTTTAACTTGGGTAGTGATTAAGTGATTAGATCGTAAACTAGTTATTTACTGAGGGTCTATGAATTGATACTATTTAGTGAACTTGTCCCTGGCTTGGTAGCCCTCAGAGTAGGTGTTGTTGTACACTGAACTGGGTGAACAATCTCTTGTGTTTTTACTGCTTTTGATTTTACTGCACCTTACTTGAAAACAGATATTTGTGTCGTGACATCTCTTTTGACATCACATATATGATACCAAAATTTCAATTGTTTCATTTAAAGACTTTATCTTGATGTAAATTGCTTTGACAAAAAATGTCTTTTTGTTGACTTTTAAAATGACCTGTAATGTTTTGGCCCATATCTCTCAAATGAAGCCTTTGTGGACTTGAGCTTAGAGAGACAAAGTTATGGAGAATTGAATTTCCTTCAATATAGGATTTGGTTGAGAGATTTCTGATGAATTATGCAAAAGTTGTGCTTTGTCAAAGTTCAGTTGACTTCTCCTAAAGAAAACCCTAATTTAGCAACTTTTGACTTTTGATGAATCCTGAGTTTTCTTGATGAATCATGATCAACCCTTGATAAAATGATGAATGTGACTTCAAAATATTGATGTTGACCAAAAATCTTGAGTTTTGACTATACGTTGACCATATTTGACTTTTTATCCAATACAATTGATTTTCAATCATCTGAGCAATTGAATGAGCAAACTTGTGATGTTAGGCTTGAAACTTGTCATGAGGGTACCTTGAAGAATATAAGGAATCATGGAATCCACTTTATTCATTAGAAGCTCAATTTTCTTTGAGAAACACAAAACCTTAGTTGTAGGTCAACTGCTTAGGAGGAGAGTTTGTTTGATCAACCTCTGAGTATCCTTGAGCAATTGAGAATCCTAAGAGCATGAGGAGGTATCTTGAGATAATTTATCTTGGGAAATGGGAGGGCAAATTTTGGGGTACAATAACTGCCCCTGTTCAATCTTCTTAAACCTGAAGAGATATATTGGCATGCTCGCCATTCATGATCTGAAGGTGGAAGAGGATTGAACACTTAAGTGCCCAGAAATTTGCACTCGCATGTGCATGCAATAATACTGTTGGTTGATTCTATTGCTCGAATGGGCTTAAATATGCCATTCGGAGAGGTGATAGAGTATCATCGGAGATGGGCTCATAGTTTCCATCCAAAGTAATTATTGTTTGGAGTATCAGAATGAGTCTATGTTCGATTGTATTTGAGAAGTATACTAGAATGAGTCTCTGTCTAACTTTATCTAGCAGATGTGTTAGGGAGTGTTAGAATGAATCTTGTGTCTCGATTGTATCTGAATGACATTCTAGAATGAGTCTATGTCTCGATTGTATCTATGAGAGGATCAGAATGAGCCTTCGCCTGACTATATCTGAGATCTGTATTAAAATGAGTTTACGCCTGACTGTACCAAAAGAGGATCAAAATGAGTCTTTGCCTGACTGTATCTGAGATCTGTATTAAAATGAGTCTCCGCCTGACTGTATCTAAAAGAGGGTTAGAATGAGTCTTCGCCCAACTGTATCTGAGATCTATGTTAGAATGATTTTACACCTCACTGTATCTAAAGATGTTTCAGAATGAGTATCAGAATGGATTTGTATCTTGATCATATTTGGATTGTATCTAGAAGATGTACTAGAATGAGTATCAGAATGGATCTGTATCTTGATCGTATCTGAACTGCGTCTAGAATATGTATTGGAATGAGTCTACACCTGACTGTATCCAAAGGAGTATCAGAATGAATCGTTGACTGATTGTATCTGAAGAATGAGAAATTGTTGACAATATTGATCTGTTTGTGAACTAACCTGAAAAGAAACAAAGTTAGTTTTTATGCAATGTTATGATGCATGAAATGCATTGCGTAATGATGCTCTCAAAATAAATGAGAATACTATATGCATTTCGTATGCATATGCTATGATATTTTGTAAATGATGTATGGGTGCAATATGTCACTGGAACGCATCGGTAGCATCGTATAACAATGTCTAGATGGAGAAAATAAATCCCAGACTATTGTTGGGGATGAAGAAAGTGATTCCTCAATTTTGTTTAGAACGTTTTTGCTGGGGGATTCCCGCTTTCTATTTGAGGACACTCCGCTGGAGACATTCGACTTCTGCTTGAGGATAGAAGAATTCCAGGAAAATTGTTCGTTCATCATTCTTTTGAAGGATTTGATTCTTATGTACCCTGACTGGGGACAAAAGAGATGGATAATCCTCTGATGTGCTGTCTGATCCAGTTTCAGATATTGTAGCAACTCTTTCGGGGATATCAACTTTGATTAAACCCTGCTGGAAAAGAGTATTTTGTTAGGAATTTACGGTGTTGGAGTAATAAACTCCGCCGGGGAATTAAATTCCTGTAAACTGAGTCGAGCAAACCAACTCTGATGGGAATTAGGATTTCATTGGTTGTGCTGAGGAAGATGCCCCATTTTCTGTTTGATGGCATATTAGACTTGTTGGGGAATATATATTTATTGGAGATGAACTTCCGAAGATAGATCTGTAGAGATAGTTTTATGGAGATCCCTCTGTGGGGATTTGTGGATGACTTGAACACTATCCCAAATCCTAGAGTCTTTAGTAAATGCTAATCCTGTTTTTATGCATATATTTTGTTAACAATAATCATGTTCAAATGCATATGTTCATTCAATGTTATCATTGGACATTTTTGCAAACAAAACAGAGAAAGTAAAACAATTTTGAAATCTAATTGCATTGATTCTGAAAGTTTGCATATAAGCAGACAATTTTATACAAAGAGACAGAAATCCTAGTAAGAGGAAATCGTCGTAAGAATGAAGAAAGGGTACAAAGAAAAACAAGGAAAACAGCTATGTGGAAACGATCCCATCAAGTTTCAACTCTGGTATTTCCCCTATGTCTTCAAGCATCTTATCACTTGTTATTGGAAGAAGATGATTGAATAGTTCAGTACCGTTTGAACTTGACGCTAGTAATGAAGCTGGATGTACATAAATGGGTGATCCAACGGGACATAGTTGTATGCTTTTAATCCCTAACTTTTTCATGCACTTCCCTTTTAGGTTTTCAGTCCATCGGGATATCCTTTTTTGCTCAAGCCGCCTTTTCAGGTTTTCGACTTGCCAGATGTACAATTTTTTTATATATATCCCTAATTTTTGCCCAAACCCTTTTGGTTCTCCGGGATGCCCTTACTTTTGCCTAGAATTGTCAACCTAGCGGGTCTCTTTTATGCATAGTATTTTTTACTATGTCCGCATTCACAGGGTGTGGAAAATCTTCACTGTCCATGATAATAAGTATCATATCACCACTAGAAAATATATTTTTGATCACAAATGGCCCTTCGTATGTGGGAGTCCATTTCCCCCAGGGATCACCTTGTGGTAGGATAATATGCTTTATTACCAAATCACCAGCCTGGTATACCCGATGTTTGACTTTCCTGTTAAAGACTTTGATCATGCGTTTCTGATACATCCGACCATGACAAACAACTGCAAGTCTTTTTTCATCGATCAAACTTATTTGGTCCAATCGAGTCTGAGTCCATTCGTCTTCATCTAAACTTGTATCTTTCATAATCCTTAAGGAAGGAGTCTGGACTTCAACATGTAAGACAACCTCTATACCGTAGACTAGAGAGAACGGGGTTACTCTAGTTGATGTACGTACTTAAGTGTGATAACCATGAAGAGCAAATGGTAACATCTCATGCCAATCTTTGTATGTCACTATCATATTCTACAAGATCTTCTTGATGACCGCTTCCACTATGCCATTCATCTTTAGTCGGTACAGAGAAGAATTATGATGCTTAATCCTGAACTGTGTGCAGAGTTCCGTGATCATAGTATTGTTAAGATTGGTACCATTATCCGTGATGATCCTTTCAGGGAGGCCATACCGACAGATAAGGTTGTATTTAATAAACCGAGCTACAACATTCTTGGTAACAGAAGCAAATGAGGTTGCTTCAACCCACTTCGCGAGTAATCAATAGTGACCAGGATGAAACGATTCCCATTGGAAGCTGTGATACGGTGGCAGATCCGACTGTTATACTGGTTTGCGTTTTTGTTTGTAAATGTTGCGGTAATCAAGAGTCTCCACCGGCTTTTCTTTTATCCAAAAAAGGAAAGGGTGAAAAGAACAGAAAAATACCTTTTTCGAGATTTTCTGAGTAAGGGGGGTAGATTATGGAAAGGGAAAGTGTTAGCACCCTTTCCATCCGTAGTTTTCCACGGGCTCTTAGGTACTTGCTCATTTTTGTAAACTGTTTTCGTGTTTGTGTGTTTTGAAAGGTTTCGTTTGCTTTATGATAACTTTTATATCAGTACTCAAGAGTGAGATAAAGCGTTTTTGAAAAGAATTTTGAAAGTGTGTAAGTGTAAAAAAAAGAATAAGATTTGAGCAAGTACTTAATAACTATCTATCTACTCGAAAAAGGCGTTTTTTTACTCCTTTCCTTTAGATAGTGCTATCCTACTATTAGCGAGTAGGTAGCCCTATCGTTGGATGTTGATGGACTATCGAAAGGGATGTTTATGGTCATTGAAGACAACATGTAGAGATACCTTAGCAGTTCGAAGGGTTTGTCATCATGTAGGCAACATTGAGGGACAAGATCATTTCTCATAGGCAACTCAAGGGACATTAAGGGACCATGATCTTTATGATGACTTTTAAACTGAGGGTCTTTGCTAAGAGTATCCCTACGTTCGAGGGACATGACCATTTCCGAAGGCAACCATAGTGGGAAATACCCTAGGGGTGCAAGTGTGAAACAATGTGCTTTTTTCAGATATTTTATCTTGAAGTTAGTGATCTAATGATTGATTGATCCATTCTTGTCATGCACGCCTAATTTAGTAACAGTTTATATACAAGCATATAATATAGTGCGAAAGGTAAAAACCTACAACTATTACAAGGCTTCGGGGCAATTACAATTATATATGATTGAAAAGTAAAGTGCGGAAATTAAAAAACCCTAATTAAACTATTACAAACCGGGCACATTTACATAATAAAAAAAGATAATCGTATGAAGAATAATAACGCGCAAAAATCAAGACTGGCATACGTTTGAAACCCTAAAATCTAATTGCTTATTAAATATTGTATAAAAAATTTGAAATTTAAACTAATCTCTAATTAATTTTAAATTAAAGAAAACAAATTAAAGTTAATTAAATTAATTTGCAAAAATTAATTTTATTAAGAAAAACTCTAAGTGCTATTTTTTATGATTTTATGATTTTATGATTTAAAAAAAATGAATTTTAAAAATATATAAACTAAAAAAAGAAAACAAAGTAATAAAGAAGAATGGGCCAGGGGTAAGAAGTCCAAATTGGGGGTATGCTGCTGAATTTTACCAAGGCCCAGATCTGGTGGCCCAGATCTGCGTTGGTTCTAGTGTTGTTGTGTTAGGGAGGTCCACCGTGTAGAAGTATCTCAGGAGCGCTGGATCTGACTTTGTTATGATCTAATGGTATAGATGTGATGGCCTATAGTGCGCACCTGGTACGTGATGTACTAGATCCTGCAATAATGCTTAAGAAAATAGCAAAACTCTGGATCTGGGATTGAACCCAGGTCCCTTTCCTTATATGCTCACTGCCCTTGCCAACTGCGCTGCTTGTTAATTCTTATGTATAAATAAATAAAAATAATATAATATGAAACTAGGGAATATTCCAGGTCATAAAAAAATGCACGCGTCAGCAATTGAAGGACCCAATCAGATCATGGGAAACTGCCTAGCCTGCAGTCAACACAATCCCTATTCTTGACTCACCGATGACCTTCTCCGGTAGCCTCCTCCACTGGAACTTGTTTAAACCCGCGAATTCAAACGTTAGCTGGACCCCACCCCTCTAATTTAAAGGGTTGCGGATCCAATGGTAGGGTCCTCTTGGCCTGAAACGCCCTGTAAATGGTGCTATGAGAAAAAACACACAGTAACGGTCAACAATGGCAAATGGTTATCCGCACGTCTCAGTTCACATGTAAGGGTATCAACCTATTCTAAATGATCAGACTAGAAGATTCAAGTCATTAGAATTCCTCAACAATGCATGTAATTCAAAATATGATTGATAAAAAAGAAAGCATATCAGTCGTGATGCATGCGATGATTTCAAGTTCAAACAGGCATGGGAATTCAATCTATCTTACCCTGAAGATGTCCTGGAGATGATTTGTGGCGATGGTTTGCTTGGAAAGAGGCAGAATATTGCAGAATAATTTTGCACCTTTTGTGGAAATTCTTGAAATTTTTCTCTTGGTTTGGAGGCAACTTTCATGTGTTCTTTTGGTCTAGGGTTGATGTGCTTATATAGTGAATCATATTAGGTTAACAATTGTGACAGAAATCCAATTGATTAATGCTCTTTTAAAGTGTGAAGATTTTGATTCAAATCTTTCCAAAATAAAAGATCCACTTCCTTTTTCACTCCACACGGTTTTGATAGCTGGCTATGATCTCTTTGGTTTAAAAAAGATTTGCATATTCTATATCTTACATATTCTTGCATTTATTTAGTATTTATTTAATTTATTTTGAATTTATTTGAATAAAATCAAAATAAATAAAATAAAAAAACAAAATAATGCATGGACATGTTTAGAGATCCTTATATACATCATGAACACGTTTGGACTCTAAAAATTGAGCCCAATAGCTCAAAAATACAAATTTGCCCAATATAGATTTCATGCATTCCTTGAAAATTTCCCAACTTGGGAAATCCTTATCTCTCTCAATTTTAACCTTAAGAGGGTGTTCTTGGACTTTTTAGAGATCTTAGGATGTCCTCTAAACAACCCTTTTGGTTTCATATCAATTGGATCTTCCATGTTCATGTAAGAAGCTTTGACCCAAAAGGTGTTTTTATTGACTTTTTGAAATGACCTATAATGTATGAGCTTGTATCTTATGATTGGGTCATTTCTTGGACTTGGGGGCAAAAGAGAAGTTGTAGGGAAATGTATTCTCTTCAAAATTAGACTTGGTGTAGAAATTTATGATAAAGTATGGGAAAGTTATGCCTGGTAAAAGTTTGGTTGACTTTTCCTATAGAAACCCTAATTTGCCATTTTTGACTTTTGATGAGTTATGAGCATTTCTTGAGGAATCATGATCAACTCTTGATAAAATGATGGATATTTCTTCAAAATGTTGATGTTGACCAAAAATCTTGAAGTTTGACTGTATATAGGCCACATTTGACTTTTGACCTAGTATAGTTGATTTCCAGGCATTTGAGCAGTTGACTGAGCAAACTTGTCGTACAAGGCATGAAATTTGGCATGGATGATCTTGAGGACATATTAGGACAATGGAGGACATTTGTGATCCTTGTAATCACACATATTGCTTAAAATTGAAACCCTAGTTTGAGGTCCATTTCCTTTAAGGGGAGAGTTTGCCTGATCAATTCTTAGTCATCTTAGGGCAAGTTAGGGACCTCAATGGGCATGTGTTGAGTAAAATGAGAGGGAAAATTTTGGGGTACAACAACTTCCCCTGTTCAATCTTCTTAAACTTGAGGATGTAGATTGGTTGGTCTGCCTTTCATGATCTAAAGGTGGAAGATTTTTGAACACTAGAGTGCCCAGAAATTTGCACTCGTCTAAAATGATACTTGACCATGTAGATAATATCGGGAATGGGCTTATAGATGCCATCAAGAGAATATGACAGAGAGTCGTCGGAGATGGGCTTAAAGATGCCATCTAGAATAATGTTGATTTCATGAGATATTCCTTTGTAGGAATCCCTATTCCTGTTGTTAAGGAGGACTCCTTTGAGGAATGATGGCCCTTGTTCGGGAAATAGAGTTTAGGAGCTTCAATTGTCCGTTACTCTACTGGGGAGTCATCTCTTGATTGAAGAGACGGAAGCAAACTGCTATCTGGTCAAGATCCAGGCTTCACAGTGACTTGCTGAGGATAATAAGGCTAACTGCTATCTGATCGTATTCCAGGCTTCGCAGTGCTTTACTGGGAAATGTGAAATTATCGGCTATCTGGTCGGACTCCAGGCTTTGCAGTTTCTTTAAATGGAATAGAAATCAGAAAAATCTTGGTGTTAATTTAACTGAACCAGAGAAAGGTCTTGAGTTATCTTCAATTGGAATAGAAAACAAGAAAATCTTAGTATCGATTTAGTTGAACCAGAGTGTTATACCCCAAAATTTTCCCTCCCATTTTACTCAATACATACTCCTAGAGATTCTCAATTCGCTCAAGGTTGCCCAAGAGTTGACCAGACAAACTCTCTCCTAAGGCAATGTACCTCAAAATTAGGGTTTCTATTTTCATCAAGATGGGTGAACCACAAAGGCCTCATATGCTCTCCATGGTCCTAATATGTTATCAATAACCTACATGTCAAGTTTCATGCCTTGCACAAGAATTTTTCTCAATCAACTGCTCAGATGCTTGAGAATCGACTGTATTAGGTCAAAAGTCAACTGTGACCCACATACAGTCAAACTTCAAGATTTCTGGTCAACATAAAAATTTTGAAGTTAGATCCATCATTTGATCAAGGTTTGATCATGATTCCTCAAGGAATGCTCCAAATTCATCAAAACCCAAAAGTTGCTAAATTAGGGTTTCTTAGTAAAAGTCAACCGAACTTTGACCAAGCATAACTTCCACATGCTTCATCAGAAATTTTCCATCCAAAGCTCATTTTGAATAGGATGCAATTACCTACAACTCATCTTCATCCCACAAGTTCAAAATATTCACTCATAAAAAGATATGAATTTTGGCATTATAGGTCCTTTTGAAAAGTCAACAAAAACACCTTTTGGGTCAAAGCTTCATACATGAACATGGAAGATCCAATTCAGATGAAACCAAAAGGGTTTTTTAGGGGACACCCTAATATTTCTAAAAAGTCAAAGAAAACCCTCCTAGGATCAAAATTGAGAGAGTTGTGCATTGTCAAAGATGACAATTTTTGGAAAATTGTCAAAAGTCAACATTGATCAAATTTGCATTTTTTCCAAAGGGCCCCATGTTTTCTTGTTTGAAACATGTTTCTAATAGGACCCACGACCCCTGATCTTTTCCACCTATTATTTTATTACTTTTATCATTTATTTTGATTTTTTATTCATTTAACTCAAAATAAATCAAATTAAATGGTAAATTAATAAAAGCAAATCAAATCTTGGGATTTTTGTGCACATTTGGAGTCTATGTACAGCTAGCATGATGACAAATTCGTGCAAGACTCATTTGGATTGGAAAATATTGGATTGCAGCTTATTTTTGGAAGATATCATACAAAGAGAAAATCAAATCACTATTCCATTATTTCTCAAGATTCATGCCAATTTTATTGACCCAATTCAGTCTTCTATAAGTGCATAACAATTGCAGATCAAAGACACAAGGATTACAGTTGTGAAAAGGCAAAAGCAAATTCAAAAATCTTGACAAAAAGTGAGGTTCAGTTTTCAGTCTAGAGGACCTTTCAGAGCAATTCAAGGCCAACCATCACATCCTGGGTGTGCACTGAAGCCGTCTCAACCATTTGCAAGGTCTGAAACGCTCAAAATTTATCTCTACACCTCACACGGTTTGCAAGCTTTTTCAAATTTGATTATTACAATTTACGAATCATTAGCACCTTTAATTGTCATATTTGTGATTATTATCATGTTTGCAAGCTAACTGGATGGTTTAATTGCATTTTGAAGCTTATTCACGCATCTGCCATGGTTAGGGTTTCTACATGAATTTTAGGGTCTTTGTGCACAGGAAAAATTGGGCCATGAATCAAGTACCATGATACTCGTGAGACCAAGATGAGTTGATTGGTACCATTACAATTAATTTATCATGCTCGTGTGACATTTTTGAATTGTGCAGGGCTGTAGTTACAACAAAACGTCCGTAGGTATAAGTCTCTTATCTAATACGACGGTTGCAGCGAAGGAGATGATGTGTGGCAGCCCATGAATGGCTGATTTGAATTTTGCATACATTTTCTGAATCCATTATTTTGTTTTGCTTATTATGTTTTGTTTTCATTATATAAACAAAATAACAAGCTAGCGCAGTTGGCAGCGTATCGCTGGTGATGAGTAAAAGGACCTAGGTTCGATCCCAGGTCCCAACAATTGCTTTGTATTATTTTTTCTTATGTAATCAGGTGTACCATGCACTCAACCACCCACCATGCGCTAGCAATTCCTGACCACTGGATGCACTTATATCCATATCCAACGCTTCCAGCCATGAAGGTCCATGATACTCCTCCAGGTCAACGCTGCACAAGATCCAGCGTGGTTGATTGGGCTTGATGCTTAATGGGCCAAGGAATTCAGATTCATACCCCCCTTTCAGCTAGCATACAGGCCCATTTGGTTATTTTTTATTATTTTCTTTAATTTCTTTTCTTTAGTTCTTTTCCTTTTTTTTAATTAATACAAAAAAATATTTTTATTAAATTAACAAATCAAAAATAAAAAAAAAAAGATCTCTTTTTCTTAATAAATATTTTTTGAATTAATTAGTTTAATTAATTTAGGGAAATTTAATTTTCTTTTTATAATGAAAAATAATTAGAATTAGGGTTTTAGATTGTACATAATTAAATTAATTTCCTTTAAAATACATCAAAGATCATTTTTTTATAAATATATATATTTTTAATTAATTTATTTATTTAGAAAATTAGGTTAATTTAATTTCTTTCATAATTTAAAAACAATTAGAAATTAGGTTTAATTAATTTGCAATTAAACATTTATTCAAATAAAATCCAAAAAAAATCTTTTTTCTCTCAAATTAGGGTTTTAGATTATTCCAATTATCCTCGCATTTAATTTGTCGCGCGCTTGTTAATTATTTTGCCATTATTTTGTAACTGTTCAGGGTTTGTAATAGTTAACCTAGGGTTTTTATTTACTGTTTAAATCCCCGATTTTTGGTTATGTAATTAATCCCCCTCCCCGAAGCCTTGTAATAGCTAGGTTTATTCCCCGCACTTTAAATTCCCACAACCTTTAACTGTCTAGATGCATGGCTAATAGGATTGCATGAAAAGAATGCTTGAGATTTAAAACGGTAGATCACCTAATGTGCAAAGACTAAATAACTGAAAAATTCACATGCACATGTTCACTCCTAGGGTTTGCCTCACTCCGGTTGCCTTCGATAAACAGTCATTAAGCATAGGAGATTTTAGTGGTCGCTCTCCAGTCTAAAAGATCAAAATGTTGCCTCAGAAATTTTGCCTCGAAAATGTTGCTTCGAAAAGATCTTAAGACTCTAGGGTTACTACTAAAGTTTTCTAACTATTGCTTTAGTGATTGTACTCATCCCTTTCGAATGTTCCTTACAACTCCAACGACGGTGCTACCTACTTCTTAATAGTAGGATAGCGCTATCTAAAGGAAATAGAATGAACAATCTTTTTTTTTGAGTAGGTAGATTCTTAAGTACTTGCTCAATAAAACATTTTCACACAAACACCTTTCAAAACAAATTTTCAAAACAAACTTCATCACATCCTTGAGGACTGATACAAGGGTTATCACAAAGTAAAACATTTTCAAGACAAACACACACAAGCAATTTAAAAAATGAGCAAGTACCTAAGAGCCCGTGGAAAACCACAGACGGAAATGGTGCTAACACATTCCCTTTCTATAATTTACCCCCGTACTCAGAAGCATCTCGAAAAAGGTTTTTTCTATTATTTTTCCTTTTCCTAATTGGATAAAATAAAAGTCGGTAGCGACTCTTGCTTACCGCGACATTTGCGAACAAAAATCGCAGACCAGTATAACAGTCGGTTCTGCCACCGTATCACAGAACTGGCGAATCTGCTAGGGAATAAAATATAAAGTGGGGGTAAACCTTAGGATTTAGGTCATTAAATTGCTTCTCTTGAATTGTCTTGATTGCTTTACTTTTAAGGGTTTGTTTGGGGTTACTATAGATCCTACACCCGGATCTGGGGGCACTCATTAGGTAAACAACAATAGATCATGGAGACTGTACGACGTAGACCGATATGGTTTAAGCGATGGTTGTGTTGGTGTGGCACTTTGGTTGGTACTGGTATCTTTCATGGGGAAACGAGGAGAATACGGGGCCGCCACGTGGTGTTGTGAAGCACTAACGGACCTTAGAACCTTATTTGAACAAACTTGGCCATTAGAAAGTAGTGAGATAGCCGGCCTCGGTGTAGATCTGAGAACTGGTTGGTACTCGATGCTACACTCATTGAGATCAGACTTTCGGGATATTTTGGCTGCAAGAAAAGGTTGAGAGCTGAAATAATGCCCGATAAAGGATGGTCAGTGATATTGAGAATCTTTAGAATCCGATTACTTTTTAGGACAGGTTTGAACCAACTAAACTTCAAGAGGGTACTACCTTTAACCTCATGCAAGCCTTAAACCTAAGGGCTTGGTGTGACTCGAGTGTGTTTGCTATACATGTGTTTGCTATACCTGTGGTTTATCATGACATCATGCATCATAACATGGCATCCATGCTCATTAAACTAACCATTTCAAAGACCAAGGGAATTTATCTTTGTTCTGTTTTGCAGATCATGGCTTCCGTTTGTAGAAACACTATCTGAATCAACTTTATAAAGATACCTTCCCAACTCAAAGAGCTAGCATCAAGGGTTTCTGAAACTTCGGCGTTCACTAAGAGACATGGTCAACTTCTCAACCTGGTTACTTCAAACTTTGATGAAAAGATGATGAGTGTACTCTTTCAGTTCTTTGATCCCAAGCACCACTACTTCACCTTTCCAGACTATCAGTTGGTGCCTACCTTGGAAGAATTCTCTCAGCTATTGGATATACCCATTCTTAAACAGGTACCCTTCATAGGTCTAGAAGAAGTTCCTAAGCCAGAAGTCATTGCCTCAGCTTTACATCTGAAACGGGCCGACATGGTATCCAATTGGTAAACGAGAAGCGGAGTCAAGGGTTTTCTAGCTAAGTTTATGATAGACAAAGCCCAACTGTTTTGGGATGATATGGATTTTCAGGCTTTTGAGGAGGTCTTGTCTCTTCTTATCTATGGTTTAGTTCTCTTCCCTAATACAGACTCGTTCGTAGATGTGAATGCTATCAAGATCTTTCTCTCTCGCAACCCGGTGCCTACTTTGCTCGGAGATATTTTGCACACTCTCCATACTCGTACCATGAAGAGAAGAGGGATTCTTATGTGTGGTATGCCATTGCTGTCGAGGTGGTTTATTTCTCACCTCCCTAAGTACATACTGAAGAATGAAGAAGGTTTGGGTTGGTCGCAAAGGATAATGTCGCTCACTCATACGGATATTCTCTGGTGTTCTCGAGCTATGGAAAATACTGCTATTATTAACCGCTGCGGAGAGTACCCTAACGTCCCGCTACTTGGCATCAGAGGGGGTATAACCTACAACCCTTATTTAGCCCTGCGACAATTTGGTTACGCTCGAAGGGATGGTCCCCATGAGTTACTTATCGAGGGTATTATATTCAACTATGAGGATGATGTCAAAGAGTATCACCAGAGGTTCATACGAGCCTGGGGCATGGTAAACAGATCCGACATCAAGGCTTTAGAGCCAAAGATTTCCATTCCTATGTGTGATCGGTGGGAATAGAACTGACTATTTTTGGAATGCTGGTTCGCGTTTTGCGTTTGTTTTTGCAAAATGTCGCGGTAAGCAAGAGTCTCCACCGTCTTTTATTTTATCCAACAAGGAAAGGAAAAAAGCACAGAAAAATTCCTTTTTCGAGATGTTTCTCGGGTTCGGGAGGTAGATTATAGAAAGGGAAGGTGTTAGCACCCTTTCTATCCGTGGTTATCCACTGGCTCTTAGGTACTTGCTCATTGTGTTTTCAAAATTGCTTTTCTTTGTGTTTGTGGGTTTGAAAATAGTTTGTGTTTGAAAGGAGTGTAAGTGCGAAAAGTTTTGTTTTGTTTTGAAAGAGCAAGTACTTAAGAACCATCTACCTACTCAAAAAAGGAATTAAACTGTGCTAGTGTCCTTTAAGACAATGCTATCCCACTATTGATGAGTAGGTAGCACTATCGTTGGAGTTTTCGGGCCAATTCGATTAAGGGACGTGTGGTCACTAAAGCAATGTTAGGGCGCCTTAGCGGTAACCCTAATGTCTTAGATCATTTTTTCCGAGGCAACCGTTTCGAGGCAACTTATGATCTTTGGACAAGAGGACGACCTCTAAAAATTCCTATACTCAATGACCACGTTCGAGGCAACCAAGTGAGGTGTATCCTAAGAGTGCGCATGTGCGAGTGTGTTAGTTCGGTTAATTTTATCTGTACATATCATGGGTTATCTATGTTGATTTTAAGTTCATACATTGGATCTTGTCATGCATTCCCTATTATCAAACATCTAACATTGTATAGTTGCGGAAATTAAATTTGCGGAAATTAAATCTAACTATTACAAGGCGTCGGGCATTTACATCGCCAAAAACAAACCCTTTAATTTAAATTGGGGAAAGTAAAAATAAAGCGATAAATAATTAAAGTCCTAATTAAAGGCTATTACATACTGGAAGCAATTACAATATTGGATAAAAATGATACGCGTGCGAGAAATTAAAACAATGCATTTTTTAGGGTTTTGACCCTTTTTATTAAAGAAGGCACTTTTTTTGTTTATTTGTGAATTAAATGGAAATTAAATTAGGTCAAAATTAATTAATTAATTAATAAAATTATTTTTGGGTTTTAGAATATTTAAAGAAATAAAATAAAATAGATTAAAATTATTTAAAAAAAACCTAATTCTACATTAGTTTTAATTTATTGCAAAAATATTAAAGTCATACCTAATTAAACTAAATTAATTGATTAATATTTATTTACAAAAATAAAATAATGAAATTAATAATAAAAATAACATTTTTTGTGTTTTTAATTTTATGAGAAAAATTAATTGGTTAGTAATAATAATAATAATTAATTAAAAACAATAAAGCAAATAAATAAATATAATGAAAAGAAAATAAACCAAGGGGGTTTGGGCCCAAATCTAGGTGTTTGAATGGCAATTGTCTGGCCCAAAACATTCAAGCCTGCTTTTATTTTGGCCATTCCCTGCGTGTGCGTTGACTAGAGAATATGGTGAGCCTTCCATCCTGGCCTTTGGATTTGGCCTGAAGGCCATCTGGCAAGCGTTGGATTGGTGATGTATGGTGTACTGTACGTCTGGGAATGTATGTAAGTACCTGGAGAAAAATTACAACAAATATTGGGGGACCGGGGATTCGAACCCAGGTCCCAATGGACAATCCACTAACATGCTTACCATCTCTACTAACGCGCCTGTTTGTTAATGGAATACAAAACAAATATTATATTTAAAACAAACCACTATGCCTGGAAAAAAAAACGCGCTGATTTGAAACTAGCCAATGGGAAGAGGACGCGTAGTCGTCTTCTTTGTTGAAACACTGATCTTTTTACCTGCGGATTTTATCCACAGCAAGATCCGTGGCTCCCTCCTAAAACAACTTCTAGGCCATATAAATACAACCTATGACCATCAACATGTTCGTCTTTCCTCCCTGAACTCACCCATATCCATGGTTTGTCCCAATTCTACCTGCAATCAAAACGCCTAAAAAACAAGAACCAAAACCCTAGCTTCGGGCATGGCTGTACAGGCTACCAAAACAAAATCAAATAATGTAAAAATGTTCTAAATGAAGCGAAAAACACAAATATGCAAAGATTTTAGTGAAAGGATGCAAGAATCAGAGGATGTGATTTCGTGTTCAGGGCCATGTTCTTGAGTACTTACAGCGTGATTTAGGAGGTCTCAAGGCTTGGTTTTGATTCCAATAGATCCAGTGGACATCCAACAAGAGAGTAGTGTCAAGTTTTTGCCTTGGAAACAACTCTAAAATCGTTTTCAGATTCAAGCTTTTCAAGCTTTTTTTCCAAGTTTGGTTTGGCCTCCTATGCAGCTTTTTGGTCGTGTTCTGTATGTCTCTAGCTTGTACATGTATAAGGGATTGCATTAGGTTAAATCTTTGGGCTTGAATCCATGTGCATTGAAGATTGAAGATATGATTTAATCACCATTAACAAAGCTTCCAAAATTATGCCAAATCCAAGATCTTGTTCACAATATGGCATGGTACGAATTTGATTGGGCGTATCATGATAATTAAGACCTGTAATGATCAAAAAGATCTTATCCCATCAATTTTTGGATTTTATTTGAATTAATATTGATTTAAAATGAATTAATTCAATAAAAATCAAATAAAATAGAAACATTAATGAATGGACATGAAACTGAAGATAGGACACGTGTGTGGTGTGACAAGATCAAATCAAGTGGAAAAAAGTGGGCCCATTTGGCAAAATTTGAAGTTTTGGGGATAGTTGACTTTTGGCAATTTTGGAAAAATGCCCAACTTCAACAATGCATAACTTCTTCAATTTTGAACTTTTGGAAGTGTTCTTGGACTTTTTAGAAACCTTGAGATGTCCTCTAACCAACACTTTTGGTATCATCGCATTTTGATATTCCATTCTCAAGTTATAAGCTTTGGCAAAAAATGTGTTTTTGTTGACTTTTAAAAATGACCTATAATGTCCAAATTTGTAACTTTTTGTGAGTGAATTTCTTGATCTTGGGGTATGATGATAGACTGTAGGAAATTGCATCCTCTTCAAAATGAGCTTTGGATGGGTCATTTCTCATGAAGCATGAGAAAGTTATGCTTGGTCAAAGTTGAGTTGACTTTTCCTGCAAAACCCTAATTTAGCAACTTTTGAATCTTGATGAATCTTGAGCAATCCTTGATGGATCATGATCAAACCTTGATCAAATGATTAATTATCCTTCAAAATGAGAATTTTGATAAAAAATCTTGAGGTTTGACTATTTGTAGGTCACAGTTGACTTTTGCCCTAACACAGCCGATTTTGGGACTTCTTGAGCAATTGACTGAGCAAACTTTCTCTGCAAGGCTTGAAATTTTACATAGATGAACTTGAGAGAATATTAGGACATTGGGAATAACTTGAGGTAATTTGGATTTAAGGACCTTGATATAACACAAAACCCTAATTTTTAATTTGACTGCCTTAGGAGGTGATTTGACTGTCCAATCCCTTGAGCTAACTTGAGTCACTTGGAGATTATTCTTGACATGTCTTGAGAAATATGGGAGGGAAAATTTTGGGGTACAACACTATGGAACCTTACCTCCAATGGGTATGAGCTCGTGCCTAGAAGCTTATGATGCCCTATGTGTCCGTTTTACCAGTGATTGTGGAACCCAGTACTAAAGAAGGCATTCCCTACACGGATCTTGGGGAATTACAGAGGTCTTAGATTCAGCTGATGAAGGAGTGGGACACTTACAGGGATCAGTTCCATGCTCAAGAGAGGAAGGTTTTAGAGCTCACAAAGCAACTACATGAAGAAAGAGGACTGAATGACTATCTTGGCACAAAGAGGAAGCATCCATGGGAATTTTGATGTCTTTTATAGTTTTGGATTTGTTTTTCTGATTGTAACGCCTAAAAGGCATTTGAACTTCAAATTCAGCTAATAAAATCTTTGTTTATTTTGGTTCGCAAATTTAAATTTCCTGAAGTCTTTGAAATCATTGCATTCACATCCCATTATCATACACATCATTACAGGTACCATTACAGGTTTCTCATCTTCTTCGCTGTTTATTTCAGCATAAATGTCTTCCGAACAAAGCATTAAGGACCTTCAGGCACAGAACGCCTAGTTCCAACAAATGTTCATCAGTCTGGCAAAAGGGCAGGAGGATCTGAAAGCCCTTATCCTGAAAGAGAAGAAGAAAAAGAAGAAGGTTGCTGGTATTTTGAATATGGGCAGAAGGTTTGGAGAGCGGTTGAAGCGACAAGTCGACCTAACCTCTTCATCTAAGGAAGGGGATTACCAAGAATAAGAGAAGGACCCTAGTCCTGCAGTCTCTGACAATGATACTGATTATAATGAGGAGAAATATCCTCCCGCTGAGGATAGATACAAACAGTTGGAAGATCATCTGAGTGCCATGGAAGTTCAGAGGATACCTGGATTAGATTTTGAAGAATTGGGTTTGGTATCAGGAGTGGTCATCCCGCAGAAATTCAAAGCTCCAGTTTTTGCCAAGTATGATGGGGTGTCTGCCGAAAGCTTCATCTCCGCTCTTACATCAGGAAGATTCAGCCCCATACCGCTGATAGAAATTTGTGGGTGCATTTATTTCAAGATAGTCTGTCAGGGACTCAGCTTGAATGGTTCTACCAGTTGGAGGGAGCCAATGTCCGAAACTGGGAAGATCTGGCTGCTGCTTTCTACAAGTAGTATCGGTATAATGCCGACCTTGCTCCCACTCGTACTCAACTCAAGAGTATGTCCATGGTTGCAAGTGAAGGTTTTAAAGATTATGCACAAAAATGGAGAGACTTGGCTGGGAGAGTCTAACCCCCGTTGTCTGATAGGGAATTGGTTGATATGTTTCTATGGATGCTATCTGGTCCATTTTTTAATCATTTGATCGGCAGCTCATTAGTTGGTTTCATTGAGCTAATCCTAACTGGGGAAAGAGTAGAAGCTGGGATTCGAAGCGGAAAAATACAGAAGTATGTCTCTTCGAGTTCGGTAAAGAAGCCTTTTGCTGGTAATAAGGAAGCTAGTGCGATCTACAGCCCGAGGGGTCAGAACAGGGCTGAACAATGTCAGACAGTAAGTGTCGTAATGATACCTAGACTTGCAGTTTCTCCATAATGCAACAATCAACAAAGGGTGGAAAGACCACAACGGCAGTTTACACGCATCAACATGACATTGGATGAAGTCCTACCTCACCTGCTGAGGTCCAACTTGGCAACCTTGAGAGAGGCGCCCAAGAATCCAAATACTACATCTCCTAGATATAATCCGAACGCCCGGTGTGCCTATCATTCAGAGATCCTGGCCACGATACAAATGATTGTTGGGCTCTGAGGAATAAGATACAAGACTTTATTGAAGCCAAGGAAATAGATTTTGATGCTCCGGAGAAGCAAAATGTCATAACTTCTCCCATGCCTAAACACGGTCGTGGAGTTAATGCTGTTGACACTGATTTGTTTGTTACCTCTGTTGATGAAGTTTCTAATCCTCTCATGACTGTTAAGTAGAATTTTCTGTTGTCCAGTTTATTTCCGGGTTATGGTGAAGGTTGCCGCACATGTTCGTTTCTACCTTTTGGTTGCCATTTGTTGAAGTTAGGTGTTCAACGCCTGATAGATAGCAAGGAAATTTTGTTTAAGAAAACTTTGGTTCCTGTTGTTCCATCTGAAGACATTGCCATTATAACTGATTCCGCCAATCCTTCCAAGGTTTCCTCGAGAAGACCTGTTAGGATTATATCTGCTCCAAGAATTTCTCCACTGATAATCATTGTTCCTGGTCCTGTCCCGTATGTCTTGGACAAAGCTGTCCCATGGCATTATGGTGCCGATGTGTACTATCATGGCATCAAACAAGATCTGAAAGATGAAGAACCTGATCCTGATGTTGGTAACATTGTTGGAACCAGCAAAATCACCAAAAGCGGAAGGGTCTTCTCTCCCGAGATTTCCCCTAAGACTATTAACAAGCCTATTGTCATTCCATCTGCTGTTCCTGCTAGTACATCCACTACTGTTCCTGTTTTTACTCCGGTTATTACTCCTGTCGGTGAATCGTCTGATACCCGCGGCAAGGAAATTTTAGGTGAGCCTGCCCGGACGGAGGCGCCTAAGAAAATTGTTGTGGAAGCCTTTAAGCAAGAAATGGAGGAAATATTGAAAATTATTAAGAAGAGCGACTACAACATGGTCGAGCAGATGAGGAAGACCCCATCGAAGATATTCATGTTGTCTATGATGTTGTGTTCTAAAGCCCATGCGAAGGCTTTGATTGCATTTTTCAAGACTGCGCATGTGCCACAGGAAAATTCAGCAGATCAGTTCAAAGATTGTGTGGCCAGCCTGACTGCTGATAATGGGTTGGGTTTTTCAGATGCAGATTTGACACCAAAGGGAAGTTAACATAATGATGCTCTTCACGTCTCGATTGAATGCAGGGGCACCACTATGGCTCATGTGCTGGTAGATACTGGGTCTTCACTGAATGTTCTGCCAAAGAAGGCGTTGGACCGTTTGGATTGCGAGGGTTTGACTCTAAAGCCTAGTAACATTATGGTAAGGGCTTTTGACGGATCAAAGAGAATGGAGCACAGGGAGGTGGACATCCCTGTCAAAATCGGTTCTAAGAATTTTGGGTCCACTTTCTATGTAATGGATATCAGGCCGTCGTATTCTTGTTTGCTGGGTCGTCCTTGGATCCACGAGGCTGGGGAAGTCACCTCCACACTCCACAAAATGCTGAAGTACCCAGTGAAAGGAAAGATCGTCACAGTGCAGGATGAAGAAGAATATATGGTGAGTCACCTTAATTCCTTCCGCTATGTAGAGATGGATGGGGAATTCATAGAAACTCCTTATCAGAATTTTGAAGAGGTCCCTCAGATCTTAGCATCAACTGAAACTACTAGCAACAAACCTCCTTCAAAGATGGCTTCTCTCAAAGACGCCAGGGCCGTGATTGAAGAAGGTGGGTGTGCCAATTGGGGTCAGCTCCCCGATTTCACTCACAAAACTGATAAATTTGGTTCGGGCTTTACTACAGGGGCTCAAAGGGTTGTTAGACACGCTCGAGCTGGAAGACCTCCCCTACGCATCAGCAATCGGGGAATTAATGCCATTGAAGATAGTGAAGAGGACTCAGACATTGACAACTGGATCTATCCAATGACCAACGGTGGACCGAGTAACTGGACGGCTAGGGACTTCATACCTGTTTCTTTTATTCTGCAGTAATTGACTTATTTGTTTTAATATTTGTAATAAACAATTTGAAACTTTATGGCCCGGTGCCTTGCCTGAGGCACCTTGGCTTTGCTTGTGAGGGATATTATTTTTCATTTCATAATCATTAATAAAGCATTGGACGTTTCTTGCATACAAATTTTGCGCTCTCTATTTTTTTTCTTTTCTATTTTTACTTTAACAAAACAGCTATTCTCTTACACGCACTCACGTATCATAATGCAGATCCATATCCACTCTGGATCCCATTTATAACAGCTTTGCTATTTCCAGTTATGACTTTGAAAATCCGATCAACAAAGCCGAGGACGAAGGTGAGGATGATTGTGAGGTGCCTAGAGAACTTGCTAGACTGTTACAGCAGGAAGAAAGGGCCATACAACCTCATGAAGAGCCGGTTGAGACAGTGAATTTTGGTACTGAGGAAGACAGAAAAGAGGTTAAAATAGGTGCAAATCTGGAGCTTAGTGTCAAACAGAGGTTGGTACAGATGTTGCACGACTAAGTTAAGATCTTCGCCTGGTTCTATGAAGACATGCCTGGTTTGGACACTGATATTGTGGTACACCGCCTGCCAACTAAAGAAGATTGTCCTCCGGTTAAGCAGAAGGTCTGTCGTATGCGCCCTGAAATGTCAGAGAAAATCAAGGCAGAGGTCATAAAGCAGTTCGACGCAGGATTCTTAGCTGTCACTTCGTATCCACATTGGGTTGCTAACGTCGTTCCGGTACCTAAGAAGGACGGTAAGGTACGTATATGTGTTGATTACAGGGATATGAATTGGGCAAGCCCCAAGGATGACTTCCCACTTTCTCACATTGATGTTCTGGTCGACAACACTACGCAGCATAAAATATTCTCCTTCATGGATGGTTTCTCTGGCTACAACCAGATTAAGATGGCTCCTGAAGACATGGAGAAGACAACCTTCATTACACAGTGGGGAACCTTCTGCTACAAAGTGATGCCTTTCGGGTTGAAGAACACTGGGGCAACCTATCAGCGCACTATGGTCGCTTTGTTCCACGACATGATTCACCACGAGATCAAGGTCTATGTTGATGACATGATAGCCAGGTCTCAGACTGAGGAAGAGCACCTTGATCATCTCCAAAAGCTGTTCGACAGATTGAAGACATACAAGCTGAGGTTGAATCCTAACAAGTGTACCTTCGGGGTAAGATTTGGTAAGCTTTTGGGTTTCATCGTCAGTGACAAAGGTATTCAGGTAGACCATGCGAAGTTAAAGGCCATACAAGAGACGCCGGTTCCCCACACAGAGAAAGAGGTTAGAGGTTTCTTGGAACGTCTGAATTACATCGCCCGATTCATTTCACACCTGACTGATACTTGCGAGCCAATCTTCAAGCTTCTGAAGAAAGATCAAGTGGTAAAGTGGAATGATGAATGCCAGACCGCTTTCGAAAGAATCAAGGAATACCTTCAAGAACCTCCAATTCTGATGCCTCCAGTTGAAGGAAGACCTTTGATATTATACTTGACAATGCTAGACAATTCAATGGGGTGTGTGTTGGGGCAGCATGACGAGTCTGGTCAAAAAGAGCATGCCATTTACTACCTTAGTGAAAGGTTTACCGACTATGAGACCCGATACTCCTTGCTCGAGAAACTTGCTGCGCTTTGGCATGGGCTGCTCGCTGGCTGAGACAGTATATGCTGACTCACACTACTTTGTTGATATCAAAGATGGATCTGATCAAGTATATTTTCGAGAAGCCCACTCTCTCCGGAAGGATAGCAAGGTGGAAAATGATCTTAATTGAGTACGACATACAATATACAACCCAAAAAGCTATAAAGAGGAGTGTATTGGCTGATCATTTGGCTCATTAGGCCGTGGATGACTACCAGTCCATAAATTTTGAGTTCCCGAATGAGAATATCATGTTGGTGACTGACTACGAAGAGC
Source organism: Vicia faba (assembly GCA_948472305.1). Taxonomy (NCBI): domain Eukaryota; kingdom Viridiplantae; phylum Streptophyta; class Magnoliopsida; order Fabales; family Fabaceae; genus Vicia; species Vicia faba. The sequence goes on along the minus strand of OX451737.1, from coordinate 1,594,491,367 downwards.
CTGGAACGGATGAAGGACCTGAAGAGGGATCCCGATGGTGTATGTATTTTGATGGAGCCTCGAACGCACTGGGTAACGACATTGGCGCTGTGATCATATCTCCCAAAGGTTGTCATACTCCGTTCACCGCCCGATTATGTTTCAATTGCACCAACAACATGGCGGAGTATGAAGCATGTATTATGGGACTTTGAGCTGCTATTGACCTAAGGATTAAGTTCTTAAGTGTATTCGAGGATTCTGCTCTGGTGATAAGTCAGATCAAAGGTGAGTGGGATACGAAGCACCCAAATCTCATTCCTTATAGAGAGTATGTACTGACATTGCTCCCACACTTTGAGGAGGTAACCTTTGAACATTTCCCACGAGAAGAGAACCAGTTGGCGTACGCGCTAGCTACCATGTCTTCTATGTTCAAGGTTAGGTGGGACAATGAAGCTCCCCATATTACCATTGAGAGGTTAGATGAACTGGCACACTGCTGTGAAATTGATACTGAAGAAGAGGCAGACAAATCCTGGTTTCACGAAGTCAAAAGGCATCTCGAGGATCAGGAGTATCTAGAAGGGGCATCTGTCAATGATAATAAGTTTCTGAGAAGGTTTGCTGCAAAGGTCTTCCTCAGTAATGGGATCCCCTATAAACGCAACCATGACTCCACACTACTATGGTGTGTAGACAAGAGCGAAGCAGAGAGGATCATGACAGATCTACATGAAGGAACCTTCGGAACCCATTCTAGTGGACATACCATGGCTAAGAAGATCCTATGGGCGGGATACTACTGGTCCACTATGGAAGCCAATTGTTATCAGCACTCTCGAACTTTTCATAAATGCCAAATCTATGCTGATAAGGTGCATGTGCCTCCAGTTCCTTTGAACGTCCTGACAGCTCCTTGACCCTTTGCAATGTGGGGCATCGACATGATCAGCGAGATCAGAACTACTGCATCTAACGGGCATCGTTTCATCTTAGTATCCATTGATTACTTTACAAAGTGGGTTGAGGCAGCTTCCTTTGCTACAGTAACCAAGACCGTCGTGGCACGGTTTATCCGACACAATCTGATCTGTCGATATGGTGTACCGGAGAGGATTATTACTGACAACGGTACAAATCTCAACAACACAATGATCACAGAGCTCTGTAAATAGTTCAAGATACATCATCATAACTCTTCTCCCTACCGACCGGAGATGAATGGCGTTATTGAAGCAGCTAACAAGAACATCAAGAAGATTGTACAGAAGATGACAGTGACATACAAAGACTGGCATGAGATGTTACCATTTGCTCTTCATGGGTACCGTACCTCAGCACGGACATCGACATGGGCAACACCCTACTCTCTGGTATATGGCATGGAGGCAGTCCTACCCATCGAAGTCCAGATACCCTCTCTCAGGATTATGAAGGATGCAGGTTTGAACGAAGACGACTGGATCCAAACCCAACTTGATCAGCTGGATCTAATCGACGAAAAGAGACTTACTGCTATTTGCCATGGTCAGACATATCAAAAGCGAATGATCAAGGCTTTTAACAAGAAAGTCAGATGCCAAGAATATGAAGTCGGGGATCTAGTAATCAAACGCATCATACTACCACAAGGTGATCCCAGGGGAAAATGGACCCCACGTATGAAGGTCTATTTGTGGTTAAGAACATTTTCTCGGGAGGAGCTATGATTCTAACCACCATAGATGGTGACGACCTTCCTCACCCTGTCAATGCATACATAGAGAAAAGATACTACGCATAATCAAAGACCCGCTAGGTTGACTGGCCTAGGCAAAAATAAGGGCTTCCCGGCGAACCAAAAGGGTTCGGGCAAAAATAAGGGATGAAAATGAAAAAATCTGTACACCCGACAAGTCGAAAACCTGAAAGGGAGGCTTGGGCAAAAAAGGGTATCCCGGTGGACTGAAAACCTGAAAGGGCGGTCCAGGAAAAAGTTAGGGATTGAAGCGTATCACTATGTCTCATTGGATCATCTTGCGACCAGACTTCGGTATCGACTATCAAATTTGGATGGCGCCAATCAATCTGATCAATCTTCGACCAAGTAGCAAAGTGATGAGACGCTTGGATATATAAAGGCAATAGTAGAGTTGGAACCCAATGGGGTCGTTTCACATAGCTGTTTTTCTTTCTTTTACACAAATTGTATAGTTTCTATCTTTAGGCGGCATTCTCTTACTAGTGCGTCAACCTCTTTGTACAACAAGCCTATTACGGGCCGACTTCAAAATCAATACAAATCATTTTCACAAGAAACTTCAATCTGTTTTTCTTTTCCTATTTTATTTTGCAAGAACGTCCAATGATTTATTTTTGATATATGCATTTGAAAATGATTGCTGCTCATAAATATTTACATAAGAAACAAAAGGCAATTACTCGTAATTCTAGAAACAGGGAAAAATAAGAAGTGCCAAACCTGACGGTTCCTCCGCCCAACGGGTATCGGGATAGAGCCAGATTTGGAACATGATTATTGGTACATACACTCCCCATGGAGTAAAAGTATCCAAAGACATTGATGCTAACTTTCCCTAAATAGGACATAACTATCCCCAGCTGAGGTTCGTAATCGCAGGCGGGTCAATAAATTTCATCCCCCAAGCGGAGTTCATTTCTACAGATACAAAAGCTCAATCTCCAACAGAGCTCATCAGCTCCAACAGCGGAATTTCATCCCCAACTAAGTTTGTTCCTCCAGATCAGCAGGTCTACCAAACAGAGTATCTCTTCCCCCAAAGTTTGGTCCCCGCAGAGTTATTTCTCCAGCATCTCTTCTCGACAGAATATTTGCGAATCTCTAGCAACAGTCAGGGATTTATTTTCCCAGACGCGAGCATACCCCGACGGCATTTCATGAACATACATCATGACATACACATACATATCATATATATCATAATCTCATTTATTTTGAGAACATCATCTCACCCTGCATTTCATGCCTGGCATATAACTAACCATGATATCTTTTCAGGAAAAGACGATCAGCTTCGACGAATCCAGCAGTTATATAGATCACATCTACAGAAAACTAATGAAAAATCAGTTCCCGAAATCAAATGGGTCAACTAATCTACATTATCAGATCAAAGTTTTACATAAACTTATAACCTTACCCCGGTTCATCCTGAAGTTTTATACAAACTTATAACCTTACCCCGGTTCATCCTGAAGTTTTACACAAACTTATAGCCTTACCCTGGTTCATTCTGAAGTTTTACACAAACGTATCACAAAGGAACCCTACTATCCAGGTTCCTTCTCACAACCCTACTATCCAGGCTTTTCATATCAAAGTAACCTTACGACCCAGGTTCCTTCTCAAAGCCCTACTATCTAGGCTTTTCATATCGAAGCAACCGTACGACCCAGGTTCCTTCTCACATCCCTAATATCCAGGCTTTCATATCGAAGTAACCCTACTATCCAGGTTCCTTCTCATAGCCCTACTATTCAAGCTTTTCATATAGAAGAAACCCTACGACCCAGGTTCCTTCTCACAGCCCTACTATTCAGGCTTTTCATATTGAAGCAACCCTACGAACCAGGTTCCTTCTCACAACCCTACTATCCAGTCTTTCATATCAAAGTAACCCTACTATCCAGGTTCCTTCTCACAACCCTACTATCCAGGCTTTTCATATCGAAGCAACCCTACTACCCAGGTTCCTTCTCAGAGCCCTACCATCCAGGCTTTTCATATCAAAGTAACCCTACTATCCAGGATTTTCATATCGAAGCAACCCTATTATCCAGGCTTTTCATATCAAAGCAACCCTACTATCCAGGTTCCTTCTCATAACCTTACTATCCAGGTTCCTTCTCTCTTATCTCCAGACAACAGTTTACAACACTGTAAGACCAGAACCTAATCGAAAACGATTGGTATCGCATGTCCTCATTAGAGTAACAGACAACTGAAGCTCCTAAAACTCTATTTCTCAAGACATATACCAACATTCCTCAGCAGATTTCTCCTCAACGACAGGAGCAGGGACTCCTGTCAAATGAATATCTCAGGAAATCCTAGTCCTCTAGATGGCATATTTAAGCCCATCTCCGACAATCTTCCATTAACAACCTCCAAATGGCATTTGTAAGCCCATTCCCGATATCACAAATTAATTCAAATGCCACTTCATACTAGTGCAAATTTCTGGGCACTTTAGTGTCTAATCATCTTCCACCTTCAGATTACGAAAGGCAGACAACCAATCTACATCCTCAGGTTTAAGAAGATTGAACAGGGGCAGCTGTTATACCTCAAAATTTTCCCTCTCATTTTACTCAATACATACTCCTAGAGATTCTCATTTCGCTAAAGGTTTCCCAAGAGTTGACCAGACAAACTCTCTCCTAAGGCAGTGTACCTCAAAATTAGGGTTTCTATTTTCATCAAGATGGGTGAACCACAAAGGCCTCATATGCTCTCCATGGTCCTAATATGTTCTCAAGACCCTACATGTCAAGTTTCATGCCTTGCACAAGAAGTTTGCTCAGTCAGCTGCTCATATGCTTAAGAATCGATTATATTAGGTCAAAAGTCAATTGTGACCCACATACAGTAAAACTTCAATATTTCTGGTCAACATCAACATTTTGAATTTAGATCCATCATTTGATCAAGGGTTGATCATGATTCCTCAAGGAATGCTCCAAATTCATCAAAACCCAAAAGTTGCTAAATTAGGGTTTCTTAGTAAAAGTCAACCCAACTTTGACCAAGCATAACTTCCACATGCTTAATTAGAAATTTTCCATCCAAATCTCATTTTTAAGAGGTTGCAATTCCCTACAACTCATATTCATCCCACAAGTACAAAATATGCACTCATAAAAAGATATGAATTTTGGAATTATAGGTCCTTTTGAAAAGTCAACAAAAACACCTTTTGGGTCAAAGCTTCATACATGAACATGGAAGATCCAATTTAGATGAAACTAAAAGGGTTTTTTAGGGGACATCCTAATATTTCTAAAAAGTCCAAGAACACCCTCCCAGGGTCAAAATTGAGAGAGTTGTGCATTGTCAAAGTTGGCAATGTTTGGAAAATTGTCAAAAGTCAATATTGATCAAATTTGCATTTTTTTCCAAAAGGGCCCATGTTTTCTTGCTTGAAACATGTTTCTAATAGGACCCACGACCCTTGAGCTTTTCCCCCAATTATTTTATTACTTTTATCATTTATTTTGATTTTTTATTCATTTAAATCAAAATAAATCAAATTAAATGGTAAAATAATAAAAGCAAATCAAATCTTGGGATTTTTGTGCACATTTGGAGTCTATGTACAGCTAGCATGATGACCAATTCGTGCAAGACTCATTTGGATTGGAAAAGATTGGATTGAAGCTTATTTTGGGAAGATATCATACAAAGAGAAAATCAAATCACTATTCCATTATTTTTCAAGATTCATGCCAATTTTATTGACCTAATTCAGTCTACTATAAGTGCATAACAATTGCAGATCAAAGACACAAGGGTTACAATCGTGAAAAGGAAAAAGCAAATTCAAAAATCTTGACAAAAAGTGAGGTTCGGTTTTCAGTCTAGAGGACCTTTCAGAGAAATTCAAGGCCAACCATCACATCCTGGGCGTGAACTGAAGCCATCTTAACCATTTGCAACGTCTGAAACACTCAGAATTCGTCTATACACCTCACACTGTTTGCAAGCTTTTTCAAATTTGATTATTACAATTTGCACATCATTAGCACCTTTAATTGTCATATTTATGATTATTATCATGTTTGCAAGCTATCTGGATGGTTTAATTGCATTTTTAAAGCTTATTCACGCATCTGCCATGGTTAGGGTTTCTGCATGAATTTTAGGGTCTTTGTGTACAGGAAAAATTGGGCCATGAATCAAGTACCATGATACTCATGAGACCAAGACGAGTTGATTGGCACCATTACAATTAATTTATCATGCTCGTATGAAATTTTTGAATTGTGGAAGGTTGTAGTTACAGCAAAATGTCCGTAGGTATAAGTCTCTTATCTAATACGACGGTTGCAGTGAAGGAGATGATGCATGGTAGCCCATGAATGGCTGATTTGAATTTTGCGCGCATTTTCTGAATCCATTATTTTGTTTTTCTTATTATGTTTTGTTTTCATTATATAAACAAAATAACAAGCTAGCGCAGTTGGCAGCGTATCGTTGGTGATGAGTAGAAGGACCTGGGTTCGATCCCAGATCCCAACAATTGCTTTGTATTATTTTTTCTTATGTAATCAGGTGTACCATGCACTCAACCACCCACCATGCACTAGCAATTCCTGACCACTGGATGCACTTCTATCCAGATCCAACGCTTCCAGCCATGAAGGTCCATGATACTCCTCCAGGTCAATGCTGCACAAGATCCAGCGTGGTTAACTGGGCTTGATGCTTAATGGGCCAAGGAATTCAGATTCATACCCCCCCCCCCCCTTTCAGCTAGCATACAAGCCTATTTGGTTATTTTTTATTATTTTCTTTAATTTCTTTTCTTTAGTTCTTTTCCTTTTTTTTAATTAATACAAAAAATTATTTTTATTAAATTAACAAATCAAAAATAAAAAAAAGATCTCTTTTTCTTAATAAATATTTTTTGAATTAATTAGTTTAATTAATTTAGGGCAATTTAATTTTCTTTTTATAATGAAAAATAATTAGAATTAGGGTTTTAGATTGTACATAATTTAATTAATTTCCTTTAAAATACATCAAAGATCATTTTTTATAAATATATATATTTTTAATTAATTAATTAAATTAGAAAATTAGGTTAATTTAATTTATTTCATAATTTAAAAACAATTATAAATTAGGTTTAATTAATTTGCAATTAAACATTTTTTCAAATAAAATCCAAAAAATCTTTTTTTCTCTCAAATTAGGGTTTTAGATTATTTCAATCGTCCTTGCATTTAATTTTCCGCGCGCTTGTTAATTATTTTGCCATTATTTTGTAACTGTTCAGGGTTTGTAATAGTTAACCTAGGGTTTTTATTTACTGTTTAAATCCCCGATTTTTGGTTATGTAATTAATCCCCCTTCCGAAGCCTTGTAATAGCTAGGTTTATTTCTCACAATTTAAATTCTCGCAACCTTTAACTGTCTAGATGCATGGCTAATAGGATTGCATGAAAATAATGCTTGAGATTTAAAACGGTAGATCACCTAATGTGCAAAGACTAAATAATTGAAAAATTCACATGCACAATTTCACTTCTAGGGTTTGCCTCACTCCGGTTGCCTTCAGTAAACAGTCATTAAGCATAGGAGATTTTAGTGGTCGCTCTCCAGTCTAAAAGATCAAAATGTTGCCTCGGAAGTGTTGCCTCAGAAATGTTCCTCGGAAAGATATTAAGACTCTAGGGTTACTACTAAAGTTTTCTAACTATTGCTTTAGTGATTGTACTCGTCCCTTTCGAATGTCCCTTACAACTCCAATGACGGTGCTACCTACTCCTTAATAGTAGGATAGCGCTGTCTAAAGGAAATAGAACGAACGATCTTTTTTTTTAGTAGGTAGATTCTTAAGTACTTGCTCAATAAAACATTTTCACACAAACACCTTTCAAAACAAATTTTCAAAACAAACTTTGTCACATCCTTGAGGACTAATACAAGGGTTATCACGAAGTAAAACATTTTCAAGACAAACACACACAAGAAATTTAAAAAATGAGCAAGTACCTAAGAGCCCGTGGAAAACCACAGATGGAAAGGGTGCTAACACCCTCCCTTTCTATAATCTACCCCCGTACTCATAAACATCTAGAAAAAGGTTTTTTCTATTCTTTTTCCTTTTCCTGATTAGATAAAATAAAAGTCGGTGGCAACTCTTACTTACCGCGACATTTGCAAACAAAAAACGCAAATCAGTATAACAGTCGGTTCTGCCACCGTATCACAGAGGAAGGTCTTGAATTAACTTTGAATGGAATAAAATCAGGAAAATCTTAGTATCGATTTAACTGAACCAGACAAAAGTCTTGGAATATCTTCAATTGGAATATAAATCAGAGAGATCTTAGTATCGATCTAACTAAACCAGAGGAAGCCTTGAATTAACTTTGACTGGAATGGAAATCAGAAGAATATTAGTATCGATTTAACTGGACGAGATGAAAGTCTTGGATTATCTTTAATTGGAATAGAAATCAGAGAGATCTTAGTATCGATCTAACTGAACCAGAGAAGGTCTTGAGAACATCTTTCTAAGGAAAATGCTGAAATAGCCCTTCGTCAGACGTAGCTTTTGAGAAAAACTATTGGGTCACGTAAGTAGTCAACGATGTTTGTTTATTTGATCTTTCCTGAAAACGGTAAAGAGTTAGTCGTATTCAATGTCATGATTTATGAAATGCATTGTGATGATGATCTCAAAATAAATGAGATTATGATGTATGCGATGTGTATGCGCATGCCACGATGTATGAATATGGGATGCTGTTGCGATATTTATTAGTCTGGGAAAGTAAATCTCATACTGTTATTGAAGAGTATTGGGAAGCTAAATCCTTCATTTCTGCTGGGGATGATGAATGGATACGATTTGCCGGGGATTTCCTCTTTCCGTTTGAGGATATTCTGCCGGGGATTGACTCTGTGGAGAGAGATAATGCTTTGTTGGAAGGTTTTACCGATGTAGAGAAATAAACTCTGTTGGGGAATAAACTTCCGTAGTTAGAGAAATAAACTCTACCCGGGAGGAGGTTTTATAAATTGTTTGAAATTATAAAACTTGGCTGGGGAATACAGATTTTAGCTCTCTGAAGGAACTTTGCTGGAGGAGATAATTCCTGCTTGGGGGAGGAGAGATCAAAACTTTGGTTATTTCTACTCTGTGGGGGAACATAGACGTCACGGGGACGTATGTAATGGTGACTTCGTCTCAAAATGTCTCTTCCCCTGTACCATGCTGGAAAAAGTAACTGTCGGGACTACAAATAGCTTTTTTAGACTTTGCCCCATTTCTTAAAGTCATTAGCAATTGTCTTTCTGTTTTTTATGCAAGTATTTGTGAACAGTAGTCATATTTAAATGCACTTGTCAAAAATAATCACTGGACATTTTTGCAAAACAAAATAGAAAAAAAACAAATAGTTTTGTACTTTCAAAGAAATTATTGGTATTGATTTCTGAAGTTCGCCTATAACAGGCATTTTGTACAAAGAGACTGACGTTCTAGTAGGAGAACACAGTCGTAAAAAATGAAAACTACACAAAATAGTGTATCAAGAGAAAGCAACTATGTATAATAATCCCATTGAGTTTCAATTCTGCTATTTCCCCCATGTCCTTGAGCGTCTCATCACTTTGCTACTTATCCGAAGCTGACTCGATTGATCGGTACCGTTTGAGCTTGATAGTTGATACTGAAGTCTGGACGCAAGGTGATCCAATGGGACATAGTTGTATGCTTCAAATACCTAACTTTTGTCTAGACCGCCCTTTCGAGTTTTCAGTCCACCGGGATACCCTTTTTTGCCCAAGCCTCCTTTTCAGGTTTTCGACTCGTCGGGTGTACAATTTTTTTTTGTATTTATCCCTAATTTTACCCAAACCTTTTTGGTTCGCCGGGATGCCCTTATTTTTTACTAGGCCAGTCAACCTAATGGGTCCTTATTTACGCGTAGTATCTTTTCACTATGTCCGCATTCACAGGGTGAGGAAGGTCGTCACCATCCAGGGTGGTTAGAATCATGGCTCCACCGAAAAATATGATTTTGATTACAAATGGCCCTTCGTATGTGGGAGTCCATTTTCCCCTGGGATCACCTTGTGGCAGTATAATGCGCTTGATTAATAGATCACCTTATGATACGGTGGCAGAACCGACTGTTTAATACTGGTTTGCGTTTTTTGTTTGCAAATGTCGTGGTAAGAAAGAATCGCCACCGAATTTTATTTTATCCAACAAAGGAAAGGGTGAAAAGAACGGAAAAAGACCCTTTTCGATATTTTCTGAGTAATGGGGGTAGATTATGGAAAGGGAATGTGTTAGCACCCTTTTCATATGTGGTTTTCCACGGGCTCTTAGGTACTTGCTCATTTTTGAAATCTGTTTGTGTTTGTGTGTTTTGAAAGACTTTTGTTTGCTTTATGGTAACTCTTGTATCAGTCTGCAAGAGTGTGATAAAGCATTTTTGAAAATAGTTTTTGAAAAGTGTGTAAGTGTAAAAAATCTCAGGTTTGAGCAAGTACTTAAGATCTATCTACCTACTCGAAAACGGATGTTCTTTTCCTCCTTTCCTTTAGATAATGCTATACTACTATTAGTGAGTAGGTAGCCCTATCGTCGGATGTTGAGGGACTATCGAAGGGGACGCGATAGTCATTGAAGGCAACATGCAAGGATATCTTAGCATTCGAAGGGACTATCATCATATAGGCAATATCGAGGGACAAGATCATTTCTCGTAGGCAACTCAAGGGACATTTAGGGACCATGATCTTTTATGATGACTTTTATACCGAGGGTCTTTGCTAAGATACCCCTACGTTCGAGGGACATGACCATTATTTTCTGAGGCAACCAAGTGAGGTATACCGTAAGGGTGCAAGTGTGCAACAATGTGTTTTTTCAGTTATGTTTATCTTGCAATTAGTGATCTACTAATTAATTGATTCTTGTCATGCACGCCTAAGTTACTAACAATTATATACAAGCATGTAAAGAAAAGCGAGAAATAAATTCCTACGCTATTACAGGGCTTTGGTGTAGATACACAAGTAATGGACTGAAAAGTAAAATGCGAAAATAAAAGCCCTAGTTAAGCTATTACAATCCGGGCGCAGTTACATAAATGGTAAAAAATAAATCGTATGAAAAAAAAATAAGAGCGCACAAAATTAAGACGGGAAAAAGTTTTAAATCCTAAAAAATCTAATTGTTTATAAAAAATGTTTTTTTATGCAAAAAATAATTAAATTTTAACTTAATTCTCTAATTAATTTTAATTAATGAAATAAGGTTAAAATTTAATTAAATTAATTAATTTGCAAAAAATGAATTTTATAAAAAAAATCTAAATCCTAATTTTTATGATTTTATAATTTTTGATGATTTTTATGATTTAAAAAAAAGAATAAACTAAATAAATAAACTAAATAAAAAAACATAGAGAAATTAAAAATGGGCCTAAGGGGGGTGTGAAACCCAAACTGGAGGGGGTGTTGTTGAATTTCTGCAAAGCCCAGAAACTGGTTGGCCCATAGCCTTGCGTGTGATTCAGTATTGTTGTGGCAAGAAGGTCCACCATAGGCCTGTAAGTTTGGTGCACTAGATCTGAACACCTGGGATCTCATGGTTGGAGAGTTGATGGTGTATGGTGTATGCAAGGGAAGGCAACACATTGAATCTGAAAGAAATAAGTTAGAAAAATATAACATTCCAGACCTGGGGATCGAACCCAGGTCTCTCCCTTTGCCAAGCCTTTCCTCTACCATCTGAGCCAAGTGGTCATTCACTTACACAAACAAACACAAAATAACATAATCAGAATAAAATACCCAAAATTTTATTTTAAAAAAATGCGCGTTATTTTCAAATGGTCCAACCAGGCAGTGCGACACCTTTATCTTCCCCACCCCTCCGTCGTCTTAGCTGATGGACTTTTACCCACAGATTATATCCGTCACTAAAACACCTGCAAATCTCAAAAATCTCACACAAGCAATATAAATCCAATTCAAGGTCATGGATCAACTGGGTTTGATCCTTCGAGCATGATGGTGTCCTTTATTAGGCCTAATTTCACCTGTACCTAAAAACCCTAAAATGAACGCTTAAAGACTAACAATGGCAGGTTATCATATATGCATCAAAACATGAAATTAACCATTCAAACACATTCCAAATGCTCATACAAACAAGAATGCATACTCAAAATCTATTTCTAATGCATGTATGATCAAAATCGATTTCAAAAAAGAAGGTGTAAACCGTGATGATGTACATGATGATTCTGGATACTTTGAGGCTTGGGAATGATGTTGTTAGCTTCAGAAGGTCCCCAGGAATGGATTGCAAACGTCAAAACTCCTTGAATCCCCCTGCAACTATCAATCCAATTGCCACTTTTTTATGAAAAAAATGGAGCTTTTTGTATGTGTTCCATGCAGCCAATCCTCCTCTTTCTGGTCTGGAAATGTTATGCATATATACTAGGATGCATTAGGTCAACAAAATTGGACTGAATCTTGGAGCTTTATGTAGAAAAGATTTGATTTGCCTATTGGATTTTAAGTTTCTAAATTTGGCCAAAACATGCTTTTTTTCTTTCCAATCAACCCTTGCACGAAATCATGACTTGCTCATCAGATCCTAGACTCATTATATGATCATAAAACAAATCTTTGGATTTTATTTCATTATTTAACTATTTTATTTGATTTATTATGATTTAAATGAATAAAAATTCAAATAAATAAAAACAAATCTCATAAAAATAAAATAATTGATTTAAATATCTTAAATAAGTCCATGGATATGTTTGGGATCCAAAACCCACACCTATTAGTCCAAAAGATCCAATTTGCTCACACTGACTTTTGTGCATTTTCCTAAAATTAGTCAACTTTAGCAATGCATATCTTTCTCAATTTCAACCCTATGAGGGTGTTCTTGGACTTTTTAGAGATATTAGGATGTCCTCTAAACAACCCTTTTGGTTTCATCTTAATTGGACCTTCCATGTTCATGTAAGGAGCTTTGACCCAAAAGGTGTTTTTGTTGACTTTTTGAAAGGACCTGTAATGTATGAGCTTGTATCTTTTGATTGAGTCATTTCTTGAACTTTATGGATGAAGAGAAGTTGTAAGGAATTGGATTCTCTTCAAAATGAGCCTTTGAGGAATTTTTTTTGATAAAGTATGTGAAAGTTATGCCTGGTCAAAGTTTGGTTGACTTTTCCTATAGAAACCCTAATTTGCCATTTTTGACTTTTGATGAGTTAGAAGAATTTCTTTAGGAATCATGATCCAACCTTAATCAAATGATGGATATTACTTCAAAATGTTGATGTTGACCCAAAATCTTGAAGTTTGACTGTATTTGGGCCACATTTGACTTTTGACCTAGTACATTTGATTTTCAGACATTTGAGCAGTTGATTGAGCAAACTTATTGTTCAAGGCATGAAATTTGGCATGAATGATATTGAGGACATATTAGGACAAGGAGAAAATTTGGGATCTTTTGGACTCACCCATCTTGTTTAAAATTGAAACCCTAGTTGAGGTTTGTTGCCTTAGGAGGAGAATTTGTCTGGTCAATTCTTAGTCATCCTTGAGCAATTGAGGACCTCTAGAGACATGCCTTGAGTGAAAATGGGATGGAAAATTTTAGGGTACAACACACCCACTTGATATACTTGACGTATGACCTTTTTGTTGAAAGCCTTGATCATTCACTTTTGGTATATCTGACCATGACAGACAACAACAAGCCTTTTCTCATCAATCAGATTCAGTTGATCAAGTCGAGTCTGGATCTAATCATCTTCGTTAAAACCCACATCCTTCATGATCCTCAAAGAAGGGATCTGGACCACAATAGGTAGGCCAGCCTCTATACCATATACCAGAGAATAAGGTGTTACCCCTGTTGACGTACGTGCTGAGGTGCAATAACCATGAAAAGCAAATGGTAACATCTCATGCCAGTTTTTATATGTCACCGTCATCTTCTGTATGATTTTCTTAATATTCTTGTTAGCAGCCTCTACAACGCCATTCATCTTCGGCCGGTAAGGGAAAAATTATGATGCTGGATCTTGAATTGTTTACAGAGTTCGGTGATTATTGTATTGTTGAGATTTGTACCATTGTCTATGATGATTCTCTCTGGCACACCATACTTACAAATCAAGTTATGCTTGATAAACCGTGCCACAACATTCTTGGTAACAGTAGAAAAAGAGGTGGCCTCAACCCACTTCGTGAAGTAATCAATGGCCACTAGGATGAAGCGATGCCCATTAGAAGCAGTAGGTCTAATTTCTTTGATCATGTCAATGCCCCAAATTGCAAAGGGCCAGGGAGCCGTCAAGATATTCAAGGGAACCATAGGTACATGCACTTTATCAGCATAGATTTGGCATTTGTGACAAGTTCGGGAATGCTGATAACAGTCTGATTCCATAGTGGACTAATAGTATCCTGCCCGTAGGATCTTTTTAGCCATGGTATGTCCAGTAGAATGGGTGCCAAAGGTACCTTCGTGTAAATCTGACATAATCCTCTCTGCTTCGCTCTTATCTACACACCAAAGTAAATTAGAGTCCTGGTTGCGCTTGTATAGGATTCCATTACTGAGGAAGAACTTTGTGGAGAACCTTCTCAGAAACTTCTTATCATTGACAGACGCCCCTCAGGATATTCTTGAGCCTCGAGATACCTTTTCACTTCATGAAACCAAGGTTTGTCTGCTACTTCTCCAATGTCAATCTCATAGCAGTATTATGGTTCATCCAACCTCTCAATAGTGATCCGAGGAGCCTCGTTGTCCCATCTGACCTTGAACATGGATGACATAGTAGCTAGCGCGTCTGCTCACTGGTTCTCTTCTCGTGGAAAATGTTCAAAGGTGACCTCTTCAAAGTGTGGAAGCAATGTCAACACATGTTCTTTGTAAGGGATGAGATTAGGGTGATTCGTGTCCCACTCCATTTTACTTGACTTATTACCAAGGCTGAATCCCCGAAAACGCTCAAGAACTTGATCCTCAGGTCAATAGTAGCTTTGAGACCCATAATGCATGCTTCTTACTCCGCCATATTATTGGTACAATTGAAACATAATCTGGCGGTGAAAGGAGTATGACAACCCTCAAAAGATATGATTACAACACCATTGCCATTGCCGAGTGCGTTAGATGCTCCATCAAAAACCATAGTCCATCGGGATCCTTCCTCAGGCCCTTCATCTGGTCCAGGTTCTTCGCAGTCAGTCACTAACATAATATTCTCATCCTGGAATTCGAAGTTCATGGATTGGTAGTCATCCACAGCCTGATGAGCCAAATGATCAGCTAGCACACTTCCATTGATTGCTTTCTGGGTCATGTATTGGATATCGTATTCGGTCAGGATCATTTTCCATCTTGCTATTCTTCCAGAGAGAGTGGGCTTCTCAAAGATGTACTTGATCAGATCCATCTTAGATATCAACAAAGTAGTGTGGGTCAACATATACTGCCTCAGTCGGCGAGAAGCCCATTCCAAAGCGCAATAAGTTTTCTCGAGTAGTGAGTATCTTGTTTCACAGTCGGTAAACTTTTTGCTAAGGTAGTATATTGCATGCTCTTTTCGACCTGACTCGTCATGCTGCCCCAACACACACCCCATTGAATTATCTAACACTGTTAAGTACATTATTAAATGTCTTCCTTCAATCGGAGGCATCAGAATTAGAGGTTCTTGAAGGTATTCCTTGATTCTCTCGAAGGCGGTCTGGCATTCGTCATTCCATTTTACCACTTGATCTTTCTTCAGGAGTTTGAAGATGGGCTCACAAGTAGCAGTTAAATGGGAAATGAACCTGGCAATGTAATTTAGCCATCCCAAGAAACCTCTAACCTCCTTCTCAGTGTGAGGAGCCGACATATCTTGTATAGCCTTTACCTTTGCATGGTCTACCTGGATGCCCTTGTCACTAACAATGAAACTTATAAGTTTTCCAGACCTTACCTCAAAGGTGCACTTGTTCGGATTTAACCTCAGCTTGTACGTCTTCAACCTATCAAATAGATTTTGTAGATGGTCAAGGTGCTCTTTCTCAATTTGAGACCTTGCTATCATGTCATCAACATAGACCTCTATCTCATGGTGAATCATGTCATAAAACAAAGCTAGCATAGCTCACTGATAGGTTGCCCCATTGTTCTTCAACCCAAACGGAATCACCTTGTAGCAGAAAGTGCCTCATTGCGTGACGAAGGTTGTTTTCTCCATGTCTTCGGGTGCCATCTTGATCTGATTGTAACCAGAGAAACCGTACATGAAGGAAAATATCTTATGCTACACGGTGTTGTCAACCAGAACGTCAATATGGGGAAGCGGAAAGTCATCCTTGGGGCTTGCCCTGTTCAAATCTCTATAGTCCACAGACATCCGTACCTTGCCGTCCTTTTTAGGCACCTGGACTATGTTAGCAACCCATTAGGGATAAGAGGTGACAGCTAAGAACGTAATGTTGAACTGTTTCATAACCTCTGCTTTGATCTTTTCTGAAATTTCAGGGTGCATACGACGAACCTTCTGCGTTATCGGAGGGCAATCTTCTTTAGTTGGCAGACGATGGACCATAACATCTGTGTCTAGTCCTGTCATGTCTTTATATGACCAGGCAAAGATCTCGACATAATCATGCAACATCTGTATCAACCGCTGTTTCACACTAAGCTCCAAATTTGCACCTATCTTGAATTTTTTTCCTATCTTCTTCTATGCCCAAGTTCACCGTCTCAGCCGGCTCTTCATGAGGCTGTATAGCCCTTTCTTCCTACTCTAACAGCCTATCAAGTTCTCTGGGTACCTCACATTCTTCCTCACCTTCGTCTTCGGCCTAGTTGATCGAATTTTCAAAATCATAACCGTCAATACCATAACTGTTATCAATGAGATCCATAGTGGATATGGATCTGCAGTTTGATACGTGAGTGTGTGTAAGAGCATAGCTGTATAGACAAAGTAAAAAGCAGAAAAGAAAAATAGAGAGTGCAAAATTTGTATGCAAAATGCCCAATGCTTTATTAATGACATATGATATTGAAACATGATAAACCTCACAAATAAACCATTGTGCCCCGGGTAAGACACATGGCCATAGAGTTTATATTGTTTATTACATACTCGAAAACAAGAAAGAAAATTACTTCTGAATAAAAGTAATTGGTACAAAGTCCTTTGCCATCCAGTTATTAGGTCCATCGTTGGTAGTAGGGAATATCCAACTATCCATGTCATAGTCACCATCACTGTCTTCTAGAGCATTGACCCCATGATTGTTGATGCATAGGGGAGGTCCTCCAGCCCGAGCACGACGAACAACCCTTTGAGCCCCTGAAGAGAAACCCAAGCCAAACTTATCAGAGTTGTATGGAATGTCATGGAGTTGGCCCTAGATGGTACACCCACCTTCTTCAATAACTACTTTGCCATTTTTGAGAGAAGCCATTTTCAAGGGAGGTCTGGTGATCTTTGGCAGATTGGAGCGGTTTCAGTTGCAGCCATAGTCTAAGGCACCTCTTCGAAGTTCTGACACAGAGTCTCGATGAACTCGTCGTCCATTTCCACATACCTGAAGGAGTTCAGGTGACTTACCATGTATTCTTCTTCACCATGTACCGTGACAATCTTTCCTTTCACCAGGTATTTCATTATCTGATGCAAAGTGGACATGATAACTCCCGCCCCATGGATCCAGGGGCGACCCAATAAACAAGAATAAGATGACCTGATATCCATCACGTAGAAGGTGGAGTCAAAGGTCTGAGAACCAACCTTGACGGGGATGTCCACCTCCCCATGCACCATTCTTTATGAACCATCAGAAGCCCTCACTACTATGTTGCTGGGTTTTAGGGTCAAAACTTCACAGTCTAATCTGTCCAAGGCCTTCTTGGGCAGCACGTTCAATGATGAACCAGTATCTACTAGAACATGGGCCAAAGTAGTGCCCCTGCATTCGATGGAGACTACAAAGCATCATTGTGTTTTATTCCTCTGAGTGTCATATCAGCATTAGGAAAAAAAAACCAAACCGTTATCAACCGTCAAACTGGCCACACAATCTTCAAATTGGTCAGCGGAGGTTTCTTGTGGCCCATGGGCAGTTTTAAGGAATTTCACCAAAGCCTTTGCATGAGCTTCAGAGCATAATAATAGGGCTAACATTGAAATCTTAGAAGGGGTCTACCCCGGCTGTTCGACCATATTGTAGTCGCTCTTCTTTATAATCTTCAAGATTTCTTCCATTTCCTTCTCGGAAGCCTCTGGGATAGATTCTGAATGCGCCTTTGTCTGGACAGGCTCAATCAATATATCTTTGCCCCGAGTCTCGGTCGAATCAGTGATAGGGGTGGCAACTGGGGTAATCATAGGAGTTGCAGTAGTAGTATCAGCAGGAACAACAGTAAGAATGATCACAGGAATAGTAATGACTTTTGGAGGAGAAATCTCAGGGGAGAACACTCATCCACTTCTTGTTATTTTGCTGGTTCCAATAATGTTGCCAATGTCGAGATCAGTATTTTCGGAAACTTGGTCTTCAACAGCCAGCAGGTCTTGCTTGATGCCGTGGTAGTATATGTCAGCCCCATAGTTCCAGGGAACAACCTTGTCCAAGGAATATGGGATTGGCCCTGGCATAGTGATTATCAGAGGAGCCAACTTCGGAGCAGATGTAATCCTGACGGGTCTTTTGGTGGAGACCCTGGGAGGATTGGCAGAAATGGTTATGATTGAAACATCCTTACAAGGAACAGTCGGGACAAGAGTCTTTTTAAACAAAATATCTCTATCATCCATCAGGCGTTGAACACCCGCCTTCAACAAATAACAACCAGTCGGTAGAGATAAACATAAGTGGCAACCTTCACCACAACCCGGAAATAAACCGAATTTCAACAAGTTCCACTTAACGTTCATGAGAGGAGTAACAAGTTCCTCAACAGAAGTAACAAACACATCATTGTCAACGGCATTAACACCACGGCCGTGCTTGGGCATAGGAGCAGTGATAACATTGGGAATCTCAAGAGCTTCAAATTCAATCTCATTTGCTTCAATAAGGTCTTGCACTTTATTTTTTAAATCCCAACATTCGTTGGTATCATGGCCTGGAGTTTCTGAATGGTAAGCACAACGAGCATTTGGGTTGTAGCGAGGAGATATGGTGTTAGGATTCTTGGGAGCTTCCCTCAAGGTAACTAAATCGGATTTCAGTAGGTGAGGCAACACTTAAGATAAAGTCATATTTATCTGGGTGAATTATCTTACAGGTCTTTCCGCTCTAGGCTGATTATTTCGTTGCTGAGTAGCTGCAGGCTTGGATATCATAACAGCCCCTACCGTTGGACGATGCTCGGTTCTTCTATGATTTAGTTGATTGTAAACATCACTGACCTCTTTTTTCCCTACGAAAGGCCTCTTTCCCGCACTTGAAGATGCATCCTTCTGAATCTTGCCAATTCTAATCCCAGCTTCCACTCTTTCTCCTGTCAAAATCAACTCAGTAAATCCAGCTGAGGAGCTTTTAATAAGGTGATTGAAAAATGGACCAGATAGGGTACCCAATAACATATCCACTAACTCCCTATCAGACAGGAGAGGTTGGACTCTTCCTGCTAAGTCCCTCCACTTCTGAGCATATTCTTTAAAACCTTTGCTCGAACCCATAAACATACTTTGGAGTTGTGTATGGGTAGGAGAAAGGTATGCATTATACTGATACTGCTTATAGAAAGCAGTAGCCAGGTCTTCCCAATTATGAATGTTGGTCCCTTCCAGCTGGTAGAACCATTCTAGTTGAGTTCCGGATAAACTATCTTGAAAGAAGTGGACCCATAAGTCCTTGTCAGTAGTGTGAGGATGAATATTCCTCATATAATATCGGAGGTGGATCTTGGGATATGAAACCCCATCATATTTGGCGAACACCGGCACCTTGAACTTCTGCGGGATGACAACCGCAGAAACCAAATCCAGATCTTCAAAATCCAGCCCAGGCACCTTCTGGATTTCCATTGCACTTAGACGCTCTTCCAGCTGTTTGTATTTTTCATCGGCCACAGGGTACTATTGTTCATTATAGTCAGTCTCATTATCAGATTCCCTTGGACTGGGGTCTTCCTCTCTTGTCTCGCCTTCTTTATTGTCTCCTTCTTTTGACGAAGATGTCAGCTCTACAACTTGCCTTAACGGTCCTTTGAACCTCCTTCCCAAATTCACCACACCAGCTGTCTTCCTTGGCTTCCTGGTCTTCTCTTTGACAATCAGGGCTTTCAGTTCCTCTTGCCCCTTGGCCAGAGCCATGATCATTTGTTGAAACTGAGCATTTTGAGTCAGTAGATCCTTCACTGTTTGTTCGAGAGCCATTGCTGAAATAAACAACGAAGAAGATGAGAAACCTGCTTTGAAACCTGCTTATGAAATGATATGTATGATATATGTATGCAATGTTTTCAAGGATTTATAAGACTTAAATTTGCTTAAACAGAAAGAGAACAAACGTTAATTGCATCAAGAAGTTTTATCGGTTACTATGATGCCTCCTGGGCTTACAAAAGAAGTAACAAGGCAAAAATAAACTCTCCAAGCAAAGAAAGACTCAAGCTTCCCACAGGCGCATCCTCTTTGATGCAATGTAAGCATTTATACTCTTCTCTTCATGAAGTAACTTGGTGAGCTCTAAAACCTTCTTCTCGCTGGCGTAGAATTGGGTTTCGAAGGTATCCCGTTCTTCTTTGAGTTGGATCCAGGATTTCCGTAGCTCCTCAAAATTAGTTGGCATGTCAGGATGAAGAACAATGTAAGGAGTGTCTCCCTCAGCAATTGGCTCCATGATCACAGGTAAGACAGCGGGGTAAGGCATCATAAGACATTGAGCACGAGCTCGCACCCATTTGAGGTAAGGCTCAAGGGGGATGAAATTCTTGTGCCCCAGTGTCTTGCTATCAACTCGATTTACCATGCCCCAAGCTCGAATGAACCTCTTACAATAACCCTGAACATCATTCTCATAGTCAAATGTGATTCCTTGGACGAGTGTGTCGTGAGGACCATCCCTTCTAGCATAACCAAACTATCACAATGCCAAACAAGGATTATAAGTGATTCCTCCTCTAATGCCTAAGAGAGGAACATTAGGGAATTCCCCACAATGATCAATGATGGTAACATTCTCCAAGGATCGAGAACACCAATGAATATCCGAATTTCTAAGGGACATTAACCTATAAGACCATATCATACCCTGCTCAATTCTCAAAACAGACTGAGGTAGGTGAGAAATAAACCACCTAGCCAATAGAGGAGTGAAACACAAAAGGGTCCCTCTTCTCTTTAGAGTGCGAGTATGCAGAGAGTGTAGAATATCCCCAAGTAAAGTAGGCACCGGATTATGAGACAGAAAAACCTTGACCGCATTCACATCTATGAGTTGGTCTGGGTTAGGGAATAGTACCATCCCATAGATGAGAAGGGTCAACACTTCTTCAAAAGCTTGTAAATCCAGGGTATCCAAAAAATGGTGAGCTTTCTCAAATAAAAACTTAGCTAGAAATCCTTGGACACTTCTTCTGGTTTCCCAATTTGCCACTACATCAGACCATTGTAAAGACAAAGCTTGAGCAATATCTTCAGGCTTTGGGTCTCTTTGCATACCGTTAAATGGTAACTGATTAAGGATAGGTACCCCTAATAGCTGAGAAAACTCCTCCATAGTGGGCACTAACTGGTAATCCGGAAAAGTGAAGCAGTGATGTAACGGGTCAAAGAACTGAAAGAGCACCTTTAACATTTCTTCATCAGGGTTTGCAGTGACCAAGTTGAGAAGTCGACCATGTTTTTCAGTGAAGGGAGAGCTTTCAGGAATCCTTGATGCTAATTCCTTGATTTGAGGAGGTAATTTCACAAGGTTGACTTGGATAGTGTTCCTGCAAGTGGATGCCATGTCCTACAAAACAAGACAAAGATAAGCCCTAGAAAATCCTTGAAATGGTTAGTATGATATGCCATGTTATGATGTCATGATTATGCTAAGTAAATCACAGATATAGCAAGCACAAGCAAATCACACAAAGACCTTAGGTTTAAGGCTTGCATGGGTTTTAAGGTAATACCCTCTTAAAGTTTTGATTGGTTCAACCTGTCCTATGAATAGTAACCGGGTTCTAAGGGATCTCAATATCACTGATCTTTCCCACAAGTTTTGTTCCGATAGACAACTGACTTGCCACCAAATAACACTCAGGAGTCAAATCTCAATTAGTGTAGTATCGAGTATCAACCGACTTTGGGGATACACCAAAGACGACTATCTCACTACGTCCTAATAGCCAAGTTGTTCAATTAAGGTTCTAATGTCAGTTGACGCTTCATGACACCATACAGCGGCCTCGTATTCTCCTTGATTAACTCAAGGGCTACCAGTACCCACCATAGTGTCGCATCAACATAGCTATCGTTTCAACTGTGTCAGTATACCCCGCACAGTTTCCACGGTCTATTGCTACTTACCTAAAAGGTTTCCCCAGATCCGGGTGTAGGATCTATAGTAACCCAAATAATACCCTTAAAAGTAAAGTAATCAAAACAGACAAAGAAAATAGATTAGAAATTAACTAGACCCTAAGGTAAACCCCACTTTTATTATTTTCCCCAGTAGAGTCGCCAGTTCTGTGATATGATGGCAGAACCGACTGTTATACTGGTTTGTGTTTGTGTTTGCAAATGTTGCGGTAAGCAAGAGTCGCCACCTACTTTTCTTTTATCCAACAAAGGAAAGGGTGAAAAGAACGGAAAAAGACCTTTTTTCGAGATTTTCTGAGTAAGGGGGTAGATTATGGAAAGGGAAGGTGTAAGCACCCTTTCCATCCGTGGTTTTCCACGGGCTCTTAGGTACTTGCTCATTTTTGTAAACTGTTTTCGTGTTTGTGTGTTTTGAAAGGTTTTGTTTTCTTTATGATAACTCTTGTATTAGTCCTCAAGAGTGTGATAAAGCATTTTTGAAAAGAATTTTGAAAGTGTGTAAGTGTAAAAAAAGAATCAGATTTGAGCAAGTACTTAATAACTATCTACCTACTCGAAAAAGGAGTTTTTTTCCTCCTCTCCTTTAGATAGTGCTATCCTACTATTAGAGAGTAGGTAGCCCTATAATTGGATGTTGAGGGACTATCGAAAGGGACGTTTATGGTCACTGAAGGCAACAAGTAGAGATACCTTAGCAGTTCGAAGGGACTGTCATCATATAGGCAACATTGAGGGACAAGATCATTTCTTGTAGGCAAATCGAGGGACATTAAGGGACCATGATCTTTATAATGACTTTTAAACTGCGGGTCTTTGCTAAGAGTATCCCTACGTTCAAGGGACATGACCATTTCCGAAGGCAACCAGAGTGGGAAATACCCTAGGGGTGCAAGTGTGCAACAATGTGCTTTTTTTAGATATTTTATCTTGAGGTTAGTGATTTAATGATTGATTGATCCATTCTTGTCATGCACGCCTAATTTACTAACAATTTATATACAAGCATATAATATAGTGCGAAAGGTAAAAACCTACAACTATTACAAGGCTTCTAGGCAATTACAATTATATATGATTGAAAAGTAAAGTGCGAAAATTAAAAAACCCTAATTAAACTATTACAAACTGGACACAATTACATAATAAAAAAATATAATCGTATGAAAAATAATAACGCGCAAAAATTAAGACTGGCATACGTTTGAAACCCTAAAATCTAATTGCTTGTTAAATATTGTATAAAAAAAATGAAATTTAACCTAATCTCTAATTAATTTTAAATTAAAGAAAACAAATTAAAGTTAATTAAATTAATTTGAAAAAATGAATTTTATTAAGAAAAACTCTAAGTCCTATTTTTTATGATTTTATGATTTTATGATTTTTTTAAAAAAATGAATTTTAAAAATATATAAACTAAAAAAAGAAAACAAAGTAATAAAGAAGAATGGGCCAGGGGTAAGAAGTACAAATTAGGGGTATGCTGCTGAATTTTACCAAGGCGCGGATCTGGTGGCCCACATCTGCATTGGTTCTAGTGTCGCTGTGTTAGGGAGGTCCACCATGTGGAAGCATCTCAAAAGCGCTGGATCTGACTTTGTTATGATCTAATGGTATAGATGTGATGGCCTATGGTGCGCGTCTGGGATGTGACGTACTAGATCCTGCAATAAAGCCTCAGAAAATAGAAAAACTCTGGATCTGGGATCGAACCAAGGTCCCTCTCCTCATATGCTCACTACCCTTGCCAACTGCGCTGCTTGTTAATTCGTATGTATAAATAAAAAAAATAATATAATATAAAACTAGGGCATATTCTAGGTCATAAAAGAATGCACGCGTCCACAATTGAAGGACCCAATTAGATCATGGGAAACTGCCACGCCAGCAGTCAATACAACCCATATTCTTGACTCACCGGAGAGCGCCAGAGCCCTAGCTTCGGTCACCTTCTTCGGCAGCCTCCTCCACTGGAACTTGTTTAAACCTGTGAATTCAAACGTTAGCTGGACCCTACCCCCTAATTAAAGGGTTGCGGATCCAATGGTAGGGTCCTCTTGGCCTGACATGCCCTGCAAATGACGCTATGAGAAAAAATGCACAGTAACGGTCAACAATGGCAAATGGTTATCCGCATGTCCCAGTTCACATGTAAGGGTATCAACCTATTCTAAATGATCATACTAGAAGATTCAAGTCATTAGAATTCCTCAACAATGCATGTAATTCAGAATACGATTGATCAAAAAGAAAGAAAATCGATCATGATGCATGCGATGATTTCAAGTACAAACAGGCATGGGAATTCAATCTATCTTACCCTGAAGATGCCTTGGAGATGATTTGTGGCGATGGTTTGCTCGGAAAGAGGCAGAATATTGCAGAACAGTTTTGCACCTTTTGTGGAAATTCTTGAACTTTTTCTCTTGGTTTGGAGGCAGCTTTCACGTGTTCTTTTGGTCTAGGGTTGATGTGCTTATGTAGTGAATCATATTAGGTTAACAATTGTGGCAGAAACCCAATTGATCAATGCTCTTTTGAAGTGTGAAGATTTTGATTCAAATCTTTCCAAAAGAAAATATCCACTTCCTTTTTCACTCCACATGGTTTTGATAGTTGGCTATGATCTCTTTGGTTTAAAAAAGATTTTCATATTCTATATCTTACATATTCTTGCATTTATTTAGTATTTATTTAATTTATTTTGAATTTATTTGAATAAAATAAAAATAAGTAAAATAAAAAAATAAAATAATGCATGGACATGTTTAGAGATCCTTAGATACATCATGAACACGTTTGGACTCTAAAAATTGGGCCCAATAGCTCAAAAATAAAAATTTGCCCAATTGCGATTTCATGCATTCCTTGAAAATTGCCCAACTTGTATAATCCTTATCTCTCTCAATTTTAACCCTAAGAGGGTGTTCTTGGACTTTTTAGAGATCTTAGGATGTCCTCTAAACAACCCTTTTGTTTCATCTCAATTGGATATTCCATGTTCATGTAAGGAGCTTTGACCCAAAAGGTGTTTTTATTGACTTTTTGAAATGACCTATAATGTATGAACTTGTATCTTTTGATTGGGTCATTTCTTGGACTTTGGGGATGAAGAGAAGTTGTAGGGAAATGGATCCTCTTCAAAATGAGCCTTAGTGGACAAATTTCTGATAAAGTATGGGAAAGTTATGTCTGGTCAAAGTTTTGTTGACTTTTCCTATAGAAACCCTAATTTGCCATTTTTGACTTTTGATGAGTTAGGAGCATTTATTGAGGAATCATGATCAACCCTTGATCAAATGATGGATATTACTTCAAAATGTTGATGTTGACCAAAAATCTTGAAGTTTGACTATATATAGGCCACAATTGACTTTTGACCTAGTACAATTGATTTCTAGGCATTTGAGCAGTTGACTGAGCAAACTTGTTGTACAAGGCATGAAATTTGGAATGGATGACCTTGAGGACATATTAGGACAACAAAGTAAATTTGGGATCCTTGGGACTCACACAAATTGTTTAAAATTGAAACCCTAGTTTGAGGTTCATTGCCTTTAAGGGGAAAGTTTGCCTGGTCAATTCTTAGTCATCCTAGGGCAAGTTAGGGACCTCAATGGGAATGTGTTGAGTAAAATGAGAGAGAAAATTTTGGGGTACAATAGAAGCAATAGGCTTAATCTCTCCAATCATATCAATTCCCCATATTGAAAACAGACAAGGAACAGTCAAGACATTCAAAGGAACCAGAGGCACATGTACTTTGTCAGTATAAATCTGGCATTTGTGGCAAGTTATGGAATGATGGTGGAAATTAGTTTCCATAGTAGACCAATAATAACCTGCTCTCAGAATATTCTTAGCCATTGTATGCCCACTAGAGTGAGTACCAAAGACTCCTTTATGCATATCTTCCATAATTTTCTCAGCTTCCTTCTTGTCTACACAACGAAGCAAAGTCGAATCGTGGTTGCGCTTGTACAAGATTCTGTTACTCGGAAATAACTTGGTAGAGAACCTCCTTATAAATTTATTATCATTGATAGATGCTCTTTTTGGATATTCTCGAGTTTTGAGGTATCTTTTTACTTCGTGGTACCAAGGCTTTTCCTCTATTCCATCAGTATCAACTTCGTAGCAATGTGCCAGTTCGTCTAGTCTCTTAATATTAATTTGAGGAGCTTCATTATCCTATCTGACTTTGAACATAGATGACATGGTAGCTGATGCGTCTGCCAATTATTTCTCTTCTCGTGGAATATGTTTAAAAGTGATTTCCTCGAAGTACGAAATTAATGTTAACACATGCTCTCGATAAGGAATGAGATTTGGATGCTTCATATCCCATTCTCCCTTAATGTGACTGATCACTAGGGTTGAGTCCCCATATACTTTCAAGAATTTAATTCTTATATTGATGGCAGCTTTGATACTCATGATACATGCTTCGTACTCGGCCATGTTGTTGGTACAATTAAAACACAACCTGGCAGTGAAGGGCGTATGGAAACCCCTAGGAGAGATGATCACAACACCAATTCCATTTCCAAGTGCGTTGGAAGCTCCATCAAAAACCATAGTCCATCAGGATCCTGGCTCAGGTCCTTCATACGGTCCAGATTCTTCATAATCTGTAACTAGCATAATGTTCTCATCCGGGAACTCAAAATTCATAGACTGGTAGTCGTCTACATCTTGAGAAGCCAAATGATCTTCCAGTAAACATCCTTTGATTGCCTTCTGAGTAGTGTACTAAATATTGTATTATGTCAAGACCATTTTCCATCTTGCTATTCTTCCAGAGAGAACGGGTTTCTCGAATATGTACTTTATTGGATCCATCTTATAGATCAACAAAGTAGTATGATTCAACATATGTTGTCTTAGTCGGCGAGCATCCCATGCCAAAGCGCAACAAGTTTTCTCGAGCAGTGAGTATCTTGTTTCACAGTCGGTAAATTTTTTGCTAAGGTAGTATATTGCATGCTCTTTTCGACCAGACTCGTCATGTTGCCCCAATACACACCCCATTGAGTTATCTAATACTACCAGGTACATGATCATAGGTCTTCCTTCAACTGGCGACATCAGAATCAGAGGTTCTTAGAGGTACTCTTTGATTTTGTCAAAAGCTATCTGACAATCGTCGTTCCACTTCACTACTTGATCTTTCTTCAGTAACTTGAACATTAGCTCATAAGTAGCGGTCAAATGGGAAATAAATTTGGAAATGTACTTCAATCGTCCCAGGAAACCTCTAACTTCCTTCTCAGTACAGAGAGATGGCATTTCTTGAATGGATTTAACCTTGGCGGGATCAACTTCAATACCTTTACCACTGACGATGAACCCTAGGAGTTTACCGGATCTAACCCCAAAGGTGCACTTGTTTGGATTCAACCTCAGCTTGTACTTCTTCAACCTATCAAACAGCTTGTGTAGGTGGTCAAGATGTTCTTCTTCATTATGAGACCTAGCTATCATGTCATCAACATAAACCTCTATCTCGTGATGGATCATATCATGAAACAAAGCTACCATAGCGCGTTGATACGTTGCACCGACGTTCTTTAAACCGAAAGGCATAACTTTGTAACAGAAAGTGCCCCACTATATGATAAAGGTAGTCTTCTCCATGTCTCCAGGTTCCATTTTGATTTGATTATAACCATAGAAACCATCCATGAAGGAAAATACCTTGTGTTGAGCGGTATTGTCAACCAGAACATCAATATGTAGAAGCGGAAAGTCATCTTTGGGGGTTGCCCTATTCAAATCTCGGTAGTCTATACACATATGCACCTTACCATCTTTCTTAGGTACTGGTACAAAATTTTCAACCCACTAAGGATAGGATGTAACAGCTAAGGGACCTGCATTGAGTTGCTTCATAACCTCAACCTTGATCTTTTTAGACATCTTGGGACGCATATGATGAACCTTCTGTTTTATAGGAGGACAACCTTCCTTCATCGGTAGACGGTGAACCACAATGTCAGTATCAAGCCCTGGCATGTCTTTGTATGAATAAGCAAAGATCTCTACATAGTCACACAACATCTAGATTAATCTCTTTTTGACACTATCTTCTAGGTTGGCACCTATCTTGACTTATTTCTTGTCCTCTTTAGTACCCAAGTTTACAACCTCAACTGGTTCTTCACACGGTTGTATAGCCCTTTCTTCTTGCTCTAAAAGTATAGCAAGTACTCCAGGCACTTCACAATCTTCCTCACCTTCATCCTCAGCTTGGTAGATCGGATTTTTGAAGTCATAATTGGCTATAGCAGAATTGTTATCAATGGGATCCAGATGGATATGGATCTGTAATTTGTTGTGTGGGTGTGTGTAAGAACACATAGCTATTTTGAAAGAAATAAAGTAAAATAAAGACAAAGAGCACAAAATTTGAATACAAACGTCCAATGATTTATTGAATAAAAATATGCGGATGAAAAATGACTACCCTAACAAATGGACCGTTGTGCCCCGGGTTAGGCACAAGGTTTAAATTTATTGTTTAAAATTACATATCCAAAATCTTTAAAGCAAGAAAATAGAAAATAACATTTACTCCTGATTAAAGGAGATTGGTATAAAGTCTTCATCCTTCTAATTGTTGAGTCCACTGCCAGTAGTAGGGAAAATCCAACTGTCTATATCACAATCGCTATCAGCGTCTTCCACAGTGTTGACTTGATTTTTGTCATGACTAGGCATATGAGAGGTAATCACATTAGGAGTCTCTGGAGGGTCAAATTCAATCTCCTTATATTCAATTAGATCTTAGATCTTGTTCTTTAGAGCCCAATAGTTGTTAGTTTCATGTCCGAGGCTATTGGGATGATAGGCGCATCTTACATTGGGATTATACTAGGGAAAGGAAGTGTTGGGATTCTGAGGGGGATCTCTCAATGTAATCAGCTCTGCCTTCAACAGGTGTTACAATGATTGAGACAACATCACATTAATTTTGGTGAATTGTCTCCTGAGTGCATCTGGCCTACGCTAATTGCCATGTTGTTGATGTTGCGGTTGCATGGGATTAGAGATCAAAACTGCTCCACAGATTGATTGTCGTCACCTTTACTACGACCTTTCTGGCTATACACAACATTACCTTCTTTCTTCCCGTTTAATGACTTCTTTGCACTACTTGAAGATGTAGCCACCTGAAATTTTCCTCTTTTGATTCCACCTTCAACATGTTCCCCTGTTAATATCAATTCGGTGAACTCGGCTGAAGAGCTTCTAATAAGATGATTAAAGAAAGGACCTGTCAAAGTTCCCATAAACATGTCAACCAATTCCCTATTATACAAGGGAGGTTGAACTCTTCCTACTAGATCTCTCCATTTCTGGACATACCCTTTAGAGCCTTTGTTAGAGCCCATGGTCATACTCTGTAGTTGCATACGGGTTGGTGCAAGATCAGCATTATACTGGTATTGCTTATAGAAAGTAGAAGCCAAATCTTCCCAGGTATGGATATTAGTCCCTTCTAGTTGATAAAACCATTCCAACTGCGTTTCAGACAGGCTCTCTTAAAAGAAATGCACCCATAACTTCTTGTCAACAGTGTCTGGTTGAATCTTCTGGACATATGACCTCAAATGAAGCTTTGGGCAAGAAACACCATCATACTTTGAAAAAGTAAGGACTTTGAACTTATGAGGAATGACAACTCCTGAGACTAAACCCAAATCCTCAAAATCCAATCAAGGCACTTTCCGGTTCTCCATAGCATTTAGAAGATCTTCTAGTTGCTTGTATTTTTCATCATCAGGGGGATATTATTCATCCGAATAATATTCCTCCTCTTCATTAGGAACCTTTTCAGAACCAATGTTGTCTCTTTCAGATTTAACACCTTTACCGTCTTCATCCTAGTTATCATCTTCGTCCAATGGGATATCAAATTCTTGAGCTCGTTTGATTGGACCCCTGAACCTTCTTCCCATGTTGAGGATGCCGACTGGTTTCTTTGTCTTTTTCTTCTTCTCTTTGGTGATGAGTGCCTTCAGTTCTTCCTTCCCCCTGACTAAGTTCAGGAACATCTGTTGGAATTGGGCATTCTGAGCTTGGAGTTCCTTGACTGTTTTTTCAAGAGCCATTTCTGCTGATATAAACAACAAGAAGATGAGAAAACTTGTCTTGGGAATACCTGTTATGTAATGATATGCATGACATATGGATGCATATGCAATGTTTCCAAGGATCTTGCGGGATTAAAAATTTTGAAATATGAATCTGGTTGCAGCTTTGTCTGAAGAACTTTGTGTCTTTGTTTTTGAACGCCCTTCTATAAGAATCAAGCTCACCATATCAAGTGGGTCATAGCATCTGACTCAAGAGAACATACTTCAACCTTTGATGGCATCTGGTTAGAGGAAAATAAATCCTCTTTCCCCTTGCTAGCAATCTGGCTTATGATAATCCTGTACCAAAGGTTCCTAAGATCCTTGAAATGGTTAATAAAAATGCCATATCATGATGATATGATGTCATGTTTAAACAAGTAGAAAACACAAACAAATCACACAAGAGCCTTAGGTTTAAAGGCTTGTGTCGTATCCCAAAATTTTCCCTCTCATTTTGCAAGTAATCTCTCACAAGATCTCCATTGATTCAAGACCGCACAAGGTTTGATCAGCTCAAGACGCCTCCTTAAGCACTGATGACTCAAATTAGGGTTTGAGTTTGCACAAGGACAAATGGATTTTTAATGTCCCATATGACTTTCATGTATCATTTTGGACTCTCAATATTGTTCATGTCAAGTTTCAAGTCTTGGATCACATTTTTGCTCAGTCAATTGATTAGTTGACCTAAAATCAACTGTATTGGGGAAAAAGTCAATTATGGTCAATTTGCAGTCAAACTTCATAATTTTTAATCCATATCAACATCAAGAACTCATATATGTCATTTGATCAAATTTGGATCACAAATCCTCAAGAAATTCGATCAGATCATCAAAAGGGCAAAATGGTAAAAATAAGGGTTTTGATTGAGAAGGTGCAATTGTTGACTTTTAAACTAATCAATGAATTATTGGTTTAAGACATGATCTCAAGGATTCAAATGCACCATTTTTACCTAATGGCATGGCTCAAAACATTTCTCAAGATCAATTGATTGATAGTTGAATTTCAATCAACTAATGAAAAGTCAATTGTACACTGAAAAGTTAAACTTTGATTTTTTTGATCAAAATCAAGTTTCAAAGATTAAAATCATCAAGGCATGTCAAAATATGAAACTTGTTCATCAAGTAATTCAAAATTCAAAATTCTTCTTTGAAAAGTCAAAATTCTAAGACTTAGAATTTTTTTCTAAGTGTTAAAAAGTTCATTTTTTTCATAACTTCATGCCATTCTTTCACCCAGATGCAAGATAATTCAAGGAAAACTTCCAACTTGAAAGTTGTAGATCTCAATGAGATCTAAAACAATGTAGAGAAGGACTTTTTCTAGAAATGCTTGGATTTTAAGTTATAAATTCATGAAGTCATGGAATTTTTGAATAAACACTTAGAGAAATTTTCAACAGATTTTAGTCAGGATTTTATCCCAACTTCTTGGAATTATTTCACATAGTTCCAAGATGAATTTGTCAAAATGGCCAACATGAAAGTTGTAGAGGGTGTTTCAAGCTTTCCAAAACATCAAAGAACATGAATTTATCATATTTGAGCTAGGAGATTCAAGGGCCTGAAGTTGGGTATTCATTCTTGAATTGCAAGGCATTTTTGTTGAAGAACACATAATCCAATTGACATGATTTGATGCATAATCTTATGTTCCAAGCATCCTTGCTTGCAAATCTCATTATAATTTAATGCTTACACCCACTATTGAGCTATTACCCAAGTGTTTGAGCCATTGTCCAAAAGATCTTTCTATTTATGGCATAAAGGCACCATTGTTATTCTTGAAAAGAAAGCCTTTTGGTGCAAAGTTTGTCTTAAGCCCATACCTTGCTTGTTGCTGATTATAATCCACCATAAATCATGGAAAGTAGCTCCTCTATACCAGCAACTTTGGTACTTCATCTTGGGACTATGAAGTACATAACATAGTTTTATCTTTGTAATCCAACCAAACCATAACATGTTGTCTTGCAAACCTAATCAGCTCATATGCACAAACCTCTTGCCTATAAATAGAAGAAGCATTTGCAAGAGAAAGTTTCCATAAAAATAGAAGGATAAACTAACACTCAAAGTCATTTTGGCTGTCAAAAAACCAGATTTGTCCACAAAACCTCCATTTTCGAGCTTTGAAGTCCAAATCTTTGAATCTCATACCTTGCAAGTTTCCTCCAAACAAACCATCCAAACACTTCACATACACCATATAGAAGTTGTTAAAACATAAGAATAACTTCTGTAACATCACCATCACCATCTTCCAAAATAAAAAACATACATTACAACTTGACTTGGTTGGAGCGGTTCAACCATTTTCAGCATACAAAGAAGGTTGGAGCTACTTCAAGAAGGTTCAAAGGAGCTCTATCAATCACCACTTTGCACCCAAAAACATTCGTACGTGTTTTAAAGCTTCTGCTTCGAGAGGTAAACTTTCTCAAATTGTGATATCATTGTTCATACACCATTTGCCTTTGCGCTCAAAAGATATAACAAGACAGATCAAAGAGAAAAAACTAGCAAAAAAGCTAGACCAGAGGCTGACACGGGTGCCCGTGTCACACGACACGGCTCGTGTCAGCTTAGTTGGGTTAAAAACATAAAAAAATGCAGGGACAGGGGATGACATGGGTGCCCGTGTCAAACGACACGGCCCGTGTCAGTGTTACTGGTTCAGACACGAGCAAAAAAAAAGATGGACAGGGGCTGACACGGGAGCCCGTGTCACGTGACACGACCGTGTGAGATTGGCTTGAACCAAAAGAGTGCAGAGAAGTCATGGATAGGTCCTGACACGGGTGCCCGTGTCCACTGACACGGCCCGTGTTAGCTCAGACACCAATTTTCTTAATTTTTGAGATTTTTTTAGTTTATTTTGGACATATTGCATTGTTTGGAAATTACCTAACACTATAAAACCTTTATTTTCAAATGAAACCTCAAAAACATTTTTCAAAACAATTAGTTTTTTTAGAGTTAACTTAGACTTAGGTTTTTCTTCAATGAAATTAATTACAAAACCTTTTCTATAAAAAACCCTAAAAAACAATTTCTATCACTTTACATCTTCTTGCATATTTTACTATTTTTACATTATAAATTATGTAATTGTCAAAGCCTTGTAATAGTAATTAGGGTTTAATTTACTTGTCATCCCCATTTGTAAACTTATATACCCCATCCCCCTATTGATGTAATAGCGTAGTAATTTTACTTTCCGTAATTTATCGCTTTCATATCAATGCTAGTAAATTAGGGTTTGCATGGGAAGACTAAAATCAACAATTAGTAAACTCTAATTCAAGATAAACAATGCATGTAATTCAAACACACTTGCACCCCTAGGGTTAATTCATTTGTTGCCTTACAAAAATGGTCATGTTATGCATGTGGGATGTCTTAGCAAAAACAATAAAAAAAATACAAGATTATAGTCCCTCGATGACGCTTTAAATGTTGCCTTTCAATTGATCTTAGTCCCTCAAAGAGAAATGCTAAGATATCTCACAACATTGTTATCATGACTATACGATGACCCATGCCCGCCCCTTTACATCCAAAGATAAAGTTTCTTACCAATCAAATGGTAAGATAGCAATATCAAAGGAGGAGAGAAACAAAAAAAAAGACTTTTGAGTAGGTAGATTATTCCTAGTTGCTTGCTCACTTTCAAAACAAACATCCTTGCTTATTTTCAAAAACAAACACCAACACTTTCAAAACAAATACTTTCAAAACATTTTCCAAACATGAAATATTTTCAAAAAAAGTCCAACACTTTGTATATGTTCTTACGAACGAGAACCATTACAAAGTTTTCCTAAACGAAGGCGCCTTTTCAAAATACTTTTAAAACCACCACAAATCATATTTTCAAACAAAAGCAAGTGATCTAGCAAGCAACTAAGAGCCCATAGATAACTATGGATGAAAAGGGTGCTAATACCTTCCCTTTTCATAATCTACCCCCCGAACTCAAGAAATAATCTCAAAGGTATTTCCTGTTCTTTTCAGCCTTTCCTTTTGGATAAAAGAAAAGTCGGTGGCGACTCTTGCTAACCGCAACATTTGCAATCAAACGCAAAACATCCCAAGTCAGTTTTCCCACCATATTACAGAACTGATGACTCTGCTGGGGAAAATACTTAAAAGTGGGGTTACCTTAGGGCTAGACCACCTTTATTTTCTTTCATTGTTTGACTTGTTTGCTTTACATTTTAGTTCCTTGTTTGAGCTTATTCTAATCCTCTGCCCGGATTTGGGGATACCTTATAGGTAAGTAGCAATACGTTGTTGAAATTGTGCGGGATATACCGACATGGTCTAAGAAATATCTATGTTAGTGTGACATATTAGTGGGTACCAGTAGCCCTTGAGTAGTCAAGGAGAATACGGGGCCGCTGTGTGATGTCATGAAGCACTAACTGACTTTTAGAACCTTTACTTGACCAACTTGGGCATTAGGACGTAGTGAGATAACCGACTTTGGTGCAGTCCGAAGTTGGTTGATACTCGATACTACATTCATTGAGGTTTGACTTTTCGGGATATTTCGGTCGCCGTAAAAGAGGCTTGCGCTGAAACAATGCTCGGGAAGACAGATCAGTGATATTGAGATCCCTTAGAACCCGGTTACTATTTCTAGGACATGTTTGAGCCAACTAAACTTTAAGAGGGTACTTACCTATGAGACTCCATGCAAGCCTAAACCTAAGGACTTGTTTGTATATACTTATTTGTACATGACATCATAAACATCATAAAATCATACTCATTCTCACTAACCATTTCAAAGATTTTTGGGATTTATCTTTGTTCTGTTTTGTAGGACATGACTTCTATCCGCAGGAATACTATCCAATTCAATCTCGTAAGAATTCCTCCTCAACTCGAAGATTTAACATCAAGGGTTCTTGAGAATTCTCCAATAACCAAAAGACATGGTCGCCTCCTAAGCTTGGTTACCTCTAACACTGATGAAGATATGATGAAGGTGTTGTTCCAATTCTTTGATCCTCTACACCATTGCTTCACTTTCCCCGATTATCAGCTTGTACCAACTTTGGAAGAATTCTCCCAACTCTTGAGGATTCCCATTCTCAATCAACTACCCTTCAACGGTACAAAAAGAGATCTAAAACCTGAAGAGATTTCCCAAGCATTACACTTGCAACAATCTGATATCATAACTAATTGGGAAACAAGGAGTGGTGTCAAAGGATTCTTAGCCAAGTTCTTATTTGAGAAAGATCAAGATTGTTGGAACTCTTTGGAATTACAAGCTTTTGAAGAAATCTTGGCCCTTCTCATCTATGGGTTGGTTTTGTTTCCAAATACTAACCAACTCATAGAAAACCTTCAGCCCATATTCAGAATACCGGCAACCTTCTTCTTTTTCTTCTTCTCTTTCAGGATAAGGGCTTTCAGATCCTTCTACCCTTTTTCCAGACTGATGAACATTTGTTGGAATTGGGCGTTATGTGCCTGCAGGTCCTTAATGCTTTGTTCGGAAGACATTTCTGCTGAAATACACAATGAAGGGGATGAGAAACCTGTAATGGTACCTGTAATGATGTGTATGATAATGGTATGCGTATGCAATCCTTTCAAAGACTTCGGGAAATTTAAATTTGCAAACCAAAATAAACAAAACTTTATTAGCTGAATTTGAAGGTTCAAAATGCCTTTTAGGCATTACAATTAAAAATAAATCTAAAACTAGAAAATAAGATCAAAAGTCCCATGGATGCTTTCTCTTTGTGCCGAGATAATCATTGAGTCCCTTTTCTTCCTGCAACTACTTTGTGAGCTATAAAACCTTTCTCTCCTGAGCATGGAACTGATCCCTGTAAGTATCTTGCTCCTTCATCAACTAAATCCAAGACCTATGTAATTCTCCAAGATCAGTGAGCATATAAGGATAGAGAACTGTATAAGGAATACCCTCCTCTGTAGTGGGCTCCACAATCACTGGCAAAACAGCTACATAGGGCATCATAAGTTGCTGGGCACGAGCTCGTACCCATTGTAGGTAAGGTTCCATAGGAATGGAAGTCTTTGGCCCCAAAGCCTTGATGCCAGATCTGTTTACCATACCCCAATCTCATATGAACCTTCGGCGATACTCTTTAACATCATCCTCATAGTTGAATACAATGCCCTAGATAAGTAACTCATGGGGGCCATTCCTTCGAGCGTGACCAAATTGTTGCAGAGCTAAACAAGGATTGTAGGTTATACCCCCCTCTGATACCAAGCAATGGGACATTAGGGTACTCCCCGTAACGGTAAAAAATAGCAGTGTTTTCCATAACTCGAGAACACCAAAGAATATCCGTGTGAGCGAGCGACATTATCCTTTGCGACCAAACCAAACCATCTTCATTCTTCAGTATGGACTTAGGGAGGTGAGAAAAAACCACCTCGATAGTAATGGCATGCAGCATATAAGAATCCCTCTTCTCTTCATGGTACGAGTATGGAGAGTGTGCAAAATATCTCCGAGCAAAGTAGGCACCGGGTTACGAGAGAGAAAGATCTTGATAGCATTCACATCTACGAATGAGTTCGGATTAGGGAAGAGAACTAAACCATAGATAAGAAGAGCCAAGACCTCCTCAAAAGCCTGAAAATCCATATCATCCCAAAACAGCTGGGCCTTGTCTATCAGAAACTTAGCTAGAAAAATTTTGACTCCGCTTCTAGTTTCCTAATTGGATACCACGTCGGCCCGTTTCAGATGTAAAGCTGAGGCAATGACTTCTGGCTTAAGAACTTCTTCTATACCTGTGAAAGGTAACTGCTCAAGAATGGGTATATTCAATAGTTGAGAGAATCCTTCCAAGGTAGGCACCAACTGATAGTCTGGAAAGGTGAAGCAGTGGTGCTTGGGATCGAAGAACTGAAAAAGTACACTCATCATCTTTTCATCAAAGTTTGAAGTAACCAAGTTGAGAAGTTGACCATGTCTCTTAGTGAACGCAGAAGTTTCAGAAACCCTTGATTCTAGCTCTTTGAGTTGGGAAGGTATCTTCACAAAGCTGATTCAGATATTGTTTCTACGAACGAAAGCCAAGATCTGCAAAATAGAGCAAAGATCAATTCCCTTGGTCTTTGAAATGGTTAGTGCAATGGATGCCATGTTATGATGCATGATGTTATGATAAACCACATGTATAGCACACACAGTCAAGTCACACCAAGTCCTTAGGTTTAAGGCTTGCGTGAGGTTAAAGGTAGTACCCTCTTGAAGTTTAGTTGGTTTTAAACCTGTCTTAAAAAGTAACCGGGTTCTAGAGGATCTCAATATCACTGACCATCCTTTATCGGGCATTGTTTCAGCTCAATCAATCTTTTCTTGCGACCAAAATATCCCAAAAGTCTGGTCTCAATGAGTGTAGCATCGAGTATCAACCAGTTCTCAGCTCTACACCGAGGCCGGCTATCTCACTACTTTCTAATGGCCAAGTTTGTTCAACTAAGGTTCTAAGGTCCGTTGGTGCTTCACGACACCATGCGGCGGCCCCGTATTCTCCTTGTTTCCCCACTAAGGATGTCGGTTCCAACCAAAGTGCCACACCAACACAGCCATCGCTTAAACCATATCGGTCTATGCCGTACAGTCTCAACGATCTATTGCTATTTACCTAATGAGTGCCCCCAGATCCGGGTGTAGGACCTATAGTAACTCCTAACAAACCCTTAAAAGTAAAGCAATCAAGACAATCAAGAGAAGCAATTTAATGACCTAGATCCTAAGGTATACCCCACTTATTTTCCCTAGCAGAGTCGCCAGTTCTGTGATACAGTGGCAGAACCGACTGTTATACTGGTTTGTGTTTTTTGTTCGCAAAATGTTGCGGTAAGCAAGAGTCGCCACCGACTTTTATTTCATCCAATCATGGAAAAGGAAAAAGAACAGAAAAAACCTTTTTTCGAGATATTCTGAGTACGAGGGGTAGATTATAGAAAGGGAAGGTGTTAGCACCCTTTCTATCCATAGTTATCTACGGGCTCTTAGGTACTTGCTCATTTTTTAAATTTCTTGTGTGTGTTTGTCTTGAAAATGCTTTTACTTCGTGATAACCCTTGTATCAGTCCTCAAGGATGTGATGAAGTTTGTTTGAAAATTTGTTTTAAAAGGTGTTTGTGTTAAAAGTTTTCATTGAGCAAGTACCTAAGATTCCACCTACTCGAAAAAAGGATTGTTCGTTCTATTTCCTTTAGACATCGCTATCCTACTATTAAGGAGTAGGTAGCACCATCGTTGAAGTTGTAAGGGACATTCGAAAGAGACAAGTACAACCACCAAAGCAATAGTTAGAAAACTTTAGTAGTAACCCTAGAGTCTTAAGATCTTTCCGAGGCAACATTTCCGAGGAAACATTTTAATCTTTTAGACTGGAGGGCGACCACTAAAATTTCCTATGCTTATGACTGTTTACCGAAGGCAACCGGAGTGAGGCAAACCTTAGGAGTGAACATGTGCATGTGAACTTTTTCAGTTATTTAGTCTTTGCATATTAGGTGATCTACCGTTTTAAATTTCAAGCATTCTTTTCATACAACCCTATTAGCATACATCTAGACAGTTGAATATTTGCGGGAATTAAAAATGCGAGAAAATAAACCTAGCTATTACAAGGCTTTGGGGAGGGGGATTAATTACATAACCCAAAGTGGGGGAAAAGAGGTAAATAAAAACCCTAATTTAAAGTTATTACATACCCTTAGCAGTTACAAAATAATGGCCAAAATAATTAACAAGCGCGCGGCGAATTAAATATAAGGACGGATGAAAAGATAACCTAAAACTCTAATTGAGAGAAAAAAGTGATTTTGTGGATTTTTATTTGAGAAAACATTTAAATTACAACTCAATTAAACCTAATTTCTAATTGTTTTTAAATTATGAAAGAAATTAAATTAACCTAATTTTCTAATTAAATAATTTCAAGAAAAATAAAATATTTTGTACAAAAAGATTTTGTATGTTTTTTTTGGTTTTTTTATCTTGAGAAAAGGAGAATAAATTGTAAAATTAAAACCTAGATTCTATTTGATTTTAAATGAAACAAAAATTAAATTTACCTAACTTACTAATTAAATTAAATAATTTATTCTTATTAAAAAAATGTTTTTTGTGGTTTTGTGATTTATTGATTTTATGATTTAAAAAAAAGTAATTAGTTTGATGAAAAATAATTAAACAAAACAATTAAAATAAAAGAAATAAATTGAGAAAAAAAGAATATGGGCTTGTGTTGAAGATTTGATTTGATCTTCATGGCATATGAAAACTTGCTATAATGAGCTAAATTATCCCTTTCTTATTCCAATTAGCCTTGATTTGAACTGATCATGATATCCTTGCATTATTTGATTGAGATCATGTCCAAAAATCAGATCACAACATATCTTTTCTATTATTCATCAATTATTTGATTTAATTGAAATTTTAATTAACAAAAAATCCAAATAAATTGAAAATTTAAGAAAATAACATGAGTTTGGATTTTTGGGTCGTGGACCCTGTTATAAGTGAGGTGCAATCATAAAATGCTAGACCCATTTGGTAAAAAAATGCACTTTTGAGCATATTTGACTTTTGGCAATTTTTGCAAAAAAGGTCAACTTTGACAAGGAATATCTCTTCCAATTTTAACCCTAGAGAGTAGTTATTGGACTTTTTATAAATCTTAGGATGTCCCCTAAGCAACCCTTTTGGTCTCATTTCAATTGGATCTTCCATGTTCATGTATGAAGCTTTGACCCAAAAGGTATTTTTGTTGACTTTTCAAAAGGACCTATAATGTAAAAATTCATATCTTTTGATGAGTGCATATTTTGGACTTGAGGGCTGAAGATGAATTGTAGGGAATTGCATCCTATTCAAGATGAGCCTTGTATGGAAAATGTATGATAAAGTATGAAGAAGTTATGCTTGGTCAAAGTTGGGTTGACTTTTCTTGCAAAACCCTAATTTAGCAACTTTTGGGTTTTGATGAATTTGGAGCATTCCTTGAAGAATCATGATCAACCCTTGATCAAATGATGGAAGTCACTTCAAAATGTTGATGTTGACCAAAAATCTTGAAGTTTGACTGTATGTGGGCCACAATTGACTTTTGACCTAATACAGTCGATTCTCAAGCATTTGAGCAATTGACTGAGCAAACTTCTTGTGCAAGGCATGAAACTTGACATGTAGAGTCTTGAGAACATATTAAGACCATGGAGAGCATATGAGGCCTTTGTGGTTCACCCATCTTGATGAAAATAGAAACCCTAATTTGAGGTACAATGCCTTAATGGACATGTATTGAGTAAAATGAGAGGGCAAATTTTGGGGTACAACAGCTGCCCCTGTTCAATCTTCTTAAACCTATGGATGTAGATTGGCTTGTCTGCCTTTCGTAATCTGAAGGTGGAAGATGATTGAACACTAAAGTGCCCAGAAATTTGCACTCGCATGAAGTGGCACTCGACTTGTGACATCGGGAATGGGCTTACATATGCCATTTAGAGGTTGATGATAGAAGATTTGTCGGAGATGGGCTTAAGGATGTCATCCTAGATGTGATGGAGAATTATAGGAGATGGGCTTAAAGATGCCATCTAGGGGGTGTTGATTTCCTGAGACATTCCTTCGATGAGAGTTCCTGTTACTGTTGTTGATGAGGAATCTGTTGAGGAACGTTGATGTCTGTCTCGAGAAATAGAGTTTTATGAGCTTCAATTGTCCGTTACTCTACTGGGGACATGTGAAACCAATCGTGTTTGATTAGGTCCCGGTCTTACAGTGTTGTGGACTGCTGTTTGGAGATAAGAGGGAAGGAACTCGGATAGTAGGGTTGCTTCGAAATGAAAGCCTAGATAGTAAGGTTGCTTTGATATGAAAAAGCCTGGATAGTAGGTGTGTTACGGTGGGAGAACTGACTTGGTCGTTTTGCGTTTTATCGCAAATGTTGCGGTTATCAAGAGTCGCCACCTACTTTTCTTTTATCCAAAAGGAAAGGTGAAAAAGCACAAAAAAGACCTTTGAGATTGTTCCTTGAGTTCAGAGGGTAGATTATGAAAAGGGAAGGTATTAGCACCCTTTTCATCCATGGTTTTCCATGGGCTCTTAGTTACTTGCTAGATCACTTGCTTTTTGTTTTGAAATTGTGCTTTGTGTGGTTTTTGAAAGTATTTTGTAAAAGAGGCCATTGTTTAGGCAACCTTTGTAATGATTCTCGTTCGTAAGAATATATATATAAAGGTGTTTGTCTTTTTGAAAATGTTTCAATGTTTGTAAAATGTTTTTGAAATGTGTGTGTTTATTTTGAAAGGATAGCAAGAATAGTGGTTTTGAAATGGAGCAAGTAACTAGAAGTAATCTACCTACTCAAATGTATTTCTTGTTCATTTTCTATTCCTTTGACATTGTTGTCTTACCATTGGTTTGGTAAGCAACCCTATCTTTGGATGTAAACGGGACGGGCGTGGGTCATCGTATAACCATGATTAGCAATGTTGCAAAGTATCTTAGCATTTTTTAGGGACCAAGATCATTTTGTAAGGCAACTTTGAATAGCGTCATCGAGGGACTATGATCTCATATTTGTTTGTTTTGCCAAGATACTTCACATGCGTAATATGGCCATTTTTGTATAAGGCAACCAAGTGGAGAAACCCTAAGGATGCTTGTGTGGAAGTGTGTTATTTTCATGCTTGATTTGTCTTGGATTAGAGTTTTCTATTTGCTTTGTTTTGATCTTGTCAAACAAACCCTAATTACTAGTATGGTATATAAAAGTGGTAAATTGCGTAATTTAAAGATCACTATGCTATTACAACATTTTTATGGGAGGGGGGAATACAAATTATGAATGGGGATTTGCAATAATGTAAATCTAATTAAGCTATTACAACCAAATCGAATTTGTACGGATATTGGAATAAACAAATACAATATGCAATATTATGTACATGCAAGAAAAAGATTTTGTTTTGTTTTTTTATGTGAAGAGGAATTTTGAGCTAAACCTAATAACTTGAGAAAAAGAAATTAATTCTTGAGAAACAAAAGTTAACCCTAATTTCTAATTTAAAAGAAAAAAGTTCTTATGTATTATTTTTTTGTGTATTTTTGTATTAAAATAATGAATAATATTTTATGAAAATATTTAGTTTTTATATGTCAAAATAAATATTTTCAAGTATGAATAAAAAGGGAATAGAAATAGTTAAACTAAATCTATTATATTTACAAGTTTATTTAAGAAAGAAATAATTAATATATAGTTTAATAAAAAAAATTTCTATGTGAAAATAAAATAAACAAAATGCAATATTTGTCAATTTTTATATTTTTCATGATTTTATGTATTAAAGAAAATATTTAATAAAACAAAAAAATAAAAAAAATAAATAATAAAGATTGGGCCAGGGGTGCTGTGAGGAGACAGAGAGTAGTATGTTAGAAAAAACACTAAGGCCCAAGGAAACAAGCCCACGCTGCCAGAAACAAAAAAAAAGCTGGAAAAAATGAGAAAAAATGTA
The DNA here is from genome assembly GCA_948472305.1 of Vicia faba. Classification (NCBI taxonomy): domain Eukaryota; kingdom Viridiplantae; phylum Streptophyta; class Magnoliopsida; order Fabales; family Fabaceae; genus Vicia; species Vicia faba. The sequence continues at coordinate 1,594,448,388 of OX451737.1, read as the reverse complement.
AAAGGTAGCGCCAGGGTTCGAACCCACGACCTGTTCATTACCAGCGTGCTACCTTGCCATTGGGGTGGCTGTACATCCGTTAGCTTATATGAAACAAGAAAAACATAACATAAAACGCTTCCTTGGCCCTGTACTTCGTCTTCTTCCTCTAGCTAGCCGGACCTCCTGTAACTCTTTCATCTCTCAACAAAAATGGAAATGAATAACATGAATGTTATAGCATTTTGTCCCACGATTCTAACCATATGCATAACTAAAAATATAAGTCCAAGATTAAAGAGAATTTTAATGGCCCTAATTATTAACCTGATTTTTTCAGAAACTTCAAGTTCAAAATTCTCTCAACTCAGGCCAAATAAATACAAGTTATAGATATGTACAGCTTCGTAGCAATGATATCTACATTGTTTATTCACAAATTGTGGTCAATGGATGCCTGTATGAAGAGATAAAAGTTGGAGTTTTTACCTCTTTCAGTTGAGATCATGAATAGAGTTTGAGTGAGATTTATGAAGGCCTGAAGATTTCTTGAGCTTGCTTGAACCTCCCTGTGTGTGTTCCAATCCTTACCTTGCTTTGAAAGTGTCTGAAACTCTCTATCCAAGTCAACCTGCAAGCTTGAAAAACAAAAATGGCAGATGAAGAAGGAGGAGTTACAGTGCAGGGATGATGGTCTGGATCACTTAGATATGAAGTAGGTAAAGTGTTTGGATGATTAAAACTTGAAACGCACGAGCCAATTTGTGGATTTCTATGCTTATGCCCAAACTGCAAGTTTTTGACAGGTTTTTGGTGAGAGGGAGTGTTTGAGTGCTTCAGCCCTTGAGCAATCGTTTTTCTAAGTTGTAATAGGTTTTTGTATTAGTATGGAGAAAGTTTCAAGTCAGTTCCACAACAGATCTTTGAGTTGTAGCCTTTTTGCATACTTTCTTGTTTTTGAAGCAAAGTGAAGGGACAAGTCTCCACATGCTTGTACTGGCCTGCTTGGAGTTGGTATAAGCTCTATACAAGTTGCTTTAGGTCTGTAGGACTTGTGTGTGCAGAGAAGACAGGTTCAATGCTCAAGAAATGGAAAGTTACAAAAGTGAAGCTTTTCCAAAATGGCAATGACAACTTTGTGCCATTTATGGAATTAAAGCTTGGACAAAGACCTTTGGGCTTGAATTAAGGCTTTTTCAACTGAGTAAGAATTAAATTATGAAGTGATAAACAAGTTTGGGACCTGTAAAGCAAGAATTAGGCAGCATAGGTTCTGATTTGAATTTTGTTCTTCATGAAATGGCTTGAAAACAAAGTGAGAAATTGTCAACTTCATCTCTTCGATTCTCCCTACTCAAAAATGATCTTAAGGAGTTCTTGCACATTTTGGAAAGCTTGCAATGTTCTCTATAACTCATCTTTGAAATGCATTTCAAGATTCCTCTTGGAACTAGGTGAAAAGTTGCCATGAAGTTGGGTCAAAATCTTGCCTAAATTAGGGTAAAATTTCACTAAGTTATTTTAGTTCATGGGCATGTATTCATAAAATTATATCTTTAGATCCAAGCATCTTTATGGAAAAATGTGTGAAGAAAAGTTATATATTTCATGGAGATCTACAACTTTTATGTTGGGAATTTCCTTTGAATCATCTTGTATCATGGTGAAAAAATGGCTTAAAGTTGAGAAAAAATAAGAAATTTTCTATACTTGGAAAATTTTCTAAGTTAAGAAAATTTCAAATTTTAAAACCAAATCTTCAATATTTGATTCCTTTATGAAAAAGTTTCACATTTTGACATGTTTTTATGAATTGTGATCCCTGGCACTTGATTTTGACCAAAAAGTCAAAGTTTGACTTTTCAGTATACAGATGACTTTTGATTAGTTGACTGCAAATTTCATCTGTCTATCCAATGGATTTGCAATATTTTGAACCATGTAATTGGGTAAATATGATACAAATGAACCCTTGAAATCATGCTTCAAAACAATTGGTCATTTTCTAGGTTAAAAATCAGAAATTGCCCTTCCTCAGTCAAAACCCTAATTTTGACCATTTTGCCCTTTTGATGATTTGATCAAATTTCTTGAGGAATTGTGATCCAAACTTGATCAAATGATAAATATGAGTCTAAAATGTTGATGTGGATAAAAAATTATGAAGTTTGACTGTAAATTGGCCATGGTTGACTTTTTCCCTAATACAACTGATTTTTAGGTCAACTGTCCAATTGACTGATCAAAAATATGGTTCAAAGCATGAAACTTGTCATGAGTAATCTTAGGGGTCCACAATGATGTTTGAAAGTCATATGAAGCATTGATAGTCCAAAAATCCTTGTGCAATCTCAAACCCTAATTCTGGGTCATCAGTGCATGATGAGATGTCTTGAGCTGATCAAACCCTAATCCAGTCTTGAGTCAAAGAGATCTTGTGAGAATAATCTTGATAAATGAGAGGGAAAATTTTGGAGTACAAAAGCTTCCCTTGTTCAATCTTCTTAAACCTGAAGAGTTAGATTGGCGAGCTTTGCCATTCGTGACTCGAAGGTGAAAGATGATTGGACACTAGAGTGCCCATAAATTTGCACTCGATGATGTGATGATAGAAGGAATGGGCTTACAGATGCCATTTGGAGAAGTGATAGAATCCTGATGGAGATGGGCTTGTAGATGCCATCCAAAAATGTTTGTTGAGTTGTAAGTTGTAAGCTGAAAGAATGAGTATCAGAAAGGAGTCTGTGTCTCGAGCGTGTCTGAACTGTATCTGAAAGTTGATTTTGACTAAGTACCAAAATAGCATCCGTGTTTGGAGCGCATCCGTACTGTATCTGGGGACTGAAAATGAATGAGTATCGGAATGGAATCCGTGTCTGGAGCGTATTCGTACTGTATCTGAAAGTTGAATCTGAATGATTATCATAATGCCATCCGTGTCTGGAGCGTATATGTACTGTATCTGAAGTCTGAATATGAATGAGTATTAGAATGGTGTCTGTGTCTGGAGCGTATCCGTACTGTATCTGAAAGTTGAATCTGAATGAGTATCAGAATGGCATCCGTTTCTGGAGCGTATATGCATTGTGTCTAAAAGGTTGTATCTGAATGAGTATCAGAATGACATCCGTATCTGGAGCGTATCTGCACTGTATCTGATTGCATATTGTTAATGGTAGTTGTTAATCTTATCCTGAAAAAGGTAAAATGTTAGCTGAAACACAAAGTTATATTGCATGAAATGTATGATACAATGTATTTGCTTTATCAATGTTTATGATATGTGGATGTAATGTATGCGCATGTAAGTTGATTTGTTGTATTGCTGTTTGATTGAGGAAAATAAATCCTTGAACGCTGCGGAGGATATGTTGAATTTTCATGTCTTGAAGTTGAAGTACTGACGAACTCTTTTTGAGAGAAAATAAATTCCGCTGTGAGGGCAATTCCATGTACTTCTTGTAAGATCCTCTTGGGGAATCCTGAAAATTTTGATGATTTCTACTAGGGATTAATAATGTGAAATTTTGTTCCGCTGGGGATCTAAATGACGTACTGCGGGGATTGCTTATGGAATAGCCTAGAGACATTTTCTTGTCCTTTCAACCTATCAGTAATTGTCTTTCTCATTTTATTTATTTTTAAACAGTAATCATGTTCAAATGCATAGGTTCATCAATGAATCATTGGACGTTTTTGCAAATAAAACACAAGTGTAAAAAAAAAGACAAATAGTTTTCTGTATTTTCAAAGGGGTGTCTTTGTATTGATTTTGAATAAGTATTTTGTACAAAGGAAACAAACATTCTAGTAAGAGAATGGTGCCATAAAACAAGAAAAATTTATACAAAGAAAGACAACTATGTGTAATAATCCCATGGGGTTCCCATTCTGTTATAGCCTTCATATCTCCGAATATCTTGTCTATTTGTTGCTTCGTCCGAAGATGATTGAATTGATCAGAAACTCTGAGTTTGTCAGTGGAATCCAAAGGTTGTCTGTCAAGTGATCCGACGGGACATAGTCATACACTTTAATTCCCTAACTTATGCCTGGACCGCCCTTTCGGGTTTTCAGTCCACCGGGAAACCCTTTTTTGCCCAAGTCGCCCTTTCGGGTTTTCAACTTACCGGGTGTACAGATTTTTTTATTTTTATCCCTAATTTTTGCCCGAACCTTTTTGGTTCGCCGGGATGCCCTTGTTTTGCCTAGGTGTGTCAACCTAGCGGGTCTCTTATGCGTAGTATCTTTTGACTATGTCCGCGTTCGCAGGGTGTGGCAGGTCGTCTCCATTCATAGTGGTCAAGATCATTGCCCCACCAGAGAAAATGTTCTTGATTACAAATGGTCCTTCATAGGTAGGAGTCCATTTGCCCCTGGGATCACTTTGTGGCAGGATGATACGTTTGATCACTAGATCCCCAACTTGATATACTTGGCGCCTGACTTTCTTGTTGAAAGCCTTGATCATCCATTTTTGATACATTTGACCATGGCAAACAGTAGTAAGTCTTTTTTCATCAATTAAGTTCAGTTGATCAAGTCAAGTTTGGATCCAATCGTCTTCATTCAAACCTGCATCCTTCATGATCCTCAAAGAGGGGATTTGGACCTCAATAGGAAAAATAGCTTCCATTCCATATACCAAAGAATAGGGTGTTGCCCCAGTTGATGTGCGAGCCGTGGTACGATACCCGTGGAGAGCGAATGGTAGCATCTCATGCCAGTCCTTGTAGGTGACTGTCATCTTTTGTATGATTTTTTTTTTATGTTTTTATTTGCAGCTTCAACAGCACCATTCATCTTGGGCCGATAGGGAGAAGAATTGTGATGCTGAATTTTGAATTGCTCGCACAAGGTGGTGATCATAGTGTTGTTAAGATTTGTACCATTGTCGGTGATGATCCTTTCTGGGATACCGTACCGGCAAATGAGATTTTGCTTGATGAAGCGGGCAACAACATTCTTGGTAACGGACGCGAAGGAAGTTGCTTCAACCCACTTGGTAAAATAGTCAATGGCCACTAGGATGAAGCGATGTCCATTGGAGGATGTAGGCTTAATCTCCCCAATCATATCAATTCCCCATATAGAAAAGGGCCAAGAAGCCGTTAAGACATTTAGAGGAACTGGAGGTACGTGCACCTTGTCAGCATAAATTTGACTCTTATGACAAGTCTGAGAGTGCTGATAGCAATTTGCTTCCATATTAGACCAATAATAGCCTGCCCGTAGGATTTTCATCGCCATCGTATGCCCACTGGAGTGGGTGCCAAAAGTACCTTCGTGTAATTCAGCCATGATCTTTTCCTCTTCAACCTTATCCATACACCGAAGCAGAATGGAGTCATGATTACGTTTGTACAGGATGCCATTACTCAGGAAGAACTTAGCAGAGAATCTCCTCAAGAACTTCTTATCATTGATTGAAGCTCCTTCTGGATATTCTTGAGCCTCGAGATACTTCTTGACTTCATGAAACCAAGGCTAGTCCACTACCTCTTTAGTATTAATCTCGTGACAGTGTGTTGGTTCATCCATTCGCTCGATGGTGATCTGGGGAGCCTCGTTATCCCAATTAAGTTTAAACATAGATGACATTGTGGCTAGAGCGTCTGCTAGCTGATTTTCTTCTCGCGGGAAATGCTCGAAGGTAATCTTCTCGAAATGTGGTAGCAATGTCAAAACATGTTCTTTGTAAGGGATAAGGTTTGGGTGCTTAGTGTCCCATTCCCCTTTGATCTGACTGATGACCAAAGTTGAATCTCCAAACACGTCTAAGGATTTGATTCCCAAGTCTATGGCAGCTCTGAGACCAAATATGCATGCTTCGTATTCCGCCATGTTGTTCGTACAATTGAAGCAAATTCTGGCAGTAAAGGGAGTATGACACCCTTCCGGAGATATGAGTATAGTGCTGATACCATTACCTAGTGCATTAGATTCCCCATCAAAGAACAGGGTCCATCGGGATCCTTGTTCAGGTCTGTCATATGGTCTGATTTCTTCAAAGTTGTCTAATTTCATGATATCTTCATCCGGGAATTCAAACTTCATGGACTGATAGTCTTCTACAGCTTGTTGAGCAAGGTTATCAGCCAATACACTGCCCTTTATAGCTTTCTGGGTAGTATACTATATGTCATATTCTATTAGGATCATCTGCCATCTAGCTATCCTCCCAGACAGAGCAGGCTTTTCGAAGATGTATTTTATCGGATCCATCTTAAATATTAACAAGGTAGTATGAGTCAGCATATACTGTCTTAGCCGGTGAGCAGCCCATGCCAGAGCGCATCAAGTTTTCTCGAGCAGTGAATATATGGTTTCACAGTCGGTAAAATTTTTGCTCAGGTAGTAAAAAGCATGCTCTTTTCGGCCAGACTCGTCATGCTGCCCCAATACACACCCCATTGAGTTTTCTAAAATGGTCAGATACATGATCAGTGGTCTTCCTTTGACTGGTGGCATCAAAATAGGAGGCTCTTGTAAGTACTCTTTGATCTTGTCAAAAGCAATCTGGAATTCATCATTCCATCTGACTACTTGATCTTTCTTCAATAGTTTGAAGATTGGCTCACAAGTAGCTGTTAGGTGAGAAATGAATATGGAAATATAGTTCAGGCGTCCTAAGAATCCTCTGACTTCCTTCTCTGTACAAGGAGAAGGCATTTCTTGTATTGCTTTAACCTTGGCAGGATCGACCTCAATGCCTTTGTTACTGACGAAAAAACCTAAAAGTTTACCGGACCGTACTCCGAATGTGCACTTGTTCGGGTTCAACCTTAGCTTGTACTTCTTCAACCTTTTAAACAACTTTTGCAAGTGATCAAGGTGCTCTTCTTTCTTTTTCGATCGGGCTATCATATCGTCTATGTAGACCTCTATTTCATGATGTATCATGTCATGAAACAAAGCTACCATGGCGCGCTGATAGGTTGCCCCAACATTCTTCAGTCCGAATGGCATCACTTTGTAGCAGAACGTGCCCCATTGTGTCACAAATGTAGTTTTCTCCATGTCCTCAGGTGCCATTTTGATTTGGTTGTAACCTGAGAATCCGTCCATGAAGGAAAACACTTTGTGTTGGGCTGTATTGTCAACCAGGATATCTATGTGGGGGAGTGGAAAATCATCTTTAGGGTTGGCCCTATTCAAATCTCTATAGTCCACACACATTCGTACTTTGCCGTCCTTTTTAGGCACGGGAACAATGTTGGCAACCCATTGGGATAGGAAGTGGCAGCCAAGAATCCAGCATTGAATTGTTTCATGACTTCCGCTTTGATCTTCTCTGACATGTCAGGTCTCATGCGGCGGACTTTTTGTTTTACTGGTGGACATTCTTCTCTTGTTGGCAGACGATGTACCACGATGTCTGTATCGAATCCCGACATGTCTTCGTATGACCAGGCAAAGATCTCAACATAATCATGCAACAGCTGAAGCAGACGCTCCTTAACACTGGACTCCAGATTAGCACCCACCTTGACCTCTTTTTTATCCTCCTCGGTACCCAAGTTGATTGTATCCATCGATTCCTCATGAGGCTGAATAGCTCTTTCCTCTTGTTGTAGTAGCCTGGCCAGTTCCCCTGGTACTTCACAATCTTCCTCACCTTCGTCTTCAGCTTGGTAGATTAGATCCTCAGAGTTATAAAAGGCCATAGAAGTATCGTTACCCATGGGATCCAGAATGGAGGGGTTCCTGCATTTGTGAGTGTGGGTGTGTGTAAAGGTATAGCCATCCTTAAAAATAAAATTTAAAGGAAAAACAATGAGCACAAAAAGTTTGTATGTGAAAAACGTCCATGATTCATTGAATGTCATATGAAGATGAAATAAAAACCCTTACAAATGGACCATTGTGCCTCGGGCAAGACACAAGGTTTTAAATGTGTGAATTGTTTGTGAATATCACAAGTCCAACAGAAATGTAAAGATAAATTACTGAGGGATGAAAGTTATTGGGACAAAGTCTTTGGCTTCCCAATTGCGAAGTCCTTCGTTGATAGTAGGAAAGATACAATTCTCCAAGATGCAATCCTCTTCACCATCTTCCACCGCATTGACCTCTCAGTTGCTAATCTTCAAGGGTGTCCCTCCAGCACGGGCACGGTGCACAGCCTTCTGAGCACTTGAAATGAACCCTAAACCAAACTTATCATATTTATATGGAATATCTGGAAGTTTCCCCCAGATGGTGCATCCTCCTTCCTCTACTATTGCTTTGGTGTCCTTTAGAGATGACATCCGGAGCGGAAGTCTCGTAATCTTGGGAATCTGGGATACAGTCTTGGTTACTGCTACCTCTTGGGGAACCTCTTGGAAATGTTGAAAATGAGTTTCAATGAACTCGCCGTCCAATTCCACATACCGGAAGGAATTGAGGTGGCTAATCATATACTCTTCCTCTCCGTGGACAGTGATAATCTTTCCCTGGACCGGATATTTCAGCATCTGGTGCAGTGTAGAGGTGACAGCATCGGCATTATGGATCCACGGTCGTCCTAGCAGACAGGAGTAAGAGGGGTGGATGTCCATTACATAGAAGGTTGAGTTGAAAGTTTGAGTCCCAACCTTTATGGGGATATCCACTTCCCCGTGCACTATCCTCTTGGAGCCATCAAATGCTCTCACGACTATGTTACTTGGTTTCAACATTAGTCCTTCGCAGTCCAATCAGTCGAGAGCTTTCTTCGGTAAAACATTCAAAGATGAACCTGTTTCCACCAAGACATGGGCCAGAGTTGTTCCTCTATATTCCACAGAGACATGCAATGCCTCGTTGTGCTTTCTTCCCCTTGGTGTCAGATCAGCATCTGAGAAGCCTAGGCCATTATCCGCCGTCAAACTGGCCACACAATCTTGAAATTGGTCAGCAGACGTCTCTTGAGGCACATGGGCTGTCTTTAGGAACTTCACCAGGGCTTTCGCATATGCCTCGGAGCACAGTAACAATGCCAACATGGATATTTTGGAGGGAGCTTGCCCCAACTGTTCAACTACGTCGTAGTCGCTCTTCTTTATTATTCTCAGGATCTCCTCCATTTCCTTCCTGGAGGTTTCGGGGATAGTCAGTGGTTGAGCCTTCGTCTGGACAGGCTCTTCTTGAATACTTTTTCCTCGAGTTTCAGCAGTAGAAGTGTTGGTAGGGATAACAGCAGGGGTTGTGTCGTTTTTGTCAATAGGAGCACTTTCAGATATGATTATTGGTATAGAAGTAACCTTTGGAGCAGCCACGGGTCCAAAAACTGCCTTTGGGGGGGCAATTTCTGAAGAGAAGATTTTACTGCTTCGGGTAATCTATTGGTTCCGGCAATATTGCTAATGTCGGAGTCTTCTTCTTCGGAGCTCATCTCTTCGGCGGCTAGCCTATCTTATTTGATGCCATGGTAGTAGATGTCCCCACCGTAATTCCACGGCACCGTTTTGTCTAATTCATACGGGACTAGCCCAGGCATTGTGATTATAAGAGGAGTAGTTTTTGGAACCAATGTAATCCTAACGGGTCTTTTAGGGACCCTGGAAGAATTGGCGGAGATGGTGATGATTGAAACGTCTTCGATAGGAACAGGTAAAACAGGAGTACTTTCAAACAGAATCTCTTGGTTGTCTATCAAGCGTTAAATGTCTGTTTTCAACAGAAGGCAATCAATTGGTGAGGATAAGCAAAGATGGCAGTCTTCATTACAACTCAAGAATACACCAGCTTTCAACAAGTTTATCTTAATGATCGGGAGTGGAGTCAAGAGTTCATCAACTGTGGTAACAAACAAATCTTTTTCAACAACATTAGTGTGGTGACCATGTCTAGGCATAGGAGCAGAAATGACGTTTAGCTTCTGTGATCGGTGGAAATAGAACTGACTGTTTAAAGCTGGTTCGTGAAATGTCGCAGAAGCAAGAGTCGCCACCGTCTTTTATTTTCTCCAATATGGACAGGACAAAAGCACAGCAAAATTCCTTATGAGAACGTTTCGGTTCGGGAGGTAGATTTATAGAAAGGGAAGGTGTTAGCACCCTTTCTATCCATGGTTATCCATGGGCTCTTAGATACTTGCTCTCATGTTTTCAAAGTGTTTGCTTTTCAAAATGTGAGTGGGTCTGAAAAAGTTTCATTGAAAGATTTCTGAATGACTCTTGTATCTGTCCTCAAGAGTGTTTGAAAAATTTGTTTTGAAAGCTTTTGAAAGTGTCAGTGTGAAAAGATTTTTGATTTGTTTTTGAATAGAGCAAGTATCCATGAGTCATCTACCTACCCTAAGGAATTAGGCTGTGTAAAAGTCCTTAAGATAGTGCCATCCCACCATTGAGAGGTAGGTAGCACCACCGTTGGAGGTGTTCGGGTCAATTAGATTGTAGGGACAGTGTGGTCACTGAAGCAATAGTAGGACACCTTAGAAGTAACCCTAATGTCCTAGATCCTTTTTAATCCGAGGCAACCATTTCGAGGCAACTGTTTCGAGGCAACTGGATCCTGGACATAAGAGCGACCGCTAAAACGTCTTATACTTGACGACCACGTTTCGAAGGCAACGAGTGAGGCGTACCCTAGAAGTGGTGTGTGTATTGTGTGTTTTTTTCATGTTATGTTTTATCTTTGATAATGCATTGTGAGCTACGAGTTATTTTTAATTACCATACATTCTTTCATGCAATTTAGAATTTAAGAGTGCGGAAAGTAAAATACGGAAAGATAAAAGCTACGCTATTACAAGGCGCGGGTCTATACATCGCCAAAATACAAAGACCCGTTTTTGATAAAGATGCGAAAAGTAAAAAAAAACAGTAAACCTAATTACTATTACATCCTTGAACAGTTACATAATAATCAAAAGAAAATAATGCGTGAAAAGAATAAATTGGAACGTCTGAGGGTTTTGACCCTTTGCTTGAAATTAAATTAAATTAGGACCTAATTATTATTTAATTAAAGAAAAGAAAGTGTGTTTTTTATGTTTTTGTATTTAATGAAATAAAGAAAATAAAATCAAGACAAAACCCTAATTCTAAGTTTATTTTAATTATTAATGAAAATATTAAAGTTAACCTAATTTAAGCTAATTAATTAATTTACATGTTATTTACAAAAATAATGGTAATTAATAATAATAATAATAAATAATGATGAAAATAATTAATAAAAAAAAGAATCAAAACCTAATTCTATAGAATTTTATTTATTAAGAAAAAGATTGAATTTTAAACCTAAATTAACCTAGATTAGTTATTAGAGTTTATTTACAAAAATAAATTAGTGGGGGAATTAATAATTAAATATATTTTTTATTTTGATTTTCTGTTTTTATTATGGAAAAAAAATTATTTTATGGTGAATTAATAAAAATAATTGAAACAATTAAAAGAATTGGAAAAAGAAAAGAAAATGAAATAAAATTATGCAAAGCAAACCACGGGGGTGTCTGGCCCAAATGGAGGTTTTTGAAGCAACTCAGGCCCATTAGACAAGGCAGGCCTCTTTGACTTTTCAGATTGGGTGCACGCTCATTGACTGAAGCATACCATGGACTTCATTCTGTGGCCCTTGGATTGTTGATGAAGACCATCTGGCAAGCTATGCGTGAAGGTGCATGATGGACCATTGAATCGTTGCTGCATTGGAATGGGTTAAGACAAAAATCAACAATTATATGGGGGGACCTGGGAATCGAACACAGGTCCCTATGCTTGCAAGACACGTCCTCCACCATCTGAGCTACCAAGCGCATTTGTTATATGAATGGACAACAAATATAATATAGAAAAAAAAGCCAGTTATGCTGAAACATTAAAAAACGCGCTAAGATTTGAATGCTCCAGTCACATAATGCCACGCGTGCTTTCTTCTTTGTTTTCACCTGCAACATGAATAAGATAGCGGGGGTTTTAAACCCCCACAAAGCAAAAGTCCAGAAAATAGCGATTAGAGTTGTAAACCATATAAAAAAAGCACGAGGGTCTCAATGGATTCGTCTTGTTGCAACGAATTCGTCCATACAGGTTTGGAGGTCCAATTTTACCATACAACGAAAGCCCCAATATGGAAGCTCTGAAACCCTAATATTCTTCAATGGTGGATTTCGATTTAGGAAGATTTAGCACAATTAAACTATATCAAAAGCTTCAGGAAGGTGTCAGCAACATAAATCAATGATCAAAACATAACAATGATGCATAGAAATTAGAATTCGATTATGGAAATATTTGTTAAAATCGTGACTCTGTTCTACCGTTTCCTTGGGTATGAGAGCTTGTTCTTGATGATAGTAGCTTCCTGAAGACTCAGGCAATGTGATTGAATCCTTTTTAGGCTTTGAAACATGTTGCAAGTATGAAATCAATTTCACAAATTTCTTTAGTTTTTTGCAATTTGGTTATGGAATATTAGCAGCTTTCACGTGTGTCCAGCCTCAGGGTTTCACTTAGCATATGTATGTGAACGAATTTAGGTCAAAACCTTGGCCCAAAAGTCCATGAATTAATGTTTCAAATCCTTGATTTTCAATTATGTGATTTTCAATCTTTTTCCATGAAAACCTTGCCAATTATGGAAGATCTTGTCCCCTTGAGTGATGCACGAAATCTTTAGCATGTGTGGAGTGTATTTGCTTCATAAAAAGATTTGCCAACCATGCTTTGATATTTTTCTACAATTAAAACCAATTAAATGAATTAATAATAATAAAAATTCAATTAATTAATTACAAATAAGAAAATAAATCATTTTAAGCTCAATGGGTCGTGCATAGGCTTTGGGTAAAGATTCAAGAAAGAATTTGAGGCCCATTAGCAAAATTGAAGTGTTTTAGGCAAAGTTGACTTTTGAAAGTTCCCAAATATTTCCCAACTTCTCCAATGCATATCTTGCTCAATTTTGAAGCTATGAACATGTTCTTGGACATTTTGGAAAGGTCTTGAAGTCCTCTAACCAATGCCTTTGGTCCCATGTCATTTTGATTTACCAATGTCAAGTTATGGTCTTTGACTTAAAGTGCCTTTTTGTTGACTTTTGAAAATGACCTATAATGTTAAAATTGATAACTTTTTGTGAGAGCATTTCTTGGACTTGGAGTGTGAAGATGAGTTGTAGGAAATGTCATCCCCTTAAAAATGAGCTTTGGATGGGATTTTTCTGATGAACCATGAAGAAGTTATTCCTTGGTCAATTTGCAGTTGACTTTTCAGTTGTCCAAAAATAGAAACGTTTGCATCTTGAGACTTTTTGAGCCATGCTTGTGGAATCATGATCAAGAATTGATCAAATGATGATTGTGGCTTCAAAATAAGATGTTGACCAAAAATTTTGACTTTTGACTGTCAAATGACCATTTTGCCCCTGCAGTTGACTGTGGAGCATTTAGGGCTTTTGACTGTGCAATTTGATGCTGTGAGTCTTGAACCTTGACATATGGATGCTTGACAATGTATGTAGGCATATGGGACTTGATTGGACCCTTGGAAACCTCAATTTCTTTGCAAGAACCAAAACCCTAATTTTGACTGTGTTAGGAGGATGGTTTGACTGTGCAGCCCTTGAGTAGACCTGAGATGATGCTTGCCAAATCTTGGAGAATATGGGAGGGCAAATTTTGGGGTACAACAGTTGCCCCTATTCAATCTTCTTAGACCTGAGGATGTAGATTAGCTGGCGTGCCTTTCGTAATCTGAAGGTGGAAGATGATTGAACACTAGAGTGCCCAGAAATTTGCACTCACATAGTAGAGTATTAGCAGTGTGATGTAGGGAATGGACTTACAGATGCCATTTGGAGAGATGATGGATAGGAGGATGGGCTTATAGATGCCATCTGGAGCTGTAACAGAATCTTGTCGGGAATGGGCTTATGGATGCCATTTGGAGATTGTTGGTATGTGGATGGGCTTATAGATGCCATTTAGGTGTTGATCGCGTAAGAGATTCCTTAGCAAGAACTTGCGTACCTGAGAAAAAAATGATTACCTGGCCTGTTGCAGGGGTTGATCTTCAAACTCTTCATGTAGATGTGCCCTGGCTGGATACAGGAATCGAATATGGGATTAGTCGTCAACAGATACACCCTGGCAGGATACAGGAATCGAATCTTCAAACTCTTCAGACGTGCCCTGGCAGGATACAGGAATCGGATCTTCAAACTCTTCAGACGTGCCCTGGCAGGATACAGGAATCGAGTCCGGAAAATAGTCGTCAACAGATACACCCTGGCAGGATACATGAATCGGATCTTCAAACTCTTCAGACGTGCCCTGGCAGGATACAGGAATCGAGTCCGGAAAATAGTCGTCAACAGATACACCCTGGCAGGATACAGGAATCGGATCTTCAAACTCTTCAGACGTGCCCTGGCAGGATATAGGAATCGAGTCCGGAAAATAGTCGTCAACAGATACACCCTGGCAGGATACAAGAATCAGATCTTCAAACTCTTCAGACGTGCCCTGGCAGGATACAGGAATCGAGTCCAGAAAATAGTCGTCAACAGATACACCCTGGCAGGATACAGGAATCGGATATTCAAACTCTTCAGACGTGCCCTGGCAGGATACAGGAATCGAGTCCGGAAAATAGTCGTCAACAGATACACCCTGGCAGGATACATGAATCAGATCTTCAAACTCTTCAGACGTGCCCTGGCAGGATACATGAATCGATTCCGGAAAATAGTCGTCAACAGATACACCCTAGCAGGATACAGGAATCAGATCTTCAAACTCTTCAGACGTGCCCTGGCAGGATACAGGAATCGAGTCCGGAAAATAGTCGTCAACAGATACACCCTGGCAGGATACAGGAATCAAATCTTCAAACTCTTCAGACGTGCCCTGGCAGGATACAGGAATCGAGTCCGGGAAATAGTCGTCAACAGATACACCCTGACAGGATACAGGAATCGGATCTTCAAACTCTTCAGACGTGCCCTGGCAGGATACAGGAATCGAGTCCGGAAAATAGTCGTCAACAAATACACCCTGGCAGGATACACGAATCGGATCTTCAAACTCTTCAGACGTGCCCTGGCAGGATACAGGAATCGAGTCCGGAAAATAGTCGTCAACAGATACACCCTGGAAGGATACAGGAATCAGATCTTCAAACTCTTCAGACGTGCCCTGGCAGGATACAGGAATCGAGTCCGGAAAATAGTCGTCAACAGATACACCCTGGCAGGATACAGGAATCGGATCTTCAAACTCTTCATACGTGCCCTGGCAGGATACAGGAATCGAGTCCAGAAAATAGTCGCTCACAGATGTGCCCTGGCTAGCTACAGGTATCGAATCTGGAATTGTGATAGTTGATAGTAATCATCTTTGTATTATCCTTTGTCCTGAAAAGACAAAACGTTAGTTGTATGCAATGACATGATGTATGAGATGCATGGTGTCATGATGTTCTCAAAATAAATGAGATTGTGTGATATGATGCGTATGTGCATGCTATAATGTATGAAGATGTGATGTTTATGACTGTATTTTTGTCTAGGAAAATAAATCCTTGACGGATGCCGGGAAGTCAAATCCTGGGCTGATGTTTGAGGAGAAGAGTTCTTCGTTTCCGCTGGGGATGATGGTTGCAAGAATAACCTGTAGGAGGAGATGACTCTGTTGAGGAATAAACTTGTTGGAGAGATTACTCTGCGGGGAATTACTATGTGGGAAGAGAGGTACTTTGCTGAGATGTTGATGATAACTCCGCTGGGGATACCATTGTTGAGCTCTGTTGAGGATTTGATGAACTCCGCTGGGGATAGGAAGAACTTCGCCGAGGATGATCTTTCCGTGGCAATTGGCTGAGGATAACCCAGTTATATCCTGGTGGGGAATTAACCTTTGAATAAAGCCGGGGGAGCGTTCGCACTCTGCATGTGATAAGCTTCCAGAATCTACTGGGGATAAGCTTCCTGAATCTACTGGGGAGATTGATTGAACTCTCATGGGGAAACTTTTCAGATTGGACTGAGGAATGGCTCCACTGGGTGTATGGATTCCGCCGGGGAACAATCTTAGATCAAGATTGTCAGGGATGCTTATTAGGAATGTCTGTATACTCCGTTGGGGAATGTTGAGATCTTCGGGGGGTAATCCACCTCCTTGAGGCTGACTGAGGATAACTCTGCTCGGGGAGAGTGTTGTTAATTTGCTGGAGATACGGTGCCTTGTTAGGGTTGATGGGAGACCAACTGCTTGGGGAGAATTGTTGATTCTTGTCTTACTCGGTGGGGAGTGAAGGTATCTGGGCTACGTTCTTCAACCGAACTTACCTTGGTACCTTGGTGGACAGAGCAACTAGATCGCTTAGACGACTCATTATTGCCCCTGTTTCTGATGTTACCTGTAATTAATCCTTTGTTTCATATTCAAATATTTATGAGTTAGCAATTAGTGTCAAATGCATATATCACAATTGAACATTGGACGTTCTTTACAAAACAAAACAGAAAAAGGAGAAAACAATTGGCAATTGGTCTGAAAAGTGAATTTGTATTGATTTTTGAATTTTCCTGTAAATAGGCGTTTATGTACAAGAGGCTGACGTCCTAGTAAGAGAACGCCGCCGAACAACAGAGTTTATACAATTTTTTTGTGAAAAAGGAAAACAAAACAGCTATGTGAAAAGATAATCCCACTGGGTTCCAACTTTGCTATCGCCTTTATATCTTCGAGCGTCTCATCACTTGGCTGCTTAGTTGAAGATGAAGCTGACTGATCGATGCCGTCTGAACCTGATGTTGATACCGGATTCTGGATGCAAGGTGATTCAATGAGACATAGTATTACGCTTTAATCCCTAACTTTTGCCTGGACCGCCCTTTCGGGTTTTTAGTCCACCGGGATACCCATTTTTGCCCAAGCCGCCTTTTCAGGTTTTCGACTTGTCGGGTGTACAGATTTTTTCATTTCATCCCTTATTTTTGCCCGAACCCTTTTGATTCGCCGGGAAGCCCTAATTTTTGCCTAGGTGTGTCAACCTAGCGGGTCTTTTATCATGCGTAGTATCTTTTTACTATGTCTGCATTGGCGGGGTGAGGAAGGTCGTCACCATCCATATTGGTTAGAATTATGGCTCCTCCTGAGAACACATGTTTAACCACAAATGGCCCTTCGTACGTAGGGGTCCATTTTCCCCTGGGATCACTCTGAGGAAGGATGATGCGCTTGATTACCAGGTCCCCAACTTGATACTCTTGTGGTCTGACTTTCTTGTTAAATGCCCTGATCATCCGTTTTTGATACGTTTGACCATGACAAATAGCAGTGAGTCTCTTTTCGTTAATTAGGTACAACTGATCAAGTCGAGTCTGGATCCAGTCATCTTCGCTCAAGCCTGCATCCTTCATTATCCGGAGAGAGGGTATATGGACTTCAATCGGCAAGACTGCTTCCATGCCATAGACCAAGGAAAACGGAGTTGCCCCGGTTGACGTTCTTGCTGAGGTACGGTACCCATGAAGAGCAAACGGTAACATCTCGTGCCAATCTTTATAGGTCACTGTCATCTTCTGCACAATCTTTTTGATATTCTTATTTGCTGCTTCTACAGCCCCGTTCATCTTCGGCCGGTAAGGAGAAGAGTTGTGGTGCTGTATCTTGAATTGCTCGTAGAGCTCAGTGATCATCTTGTTATTAAGATTGGTACCATTGTC
Organism: Vicia faba; assembly: GCA_948472305.1. NCBI lineage: Eukaryota > Viridiplantae > Streptophyta > Magnoliopsida > Fabales > Fabaceae > Vicia > Vicia faba. The sequence continues at coordinate 1,594,430,766 of OX451737.1, read as the reverse complement.
CGTAATGATCCATTCCGGGACGCCGTATCGACAGATCAGGTTGTGCCGAATGAACCGTGCCACGACATTCTTGGTTACCGTAGCATAGGAAGTTGCTTCAACCCACTTTGTAAAGTAATCAATTGCTACCAGGATGAAGCGATGCCCGTTGGATGCCGTAGGTTTGATCTCGCCGATCATGTCAATGCCCCACATTGCAAAAGGCCAAGGTGCAGTCAAGACATTCAGAGGGACTGGAGGAACGTGCACCTTATCAGCATATATCTGGCATTTATGACTTGTCCGAGAATGTTGGTAACAATCAGCTTCCATTGTGGACCAGAAATATCCTGCCCGAAGGATTTTCTTTGACATAGTATGTCCACTGGAGTGTGTTCTGAAGGTACCTTCATGCAGTTCTGCCATGATCCTTTCTACTTCAGTCTTATCCACACAACGCAGTAAGGTTGAATCATGGTTTCGCTTGTATAGAATGCCATTGCTGAGGAAGAACTTTGCAGCGAACCTTCTCAGAAACTTTTTGTCATTGATGGATGCACCCTCGGGGTATTCTTGAGCTTCCAGATGCCTCTTCACCTCATGATACCAAGGTTTCTCAGTTACCTCTTCAGCCTCAAGATCACAACAATACGCGGGTTCATCCAGTTTCCAGATAATGATCCGGGGAGCTTCGTTATCCCATTTGACTTTGAACATGGAAGACATCGTAGCTAACGCGTCCTCCAGCTGATTATCCTCTCTTGGGAAGTGTTCAAAAGTTATCTCTGTGAAGTGGGGGATCAACGTCAACACACACTCTTTGTAAGGAATAAGATTTGGGTGTTTCGTATCCCACTCGCCTTTGATCTGATTGATCACGAGAGTGGAATCTCCGAAGACATTCAGAAACTTGATCCTTAAGTCAATCGCAGCTTGAAGACCCATGATGCATGCCTCATACTCCTCCATGTTGTTGGTGCAGTTGAAACATAGCCGGGCAGTAAGCGGAGTATGAGTGCCTTGAGGGGATATGATCACAGCGCCGATACCATTACCCAAAGCGTTGGAGGCTCCGTCAAAGTGCATAGACCATCGGGATCCTTCCTCAGGTCCTTCATCCGGTCCAGGTACTTCACAATCAGTTACTACCATGATGTTCTCGTCTGGAAACTCAAAGTTCATTGATTGATAGTCGTCCACTGCCTGGTTTGCCAAATGGTCTGCCAACACACTTCCCTTGATTTCCTTCTGAAGCATGTACTGGATGTCGTATTCTGTCAAGATCATCTGCCATCTTGCTATTCTTCCAGACAGAGCAGGCTTTTCGAATATGTACTTTATTGGATCCATTTTTGAAATCAACAGAGTAGTGTGAGCCAGCATATACTGTCTCAGTCGGCGAGCAGCCCATACCAAAGCGCAGCAAGTTTTCTCGAGCAGTGAGTATCGGGTCTCACAGTCGGTAAACTTTTTGCTAAGGTAATAAATGGCGTGCTCTTTTCGGCCAGACTCGTCATGCTGCCCCAGCACACACCCCATTGAGTTGTCAAGTATTGTCAAGTATAGTATTAGAGGTCTCCCTTCAACTGGTGGCATAAGAATGGGTGGTTCTTGGAGATACTCTTTGATTCTGTCGAAAGCGGCCTGACATTCATTGTTCCAACGTACTACTTGATCTTTCTTCAACAGCTTGAAGATTGGTTCACAGGTAGCAGTTAGATGCGAGATGAATCGGGCAATGTAATTCAGACGTCCTAGAAAGCCTCTGACCTCTTTCTCTGTCTTGGGAACTGGCATCTCTTGTATGGCTTTAACCTTGGCAGGTTCCACTTAAATACATTTGTCGCTCACGACGAGGCCTAGCAACTTTCAAGATCTTACCCCAAATGTGCATTTGTTTGGGTTCAACCTCAGCTTGTACAACTTCAGACGGTCAAACAGCTTCTGTAGGTGATCAAGGTGTTCCTCCTCAGTTTGGGACCTTGCAATCATATCATCGATGTACACTTCAATCTCATGGTGGATCATGTCATGAAATAAAGCAACCATGGCTCGTTGGTAGGTTGCCCCAACATTTTGCAACCCAAAAGGCATGACCTTGTAGCAGAAGGTGCCCCACTAAGTAACAAAGGTAGTCTTTTCCATATCTTCAGGAGCCATCTTGATCTGATTATAACCTGAAAAAGCATCCATGAAGGAGAACACCTTGTGCTGAGCAGTATTGTCAACCAGAACGTCGATGTGAGGCAGAGGGAAATCATCTTTAGGGCTGGCCCTGTTCAAATCCCTGTAGTCAACACACATTCTGACCTTACCATCTTTCTTCGGCACTGGAACCACATTGGCAACCCACTGAGGGTAAGAAGTCACTGCTAGAAACCCGACATCGAATTGTTTCATAACCTCAGCTTTGATCTTTTCGGACATCTCTGGACGCATACGGCGGACCTTTTGCTTTACCGGAGGGCATTCTTCCTTGGTAGGCAAGTGATGGACCACAATGTCGGTATCCAACCCAGGCATGTCTTCGTAAGACCAGGCGAAGATCTCCACATAATCATGCAACATCTGAATCAACCGCTGTTTCACGCTGAGCTCCAGATTGGCACCAATCTTGACTTCCTTTCTATCTGTCTCAGTACCCAGATTTACCATTTCCACTGGCTCTTCATGTGGCTGAATGTCCCTCTCTTCCTGGAGTAACAGTCTTGCAAGCTCACCAGGCACTTCGCAATCATCTTCACCTTCGTCTTCGGCTAAGTTGATCGGATTTTCGAAGTCATAACTGGAAGTGGCAGAGTCGTTACCAGTGAGATCCATAGTGGATTGAAACCTGTATAAGTGAGTGTGTGTAAATATAGCTGTTTTGCAATATATAAAGAAAGAAAGAAAGGGAGCACAAGATTTGAAATGCGAAAAACGTCCAATGTTTTTATTCATGATATATGGAAATGACAAGTAATAAGCCCTCATAAATGAAACCACGGTGCCCCGGGTAAGACACCGGGCCATAAAGTTTCAAATTATTGTTCGTTACAAATTTAAAAACAAAGGAATTCATTACTGAGTGACAAAAGTAACAGGCATGGAGTCCTTGGTGAAGTAGTGAAAAACACAAGAAGGGGGGGGGGGGGGGGGGGGGGGTTGAATTGTGAAACTGAAATCTAATGCACTGAATAAGATATTTTTATCCTGGTTCGTTTGATCTCAAACTACTCCAGTCCACCCGTCAAGGTGATTTCTCCTCTCTCCAACGAGGTCTTAATCCACTATATTCAACTGAATATTACAGACTGCTTTAACAACTGCTAAAGCCTTCTTGATCCAAACCACAACCCGGTTTGTCAAGGAAACACTTTCTTACAAAGAAATCAAATCTAAGTGTGTGAATGTTTTCTACAAAACTGTATCACAACTGTGATGTATACACAACTTAAAGCTTAGAAACTAGATTGCTAAACAATGATAGAATATCAGAATGCGTAGTGTTTAGCAAAACTGAGAGAAGGAAGATTTTGATCAGCTTTTATGCGTGTAGAGATTTGGAGAGCATTAGCCATTTCAATCTTCAAAGTCTTGTTTATATAGCACTGAGATGTTGAACGTTGGATGCAATATTCTTGATTCAATGCTATTAACAAACTTTCTTTATCGAGCAGATCTTGTCTGGAATGAGGCCGTTGGTATTAATTTGCTTTCAATGCACAGTACCGTTGCTTACTTAATGCAAGTTCTGGCTTGGCTCATTCTGACTCTGCTTAGCTGCTGATGAACTGTTGTGTTTCTTTATCAGAGTGTTGAGCGCAGTCTTGTTCATCAGGCTTCAGCATATACGTGAGTTGATCATCTGATTCTGACATTCTGATATGGCAACTTCTGATGCTGGTGTCAAGAACCAAATTCTGATGCTGATTAGATGTGATCTTGCTTATATCAATCAGAGTATCTGCAAGTCAGAACATAGTCATTTTAGGCAGCAGATAGTTCATACATGAATCTTATAAATAATATATCTTTTCACTTTGTTATCATCAAAACTTAAATATAGGGTAGTAGATTCAAACTTTGTTCTAACAATCTCCCCCTTTTTGATGATGACAAAAACTAGATATTTTTAAATGAAAATAACGTGAAAAGGTATCAGAGATATGCATCAGAGTAAGAAGTAAAAAGGATAAGGAGTAAAAGGATATCAGAGTTGAGAGATACTCCCCCTGAGTTTATTACTTCCCTTTGATTACACGTGTTCTTCAGGATCAGATCTTTTTGCCTTTCTTTGAACATCAGAGTATCAGAGTCTTTGACTATCAGAAGCTTTAGATCAGCATGTCAGAGCAGAGCTTCAGAGCTTTTCTTGTCAGAGCTTTGCCTTGGATCAGAGTATCAGAGCGTATCAGAGCTTCATAGTGATCAGAGCTTCATATGATCAGAGCTTCTAGTCTTCAGAGTGTCCAGGAGCTTCCTTGTACCTGTAGACTTTAAGCAAAATAGAAAAAAACATTTTCAAGTAATAGAGTTAGAATGTTTGAGAATTTCTGTCTAGTTAGCCGTTATTGTTTAAAATATCATTCTTGTTCTCCCCCTTTTTGTCAGCAATCAAAAAGTGTAGGTGAGTGCTAAAACAATTTAAGATCAGAAAAACTAGTCATATTAAAAGGTTCAGAATCAAAACATGAAAATAGTACAAAACATAAGCAGAAAGTACATCAGGAAATCAAAGAAAACATGAAAAAGACATGAATGAAAAAAGACTAAGGTTGAGGAGGCAAGCGTGTGAACAGGTTCTCCAGCATGGCTTGGATCTTTTCAGCAGTCTCATTCTGCTTGTGCACCATACTGACAACAGTGTCAATCTTGCTATCCTGCACATCCATTCTTTCTTTCATTTTCTGGTCGCTTTCATCCATCCGCTGCTGCAGACGCATGTCATTCAGCCTTAGTTCTTCCAGAGTCTGCCTGTCCAAGGCAGCTTGAGAAGCATCAGAAGCAGGAAGCTTCTGAGAGCTTTCAGCAACATCTTCTGCTTGACTTTCTTCAACTTGAATGGTCTTGTCTTCTTCTGGTTGCACCTTTGAAGCTAGCTGTTTCTCAGACCAAGGTTCACTATCCAGAGGGAGCACGTCTTCTTTCAGAAGCTGACTTCCAACTTCATTCAGAAGCTTGCTGAAATTCTGTTGTGCCTGCTCATAGTTGATATCCTGCAACTTGAGGGCTTCAGCACGTACCCAAAGTCTGAATTGTGACCAGAGCTGATCAGAAGCAGCTGGGTCAATTATTCCAGGACAGACTTGCTTCAAAGAAGCAATCCATTGCTGCACACCTGTTTCAAAATTCATAATACCAGAGCCAGCATCTGGTTGTTTTGGTTTAGGGATGGCTATTTTATGTTTCATATCAGCAAGACGGTCAAGACTGGTTAAGTCTATGAAAGTCCTGCTTGGGTTTTCAGAGGTTTGCTTGGCAGCAGTTTGTTTTGGAGAGGGAGTTTCAGAATCAGAAATTATGATTGGACTTGGTGGTGTTTTGGGAGTATTTGGTGCTGTAGATTCTGATGAGGATGGCAATTGTGCCAAGGTGATTGTTGTTCCACCTGGCAGGTGGATTGCCAAAGGTGATGGTTGAGGTGAATGAGGTTCAGATGGTTGAGGAGAAGGAGTTTCAGAGTGATGAAACTCTGGTTGAGGTGATGGTGGATTAATTTCTGGTTGAGGAGAGGGAGACGGAATTGCTGGTTGAGGAGAAGTTGTTGGAATTTCTGGTTGTTCAGGGATTAGGGGTTCTTCTGGAATTGGTGAGAGTGGTTGTTGTTGTTCTGGTTCTTCAGCAGATTGCTGTTGTTCTGGTTGTGGAGGAGGGACAATTTGTGGTTCAGAGTTTGGTTGATCAAAAGTGTGTTGATCAATATCAGACAGCACTTTGTCAATTGCTGATGTTGTTGAGATTGTTGGTTTGGGATGTTTGGTTCTGGGTCTTCTGAGTTTTAATGCCTCAGAAGGGTCCTCTTCTGGTACAGTTTCATCTATGGTAGGGATGGGAATTGAGATTCTATGAGAGGTTTGAGGAGGAATAGATGCTGGAATAGTAGAAGAATTTAAAACAGAAGCAGCAGATGAATTACCTCTTTTCTTGGGTGTCTGCTGGGATGATCCTTCTGAAGGTGCCTTCCTCTTCTTCGTCTTCTTCAGAGTCACTTCTTGCTGAGGTTGATGCAGAGCTTTGATAATCAGATTTGGATCTGTACCATCTGCCTTGCACGCATCCAAGTATCTGAGAACCACCTCTGGTTTGGATTCTATCTCAGAAAATAAAGGAAAGTCACTCAGAGGAACTCTTCTGCTGGTGATATCAGCAATAGGAGTAGCTCTGGGTTCCTTCTGGATATTTTCTATCAACTTCATCTTCTTCAAGTTCTTTGCATTCAGAGGTTTCCCAACTGTTGGTTCAATAGTGCTTAGCTCTTGAGCTTCTATCAGATGCTCTATCAGCCTATTCTCTGTCAGAATATCTGATATAAACCTTCCAAAGGGTATCCAATCCCTCTTGGTTCTTTCTTCTTCCCTGGTTTCCTTCACACTTGTTCTGAGGTGGTTGAACAGAAAATGAGCCAGATTGATTTTTACCTTCTGATCAATAAAGTAGATCAGAAACTGCTGATCCACATTTATGTAATCAGGTGAACTGGTTGGTTTCCTATGGTTGAAGCACCCCAGAATTATCTTAGCCCAAGCTCTGTAGTGATCCTTCAGATCTTTGATCTTGCTGCTAGGCACCCCATGAGTGAAAATCCTTGCAGCTATCACACCCACATCAGCACATCTTTCAGCCATGTCCACACAATGGACGCCACCGCCACTGTAACCGATTAGCCTTACAATGTGATCCTCAGTGATCACAATCTTCTTCCCCATAACAAAGGATGTGACTAGATGCGTTGAAGCCTTGGCGTGAATCCAGAATTCCTTGACTAGCATAGGGAATGTTGGTCCAACCAACCTGTCAAAATACCTTTCCCACTTCTGTGCCCTAACTTCTTCAGTTAGGTCAAAACCGTTCTCCTTCAAGCTTCCAAAATCAATGATTAATTCAGAAAGCACTTCAAGATTCTTCACAGGAGTGAGGAGTGTTCTGAATGGCACTTGATATTGCTCAGATGATGCTTTCTTCTGAGGACCTGCAGAAGCACTGCTGGAGGTTGCCGTGTTCACACTAAAAAGGTTTTGAGAAGAAACTGAGGAAAAAGGGTTTTGCAAGAGATGAACACAGAAATATGCAGAGAATGCTTGAGTATTAGTGAGAAAACGTAAAGAATAAGAATGAGAGATTAATGTGTTTAAATAGAGTTTCAAAATATTTTGAAAAGATAAACGTTTTTAAGAAAGAGAAAAATCATGATTGCATTTTAAAAGCATGATTACTTTTCATTAAATGCTTGCTGATTTTGGGGGATTTGAGAAATATACTTAAAAACGGTTACCAGACATGTGTCTCAATGCACCCAATCAGCGCTTTGCCTTCTCAGAAGCGTGCACGCGTTCTGCTTCAGAGATATGCTGATGATTGGATGACACTTGTTTGATGTAGTGATCAGCACGTCTGTCTTTGAGCTTAGACTCTCAGATCTTTAGACTTGCATCTGATACAATCTGCATGTTCTATCTTTCTGAAAGAAGATTGATCAGAAGTTCACAGTAAAACAATTACATTCTGAAGGTAAATATATGGAATTAAAACACTTTCATTCTGGACAAACTTTCATGCTGAGATGTTTCATAATGAAATTAAACCTATCTTCTGAAAGGGTTTTAGTAAAGATATCAGCCCATTGATGGTCTGTATCTATAAATTTTAAGTTTAAAATACCTTTCTGAATATAGTCCCTAATGAAGTGATGTTTTATTTCTATATGCTTAGCTCTAGAATGTAAAATGGGATTCTTACTTAAGCAAATAGCAGAAGTATTATCACAGAGTATAGGAATGTTACTCTCAAAAATCTGGAAGTCTTCAAGCTGACTTTTCATCCAGAGCATTTGTGTGTTACATCCTGCTGCTGCTATGTACTCAGCTTCTGTTGTTGATAGTGTAATTGTTGATTGCCTTTTGCTGGACCAAGAGATCATATTTTCTCCCAGAAACTGGCAGCTTCCAGAAGTACTTTTTCGTTCTACTCTGTCTCCAGCAAAATCAGCATCGCAGTAGCCTACTAAGCTGTAATCACTAGATTTTCTATAAAACAAACCCAGATTAGTAGTACCTTTCAGATACTTGAAAATTCGCTTAACAGCTGTTAAGTGAGATTCTCTAGGATCTGATTGGAATCTAGCACAGATACAAACACTGAATAATATGTCAGGTCTTGAAGCAGTCAGATAGAGGAGAGAACCAATCATACCTCTGTAGACTTTCTGTTCTACATTTTTGCTTACCTCTTCTCTTTCCAGAATGCACGTGGGATGCATTGGAATCTTTGATGGCTTACATTCTGAGAGGTCAAATTTCTTCAGAAGATCTCTGATGTATTTGCTCTGATGAATGTAAGTTCCCTCTGGAGTTTGATTGATCTGAATTCTTAGAAAGAATTTCAGTTCCCCCATGAGGCTCATCTCAAATTCTGCCTGCATACACTTAGCAAATTTTCTTCCAAGAGAAGGATTAGTAGAACCAAAAATAATATCATCAACATAAATTTGACAGACTAAGATGTCATTCTTAACTGATTTACAGAATAGAGTAGTGTCCACTTTCCCTCTGGTGAATTCATTTTCTAACAGAAAGTTACTTAGCCTTTCATACCAAGCTCTGGGAGCTTGTTTCAGACCATACAGTGACTTCTTTAGTTTGAAAACATGTTCTGGATGTATTGTATTTTCAAAACCAGGGGGTTGGTGTACATAAACTTCTTCTTCTATATAACCATTTAAGAATGCACTTTTGACATCCATCTGATACAGAGTGATGCCTCTATTAACAGCAAATGAAATTAAAACTCTGATAGATTCTAACCTGGCGACTGGGGCAAAGGTTTCTGTATAGTCTATCCCCTCTTGCTGACTATAACCTTGTGCAACCAGTCGTGCCTTGTTTTTGATGACTTCACCTTGTTCATTTAGCTTGTTTCTGAACACCCATCTTGTTCCAATGACGTTGAATCCTTTTGGTCTGGGAACGAGATCCCATACGTCGTTTTTGGTGAATTGATTCAGCTCTTTTTGCATTGCCAGAATCCAGTCATTATCCAGAAGTGCTTCATCAATAGAAGAAGGTTCAATCAGAGACACAAGTCCCATAAGAGTTTCTTCAGAGTTTCTGAAGCTTGCTCTTGTTCTGATTGGATCTTCCTTTCTTCCTAAGATAGTCTCTTCTGGGTGATCCAAGCTGCTTCTGGGTAATCTCTTCTGAGGTTGATCAGCAGCTGTTGTAGGATTGCTAGCAGTGCTCCTTTCAGACGTTGAAGGAATGTCTGTGTTGAGAGCTTCTGATGACTTGTCTTCAGAACCTGTAAACTCAATTTCTATACCTGCAAAAACTTCATTCTGCTTTGACTTTTCAGAGTCAAGCTTATCATCAAAACGAACACTGATTGATTCTTCCACAATCTGTGTTTCTGTATTGTATACTCTGTACCCTCTTGAGCGTTCAGAGTATCCTAACATAATACACTTCTGTGCTTTAGAGTCAAACTTGTTCAAATAATTTTTTGTATTTAATATAAAGCAAGTACATCCAAATGGATGAAAATATGAAATGTTGGGCTTTCTGTTCTTCCACAATTCATATGGAGTCTTTTCCAGAATAGGTCTTATTGAGATTCTATTCTGAATGTAGCACGCTGTGTTTATTGCTTCTGCCCAGAAGGTCTTAGCAACGTTTGTCTCATTGATCATGGTTCTGGCCATTTCTTGCAATGTTCTGTTCTTTCGTTCTACAACTCCATTTTGTTGGGGAGTTCTAGGACAAGAGAAATCATGCAGAATGCCTCTATCATTAAAGAATGACTCAAAATCTTTGTTTTCAAATTCTCCACCATGATCACTTCTGACTTTAACGATTCTAAGATCCTTTTCATTCTAAACTTGGTTACAGAAGGTAACAAACACAGAGTGTGACTCGTCCTTGTGTCTTAAGAACTTTACCCATGTCCATCTGCTATAGTCATCTACGATTACTAACCCATACTTCTTGTCACTGACTGAAGCAGTTTTGACTGGTCCAAATAAGTCAATGTGCAGAAGTTCTAATGGCTTAGAGGTAGAGACAACATTTTTGGATTTAAAAGAAGGTTTTGCAAATTTGCCTTTCTGACATGCTTCACACAGAGCATCTGAATTGAACTTCAAATTAGGAAGTCCTCTGACCAGATTGAGTTTGTTAATCTGAGATATTCTTCTCATACTAACATGCCCCAATCTTCTGTGCCAGATCCACTGCTCGTTGTTAACAGACAGAAGGCATTTTACATTCTGACTTTTTAGTTCAGAAAGTTTGATTTTGTAGATGTTGTTTTTCCTCTTACCATTAAACAGGATAGTCCCATCTTTCTGACTAACAGCTTTACATGATTTTTGATTAAAGATTATATCATAACCGTTATCACTTAATTGACTTATGGATAACATATTATGCATCAATCCATCTACTAGCAGAACATTATTAATAGAGGGAAGATTTCCATTACCTACAGTTCCAGAGCCAATTATCTTTCCCCTCTGATTGCCTCCAAAGCCAACGTGGCCTCCAGGCTTAAGTTCCAGGCTTTGGAACATATGCCTTCTTCCCGTCATGTGTCGTGAGCAGCCAGAGTCCAGGTACCATGACTGGTGTTTCTGACTTGCTGCTAAAGATATCTGCAACATGTATTATTTTATCCTTAGGTACCCAGATTTTCTTGGGTTCTGATTTGTTAGTTTTACCAAAACTCTGGTTGAATTTTGGTTTCACAGAGTGCTTACTGCTAGTGTATTTAATATCATGTGTGTGACCATATACAAAATGTGAATTCAGAGAAGTGTGTTTAATGGTTAAGTCCATGACATTCTTTGGTGTAGGAACCTTACCTTGGTATCCTATTCCTTTCCTGCCGTTTCTGCTAACTCCATAGATCATTGAAGCCATTTTGCTTCTATCTATGCTTTTAGCTAGGAACTTTTGGAAACTGTGATCATACTCCTTGATGATCTCATCAGCGTTGCTAGGAGTTTCAGAAATTGGTTCCTTATGAGAGTTTTGTAAAGTGTTTTCTAATTTTGAAATCTTATTTCTCAGCTCAGAGTTTTCCAATTTGAGACTCTCAGTCTTATTAGAGTCAGATTCAAGATTCCTTTTCAGGTCTCTGAATTTAGCTCTAATTTGCTGATAACGTTCCAGAATCTCATTAAGGCTTTCAGCAAGTTCAGCCTTTGTAAAGTTAACAGCAAAGTTAGGAAATACCTCTTCAGTATCTGATTCTGAGTCTGATTCAGAAGCTTCACTATCTTCTGAGATGTTAGCCATGAGAGCTATGTTTGCCCTCTCATCATCTGATTCTGAGTCAGCTTCAGACGAGTCAGAGTCATCCCATGTAGCCATGAGACTTTTCTTCTTCTCTCTTCCAAACTTCTTTTTGGGCTTTTCCCTCTGAAGCTTTGGGCAGTCACTCTTATAGTGTCCTTGCTCATTGCACTCATAGCAGATGATGTCCTTGGTGTTTGGCTTTTTGCTACTGGAGGAGCCTTCAGATCTTCTGTATCCAGAGGAAGAATCTGTCCTTCTGTATCTGGAAGAAGACTCGTTCTGATCAGATCTTCTGGGATTCCTGAACTTCCTTTGTCTTTGCTTCCACAGTTGATTTACTCTTCTGGAAAGGAGAGATAGTTTGTCTTCTTCTGATGAGGATCCATCAGATGTTTCTTCAACTGCCTGCAAAACTTTAGACTCAAATTTTTTGTTAGATTTTAATGCTAAAGGCTTACCTTGCTTCTGAGGCTCATCAGCTTCTAGCTCTATCTCATGACTTCTGAGGGAGCTGATAAGTTCCTCCAGAGTTATTTTGTTGAGATCTTTAGCTAGCTTCAGAGCTGTAACCATAGGTCTCCACTGCTTGGGTAAACTTCTGATGATTTTCTTGACATGGTCAGCAGTAGAGTATCCTTTGTCCAGAACTTTGAGACCAGCTACCAAAATCTGGAATCTAGAGAACATGGTTTCAATGGATTCAGATTCTTCCATTTTGAACGCCTCATACTTCTGAATGAGCGCTAGAGCTTTTGTTTCTTTGACCTGAACGTTGCCCTCATGCGTCATTCTGAGTGAGTCAAAAATATTCTTTGTTGTGTCTCTGTTGGAGATCTTTTCATACTCAGTATAGGAGATGGCGCTGAGGAGGATGGTTCTGGCCTTGTGGTGATTCTTGAAGTCACGCTTTTGTTGATCAAACATTGTTTTTCTATCAATCTTCTGACCGCTTGCATTCACAGGGTGCGTGTATCCATCTGTCACCATATCCCACAGATCAGCATCATGTGCCAGAAAGAAGCTTTCAATTCTGTCTTTCCAGTAATCAAAGTTTTCTCCATCAAAGACTGGAGGTTTGCCGCTGAATCTGTCTCTGTCCTCATTGTTGTCATTGCTGATGTGAGAATTGTTTCCTGCCATTGTGTTTTTCTGACGCTGGATCTTGTACTGACACGGTTAAGTGTTTTAGCTCAGAACCAGGTGATCTGATGCCAATTGAAGTAGTGAAAAACACAAGAAGGGGGGGTTGAATTGTGAAACTGAAATCTAATGCACTGAACAATATATTTTTATCCTGGTTCGTTTGATCTCAAACTACTCCAGTCCATCCATCAAGGTGATTTCGCCTCTCTCCAACGAGGTCTTAATCCACTATATTCAACTGAATATTACAGACTGCTTTAACAACTGCTAAAGCCTTCTTGATCCAAACCACAACCCGGTTTGTCAAGGAAACACTTTCTTACAAAGAAATCAAATCTAAGTGTGTGAATGTTTTCTACAAAACTGTATCACAACTGTGATGTATACACAAATTAAAGCTTAGAAACTAGATTGCTAAACAATGATAGAATATCAGAATGCGTAGTGTTTAGCAAAACTGAGAGAAGGAAGATTTTGATCAGCTTTTATGTGTGTAGAGATTTGGAGAGCATTAGCCATTTCAATCTTCAAAGTCTTGTTTATATAGCACTGAGATGTTGAACGTTGGATGCAATATTCTTGATTCAATGCTATTAACAAACTTTCCTTATCGAGCAGATCTTGTCTGGAATGAGGTCGTTGGTATTAATTTGCTTTCAATGCACAGTACCGTTGCTTACTTAATGCAAGTTCTGGCTTGGCTCATTCTGACTCTGCTTAGCTGCTGATGAACTGTTGTGTTTCTTTATCAGAGTGTTGAGCGCAGTCTTGTTCATCAGGCTTCAGCATATACGTGAGTTGATCATCTGATTCTGACATTCTGATATGGCAACTTCTGATGCTGGTGTCAAGAACCAAATTCTGATGCTTATTAGATGTGATCTTGCTTATATCAATCAGAGTATCTGCAAGTCAGAACATAGTAATTTTAGGCAGCAGATAGTTCATACATGAATCTTATAAATAATATATCTTTTCACTTTGTTATCATCAAAACTTAAATATAGGGTAGTAGATTCAAACTTTGTTCTAACACTTGGCAGTCCAGTTGCTTGGTCCACCGTTGGTTGTTGAGTAAATCCAGCTGTCAAACTCAGATTCTTCTACTTTGTCTTCATCCCAAATAGCATTTACTCCATGGTTAGGCATGAGAGCAGTCACTACATTAGGCTTCTCGGGCGCCTCGAACTGAACTTCTTTAGCATCAATAAGGTCTTGAACCTTATTCCTCAGAGCCCAACAATCATCAGTAGAATGCCCCGGGCTATCGGAGTGATAAGCACAGCTGGCGTTGGGATTATACTTCGGAGAGGTTGTGTTTACCACCTTCGGAGCTTCTCTGACGGTTACCAAGTTGGTCGATAGCAGTTGCGGCAAGATCTACGACAAAGTCATACTAAGACGAGTATATTCTCTTCTGGGTCTCTCACCCCTTGGTTGGTTAGGTTGCCGAGGAGCGGCAGCAGGCTTTGCAATTACCACCGCGTTGACAGCTTGGCGGCGTTCTGGTTTATTTTGCCTTCTGGTCCCATACACAACACTGGCCTCCTTCTTGAAAGGCTTCTTCTCAGAACTTGAGGACGCACCTTTCTGTATCTTCCCTGATTTCATCCCAGCTTCTATCCTCTCTCCAGTCAGAATGAGGTCTGTAAACCCTACAGAAGAATTACCAATGAGATGATCGAAGAACGGCCCAGATAGGGTCCCCAAGAACATGTCCACTAGTTCACGGTCGGTTAACGGCGGCTGCACCCTGCCAGCCAGGTCCCTCCACTTCTGCGCGTACTCTTTAAAACCTTCTCTCGATCCTAGCGACATACCCTGGAGTTGGGTACGTGTAGGAGCGAGGTCGGCATTATACTGACACTGCTTGTAAAAAGCAGTAGCCAAGTCCTCCCAGTTACGAACCTTGGTTCCATCCAGCTGATAGAACCATTCGAGATGAGTCCCTGAAAGACTCTCCTGGAAGAAATGGATCTATAAGTTTCTGTCCACAGTATATGGTTGGATCTTCCGCACATAAGATCTGAGATGTAGCTTAGGGCAGGACGCCCCGTCATACTTTGCGAAAGATGGTGCTTTGAACTTGTGTGGGATCACCACACCAGAAGATAGACCCAGGTCTCCAAAATCCAACCCAGGCACTTGTTGGATTTCCATGGCATTCAGGTGATCCTCTAACTGCTTGTACTTGTCTTCAGCTGGAGGGTACTGCTTCTCATTGAAATCCGTCTCATTGTCAGAGACCACAGGACTAGGAACCCTTCCCCCTTGGGGACTGCCTTTCCCTACAGAAGAACCAGCTTGATCAACCTCATTTTGCAGTGTGTTGCCAAACCTCCGGCCAGTGTTGAATAGTATAGTTCTCTTCTTCTTCTTCTTGACCAGCAGAGCCTTCAATTCCTCTTGACCTTGGGCTAAACTCATGATCAACTCTTGGAACTGGGCGTTCTGAGCCTGGAGGGCCTTGATGGATTGCTCGGTAGATGATTCAGGATTCATGATGGCTGCTGAAATAAACAGCGAAGAACATTAAGCAACCTGAAAAGAAGAGTACCTGTGATGCATATGATGAATGGAATGCGTATGATTTATGTTTTCAAAGACAATAGAGATTCAACTTTGTAAATAAAAAGGAACACACTTTATTAGATTTAAACTTTGGAATTTAAATTGTTCAACAGATTGCCCTTAGGCGTCTACATAAAATGGAAATACTGGAAAGGGAAATAACAAACTGTAAAAGAACATCCAAAGCTCATCATTGATCCCAGGTTCTCTTTTTCTCAGTACGGATGTAGTCATTCAAGGCCCGCTCGTTCTCCAACTGCTTTGTCAGCTTCTGGATCTTCAATTCCTGCTCGTTGAACTTTTCCTGATAAGAATCCCGTTCTTCTCGTAGTTGCGCCCAAGACCTCTTTAGTGTATCAACATCAGTAGGTATCTGAGGAGGGAGAACAGTTGGAGGAGCCCCATCTCTATCAGGATATTCAAGAATGATGGGTCTGATAGCTTCATATGGCATACCTAAATTCTGAGCACGGATGCGGACCCATCTGTAGTAGGGTTCCATAGGTAGAGAAGTCTTCAGCCCCAACTCTTGTGGGTCAGCTTTGTGAATTCTGTCCCAAGCCTTGATGAACCTACGACGCAGCTCGTCACTATCTACCTGAAACTCAAAACTGATGTGAGGCACCAACATCTCATGAGGCCCTGCTCTTCTGGCTCTTCCAAACTGACGGAGAGCTAGACATGGATTATAAGAGATTCCTCCTTGGGTACCAATCAAAGGAACATTAGGATATTCTCCGCAACGATCAATAATAGCTACCTCATCCAAACCTCTGAGAGTCCAAATGATGTCATTATCAGTGAGAGACATTAACCTATGAGCCCAACCTCTTCCTTCTTTGTTCTTCTGCACGAACTTAGGGAGGTGCGAAATAAACCACCTCACTAACAAAGGAATACAACACCAAAGAGTTCCTCATCTTCGGGCAGTACAAGCATAGAGTTGTTGCAGGATATCACCCAAGAGAGTGGGCACAGGGTTCCGAGACATGAAGATCCTTATGGTAGTGACGTTAATGAAGTTATCAGGATTAGGAAACAAGACTAGGCCATAGATTAAGAGAGCCAGGATGTCTTCATACGCCTTGAAGTCTAGGTCATTCCAGAAACTGTTAGCTTTACCGATCAAAAACTTAGCCAAGAAACCTTTAACTCTGCTTCTAGTCGCCCAGTTGTCCATTACCTCTTTGTGGGTCAAGGGAAGGGCTGCAGCAATCTCCTCAAGCCTAAGAGTCTTTTCCCAACCAGTGAAGGGAGTCTGATCCAAGATAGGGATGCCAAGCAAATCAGAGAATTCTTCCTGGGTAGGGACCAGCTGGAAGTCTTGAAAGGTGAAGCAGTTATACAAGGGATCATAAAACTGGGTCAAGACACTCATCAGTTGTTGGTCCCACTTTTCCGTGACTAAACTGAGAAGAGAACCATGCCTCTGGATGAAAGAAGTGGTGTTTGGAATTCTGCTAACCAATTCTTCAAGCAACTCAGGTGGGTGAACAAAGTTGAACCGGATAGTGTTCCTTCGCACAGGCATCATGATGTCCTACAAAACAAAGCAAAGGTGAAACCCTCTTGTCTTTGAAATGGTCAGTCCTTATGCAGGATGCATGCAATGTCTATGATGGTATGATGTTATGATAAAGCACACCACAAATATTCACAAAGGCAAACATGATAAGGCACACAAGTCACACAAGACAGCCCTTAGGGTTTAGGCCAGCATGAAGTTCATGTACTACCCTCTTTCAGTTTGTTGGTTAAGACCTGTCCTATCAAAAGTAACTGGGTTCTAGAGGATCCCAATATCACTGACTACCCTCAATCGGTCATAACTCTAGCGTCGCAATCTTTTCTTGCGGCCAGAACTATCGCGAGAGTTTAGCCTCAATGGGTGTAGTATACTGCTACTGTTCTATGGCCAAGTTGGGTCAAATTTAGGGTTCTAAGGTCGGTTGGTGCTTAATGACTCCTCAGAAGACCCATATTCTTCTCGTTTCAACACAAGGGATATCGGTACAGACCAAGGTGCCACACCAACGTAGCCACTGCTTCACCCGTGTCGGTCTACGCCGGACAGGTCCCTCACAGCTTATGCTACCTAACAGGGTATCCCCAGATCTGGGTTAGGATCTATGAAACTCCAAGACAATTCCCATAATAATAAAGCAAACAAAACAAAGCAATTGAAAACACAAGTATGAGCTATCCTAAGGTACACCTCACTTTATGGTATCCCCAACAGAGTCGCCAGTTTTGTGATCGGTGGAAATAGAACTGACTGTTTAAAGATGGTTCGCGAAATGTCGCGGAAGCAAGAGTCGCCACCATATTTTATTTTCTCCAATATGGACAGGACAAAAGCACAACAAAATTCCTTATGAGAATGTTTCTCGGTTCGGGAGGTAGATTTATAGAAAGGGAAGGTGTTAGCACCCTTTCTATCCATGGTTATCCATGGGCTCTTAGATACTTGCTCTCATGTTTTCAAATTGTTTGCTTTTCAAAATGTGAGTGGGTCTGAAAAAGTTTCATTGAAAGATTTCTGAATGACTCTTGTATCTGTCCTCAAGAGTGTTTGAAAAATTTGTTTTGAAAGCTTTTGAAAGTGTCAGTGTGAAAAGATTTTTGATTTGTTTTTTAATAGAGAAAGTATCCATGAGTCATCTACCTACCCTAAGGAATTAGGCTGTGTAAAAGTCCTTAAGATAGTGCCATCCCACCATTGAGAGGTAGGTAGCACCACCGTTGGAGGTGTTCGGGTCAATTCGATTGTAGGGACAGTGTGGTCACCGAAGCAATAGTAGGACACTTTAGAAGTAACCCTAATGTCCTAGATCCTTTTTAATCCGAGGCAACCATTTCGAGGCAACTGTTTCGAGGCAACTGGATCCTGGACATAAGAGCGACCGCTAAAATGTCCTATACTTGACGGCCACGTTTCGAAGGCAACGAGTGAGGCGTACCCTAGAAGTGGTGTGTGTATTGTGTGTTGTTTTCATGTTATGTTTTATCTTTGATCATGCATTGTGAGCTACGAGTTATTTTTAATTACCATACATTCTTTCATGCAATTTAGAATTTAAGAGTGCGGAAAGTAAAATACGGAAAGATAAAAGCTACGCTATTACAAGGCGCGGGTCTATACATCGCCAAAATACAAAGACCCGTTTTTGATAAAGATGCGAAAAGTAAAAAAAAACAGTAAACCTAATTACTATTACATCCTTGAACAGTTACATAATAATCAAAAGAAAATAATGCGCGAAAAGAATAAATTGGAACGTCCGAGGGTTTTGACCATTTGCTTGAAATTAAATTAAATTAGGACCTAATTATTATTTAATTAAAGAAAAGAAAGTGTGTTTTTTATGTTTTTGTATTTAATGAAATAAAGAAAATAAAATCAAGAGAAAACCCTATTTCTAAGTTTATTTTAATTATTAATGAAAATATTAAAGTTAACCTAATTTAAGCTAATTAATTAATTTACATGTTATTTACAAAAATAATGGTAATTAATAATAATAATAAATAATGATGAAAATAATTAATAAAAAAAAGAATCAAAACCTAATTCTATAGAATTTTATTTATTAAGAAAAAGATTGAATTTTAAACCTAAATTAACCTAGATTAGTTATTAGAGTTTACTTACAAAAATAAATTAGTGGGGGAATTAATAATTAAATATATTTTGTATTTTGATTTTCTGTTTTTATTATGGAAAAAAAATTATTTTATGGTGAATTAATAAAAATAATTGAAACAATTAAAAGAATTGGAAAAAGAAAAGAAAATGAAATAAAATTATGCAAAGCAAACCAAGGGGGTGTCTGGCCCAAAGGGAGGTTTTTGAAGCAACTCAAGCCCATTAGACAAGGCAGGCCTCTTTGACTTTTCAGATTGGGTGCACGCTCATTGACTGAAGCATACCATGGACTTCATTCTGTGGCCCTTGGATTATTGATCAAGACCATCTGGCAAGCTACGCGTGAAGGTGCATGATAGACCATTGAGTCGTTGCTGCATTGGAATGGGTTAAGACAAAAATCAACAATTATATGGGGGGACCTGGGAATCGAACCCAGGTCCCTATGCTTGCAAGACACGTCCTCCACCATCTGAGCTACCAAGCGCATTTGTTATATGAATGGACAACAAATATAATATAGAAAAAAATCCAGTTATGCTGAAACATTAAAAACGCGCTAAGATTTGAATGCTCCAGTCACATAATGCCACGCGTGCTTTCTTCTTCGTTTTCACCTGCAACATGAATAAGATAGCGGGGGTTTTAAACCCCCACAAAGCAAAAGTCCAGAAAATAGCGATTAGAGATGTAAACCATATAAAAAAAGCGCGAGGGTCTCAATGGATTCGTCTTGTTGCAACGAATTCGTCCATACAGGTTTGGAGGTCCAATTTTACCATACAAGGAAAGCCCCAATATGGAAGCTCTGAAACCCTAATATTCTTCAATGGTGGATTTCGATTTAGGAAGATTTAGCACAATTAAACTATATCAAAAGCTTCAGGAAGGTGTCAGCAACATAAATCAATGATCAAAACATAACAATGATGCATAGAAATTAGAATTCGATTATGGAAATATTTGTTAAAATCGTGACTCTGTTCTACCGTTTCCTTGGGTATGAGAGCTTGTTCTTGATGATAGTAGCTTCCTGGAGACTCAGGCAATGTGATTGAATCCTTATTAGGCTTTGAAACGCGCTGCAAGTATGAAATCAGTTTCACAAATTTCTTTAGTTTTTTGCAATTTGGTTATGGAATATTAGCAGCTTTCACGTGTGTCCAGCCTTAGGGTTTCACTTAGCATATGTATGTGAACGAATTTAGGTCAAAACCTTGGCCCAAAAGTCCATGAATTAATGTTTCAAATCCTTGATTTTCAATTATGTGATTTTCAATCTTTTTCCATGAAAACCTTGCCAATTATGGAAGATATTGTCCCCTTGAGTGATGCACGAAATCTTTAGCATGTGTGGAGTGTATTTGCTTCATAAAAAGATTTGCCAACCATGCTTTGATATTTTTCTACAATTAAAACCAATTAAATGAATTAATAATAATAATAATTCAAGTAATTAATTAGAAATAAGAAAATAAATCATTTTAAGCTCAATGGGTCGTGCATAGGCTTTGGGTAAAGATTCAAGAAAGAATTTGAGGCCCATTAGCAAAATTGAAGTGTTTTAGGCAAAGTTGACTTTTGAAAGTTCCCAAAAATTTCCCAACTTCTCCAATGCATATCTTGCTCAATTTTGAAGCTATGAACATGTTCTTGGACATTTTGGAAAGGTCTTGAAGTCCTCTAACCAATGCCTTTGGTCCCATGTCATTTTGATTTACCAATCTCAAGTTATGGTCTTTGACTTAAAGTGCCTTTTTGTTGACTTTTGAAAATGACCTATAATGTTGAAATTAATAACTTTTTGTGAGAGCATTTATTGGACTTGGAGTGTGAAGATGAGTTGTAGGAAATGTCATCCCCTTCAAAATGAGCTTTGGATGGGATTTTTCTGATGAACCATGAAGAAGTTATGCCTTGGTCAATTTGCAGTTGATTTTTCAGCTGTCCAAAAATAGAAACTTTTGCATCTTGAGACTTTTTGAGCCATGCTTGTGGAATCATGATCAAGAATTGATCAAATGATGATTGTGGCTTCAAAATAAGATGTTGACCAAAATTTTTTACTTTTGACTGTCAAATGACCATTTTGCCCCTGCAGTTGACTGTGGAGCATTTAGGGCTTTTGACTGTGCAATTTGATGTTGTGAGTCTTGAACCTTGACATATGGATGCTTGACAATGTATGTAGGCATATGGGACTTGATTGGACCCTTGGAAACCTCAATTTATTTGCAAGAACCAAAACCCTAATTTTGACTGTGTTAGGAGGATGGTTTGACTGTGCAGCCCTTGAGTAGACCTGAGATGATGCTTGCCAAATCTTGGAGAATATGGGAGGGCAAATTTTGGGGTACAACAGCTTCTCAGGCGCATCAAACTCAATCTCTTTTGCGTCTATAAGGTCTTGAATTTTGTTTTTCAGGGCCCAAAGTTGTTAGTGTCATGACCCGGACTTTCAGAATGATATGTGCATCTGGCATTTGGGTGATAATGAGGGGACACTGTGTTGGGGTTCTTTGGAGATTCTTTTAAAGTTGCCAAATTGGATTTCAGAAGATGCAGTAAAACCTGGGCTAGAGTCATTAATTCTGGTGAATTGTCGGACTGGCCTCTCCACCCTCGGTTGATTACTTCTTGGTTGATCAGATGTAGGCTTTGGGATCATAACAGCCCCTACCATTGGTCGGCGTTCAACTCTCCACTTCTGCGCGTAATCCTTGAAACCCTCATTGGAAGCCATGGCCATACTCTGAAGTTGAGTACGGGTAGGCGCCAAATCTGCATTATATTGGTATTTCTTATAGAAAGTTGCAGCAAGATCTTCCCAGTTGTGGACGTTGGCCCTTTCCAATTGGTAAAACCAATCGAGTTATGTTCCAGATAGACTATCTTGGAAAAAATGTACCCACAAGTCTTTATCGGCGGAGTGCAGTTGGATCTTTCTCACATATGATCGGAGGTGCATCTTAGGACATGACACCCCATCATATTTTGCAAACAACGACACTTGGAACTTCAGTGGGATAACAATTCCCGACACTAGTCCCAATTCTTCAAAGTCTAGACCTGCCACCTTTTGTATTTCCATAACGCTCAAACGCTCTTCAAGATGTCTGTACTTATCATCTGCTGGAGGATATTGTTCCTCTGAGTAGTCTTCCTCTTCTTCCTCCTCTTCAGATTCTGACGGGACCGCTGTTTCTTTTCCTTTCCCTTCTCCTTCCTCGGAAGTGGTTGTAAAATTCAAGGTTCTTCTAGTCTGTCCTTGAAACCTTCTCCCCATGTTCAAAACCCCAGTGGCTTTCTTTGTTTTCTTCTTTCTTTCTTCAGCTAACAGAGTCTTCAACTCTTCTTGCCCCTTGGCTAGGGTCATGAGAAACTGTTGAAACTGCGTGTTTTGAACTTAAAGATCTTTGACTATCTGTTCGAGATCCATCTTACTCTTATAAACAGTAGAAAGATGAGGAAACTCGTTGCAAAAGACCTGTTTATGTCATGATGAATGATATGTGCATATGTAATGTTTTCAAGGATTTTTAAAGATTCAAGTTCATTTTAGACAAAAAAAGAAACATACATTATATTAATAAGATAGAGTTTGAGTACATCAATGCCCCTTGGGCAAAATAATGCAACAATCTAAGATAAAAAAGTAGTGCGCATCCTCTTTGGTGCTATGTAGGCATTTAGAGTCTGCTCCTCGTGAAGTAGCCTAGTGAGTTCTAAAACCTTCTTCTCGCTTGCGTAGAATTGGGATTTGAAAGTATATTGCTCTCCTTTGGGCTGTATCCAATCCCTTTGTAGGTCTTCAAGAGATGTGGGCATGTCAGGATGTAGGATAGTGTATGGAACTTCTCCTTCCTTAACAGGCTCAATGATCACCGGAAGGATGGAAGGATAAGGCATCATAAGACTTTAAGCGCGGGTTCGTACCCACTTGAGGTAAGGCTTAAGAGGGATGTAATTCTTGTGTCCCAAAGTCTTGCTATCCACCTTGTTTAGCATCCTCCATGCTCGAATGAATCTCTGGCGAAGACCTTGATCGTCGTTGTCGTAGTCGAATACCAAGCCTTGAATCAGCATCTCGTGCGGGCCATCCCTTCAGGCGTAACCAAATTGTCTTAGAGCTAAGCATGGGTTGTAGGTGATGTCTCCCCTAATGACAAGTAGAGGGACATTAGGGAATTCCCCACAACGGTCAACAATGATAACATTCTCTTTGGATCGAGAGCACCAATGAATATCTAAATGTTTGAGCGTCATTAACCTTTGTGACCACCTTAATCCTTGCTCATTCTTTAAGACTGATTGAGGAAGATGAGAAATAAACCATCTTGCCAGGAGAGGAGTGCAACACATAAGGACACCTCTTTTCCTCATTGTGCGAGTGTAAAAGGAGTGTAGGATATCCCCTAGCAATGTAGGCACCAGATTGCGTGACATGAAGATTTTGACGGCGCTCACATCTATGAGTTGGTCAGGATTGGGAAACAAGACCATCCCATAGATAAGAAGAGCCACAATTTCCTCAAATGCTTGCAAATCTAAGGAATTCCAACAGCTTTGGGCCTTCTCAAACAGGAACTTTGCTAAGAAGCCTTTGACACCACTTCTAGTTTCCCAATGAGTTGTGACATCAGATGAGTGCAAGTCCAGAGCTTGAGCAATCTCTTCTGGCTTTGGGTCTCTTTCTGTACCGTTGAAAGGTAGTTGAATAAGAACGGGAATCCTCAAGAGTTGAGAGAATTCTTCCAAATTAGGCACAAGCTGATAGTCGGGAAATGTGAAGCAATGGTGCAAAGGATCAAAGAATTGGAAGAGCACCTTCATCATATCCTCATATGTGTTGGAGGTGACCAAGTTGAGTATGAAATTCTGGCAACAGATACTTAATGTCACAGTGAATGTTATGAAACTGTATTTGACAAATTGTACACACACCAAACAGTAATTTAAAAGACAGTAAAGAACACAATCAATTGTTAACCCAGTTCAGTGTATAACAACACCTACTCTGAGGGCTACCAAGCCAGGGAGGAAATTCACTATAAGAGGAATTAATTTAGGAATAAACCAATCAATTTATCTCCTTCACTTAAGACCTACCCAATGCAACTTCAATCTAAGTTCTACTTAAACCTGAGTTCCTAATCACTCCCCCTCAATCACAACAGTGATACTAATCTACTGATTAATAAGATTATGAAGACATTCTTCAATACACACGCTTGATTTTGCTTCAAAGCTTTAATCAAGACACACAACACTCGTGCTTCAAAGATTTGAGTGATAAACAACCCTTACAACCAAATCCTACTCCAAGTCACTTATCTAAATGATAATTTCTTGGCTCACAGTAGTTACTAACACTATCACACCTATACAATGCCTTATTGATCTTCTGTCAAAAGCGCCCCTCACCATTAGGCCTCGTGAGAAATATATAAGCAGACTATTCTTCATTTAGGGCTTCCATAAAAATAGCTAGGGTTAAACAAAGTTAACCTAAAGACTTGGTCTTAGGCTTTCATCATAACAGATTAGGGTTAAGCAAGGTTAACCTAATGTCCGCGTGAGCATCTGATCTGGACAATATGCTTCAACTCAGAGTAGCACACCAGATTCCTAAAAATTCTCAGGAATAATAAATCTGCACAACAACTTGATCAGTACAGGATGTCTTAACATTGGTTATGACATCATGTATCTTGCTCACTGATTTTGGTAGAATTCAGTACATATGATAATAGCTTAATCATCATGATATTCACTCATACTGAGTAGTTCCTGTAGAACATTCCTTCTGCAGAATTTACCTTTATCCCAGAATGTTATGACATCAGTCATGACATTCGTAAATCTGGTTTTACCAAAAAATAATGCCAACAAACAAACACTTACAAACTCCCCCTTTGGCAAATTTTTGGCTAAAACCCCTAAACAATCAGAGATTAGAATGCAGCAGAATTTTTTAATAACAGCTACCAATATCTAATTCTACCAAAATTACCAAAATTCCTTATCCCCCTTTTTAGCCATAAAGAGGCCAAAGGTACTAGTACTTGAAGTTATACAGTCATCCAAAAGGAAATTCAAAATACACAAAAATAGAGAGAAGGTATCAAATAGCAGCAACAGGTTCCAGCATCAATCTTTTTAACTCAGCAAACACAGACCTTCAGGTACTGTCATCCCCTGAGGAAGCACTATTTTCAGCAGCATTTTCTGGTGAGCTTCTTGCAGAACCATCATGCTGTTATTCATTAGCATCCTCTTCCTTCATTTGTTCTTCATTCTCCTCCTGTTCCAGACTAGCAATCAGCTCTTCAAGAGTCCTTTTTCTTGCATCAAGCTCTCTGCAGGTTTCTTTTAGAACAACGATAACATCAGCTTTCTTGGAATGAGCTTTGACATTTGATGTCGCAGCCGATGTCATAATAATGTCAGGGACATGTGTTCCTTAAAACAGCTTATAGTGAAAACCAAGTGCAGGGGCTCTTTTGCACACATAGTCTTTTTCAACCAGGATATCAGGATACTGATCAATGATTATACCACACAGGCGAGAGGGAAAAGAAATAGGGCCTTTAATAGCACAACTCTCAGCATGTTTCAATGTTTGATCAAAGATGTAGTTGCCATAATCAAAGTTTGTTCTGGTTCCAACAGCATAGATAAATCTTCCCAAACCTGTGGAAATGGTAGATTTGTGGTTGGTGGGAACCCAGTTAGCTGCACCAATTTTGTGCAGTATGGAAAACTTCATACTCAGCTTGCTTGCAGTTAGCTTCCCTTTCAAGGGCCAATGCTTGACTTTCTTGGCAGTGATGGTTTGACAAACCTGGTTGTCAGTAACTTCAAGCTCAGGTTGAGCATCATCAGGCCTTCCTAGGTATTTGTTTATCACAGTAGGAGAGAAATTTACCTTCCTTCCTCTCACATAAACACTATTAAAATCAGCTGACTTTCCATCAGCACAACCACCATACAAATTTACTATGAATTCTTTGACAAGAATCTCATAGCAGTTGGAAAACTTGACCATTGTTTTCATCAGGCCAACAACCTTGATTAGATCCATGACTTCCTTACACTCAATAGCACTTTTGTTCAGCTCCCTCTCCAAGGCAATCATTTTCAGAAACACATACTTCCACCTGCTTGCATTTTCTGGATGGTGAAAGGAGATGTTGTCAATGGCAACTTCAGGAACCTTAGGCAGTTTGTTAGAAGAGGGTTTCTTCCTGAGAGGAAGGTCTGGAACATTGCTCTCAACATCAAAATCAAAGTCTGATTCCTCATCAGATTCAGAGGGTTCAGGAGCCTTTCTTTTCTTGGCTATAGGTTGTCTCAAGGGTTTTGAGAGACTACCAATAGATACCCTAGCTTTTACCTTACCCTTCCCTTTCGAAGTTCCATCTTTTTTATTCTTCTCAGCCTTGTTCTCAGGCCTAGCTTTCTTATGAACAACTTCAGTAGCCTTCTCTTTGGAGGGGATTTGGGCAGCATTCTGCTTCTCTTTTCTACTCATCATCCTTCTAGCTATGCTAGGGTTGATATTGGCAATTAAATCATTGTCCGAGAATTCTTCATCAACATCAATGACAGGAGGTTCAATAGCCTTGTCAGTAGGGGTCTGGTGATCATCAGGTTTTTCTGGAGATTTCTCAATGTTGTCATCAGGCGTCTCAACATTCTGAGTGACATTGGGATCCCTTTCTAAATTAGGGCTAGCAGTTTCTTGGTTCAATGGTACAGATATACCAGGAACAGAGTGATTCTCATTAAGAATCCTAGTGACTAGTCTGGCAATAGCTTGATGCACATAAGCAGAACCTTCCCTATTAGCTATCTCTGGAGGAACAGAAGATGATGGTTGAGAAGATTTACCAGAGGGAGAAGCTTGTGATCTTCTTGCATGTCTGGTTCGCAGCTTCTTGACCTTAGTAGGATCAGCTGCCATTTCACGAAGTGGAGTTATCTCAAGAACTTTAGCATCCATGGAGTTCACGATTGCCCTAGGTTCGGTGTCAGAGGGTGAGGAAGATGCAGTTTCCTTTGATGGAGATGATGACGAAGATTGTTGAGACATCTTGAGAGATTAAGAAGACAAGTGACAACGAGTGTGAAATCTTCTTTTAAGGGAATGGAGAGTAATGCAGCAAAATGAGAGGAGGGAGATATAAATATGTCTATTCCTCATCTTAAACTTTTGGAAAGAAAGAGGGAAACAAATGATTAGTCCAATCAGAATAGACTTGATTAACATATCTCTTTCAACCCTTGTATTAAGCAAAATTAATTGCTACATCTCTTCATATTGGCAAATACCCATCTTGCCCCTTAAATTCTCAAACTAACTAGCATCAAGTGCCTTGGTAAAAATGTCAGCCAGTTGTAGTTCAGTGGCAACATGTTCCAGCTTAATCACCTTTTCCTCCACAAGATCTCTGATGAAGTGATGTCTAATGTCAATATGCTTAGTCCTGCTGTGTTGTATAGGATTCTTGGATATATTAATAGTACTTAAATTGTCACAGTACAATGTCATGACATCTTGTGTGACATTATACTCAGTCAGCATCTGTTTCATCCAGATCATTTGAGAACAGCTGCTACCAGCTGCTATGTATTCAGCTTCAGCAGCAGATAGAGACACACAGTTTTGTTTCTTGCTGAACCAAGAGACAAGATTGTTTCCCAAAAAGAAGCATACTCCAGAGGTGCTCTTTCTATCATCAACACTACTAGCCCAATCAGCATCACAATAACCAGACATAATTGGTTCACATCCATGAGAGTACAGCATGCCATAATTGTAAGTTCCACTCACATACTTCAGAATTCTTTTCACCTGGTTGATGTGACTTACTTTGGGTTCAGCCTGGTATCTTGCACATACTCCAACTGCAAAGGCAATGTCAGGTCTGCTGGCTGTTAAGTATAGCAGACTTCCTATCATGCTTATGTACAAGCTTTGATCCATATTTTCCCCACTTGTGTCTTTGGAAAACTTTAAATGAGTAGGTGCAGTATTCCTTTTATGACTGGCATTCTCCATCCCAAACTTCTTGACAATATTCTTTGCATATTTGCTTTGAGACAGAAAAATTGAGTCTTCCATCTGTGTGACTTGTAGTCCAAGAAAGTAGGTCAATTCTCCCATGAGGCTCATTTCAAATTCAGCTTGCATCTGGTTAGAAATTTTTTTAACCATTTTATCTGACATTCCTCCAAACACTATGTCATCAACATAAATTTGAGCTACCATTATCTTTCCTCCTTCATTTTTGACAAAAAGAGTTTTATCCAAACCTCCTTTCCTGTATCCTTTGTCAGTGAGGAACTTTGTCAACCTGTCATACCAAGCTCTAGGTGCTTATTTCAGACCATATAAAGCTTTCCTTAACTTGTAGACATGATCAGGACAGTTTGGATCCATAAATCCTTTAGGCTGTTCCACATGTACTTCCTCATTTAAGTACCCATTTAGGAAGGCACTCTTCACATCCATCTGAAATAGCTTGAACTTAAGGAGACAAGCAACTCCCAATAGAAGTCTGATTGATTCCAGTCTGGCTACAGGAGCAAAAGTCTCATCAAAATCAACCCCTTCAACTTGAGTGTATCCTTCAGCAACAAGCCTTGCCTTATTCCTGGTGACAACTCCTTCAGCATCTGATTTGTTCTTATAGATCCACTTTGTGCCAATGATGTTTGTTCCTTCTGGTCTAGGAACTAACTCCCATACTTCATGTTGCTTGAATTGGTTCAATTCATCTTGCATTGCTTCAATCCAGTATTCATCAGTCAAAGCCTCTTTAACATTTTTTGGTTCAATCTTAGACACAAAGCAAGAGTTTGTGATGATTTCTCTAGATCTTGTAGTGACTCCACTGTTAGGATCTCCTATTATGAGTTCCTTAGGATGATCTTTCTGTGAATTCTGATGGAAGGATCTTTGTTAGCTTCCTTTGATTCAGACTCTGATGGAGTAGGATTAGGCACATCATCCTTTTTAGACACTTGTGTTGAAGTCTCAAAGAATGTCTCAACATCATATGGAACATTTGTTTGAGACATTCTTTGAGACTTCAACACAAGTGTCTAAAAAGGATGATGTGCCTAATCCTACTCCATCAGAGTCTGAATCAAAGGAAGCTAACAAAGATCCTTCCATCAGAATTCACAGAAAGATCATCCTAAGGAACTCATAATAGGAGATCCTAACAGTGGAGTCACTACAAGATCTAGAGAAATCATCACAAACTCTTGCTTTGTGTCTAAGATTGAACCAAAAAATGTTAAAGAGGCTTTGACTGATGAATACTGGATTGAAGCAATGCAAGATGAATTGAACCAATTCAAGCAACATGAAGTATGGGAGTTAGTTCCTAGACCAGAAGGAACAAACATCATTGGCACAAAGTGGATCTATAAGAACAAATCAGATGCTGAAGGAGTTGTCACCAGGAATAAGGCAAGGCTTGTTGCTGAAGGATACACTCAAGTTGAAGGGGTTGATTTTGATGAGACTTTTGCTCCTGTAGCCAGACTGGAATCAATCAGACTTCTATTGGGAGTTGCTTGTCTCCTTAAGTTCAAGCTATTTCAGATGGATGTGAAGAGTGCCTTCCTAAATGGGTACTTAAATGAGGAAGTATATGTGGAACAGCCTAAAGGATTTGTGGATTCAAACTGTCCTGATCATGTCTACAAATTAAGGAAAGCTTTATATGGTCTGAAACAAGCACCTAGAGCTTGGTATGACAGGTTGACAAAGTTCCTCACTGACAAAGGATACAGGAAAGGAGGTTTGGATAAAACTCTTTTTGTCAAAAATGAAGGAGGAAAGATAATGGTAGCTCAAATTTATGTTGATGACATAGTGTTTGGAGGAATGTCAGATAAAATGGTTAAAAAAATTTCTAACCAGATGCAAGCTGAATTTGAAATGAGCCTCATGGGAGAATTGACCTACTTTCTTGGACTACAAGTCACACAGATGGAAGACTCAATTTTTCTGTCTCAAAGCAAATATGCAAAGAATATTATCAAGAAGTTTGGGATGGAGAATGCCAGTCATAAAAGGACTCATGCACCTACTCATTTAAAGTTTTCCAAAGACACAAGTGGGGAAAATATAGATCAAAGCTTGTACAGAAGCATGATAGGAAGTCTGCTATACTTAACAGCCAGCAGACCTGACATTGCCTTTGCAGTTGGAGTATGTGCAAGATACCAGGCTGAACCCAAAGTAAGTCACATCAACCAGGTGAAAAGAATTCTGAAGTATGTGAGTGGAACTTACAATTATGGCATGTTGTACTCTCATGTATGTGAACCAATTATGTCTGGTTATTGTGATGCTGATTGGGCTGGTAGTGCTGATGATAGAAAGAGCACCTCTGGAGTATGCTTCTTTTTGGGAAATAATCTTGTCTCTTGGTTCAGCAAGAAACAAAACTGTGTGTCTCTATCTGCTGCTGAAGCTGAATACATAGCAGCTGGTAGCAGCTGTTCTCAAATGATCTGGATGAAACAGATGCTGACTGAGTATAATGTCACACAAGATGTCATGACATTGTACTGTGACAATTTAAGTACTATTAATATATCCAAGAATCCTATACAACACAGCAGGACTAAGCATATTGACATTAGACATCACTTCATCAGAGATCTTGTGGAGGAAAAGGTGATTAAGCTGGAACATGTTGCCACTGAACTACAACTGGCTGACATTTTTACCAAGGCACTTGATGCTAGTTAGTTTGAGAATTTAAGGGGCAAGATGGGTATTTGCCAATATGAAGAGATGTAGCAATTAATTTTGCTTACTACAAGGGTTGAAAGAGATATGTTAATCAAGTCTATTCTGATTGGACTAATCATTTGTTTCCCTCTTTCTTTCCAAAAGTTTAAGATGAGGAATAGACATATTTATATCTCCCTCCTCTCATTTTGCTGCATTACTCTCCATTCCCTCAAAAGAAGATTTCACACACGCTTTCACTTGTCTTCTTAATCTCTCAAGATGTCTCAACAATCTGCGTCATCATCTCCATCAAAGGCAACTGCATCTTCCTCACCCTCTGACACCGAACCTAGGGCAATCATAAACTGCATGGATGCTGATGTTCTTGAGATAACTCCACTTCGTGAAATGGCAACTGATCCTACTAAGGTCAAGAAGCTGCGAACCAGACATGCAAGAAGATCACAAGCTTCTCCATCTGGTAAATCTTCTCAACCATCATCTTCTGTTCCTCCAGAGATAGCTAATAGGGAAGGTTCTGCTTATGTGCATCAAGCTATTGCTAGACTAGTCACTAGAATTCTTAATGAGAATCACTCTGTTCCTGGCATATCTGTACCATTGAACCAAGAAACTGTTAGCCCTAATGTAGAAAGGGATCCAGATGTCACTCAGAATATTGAGACACCTGATGACAACATTGGGAAATCTCCAGAAAAACCTGATGGTCACCAGACCCCTACTGACAAGGCTATTGAACCTCCTGTCATTGATGTTGATGAAGAATTCTCTGACAATGATTTAATTGCCAATATCAACCATAGCATAGCTAGAAGGATGATAAGTAGAAAAGAGAAGCAGAATGCTTCCCAAAGCCCCTCCAAAGAGAAGGCTACTGAAGTTGTTCATGAGAAGACGAGGCCTGAGAACAAGGCTGAGAAGGTTGTAACTTCGAAAAGGAAAGGTAAGGTAAAAGCTAGGGTATTTGTTGGTAGTCTCTCAAAACCCTTGAGACAACCTATAGCCAAGAAAAGAAAGGCTCATGAACCCTCTGAATCTGATGAGGAATCAGACTTTGATTTTGATGTTGAGAGCAATGTTCCAGACATTCCTCTCAGGAAGAAACCCTCTTCTAGAAAACTGCCTAAGGTTCCTGAAGTTTCCATTGACAACATCTCCTTTCACCATCCAGAAAATGCAAGCAGGTGGAAGTATGTGTTTCTGAAAAGGATTGCCTTGGAGAGGGAGCTGAACAAAAGTGCTATTGAGTGCAAGGAAGTCATGGATCTAATCAAAGCTATTGGCCTGATGAAAACAATGGTCAAGTTTTCCAACTGCTATGAGATTCTTGTCAAAGAATTCATAGTAAATTTGTCTGGTGGCTATGCTAATGGAAAGTCAGCTGATTTTAAGAGTGTTTATGTGAGTGGAAGGAAGGTAAATTTCTCTCCTACTGTGATAAACAAATACCTAGGGAGGCCTGATGATGCTCAACCTGAGCTTGAAGTTACTGACAACCAGGTTTGTCAAACCATCAATGCCAAGCAAGTCAAGCACTGGCCCTTGAAAGGGAAGCTAACTGCAAGCAAGCTGAGTATGAAGTTTGCCATACTGCACAAAATTGGTGCAGCTAACTGGGTTCCCACCAACCACAAATCCACCATTTCCACAGGTTTGGGAAGATTTATCTATGCTGTTGGAACCAGAACAAACATTGATTATGGCAACTACATCTTTGATCAAACATTGAAACATGCTGAGAGCTGCGCTATTAAAGGCCCTATTACTTTCCCCTCTCTCCTGTGTGGTATAGTCATTGATCAGTATCCTGATATCCTGGTTGAAAAAGACTCTGTGCAAAAGAGCCCCTGCACTTGGTTTTCACTATAAGTTGTTTTAGGGAACAAATGTCCCTGACATTGTCATGACATCTGCTGAGACATCAAATGTCAAAGCTCATTCCAAGAAAATTGATGTTATAGCTGTTCTAAAAGAAACCTGCAGAGAGCTTGATGTAAGAAAAAGGACTCTTGAAGAGCTGATTGCTAGTCTGGAACAGGAGGAGAATGACGAACAAATGAGGGAAGAGGATGCTGATGAAGAACAGCATGATGCTGCTGAAAATAGTGCTTCCTCAGGGGATAACAGTACCTGAAGGTCTGTCATTGATGAAAAGATTGGTGTTGGAACTTGTTGCTGCTAAATGATGCCTTCTCTCTGTTTATCTTTTTTTTTTAATTTCCTTTTGGATGACTGTATAACTTAAAGTACTAGTACCTTTGGCCTCTTTATGGCTAAAAAGGGGGAGAAGAAATTGTGGTAATTTTGGTAGAATTAGATATTGGTAGCTGTTATTTAAAAATTCTGCTGCACTCTAATCTCTGATTGTTTAGGGGTTTTAGCCAAAAATTTGCCAAAGGGGGAGTTTGTAAGTGTTTGTTTGTTGGCATTATTTTTTGGTAAAACCAGATTTACGAATGTCATGACTGATGTCATAACATTCTGGGATAAAGGTACTTTCTGCAAAAGGAATGTTCTACAGGAACTACTCAGTATGAGTGATTACCATGATCATTAAGCTATGATCATATGTACTAAATTCTACCAAAATCAGTGAGCAAGATACATGATGTCATAACTAATGTTAAGACATCTTGTACTGATCAAGTTGTTGTGCAGATTTATTATTCCTGAGAATTTTCAGGAATCTGGTGTGCTACTCTGAGTTGAAGAATTATTGTCGAGATCAGCTGCTCACGTGGACATTAGGTTAACCTTGCTTAACTCTAATCTGTTATGAAAAAGCCCTAGACCAAGTCTTTAGGTTAACTTTAGTTAACCCTAGCTATTTTTATGGAAGCCCTAAAAGGGGAATAGTCTGCTTATATATTTCTCACGAAGCCTAATGGACTGCATCACTTTTGACAGAAGATCAATAAGGCATTGTATAGTTGTAACTACTGTGAGCCAAGCAATTATCGTTTTGATAAGTGACTTGGAGTAGGATTTGATTGTAAGGGTTGTTTATCACTCAAAGCTTTGAAGCACGAGTGTTTGTGTCTCTTGATTAAAGCTTTGAAGCAAAATCAAGTGTGTCTGTGTGTATTGAAGAATGTCTTCATAATCTCATTAATCAATAGATTAGTATCACTGCTGTGATTGAGGGGGAGTGAGTAGGAACTCGGGTTTAAGTAGGACTTAGATTGAAGTTGCATTGGGTAGGTCTTAAGTGAAGGAGATAAACCGGTTGGTTTATTCCTAAATTAACACCTCTTATAGTGAACTTCCTCCCTGGCTTGGTATCCCCCAGAGTAGGTGTTGTTACACACTGAACTGGGTTAACAATTGATTGTGTTCTTTACTGTTTTTTTTAATTACTGTTTGGAGTGTGTACAAGTTTGTCAGATACGGTGTCATAACATTCACTGTGACATTAAGTATCTGTTGCCAGAATTTCAAGTGGTTTTAAAATGGAGCAAGCAACTAGAAGTAATCTACCTACTCAAATGTCTTTCTTGTTCATTTTCTATTCCTTTGACATTGTTGTCTTACCATTGATTTGGTAAGCAACCCTATCTTTGGATGTAAACGGGACGGGCGTGGGTCATCGTATAACCATGATTAGCAATGTTGCAAAGTATCTTAGCATTTTTGAGGGACCAAGATCATTTTGTAAGGCAACTTTGAATAGCGTCATCGAGGGACTATGATCTCATATTTGTTTGTTTTGCCAAGATACTTCGCATGCGTAATATGGTCATTTTTGTATAAGGCAACCAAGTGGAGAAACCCTAAGGATGCTTGTGTGCAAGTGTGTTATTTTCATGCTTGATTTGTCTTGGATTAGGGTTTTCTATTTGCTTTGTTTTGATCTTGTCATACAAACCCTAATTACTAGCATGGTATATAAAAGCGGTAAATTGCGTAATTTAAAGATCACTACGCTATTACAACAATTTTTATGGGAGGGGGGATACAAATTATGAATGGGGATTTGCAATAATGTAAATCTAATTAAGCTATTACAACTAAATCAAATTTATACGAATATTGGAATAAACAAATACAATATGCAATATTATGTACATGCAAGAAAAAGATTTTGTTTTGTTTTTAAATATGAAGAGGAATTTTGAGGTAAACCTAATAACTTGAGGGAAAAAAAATAATTCTTGAGAAACAAAAGTTAACCCTAATTTATAATTTAAAAGAAAAAAGTTCTTATGTATTATTTTTTTGTGTATTTTTGTATTAAAATAATGAATAATATTTTATGAAAATATTTAGTTTTTATATGTCAAAATAAATATTTACAAGTATGAATAAAAAGGGAATAGAAATAGTTAAACTAAATCTATTATATTTACAAGTTTATTTAAGAAAGAAATAATTAATATATAGTTTAATAAAAAAAAATTCTATGTGAAAATAAAATAAAATAAACAAAATGCAATATTTGTCAAGTTTTATATTTTTCATGATTTTATGTATTAAAGAAAATATTTAATAAAACAAAGATAAATAAAATAAATAATAAAGATTGGGCCCGGGGTGCTGTGAGGAGACAGGGAGTAGTATGTTAGCAAAAACACTAAGGCCCAAGGAAACAAGCCCACGCTGCCAGAAACCAAAAAAAGCTGAAATAAATGAGAAAAAATGTAAAAGGTAGCGCCAAGGTTCGAACCCACGACTTGGGCATTGCCAGCGCGCTACCTTACCACTGGGATGGTTGTACATCCGTTAGCTTATGTGAAACAAGAAAAACATAACATAAAACGCTTCCTTGGTCCTGTACTTCGTCTTCTTCCTCTAGCTAGTCGGACCTCCTGTAACTCTTTCATCTCTCAACAAAAATGGAAATTGATAACATGAATGTTATAGAATTTTGTCCCACGATTCTAACCATGTGCATAACTAAAACTATAAGTCCAAGATTAAAGAGAATTTTAATGGCCCTAATTCTTAACCTAATTTTTTCAGGAACTTCAAGTTCAAAATTCTCTCAACTCAGGCCAAATAAATACAAGTTATAGATATGTACAGCTTCGTAGCAATGATGTCTACATTGTTTATTCATAAATCATGGTCAATGGATGCCTGTATGAAGAGATAAAAGTTAGAGTTTTTACCTCTTTCAGTTGAGATAGTGAATAGAGTTTGAGTGAGATTTATGAAGGCCTGAAGATTGCTTGAGCTTGCTTGAACCTCCCTGAGTGTGTTCCAATCCTTACCTTGCTTTGAAAGTGTTTGAAACTCTCTATCCAAGTCAACCTACAAGCTTGAAAAAAATGGCAGATGAAGAAGGAGGAGTTACAGTGTAGGGATGATGGTCTAGATCACTTAGATATGAAGTAGGTAAAGTGTTTGGATGATTAAAACTTGAAACGCACGAGCCAATTTGTGGATTGCTATGCTTATGCCCAAACTGCAAGTTTTTGATAGGTTTTTGGTGAGAGGGAGTGTTTAAGTGTTTCAGCCCTTGAGCAATCATTTTTCTAAGTTGTAATAGGTTTATGTATTAGTATGGAGAAAGTTTCAAGTCAGTTCCACAACAGATCTTTGAGTTGTAGCCTTTTTGCACACTTTCTTGCTTTTGAATCAAAGTGAAGGGACAAGTCTCCACATGCTTGTACTGCCCTGCTTGGAGTTGGTATAAGCTCTATACAAGTTGCTTTAGGTCTGTAGGACTTGTGTTTGCAGAGAATACAGGTTCAATGCTCAAGAAATGGAAAGTTACAAAAGTGAAGCTTTTCCAAAATGGCAATGGCACCTTTGTGCCATTTATGGAATTAAAGCTTGGACAAAGACCTTTGGGCTTGAATTAAGGCTTTGTCAACTGAGTAAGAATTAAATTATGAAGTTAGAAACAAGTTTGGGACCTGTAAAGCAAGAATTAGGCAGCATAGGTTCTAATTTGAATTTTGTTCTTCATGAAATGGCTTGAAAACAAAGTGAGAAATTGCCAACTTCATCTCTTCGATTCTCCCTACTCAAAAATGATCTTAAGGAGTTCTTGGATATTTTGGAAAGCTTGAAATGTTATCTATACCTCATCTTTGAAATTAATTTCAAGATTCCTATTGGAACTAGGTGAAAATTTTCCATGAAGTTGGGTCAAAAACCTGCCTAAATTAGGGCAAAATTTCACTAAGTTATTTTAGTTCATGGGCATATATTCATAAAATTATATCTTGAGATTCAAGCATCTTTAGAGAAAAATGTGTGAAGTAAAGTTGTATATTTCATGGATATATACAACTTTTATGTTGGGAATTTCCTTTGAATCATCTTGTATCATGGTGAAAAAATGGCTTAAAGTTGAGAAAAAATAAGAAATTTTCTATACTTAGAAAAATTTCTAAGTTAAGAAAATTTCAAATTTTAAAACCAAATCTTCAATCTTTGATTCCTTGATGAACAAGTTTCACATTTTGACATGTTTTTATGAATTGTGAACCTTGGCACTTGATTTTGACCAAAAAGTCAAAGTTTGACTTTTCTGTATACAGTTGACTTTTGATTAGTTGACTGCAAATTTCATCTGTCCATCCAATGGATTTGCAATGTTATGAACCATGTAATTGGGTCAAGATGATAAAAATGAACCCTTGAAATCATGCTTAAAATCAATTGGTCATTTGCTAGGTCAAAAATCAGAAATTGCCCTTCCTCAGTCAAAACCCTAATTTTGACCATTTTGCCCTTTTGATGATTTGATCAAATTTCTTGAGGAATTGTGATCCAAACTTGATCAAATGATACATATGAGTCTAAAATGTTGATGTGGATCAAAAATTATGAAGTTTGACTGTAAATTGGCCATGGTTGACTTTTTCCCTAATATAGCTGATTTTTAGGTCAACTGTCCAATTGACTGATCAAAAATATGGTTCAAAGCTTGAAACTTGTCATGAGTAATCTTAGGGGTCCATAATGATGTTTGAAAGTAGTATGAAGCATTGATATTCCAAAAATCCTTGTGCAATCTCAAACCCTAATTCTGGGTCATCAGTGCATGATGAGATGTCCTGAGCTGATCAAACCCTAATCCAGTCTTGAGTCAAAGAGATCTTGTGAGAATAATCTTAATAAATGAGAGGGAAAATTTTGGGGTACAATATTAGTGTTGTGAGAAGGAACCTGGGTAGTAGGGTTACTTCGATATGAAAAGCCTGGATAGTAGGGCTGTGAGAAGGAACCTGGGTAGTAGGGTTACATCGATATGAAAAGCTTGGATAGTAGGGATGTGAGAAGGAACCTGGGTAGTAGGGTTACTTCAATATGAAAGCCTGGATAGTAGGGCTGTGAGAAGGAACCTGGATAGTAGGGTTACTTCGATATGAAAGCCTGGATGGTAGGGCTGTGAGAAGGAACCTGGATAGTAGGGTTACTTCAATATGAAAGCCTTGATAGTAAGGCTGCTTTGATATGAAAAGCCTGGATAGTAGGGCTGTGAGAAGGAACCTGGGTAGTAGGGTTACTTCGATATGAAAAGCCTGGATAGCGGGGCTGCTTTGATATGAAAAGGCCTGGATAGTAGGGTTGTGAGAAGGAACCTGGGTAGTAGGGTTACTTCGATATGAAAAGCTTGGATAGTAAGGCTGTGAGAAGGAACCTGGGTAGTAGGGTTACTTCGATATGAAAAGCCTGGATAGTAGAGATGTGAGGAGGAACCTAGATAGTAGGGTTACTTCGATATGAAAGCCTGGATAATAGGGATGTGAGAAGGAACCTGGGTAAGGTTGCTTTGTGAGGAGTTTGGGTAAAACTGCATCTGGACCGAGAAGGAACCTGGGTAAGGTTACTTTGGGATAAGTTCGTGTAAAACTCCAGAATGAACCGGGGTAAGGTTATAAGTTTGTGTAAAACTTCAGGAGGAACCAGGGTAAGGTTACTTTGGGATCAGTTTGTGTAAAACTTCAGAATGAACCGGGGTAAGGTTATAAGTTTGTATAAAACTTCAGGAGGAACCGGGTGTTGTACCCCAAAATTTTCCCTCCCTTTTTCACAAGAAATCACAACCTCAGGGTTTTCTCTGATTTTTCAGATTGGCTCAAGAATCGATCAAACAGACTTTTCTTTATCACTCAATCCAGAATTAGGGTTTTTCTCTGATTTGTTAAGATTGACTCAAGAATCAATCAGACAGATCTTTCTTTGGCAGTAATCTAGGATTAGGGTTTGCGCTCGCATTTCTCAGAAGAAACTGAATCCTCAGAAATTCAATTGACTGTTACATTATTTTTACGCTTGTTCAAGATTACTGGTTATTTCTCAAAACCTAATTATCTGGGATAAGAGTTGAGACTTTTGTTTGGAACATTAAGGCATTTGTTTGATCAGTGGGGTGAAAGGTTTATGGAATGCTTGTTTGTTTAACTATACAACACATATGTTAATTGGAATACCACACGTATTGTGATTGATGTAAGGTTGCGAGACTATAAAGTTTGTTGATTATTTATTTCATCTGGATTAGAATTATTGAGACACAGTTTCAATTATTTTGATTTAAGAGTCTTAAATAATTAAATAGACAATGTAAGGAAAGTTTGGAATATTTGACAGTAGAAAATTCTTTTTGGATAAAGACTTTTATTTATTTCAAGTGTTGTTACAAATTTTATTCGAATATTGTAAGATTACAACTTATAGTATTTACAATAAAATTTGTTTACAATAAATGGAAAAATAAATCTAAGCCTAATCTCTTGAGATCTTTGACTTTTACTGCGTCCTCCATTATCCAACTGGTACTTACCTGCAAAAGAAAGAGGAAAAAGAAATCAGCGCAATTAACTGAAAAAGAATTTTCAAGCAGATAAAAAGAAAAATCATCATTAAAGTCTGCCGGCCGGAATCAGAAATGCTATGTTCATCATATTTTATTTTCCTCTCTGCAAATCACAAGAAGATCGCTCTTCTCGGTTCACAGAGAGAAAAATAAAAGATATAAAATTGCAAGCATACAATTAACTCAAAATGCAAACACATAGGCAAGTTGCAAGGCAAACTGTACTACAAACTGAAATTCCAAACTGCATTAGTTAAACTACAATGCAGTAACCAAGCATGTCAAACTAAGTTGCAAGTCAACTAGGTGCAAAAGGAAAAAGTACACAATGCAGGAAATATTGAGAGAAAAAAGTACACAATGCAGGAGATGAACCAAGTTATAAGCAAGAGCTTGTCCTAGCCCTCATCATTTTCTGGCCAATAGCTTTTCAGAATAAAATATAATAAGCAATTAAAAATGCTTATGGAGAGGGAGAAAGAGAGAACCTAGTGAATAGGTTTTGCAGTTTTGGCTAAAGGCAGGCTGTAAAAGGCAGTAAGAGGGACAAAAAGAAAAGATATAACAGTCTAACAAGCCAGCAGGGGCGAGAAAAAAAAAGACTGCATAACCTCCAAACTGCAAGCTAAAACAAAAACACCAAAAACCTGCTTCCAAAACTACCGAGAGCCCACAAAAACTTACTTTCCATACTGCAAACCTGCAGTAAATACAAACTGCAATTTTCCAAACTGCAGTCACCAAACCTGTAAACAACCAAACTGCTAAACCTGCATAACAAATCCAAACACTCAGGCCAAACTGCCTCTCGAAACAAAAAAAAAACCTGCAAATCCCAAATTAAAAACAAGTTCAAGCCTGCCTTTCAAACACAAAAAACATACAGTCCAGGCCAAACTGCCTCCCAAAACACAACAAACCTGCAAGCCAAACTCCCCAACCTTGCAAAACTGTAAGCCAAGCAAGTAGGCCCAAAACCTGTTTGAGCAAAAACTGCAAAGCTAGCTTACTCAAGCTCAACAAACCTGCACAAAAGCTCAGAACCAGTAGCAAACCAGTAGCAAACCTACATTATAAGTCTGCAAAAATGCATCTCAAATCTAGCTTACTCAAAGATACAAACCTGCATAAACTGCAAACACCAAGAACCCTGCATAACTGCAACTTCTCAAAACTGCAACTTACTCAAATCTGTCCAAACTATAGATTCAAGACAAGTTGGCCAAAACAAGAAGGAACCAACAAGTTTCAGGTCTAGGATCACCATCAACAAGAACATTTCACAAACTCACAGCAACGAGTTAGCTTACTCAAGCTGAGTTCAAACAATATAGAGTTTCAGAAGCTAAAGCACCATTTCAAACAATTGAAAAGCAAAGGCAAGTGATCTAAAACAAGTAACTAAGAGCCCATGGATAACCATGGATGAAAAGGGTGCTAGCACCTTCCCTTTTCATAATCTACCCCCCGAACCCAAGAAAACATCTCAAAGGTCTTTCTTGTGCTTTTTGACCTTTCCTTAGGATAAAATAAAAAGTCGATGGCGACTCTTGCTAAACCGAACAAGTGCGAACACAAACGCAAAACCTCAAGTCAGTTCTCCCACCGTATCACAGAACTGGCGACTCTGCTGGGGATCAAACTAAAAGTGGGGTTACCTTAGGGTTTTAGATCACCTTTGCATGCTTATCTTGTTTGCCTTGATTGCTTTACATGTTGGGTTCCTTGTTTGGGTTTGTTTTAAATCCTACACCCGGATTTAGGGACACCTTTTAGGTAAGTAGCAATAAACTGTGAGGGAACTATGCGGGGTATACCGACATGGTTGAAGCAGTGGCTACGTTAGTGTGACATATTTGTGGGTACCGGTAGCCTTTGAGTTAATCAAAGAGAATACGGGGCCGCTGAGTGATGTCATGAAGCACTAACGAACTCTTAGAACCTTACTTGACTATCTTGGCCTTTTTAGGGGTAGTGAGATGACCGACTTTGGTGCAATCCGAAGTTGGTAGATACTTGATACTACACTCATTGAGGATTGTTTTCTTGGAATATTTTGGTCGCCAGTTAAGTGGCTAAACCAAAACAATGAACACAGAAAATAATCCAGTGATATTGAGCTCCTTAGAACCCGGTTTCTATTATAGGACAGGTTGAGCCAACTAACTTCAAGAGGGTACTTACCTACAAACCCCATGCAAGCCTAAAACCTAAGGACTTGTCTGCTTTGTGTGAATATGATTACCTGTATATACACTTGCTTACTTTTGCATACATAACATCATAACATCATAACATCATACCATAGCATTTTCAATAACCATTTCAAGGATCTCAAGGGTCTTTGATGCAGGGTCACGTTGAACCAGACGTCTACCAAGGGGCAAGAGGATTCATTCTCCTCTAAACAAACGTCGTCAAAGATCAAGTGCAACAACTTGAATCAAGGGTTATGACCCACTCGACATGGTGAGCTTGATTCTCGTGGAAAGACATCCACTGATACAAAGTTCTCCAGTCAAAGATGATGATCAAAGTTCAACCTCTAACATTTTCTTGTGTTTACCCCGAGAGATTCTTGAAAACATGCATCCACATATCATGCATTGTATCATGACAGGTTTTCCTTTTCAAGTTTCCTTATTCTCATACTGTTTATTTCAGTAGAGATGGCTCTAGAAAGGACTGTCGAAGATATCCAGGCTC
Source organism: Vicia faba (assembly GCA_948472305.1). Classification (NCBI taxonomy): domain Eukaryota; kingdom Viridiplantae; phylum Streptophyta; class Magnoliopsida; order Fabales; family Fabaceae; genus Vicia; species Vicia faba. The sequence goes on along the minus strand of OX451737.1, from coordinate 1,594,388,677 downwards.
AAAATGCTCAACTTCAAGAATTTTTCTTGAACCTGTCCCAGGGGCAAGAAGAAGTGAAAGCTCTCCTCACAAGGGGCATGGTCCTAGGGAATCCAGGCGGCGTCAGGAATGATCAGTTGGAAGAACTACAGATTGAGCTGGCAACAATGAAGATCCATATGATGGGACAACTGGTGGGCCAGATGGCTCTCATTCAAGACTTGGCTCAAAGACAAGAAGAGCTCAGGGTTCTCGTCAACAAACAGCTTCAAGATAACCAAGTGAGGAAAACAACTAGGGTTGAAGATCAACTCATCATTCAACCTTCTTTGAGACAAGAAGACAAGGGAAAGGCTCCCCAGCTTGCTTCAGGGTCACAAGCCCCGCAACAACCTCGGCAGCGTCAATGGGGTAATCGGCGTAAGCAAAATACGTCTGGAAGACAGTTCACTGAGACCGACATACCATCATCTCTAATACTGGAACGCTTGTTGGAGGTCAATCTGACTACTTTAAAGGATCCTATTCGGAAACCCAATACCTCTGCTCCTAGCTATCACCCCGACGCATTTTGTGTATACCACTCATATAGTCCTGGACATGACACCGACGACTGTTAGGCTTTGAAAAACAAAATTCAAGATTTGATTGACAATGGAGTGCTGAAGTTCATGCCGGATGGCGAGATGAAAATCTTCCGTTGAGGGTCTTCCACCTGAAATAACAAGTTCGAACTAAGAGACTTTTGTTTCATTTGAATTTTCAAGTTGAAATTTCTTTTGTTATTCAAACAATTATCTGTTGATGTCAAACTTTGTTTCATTAATGCATTGCATATCTTTGTCTTGAATTCATCCATTCGTTTTCACTATTCTTGAATTATGCTTCCTACTTCTTTATGATATTTAACTCTTGATAAAAGCTACAAGCCTTTAGAGGGAGGATGACGAAACAATACCATAATCTCATACAGTATGCTTTTGGACAGACCTTGCTGACGATGTACAGGCGTTTCTTTCAAAACCTAAACACTGGAGTTATAAGGAAGATAATCCCTAGTCAACCCCTTTGAGCCAAAGAAGTAGAAGTTTTCTGTTTTAAACACAAATTGAAACCTTTGATTAAACCTGGGGCAGGGTAGTCTCTCAGTTAATTCAAAAGATGTGCATTGAAGTCGCAAACTCTCAGTTCGTAATACAACGAATGACATCAAAAACATTCCTTTGGAACCAAAATATAGTGATGGTTCTTTATCTCATAGGCAGTCATTATCTCTCAAAAGAGAAAAGCCCACTAAGCCAAAACCTACAAAGGAGGCTTAAGAAAGTTGGGGCATCCCGCTGACTGTAATCTCGAAAACAGGAACACTCAGGCAAAAGTTAGGGATAATAAACCAAAAGAAAGAGGTCGTTGTAAATCCTCAACAACATGAAAAATGTTGCAAAAATGATTGCCTTCCCATAAAATTCAACTTGTGTGAACCATCACCAAAACGTCGTTCCAAACTCGAATAGAGTTCGATGCACAATTAACTGAGTTTAGGATTGAAGAACATCACGAAGAGCGGGTGGGTACAAATATACTTTGAGCCTTTATCCTTTGTTTCTTAAATCGTGAACCAAGCCACGTTACAACCCTTCAAAAGTCCTAATTGAAGCATGGGTTCATTCGAAAGCATACTGTTACAAAAGGTATCCTGACTCCTGTAAGGCTTTGCTCTAAATCTTGTGTTGAACTTGTCTTATAAAAAGTTTTATGCTAAAAAAAATTAAAAATAAACGCATTTTTCAAAAACTTCGAGACAAGCATAAACTTTGCATTATTTGAATATCGTTGTTTGCGCATGTTTATTTGTTTGACAGCGAAGAAATTCACACAGTGAATGTTCGAAGGAACGAAAGCTCTATCAGTGAATAAAATCATTTCAAGTGGGATGATACTCCCGTTGCAAAAATATCCCATCAACAAAAAGGGGACTTGGTTTGGTATTGTCCAGCAAACCTGGGGAAGTCCAGTCAAGATTTCAATAAATCTTTCAAAATCCAGTAAACCTGGGGCAGCCTGGTCAAGATTTCAAGAAATATCTCAATTGCAGATTAACCTGGGGCAAGTATCCCTCACCATCACTTGGGTCATTAAAACGTCAATCTCAACAAAGGGTTATGTACATTCCAAGTTTCCTTCCAGTGCCACAAACATTTGATACTAGGGGAAGTGACGAATCTCTCTGAAGTCCTTCTGAAAAGGAATTCAAGCATCCTCAAGAAGTTTATCACCTCTCTAGAAGACCAACAGTCATGGGTTTATTTCCCCAACACTTGTCAAGGATTTATTCTCCGAAACAAAATTACATTTCAATAACATTCATGACATATGCAGATTGATCAGCAGGCCAAGATTCCTTCATCGCCTGTTGGAGTTACGGTCGTCGAAGATTCCTTCATCACCTATTGGAAGTTATGGTCGTCGAAGATTCCTTCATCACCTATTGGAAGTTACGGTCGCCGAAGATTCCTTCATCACCTGTTGGAGTTACAGTCGTCAAATATTCCTCCATCATCAGGTTGAGTCAAAATTAATCCAAGACCCTCTCTGCTTTGGTCAGATCGACATTAAGATCTCCCTGATTCTTATGCCAATGGAAGATCTTCCGGATTTTTGATATTTCAGACAAATCTCTCAGCGATTTATCCTGATTTTTCTTCACTATCAGAGATCAAGAATCCAACTCCTTTCTCCTCCACCAGTTTGGGATTTATTTTCCCCAGCAAAAGGAAAGGTACAATCAAATTCAAGTGACAAAGCTTTTCTTCAGTTGAATTACGGACGAGTTCCTAAAATCTCATCAAAAAAACAACCCACCAGCAGAATAATGGACAATTGAAGCTCCTAAAATTCTGTTTCTCTCAAGAATGAAGACTCTCATCCTTGAAACCTCAAAAGATTGGTATACTCCCAAGCTCCTGATACCGTTAACAGAATGAAGATTCTCATCCTTGAAACCTCAAGAGATTGGTATACTCCTAAGCTCCTGATACCATTAACAGAATGAAGATTCTCATCCTTGAAACCTCAAGAGATTGGTATACTCCCAAGCTCCTGATACCGTTAACAGAATGAAGATTCTCATCCTTAAAACCTCAAGATATTGGTATACTCCCAAGCTCCTGATACCGTTAACAGAATGAAGATTCTCATCCTTGAAACCTCAAGAGATTGGTATACTCCCAAGCTCCTGATACCGTTAACAGAATGAAGATTCTCATCCTTGAAACCTCAAGAGATTGGTATACTCCCAAGCTCCTGATACCGTTAACAGAATGAAGATTCTCATCCTTAAAACCTCAAGATATTGGTATACTCCCAAGCTCCTGATACCGTTAACAGAATGAAGACTCTCATCCTTAAAACCCCAGTAGATTGGCATACATCCAACCTTCTGACCCAAGACCTGAATGAAGATTCTCATTTTGGCTTCCCCGGTAGATTGGCATACACCCAACCTTCTGACCCAAGACCTGAATGAAGATTCTCATTTTGGCTTCCCCGGTAGATTGGCATACACCCAACCTTCTGACCCAAGACCTGAATGAAGATTATCATTTTGGCTTCCCCAGTAGATTGGCATACACCCAACCTTCTGACCCAAGACCTGAATGAAGATTCTCATTTTGGCTTCCCCAGTAGATTGGCATACACCCAACCTCTTATTTTCCCCGACAGAATGAAGATTCTCATTCTCAAAGTGGTACATAACCCGAGTTTCTGATATTCCCGACAGAATGAAGACTCTCGTTCTCAAAGTGGCATACGACTTGACTTCTGAACTTCTTACAAATAGGAATAAGCCCCTCCAACAGGATAGCTACTTTTCAACAGTATGGCTATTCCCCACAGAGTTCTTACTCCCCAACAAAATCAAGACTCTCGTCCTTGATTCTCTGGAGCTTTCTTTACTCTCAGCTTAAATTTGTCAGAATTTCAAATCCCCTGCAGATCGAAGATTCTCGTTCTTGGCTCCTCAACACTAATTCCCCAAGCAGAATGAAGACTCTCATTCTCAATTCCTCACAGAGTTTTTCAGATATTCCCCGACGAAGATCTCCTCAAAACAGGAATCCCCAGTAGATTGGCATACAATCCAAACTCCTGATTTCCTCATCAGTGGTCCCAGGACTTCTTATTCTCAACGATCAAAGGATTTTCAATCCCCGGCAGCAGTCAAGGATTTACTTTCCCCGACGGCGGTCAAAGATTTTATTATCCCCAGCTATCCAGGATTTATCTTCCTCAGCAAGACGGCTAATCATCTTACATGCGCATTCATTACATTCATATATCATAAGAATTGATATAACACATACATTGCATCATACAGCATAACTTTGTGTTTCAGCTAATATTTCATCCGTCGCAGGATAAGTTTAGCAAGTTTCAAACTTCAAGGATTTCTGAAAATAGTTCACGGATGTCTCCCAACACGGATGCTAATCTATTGCTTATTCAGACCCCGACTCAGAGATGTTCCAAACACGGATACCTTTCTGATACTCATTCTCTCATACAGTTCAACAAATATTCTTGGATGGCATCTTTAAGCCCATCTCCGACAAGACTCTGTCACATCTCCAAATGGCATCTTTAAGCCCATTCCGTCAACTATGCTTTGACGAGTGCAAATTTATGGGCACTCTAGTGTCCAATCATCTTTTACCTTCGAGTCGCGAAAGGAAAAATTGCCAATCTAACTCTTCAGGTTCAAGAAGATTGAACAGGGGCAACTGTTGTACCCCAAAATTTTCCCTCCCTTTTTCACAAGAAATCACAACCTCAGGGTTTTCTCTGATTTTTCAGATTGGCTCAAGAATCGATCAAACAGACTTTTCTTTATCAGTCAATCCAGAATTAGGGTTTTTCTCTGATTTTTGTTACGATTGACTCAAGAATCGATCAGACAGATCTTTCTTTGGCAGTAATCCAGGATTAGGTTTTGCGCTCGCATTTCTCAGAAGAAACTGAATCCTCAGAAATTCAGTTGAATGTTACATTATTTTTACGCTTGTTCAAGATTACTGGTTATTTCTCAAAACCTAATTATCTGGGATAAGAGCTGAGACTTTTGTTTGGAACATTAAGGCATTTGTTTGATCAGTGGGGTGAAAGGTTTATGGAATGCTTGTTTGTTTAATTGTACAACGCATATGTTAATTGGAATACCACGCGTATTGTGATTGATGTAAGGTTGCGAGACTGCAAAGTTTGTTGATTATTTATTTCATCTGGATTAGAATTATTGAGACACAATTTCAATTATTTTGATTTAAGAGTCTTAAACAATTAAATAGACAATGCAAGGAAAGTTTGGAATATTTGACAGTAGAAAATTCTTTTTGGATAAAGACTTTTATTTATTTCAAGTGTTGTTACAAATTTTATTCGAATATTGCAAGATTACAACTTATAGTATTTACAATAAAATTTGTTTACAATAAATGGAAAAATAAATCTAAGCCTAGTATCTTGAGATCTTTGACTTTTACTGCATCCTCCATTATCCAACTGGTACTTACCTGCAAAAGACAGAGGAAAAAGAAATCAGCGCAATTAACTGAAAAAGAATTTTCAAGCAGATAAAAAGAAAAATCATCATTAAAGTCTGCCGGCTGGAATCAGAAATGCTATGTTCATCATATTTTATTTTCCTCTCTGCAAATCACAAGAAGATCGCTCTTCTCGATTCACAGAGAGAAAAATAAAAGATATAAAATTGCAAGCATACAATTAACTCAAAATGCAAACACATAGGCAAGTTGCAAGGCAAACTGTACTACAAACTGAATTCCAAACTGCATTAGTTAAACTACAATGCAGTAACCAAGCATGTCAAACTAAGTTATAAGTCAACTAGGTGCAAAAGGCAAAAGTACACAATGCAGGAAATATTGAGAAAAAAAAGTACACAATGCAGGAGATGAACCAAGTTATAAGCAAGAGCTTGTCCTAGCCCTCATCATTTTCTGGCCAGCAGCTTTTCAGAATAAAATATAATAAGCAATTAAAAATGCTTATGGAGAGAAAGAAAGAGAGAACCTAGTGAATAGGTTTTGCAGTTTTGGCTAAAGGCAGGCTGTAAAAGGCAGTAAGGGGGACAAAAAGAAAAGATATAACAGTCTAACAAGCCAGTATGGGGGAGAAAAAAAAGATTGCATAACCTCCAAACTGCAAGCTAAAATAAAAACACCAAAAACCTGCTTCCAAAACTAGAGAGCCCACAAAAACTTGCTTTCCATACTGCAAACCTGCAGTAAATACAAACTGCAATTTTCCAAACTGCAGTCACCAAACCTGTAAACAACCAAACTGCTAAACTTGCATAACAAATCCAAACACTCAGGCCAAACTGCCTCTCAAAACAAAAAAAAACCCTGCAAATCCCAAATAAAAAACAAGTTCAAGCCTGCCTTACAAACACAAAAAACATACAGTCCAGGCCAAACTGCCTCCCAAAACACAACAAACCTGCAAGCCAAACTCCCCAACCTTGCAAAACTGTAAGCCAAGCAAGTAGGCCCAAAACCTGTTTGAGCAAAAACTGCAAAGCTAGCTTACTCAAGCTCAACAAACCTGCACAAAATCTCAGAACCAGTAGCAAACCAGTAGCAAACCTACATTATAAGTCTGCAAAACTGCATTTCAAAGCTAGCTTACTCAAAGCTACAAACCTGCATAAATTGCAAACACCAAGAACCCTTCATAACTGTAACTTATCAAAACTACAACTTACTCAAATCTGTCCAAACTATAGATTCAAGACAAGTTTGCCAAACCAAGAAGGAACCAACAAGTTTCAGGTCTAGGATCACCATCAACAAGAACATTTCACAAACTCGTAGCAACGAGTTAGCTTACTCAAGCTTAGTTCAAACAATATAGAGTTTTAGAAGCCAAAGCACCATTTCAAACAATTGAAAAGCAAAGGCAAGTGATCTAAAACAAGTAACTAAGAGCCCATGGATAACCATGGATGAAAAGGGTGGTAGCACCTTCTCTTTTCATAATCTACCCCCCGAATCCAAGAAAACATCTCAAAGGTCTTTCCTGTGCTTTTTGACCTTTCCTTAGGATAAAATAAAAAGTCGGTGGCGACTCTTGCTAAACCGAACAAGTGCGAACACAAACGCAAAACCTCAAGTCAGTTCTCCCACCGTATCACACTAGGGTAAGGTTACTTCGAGATAAGTTTGTGTAAAACTTCAGGAGGAAATGGGGTAAGGTTATAAGTTTGTGTAAAACTTCAGGAGGAACCGGGGTAAGGTTACTTCGAGATGAAAGCCTGGATAATAGGGTTGTGAGAAGGAACCTGGGTAAGGTTACTTTGAAGCGATAATGTAGATTAGTTGACCTGTTTGATTTTGGGAACTGAGTTTCCATTAGTCTTCTGTAGATATGATCTATATAACTGCTAGATTCGTTGAATCTAATTGTCTTTTCCTACAAAAGATATCAGGGTTAGTTATATGCGATGCATGAAATGCTGGGTGAGATGATGTTCTCAAAATAAACGAGATTATGTTGTAGATGATACGTATGCGTATGTCATGATGTATGTTCATGAAATGATTTCGGGGTATGCTTGCGTCTGGGAAAAATAAATCCCTGACGGTTGCTGGAGATTTGCAAATATTTTACCGGGAAGAGATGCTGGAGAAATAACTCTGTGGGGACCAAACTTTGGGGGAAGAGATACTCTGTTGGTAGACCTACCGATCTGGAGGAACAAACTTAGCTGGGGATGAAATTCCATCGCTGGAAGTGATGAGCTCTGTTGGAGATTGAGCTTTTGTATCTGTAGAAATAGACTCCGCTTTGGGGATGAAATTTACCGACCCGCCCGCGATTATGAACCTTGGCTGGGGAGAGTATGACCTGTTTCGGGGAAGCTGACATCAATGCCTTTGGATACTTTTACTCTGTAGGGGAGTGTATGTTCCAATAATTATGTTCCCAAGCTGGCTCTATCCCGGTACCTGCTGGGCAAAGTTACTGTAGGGTTTGGGCACTTCTTGTGTTTTTTTTCTGTTTCTGGAATTACGAGTAACTGTCTTTTGTTTCTTATGTAAATATTTATGAGAAGCAATCATTTTCAAATGCATATATCAAAAATAAATTATTGGACGTTCTTGCAAAAACAAAACAGAAAAAAGAAAAAACAAATTGAAGTTTTGTGAAAAATGACTTGTATTAATTTTAAAGTCGGGCTGTAATAGGCGTTTTGTACAAAGAGGCTGACGCTCTAGTAAGAGAACACTGCCGAAAGATAGAAATTATACAATTTGTGTAAAAGAAAGAAAAACAGCTATGTGTGTGATACGATGGGAGAACTGACTTGGGTGTTTTGTGTTTGTATTCGCAAATATTGCGGTTTAGCAAGAGTCGCCACCGACTTTTCTTTTATCCAAAAGGAAAGGTGAAAAAGCATAGGAAAGACCTTTAGAGATGTTTTCTCGGGTTCGGGGGGTAGATTATGAAAAGGGAAGGTATTAGCACCCTTTTCATCCATGGTTTTCCATGGGATCTTAGTTACTCGCTAGATTACTTGCTTTTGTTTGAATGTACTTGTGGTATGGGTTTTTGAAAGTATTTTGAAAATGTAACTTTGTAATGATTCTCGTTTCTATAAGAACGCATACAAAGTGTTTGTTTCGAAAATAGTTCAAAGAGTTGTTTGTGAGATGTGTTTTTGAAAGTGATTTTGAAAATGGTTTTCTTTGTAATGGCTCTTGTTTCTATAAGAACGCGTACAAAGTGTTATCTTTTGAAAATGTTTCAAATGGAAGTGTGAGTGTATGAAATGTTTTTGTTGTGAGCAAGCGAGCAACTAGGAGCGAATCTACCTACTCAAAAGGTCTTAAATGTGCTTTTCCTCCTCGTTTAGATGTTGCTATCTTACCATTGATTTGGTAAGAAGCCCCATCGTTGGATGTGAAGGAACGGACGTTGGGACGTTTGTATAGTCATAGAAGGAAACTCATGGAACATTTTAGCAATGTCGTTTTAGGGACTAGATCGTTTATCGAAGGTAACATCGAGGGTCATCGAGGGACTACGATCTTTTATCGAGGGTCTTTGCTAAAACGCCCATGTTCGAGGGACATGACTAATTTCTGATAGGCAACAAGTGGGATTACCCTAAGGGTGTGTGTGTGCAAAGTGTGTTTGATTGCATGCATTTAGTATTGCTTAGGATGATCTATTTGTTGATTTCATATCTTGCCATACACACCCTAATATCTAGCATTTATATTTGAAAGCGATAAATTACAGAAATGTAAAGTCCTACGCTATTACAATATTTAGGGGGTGGGGGTACATATTTATGAACGGGGATTGCAAGGAATTTAAGTCCTAATTATATATTACAACCATATTGAAATACATAATATAAGAAAGAAATGGACTTGTTTAGAAAATGTTTTTGTCTTAAGGAAATAAATTAAAAGGAAAATATTTTTATGTTTTTTTATGTTAATATTAAAAATGATGAAAAGGAAAATAAATGCAAGATAGAAACAACGTGCTGCTGCAAAAAGAACAAGAAGGATCAGAAGTTCTGAAGCCAGACGCATGATGACTCAGAAAGGAACGTCAGAAGTTCTGGATTGATACACTCTGAGGCCCTGCAAGACACGTTAGAGGGAAAACACAGAAGCTCTGGATTGCTATGTGCTGAACTTCTGAATGTTAGAACAGTGAGAAAACCTTAGAAGTTTTGTGCGTGTCAAAACAGTAGGAAGAACTCAGAAGTTCAGTATGGTTCTAAGACAGTGAACAAACAATCAGCAGTTCAACGTGTTATCAGCGCATGAAAATCTGAAGTTCTAAGTGTTAAAACAGTGAATGAACAATCAGCAGTTCAGCATGTTATCAGTGTATAAAAATCAGAAGTTCTAAGTGTTGAAAACAGTGAGTGAACATCATAAGTTCAGTGTGTTTAAACAGTGAGGAGAACTCAAAAGTTATATGTTATGCTAAAGCTGTGAGTGTACATCAGAAGTTCAGTGCGTTATCAACATGTAAGACTCAGAAGTTTAGTGTGTGTTAACAGTGAGAAAAAATCATAGAAGTTTTGTGTGTTAAAATGAAGAGTGAAAAACAGAATTTATGTGTTACATTTTGACTTTTAATCAGCACACCAACAATTCATTCAGTTCTTATTAAACAGCAAATCAGAAGGATAACAGCACAACAACTTATAGAAGTTCTAATTCTAAATCTAAGTCTAGCCCTAATCAAGAAGTTCGGATCCACGGTTTTTCTACTTAATCAATGATATGTACAACATTAATACTATGATATTTACATATTAATGATGTTCAGAATGAAAAACAAGCAAAGTCAGAAAGACTTACCTTGAACCTGAAACGTGCTTGGAGCTTTGAGTTGCTGCCTTTGGATGTTCTGAGTCAGCAAGAGAAACGGAAGAGGAAATGCCAAGCTCTTTGATTCAAAAGGAAGAACAAAGGTTTTGGTTTTCTGTTTGGGATTGCTGGATTTTTATGAAGGTTTCACAAATTCCTTTTCTCTCTTTTGGCCAGTCTCTCCCCAAAAGCCAGCCAGTCCCCTTTGAAAGTGTGATGGAGCAACTTATTTATAGATGGATTTGTTGTGATTTTTTGGGGGGGAAACAAATGGGATTTGAACCTTTTTGGCATCTTGTTCCCTTGCCTTTTGATCACAGTCTTCGTATGCTAGTTTGGTGAAATTATGTGATGCAGGCGTAGGATGAATTAGCTGTTGGTTATAGGACTGTGTTGTAGCAGTGCAGCAAGTTGTATAAACAAGGTTTTGGGATTTGGTCATGTTCTGACCGAAGCGTTGAATATAGCCTTCATATGTTAAGGTGTTGCCTTGTTCTTGAAGCAAGCATGGTGGTTAGTAGCTTTTAGCCATGCTTAAGCTGGATTTTTCAGCAGGAATTAAGGAAAAGCAAAAGCAACACATGGGCCTAGCACACTTTTGCACCAAAGTTTGCTATCCCAAGACAGTAGAGGTACACGTGGGGGAAATCCCTTGGATAAAGACTCAAAAGTGGTTGTGAGCATTAAATGATGATGAGATTGATCAAACGAGAAATCCAGCAACGTGAGATTCTGCACCATTGCTTAATTCTGGATCAGAGGTTCAGTTTCAACATAATTCAGAATGAACAACCAACTTCTGATCTTTGTATCTCCTTGCTTCAACATGTTCTGAAGGAGCTCTCGGACTTTCTAGGAAGCTTGCAGCACGCTTCTTAACCTTATTTGAATTACCCTGGAAAACTCTGACTGAACCTTTGTGAAAACTTGCCCAGAAGTTCTGAACAAACTCTGTCTTGAAAGTGTCCAGAATTTGCTGAGTGTTTCAGTTTCAAGGACGTGTCTTTGAGAAGTTATAACTTGAAATCCCAGCATTTCTAGGAGAAGTTCTATTCTGCAATGTTTTAGATCTCGTTGAATTCTTCCCTTCTTTAATTGCGGCCCTTGCATCCTCCAGAGATGCCATCCTGGCCATCTGCCTTGGTGTCTCAGCTTCCAACTTTGCTACCGCTATTTCAGGAAGGACTTCTTCGAAATGTTGAAACGGCGTCTCAATGAATTCCCCTTCAACCTCCACATACCGGAAAGAATTTAAGTGGCTGATCATGTACTCTTCTTCGCCATGGACAGTAATGATCTTTCCCTTGACAGGATACTTCAACATCTGATGTAAGGAGGAGGTGACTGCCCCAGCATGGTGTATCCAAGGCCTACCCAGCAAGCAAGAGTATGACGGACGGATGTCCATCACATAGAAAGTGGATTTAAACACCTCAGTACCTATCTTGATGGGAATTTCAACCTCTCCATGGACCATTCTCTTCGAACCATCGAAAGCTCTGACAACAATATCACTCGGCTTCAATTCCAACCCCTCACAATCTAGTCGGTCCAAGGCCTTTTTAGGCAAAACATTCAGCGACGAACCAGTGTCGACCAAGACGTGTGCGAGAGTAGTTCCTCGACACTCGACTGAAATGTGCAAAGCATCATTGTGGTTTCTCCCTTTAGGAGTTAGGTCGGCGTCAGAAAAACCTAATCCATTGTCCGCAGTCAGGCTAGCCACGCAATTTTGAAATTGATCCGCAGAGGTTTCCTGGGGCACGTGGGCTGCCTTCAGGAATTTTATCAGAGCTTTAGCGTGTGCTTCCGAGCAAAGTAGTAGTGCCAGCATGGAAATCTTGGAGGGGGTTTGCCCCAGCTGCTCTACTACATCGTAATCACTTCTTTTGATTATCCTCAAAATCTCATCCATTTCCTTCTTGGAGGTTTCCGGGATAACCAAGGGCTGAGCCCTCATCCCGACGGGCTCATCTTGGATTCCCTTACCTTTGTCAGCAGCGGTAGGAGAGACAGTACTAGGAACAACAACCTCTTCAATCAAAGGAGTTCTAGCAGAAAGTTTTATTGGTGCAGGGACGACCTTGCCAGCTGATGAGGGTCCAAAGACTGCTCTTGGAGGGGCAATCTCTGGAGAAAATATTCTCCCGCTCCTGGTGATTTTGCTAGTGCCCGCAATGTTACTAATGCTGGCTCCTTCATCATCCGAACTTTCTTCAATTATTTCGATTTGCTTGATACCATGGTAGTAGATGTCACCGCCATAGTTCCAAGGTATCGACTTCTCGGAAACATAGGGAACAGGCCCTGGCATTGTTATCTTCAAAGGAACAGATTTCGTAGCTGGTGTAATCTTAACAGGCTTTTTAACGGCCTTGGAAAGATTGGCGTGAATGGTTATGATTGAGACATCTTCAGTATGAACTGGAACAGCATAAACTTTTTCAAACAAAATTTGTCGACTATCCATAAGGCCTTGGATGCCTTTCTTCAGTAGCGGACAATCAAACGGCAGAGAGTAGCAACAATAGCAGTCTTCTTTACATCTCGGGAAGATCCCGGCCCTTAACAAATTCAACTTAATGGTTAACAGTGGAGTAGTCAGATCACTGACATCAGCAACATACAAATCTTCTTCAATGGCATTGACATTTCGGCCGTGCTTCGACATGGGTGCAGATATCACATTAGGCTTCTCTGGAGCGTCAAACTCTACCTCCTTAGCCTCTATCAGGTCTTGGATTTTATGCTTGAGTGCCCAACAATCATTGGTGTCGTGTCCAACACTGTCTGAATGGTAGGCGCATTTAGCATTGGCATGATAATGCGGAGAGGACGTATTCACATTCTTTAGTGCCTCCTTGATGGTGGCGAGATTCAACTTTAATAGATGGGGAAGCACTTGCGCTGGAGTCATGTTAATACGGGTGAACTGCCATTGTGGCCGTTCCACTCGTTGTTGATTTGGTCTGGACTGGTTATAGCGAGGCTGCTCACTTGGAGTGTTTTGAATCATTACGGCCCCCACAGTTGGCCGACGCTCCATCTTCCCTGCTCTTCTCTGAGAATATACCATAGCTGTCTCCTTCTTAAAAGGCTTCTTCTCAACACTTGCAGCAACACCCTTCTGAATCTTTCTTGACTTGATGCCAGCTTCTATTCTTTCGCCTGTTAAGATCAAATCGGTAAACCCCGCGGAAGAGTTACCAATTAAATGATTGAAAAATGGCCCAGATAGGGTCCCAAGAAACATATCAAAGAGTTCACGGTCGGTTAAAGGAGGCTGCACCCTGCCAGCCAAATCCCTCCATTTTTGTGCATATTCTTTGAATCCCTCGCTTGTTCCTAGTGACATACCCTGAAGTTGGGTACGAGTAGGAGCAAGATCAGAATTATACTGGTATTGTTTGTAGAAAGCGGTGGCCAAATCTTCCCAATTTCTGACACTGGTTCCTTCTAGCTGATAAAACCATTCCAACTGAGCTCCCGAAAGGCTGTCTTGAAAGAAATGAATCCATAGATTTTTATCTGCCGTATAGGATTGAATCTTTCTCACGTAGGACCTGAGATGCATTTTGGGGCAGGACAGTCCATCATACCTCACAAACACTGGCACTTTGAATTTTGGGGGAATCACAATCCCGGCAACCAAGCCCAAGTCTTCAAAATCCAAACCCGGTACTCTTTGTAGTTCCATGGCAGCCAATCTGTCTTCTAAACCCTTGTATTTATCATCAGCCGGAGGGTATTGTTGGTCAGAATAATCTTCATCCTCTTCAACCTCTTCTTCCTCCGCATCAGACTCGGAAGGCACCGCAACTCCATCTCTTTTACTAGTCCCTTCATCAGAAGTAGGAGGAAATTCAAGCACTCTCTGAGCTTCTCCGTCAAATCTTCTCCCCAAAGTAGCCACCCCAATCCTTTTTTTCTTCTTTTTCACTGGGTCCTTATTCCCCAATTGAGTCTTGATATCCTCCTGACCCTTAGCCAAGGTCATCAGGAGTTGTTGGAACTGTGCATTATGAGCCTGTAGGTCTTTGATTGTTTGCTCGAGATCCATCCTACTGAAATAAACAGCAGACAGATAAGGAAACCTGGAGTGAGACCTGCTTATGCACATGATGAATGGTATGCTTATGTATACAATGCATTCAAGGATTTAGAACATTCAAAATTGTTTCAGACAAAGAAGAACGCACGTCATATTAATAAGAAGAAATTTGTTAGTACATAAATGCCCCATGGGCCAAATATTACAAAATAAACTTCTTAAGGCAGAAAGACATTGCGCATCCTCTTTGGTGCGATGTAGGTGTTGAGGGCCTCTTGCTCGTGGAGTCGGCAGGTAAGCTCTAGAACCTTCTTTTCACAGGCGTAGTAGCTAGCTTCAAAAGTATTTCGTTCCTCCTTGAGCTGAATCCAACTTTTCTGCATTTCCTCCCACGATGTAGGCATGTCTGGATGTAGGATGGTGTAGGGAACCTCTCCTTCATTGACGGGCTCTTTAATCACTGGGAGTACATGAGGATAAGGCATCATTAGACTTTGGGCTCGGGCTCGTACCCACTTGAGATAGGGCTCAAGAGGGATGGAGTTCTTGTGTCCCAGAGTCTTGCTATCAACCTTGTTGAGTTTTCCCCAAGCTCTGATGAATCTTTGGCGAAGTCCTTGCGCATCATTGTCGAAGTCAAAAACTAGGTTAGGAATCAACATGTCATGAGGGCCATCCCTCCGTGCATATCCAAATTTCCTCAAAGCTAGGCAAGGGTTGTAGGTGATACCTCCCCTGATTCCAAGTAAAGGAACATTAGGAAATTCTCCGCAATGATCGACAATGATGACATTTTTTCTGGACCGAGAACACCAATGCACATCAGAATGAGTAAGAGTCATCAACCGTTGGGACCACCTTGTACCTTGGTCATTCTTCAAGACAGATTGCGGAAGGTGCGAAATAAACCACCTTGCAAGGATAGGAGTACATCACATGAGAACACCTCTCTTTCTCATTGTTCGTGTGTAAAATGAGTGAAGGATGTCCCCAAGCAATGTTGGTATTGGATTTCTGGACAAAAAGATTTTGACTGCGTTGACATCTACCAATTGGTCAGGATTTGGGAACAAGACCAACCCATAGATAAGGAGTGCCACAATTTCTTCAAAGGCTTGTAGGTCCAATGAATTCCAACATTCTTGTGCCTTCTCAAACAAGAATTTTGTTAAGAATCCCTTGACGCCGCTTCTGGTTTCCCAATGCCCCTTGATGTCGGATGGTTGTAGATGTAATGCCCGAGCAACATCTTCCGGCTTTGGTTCCTTTTCCGTACCGTTGAAGGGTAGTTGATTAAGGATAGGAATTCTCAGGAGTTGAGAAAACTCCTCCAAAGTGGGTACCAACTGATAATCAGGGAAAGTGAAATAGTGGTGAAGAGGGTCAAAGAACTGGAATAGCACTTTCATCATGTCTTCTTCAATGTTGTTGTTGACTAGGCTGAGCAGTCTACCATGTCTTTCACTGAAGGATGAGTTTTCCGGGATTCTTGAGGTGATCTCCTTGAGTTGAGGAGAGATTCTCACAAGGTTGACTTGAATGGTGTTTCTGCGAGGAATTTCCATGTCCTACAAAACAAGAACAAAGATGAAGATCCAAAACCCTTGAAATGGTTAGTGAATGCATATGATGTTTTATGATGTTTATGATGTTTATGATGTATGCACAAAACATATGTACAAGCAAATCACACCAAACCCTAGTTTCAGGCTTTGCATGGGGTTTCATAGGTAAGTACCCTCTTGAGTGTAGTTGGCTTAAAAACATGTCCTATAAATAGTAACCGGGTTCTAAGGAGCTCAATATCACTGGATTATTTTCATTGTTCATTGTTTTGGTTTAGCCACTTAACTAGCGAACAAAATATTCCAAGAACACAACCCTCAATGAGTGTAGTATCGAGTATCTACCAACTTCGGACTGCACCAAAGCCGGTCATCTCACTACCCCTAATAAAAGGCCAAGATGGTCAAGTAAGGTTCTAGGTCATTAGTGCTTAGTGACATCACTCAGCGGCCCCGTACTCTCCTTGATTAAACTCAAGGGTTACCGGTACTCACAAATATGTCGCACTAATATAGCTATTGCTTCAACCGTGTCGGTATACCCCGCACAGTTTCCACAACGTATTGCTATCTATGAATGTTTCCCAAATCCGGGTGTAGGATTTCAAGCCCAAACAAGAGAACCAAAATGTAAAGCAATCAAAGCAAAACAATTAGTCATGCAAAAGGGTGATCTAAGCCCTAAGGTTACTCCATTTTTAATCTTGAGATCCCCAGCAGAGTCGCCAGTTCTGTGATACGGCGGGAGAACTGACTAGGGTTTTGCGTTTGTTTTTGCAAATGTTTCGGTTGAGCAAGAGTCGCCACCGACTTTTTATTTTATCCTAAGGAAAGGTTTAAAAAGCACAGCAAAAACCTTTGAGATTTTTCTTGGGTTCGGGGAGTAGATTATAGAAAGGGAAGGTATTAGCACCCTTTCTATCCATGGTTATCCATGGGCTCTTAGGTACTTGCTTAGATCAACTTGCCTTGGTTTTAAATTGTTTGAAATGATGCTTGGTGTGTGGTTTTGAAAATGTTTTGAAAAGATGCCTTGTATAGGCTACCCTTGTAACAATTCTTTACTCGAATGTTTTACAAAAGGTGTTTGGTCTTTAGAAAAGATGTTTCAAGGTTTTTTTTTGAAAGTTGGTTTTGAAAGTGTTTGTGAAGTGTGGTTTGAAATTAGGCAAGTGTTTTCTTGGCAAATTGACAAATACTTAAGAGTTATCTACCCTAAAGTTTTCTCAAAGATTTTTGTTATGTTTTAAACCTTTTGACAATTTTGTTACACCATTGTATTTGGTGGACAATCTTGTATTTAGGAGGTGAAAGGGACGGGCGTGGGTCATCGTTTAGACCATAATTGCAATAGTGTTAAATGTCTTTGGGCAATTTTTTTCTTTAAAAGGGACTTGATCATTCATTTAGGCAACATTTTGAGGGACTATGACCATTTGATTGTTTGTTTTACCCAAAGAAATTCAACATGCAATATGGCCCAATTATTTGAAGGCAACAAAGTGGAATACCCTAGGGGTGCAAGTGTGAAATGTGTTGTCCATTTTCATGCTTATTTATCTTGAAATTAGGTCCAACTATTTTGTTCGTTTTATTCGCATACAAACCCTAATTCTAGCATGGTATGTTTAGAAAGCATTAAAGTGCGAAATTTAAATTCCTACTCTATTACAACACAATAATATGGGGAGGGGGGTACAATGTTTCAAATGGGGTATATTTAGACAAGAAATTAAATCTAGCTATTACATCATTTTCTTTGAATATTTACAATACAAATAATTGCATAATTAAATGGAAATGAAATAAATATGCAAAAATGTAAAAAGAATTTTTATGTGTATGAAAAAAAAAAGTATTATTTATGAAAAAATAAAAAGAGATAAAAAAAAGGTATTATTTTTGGAGTATTCTCATATTTAGGACAAAACCCTAATTTTAATCAAAAGGGGATTAATTATTTAATATATATAATATTTACTATTTACATACAAAAATAAAATAAAATGTAGTATATTTATAAAAATGTATTTTTAGTGTTAAACATTAATAAAAATAAAAAGATGTGTATTTTTTGATATTTTATTCTAAGTATACTAATGTATAAATTATTTATTTATATTATTTACAAAAGATGTATTATATATACTAATTAATAATATTTAATATTTAATAATAATAAATAAATAAGTATTTTTTCTATAAAATATTTTCAGAAAGTAGAACAAAATAAAAGTGTGTAAAAATGTATTTCCAATATTTTAATATTTTAAACAAAACATATATATTTATTTATTTATGTTCAAACTAAAAGAAAAAATCAAATAAATACCTAATAAATTCAAAAATGGTGAGAAAAAATATTTTTAAATTTTTAATATGCTGAGAAAAAATAAATGAGTCAATTAAAAAAAGAAAAAGTCAAAAAACATTAAAAATAAAGCAAATGGGCTCAGGGGGTTCAGAACAAATTGTATGGTGCAAAAAGGAAAGTCAACATAAGCCCAGCCCATGAAGACCTTTCTTCAACCTCTGAACAACAATATTCAAAAAAACGCGCGCCCTGTTCTTCCATCCCAACATCCTGATTCTTTGATCTTTTGCACAAACTTTCAACACAAAAAATGTTAAGCATGGAACCACGATTCCAAATATATAAAGAACATCTCCTAACTCTCAGAAATGAGAGAGAATTTTAACAATCCCAAATCCTAACCTAAGTTTTCTGCCATTTTTAAACCTTAAATTCTCACAGCTCAAGCAAAAGAAATGAAAAGTAAAAGCATGTACAGGTTCAGTGGCATGAGTAGAACATTGCTTATTCACAAACTTAGAGCTAATGATGCCTAATGAGAGAGATAGAAGTTCACCAAAGTACCTGTTCAGTTGAAGTTCTATCTGGCAAATGGGGAGCTTTCAGTGCAAGATAATGGTTGGTATAGCTTCCTTGAGGTGTGGTGATGCTGTTCCAATATTTACTTTGCCTTGAGACACCTTGAACTGAGCTGTAGAACTTCAACTGCAAAATGGAAAAATGAAAATGGTGGAACTTGTTAGAGGAGTTACAGGTCGTGTTTCAAGTCATGGTTAGCTTGCATAGATGCTAGGGAATGTGTGTGAACTGGTTTGGGCAAGAGAGCTTGAGGGAAATGGAAGATGGCACTCAAACTGCAGGCCTGGCCCTGTTTTTGCAGTTTGAAGGTGATTCTGGGATTTGGGGTGTATGAGGGATGTTAGGATCGTGCACTATCTTGGTTGGGATATCCTGGATATGTTTCACAAGTTTTCTTAAGTGTTTGTAAGCTGATATGAGAGTTGTGTCACAATATGCCAAGTTACTTACACTTTAAGCAACAAATGCTCAAGTTGTGTTCTAGGTCAGTAGAGGCCCCCTAATGAGCTGCATAATCTCTCCTTTATCAGAGTGTTTTGCTCATAATCTTGTGCCAATTAGATCTCATTTGTACTGCTTGGATTTTCAATTGGACATAAAGTTAACTTTTGCAAAAATGGAAGAAATGCTTTATCTATTTTGGGATTAATCCTTTAGGCAATGCTTGAACTCATGAAACAAGGCCTTGGCATAAAGGTTTTGCATTGAATTATTGAGTGTCAAAGGGTTTTAGGACCTGTAATTTAGCACAAACTATGCTGACTTGAAAATGGCTTAAGTTATGAACATGTTCATGATCAATCCAAAAGTGAGTTTTTGCCATATTGTGAAATTCGATTCTCTCAAGTTATGAGGTTGTTTGAGAAGTTCTTGGACATTTTGGAAAGCTTGGAATGTGTACTACAATCCATATTTGAAATGCAAATTGAAATTCCAAGTGGAAATGTATGGAAAATGGCCTTGAAGTTGGGTAGAAAACCTTGTCAAAATAGGTTAAAATTTCACTAAGTTAAGAATGGCTTAGTGCCCTTATTCAAAAATTTATAACTTGAGATACAAGCCTCAAATGGGAAAACTTTGTGAATCAAAGTTGTAGATTATGCAACAAGCTATAACTTTCATGTTTTGACATTTGTTTGAATCCAAATGGATCTTGGTGGAAAAGTGGGGCAAAGTTAGGAAAAAATTAGGGTTTTTTATAACTTAGAAAAATTCTAAGTTATGAAAAATTCTAATTTCTAACCCTAATTTGCATTTTGTGATTTCTTGATGAACAAGTTTCATGATTTGGCATGTTTTGATGAAAAATGAATCTTGACTCTTGATTTTGACCAAAAAGTCAAAGTTTGACTTTTCAGTATACAGTCAAAATTGATCAATTGACTGGGAAATTCAACTGTCAATCTTGTGTACTTGGGATCTTTTGAGTTTGTTGAGCATGTCAAGATAATTCCATGGGGTCCTTGAGTTCATATGTGAGCTTGGTTTGCCATTGGCTAGGTCAAACAGTCAAAAATTGCCTTTGTTCAGTCAAAACCCTAAAAATGACCATTTTGCCCTTTTGGTGATCTGATCAAATTTCTTATGGAATTGTGATCCAAACTTGATCAAATGGTTCATATGAGTTCATAATGTTGATGTGGGTCAATTTTCATGAGGTTTGACTGTTCATTGGCCACAGTTGACTTTTTCCCCTATATAGTTGATTTCTAGGTCAACTGTCCAATTGACTGGGCAAAACTTGGGATCAAGACTTGAAACTTGATGAGGATAAACTTGGGAGTCCAATATGAAGCAAGAAGGTCATCTTAGGCATTTTTGGGTCAAAACATCTTTGTGCAAACACAAACCCTAATTTGGGTCAGCAGTGCAGGGAGAAGTCTTGAGCAGATGAAACCTTAACTGGATCCTGATCTTCAAGGGCTTTGTGATGAGAAAGCAATGAGAAATGGGAAGGCAAATTTTGGGGTACAACAGTTGCCCATGTTCAATCTTCTTGAACCTGAAGAGTTAGATTGACAAGTTTGCCTTTCGTGACTCGAGGGTAAAAGGAGATTGGACACTAGAGTGCCCGGAAATTTGCACTCGCCAAAGCAATGAATGCGGGAATGGGCTTAGAGATTGCCATTTGGAGATGGGCTTAGAGATGCCATCTTGAGAGGTGCCAGAAACTTGTCGGGGATGGGCTTAAAGATGCCATCCGGAAGGGAATATCAGGAAAGTGTCCGTGCTTTGGACCATCTCTGAACTGGGGATATGAATAAGCAATAGATTGGCATCCGTTGTTGGGAAGCATCCGTAAACTGTTTTCAAAAATCTTGAGAAGGAAATGAACAAGTGATAGGTTACCATCCGTTACTTGGAGAACCTGTGAACTGTTTTCAGAAATCTTGGAGTTGAATAAGCAATAGAGCAGCATCCGTTGTTGGGAAGCGTCCGTAAACTGTTTTCAAAAGTTGCATCTGAACAAGTGATAGATTAACATCCGTTGTTGGGAAGAATCCATAGACTGTTTTCAGAAGTCTTGGGAAGAAACTGAACAAGCGATAGGTTAACATCCGTTACTTGGAGAACCCGTAAACTGTTTTCAGAAATCTTGAAGTTGAATGAGCAATAGAGCAGCATCCGTTGTTGGGAAGCGTCCGTAAACTGTTTTCAAAAGTTGCATCTGAGCAAGTGATAGATTAACATCCGTTGTTGGGAAGAATCCATAGACTGTTTTCAGAAGTCTTGGGAAGAAACTGAACAAGCGATAGGTTAACATCCATTACTTGGAGAACCCGTAAACTGTTTTCAGAAATCTTGAAGTTGAATGAGCAATAGAGCAGCATCCGTTGTTGGGAAGCGTCCGTAAACTGTTTTCAAAAGTTGCATCTGAACAAGTGATAGATTAACATCCATTGTTGGGAAGAATCCATAGACTGTTTTCAGAAGTCTTGGGAAGAAACTGAACAAGCGATAGGTTAACATCCGTTACTTGGAGAACCCGTAAACTGTTTTCAGAAATCTTGAAGTTGAATGGGAACCGGTGTAGGGTTGCTTGATGATGAGTCTGTGTAAAACTGCATCTGAAACTGTTAAGGATAGCTTTTTATTCTTATCCTGAAAAGGACAAAGTGTTAGCTAGACACAAAATTATGTTGCATGAAATGTATGATGCAATATATGTTATATCAATTTTTATGATATGAATGTAATGAGTGCGCATGTGAGCTGATGAGCTATCTTGCTGAGGATAAATGAATCTTGGACGGCCGAAGATAAAAGAATTTTGACTGCTGCCGAGAAAATAATTCCTTGGCTGTTGTTGGGGAACAAGGAGCTTGGGTTGTGTACCAAGCCTTTGGGGAATTCCTGATGACTTCTACCGGGGAGTACCAATCTAGCAGAATCATGCCGGGGATGCAAGACTGAGAATTTTCAGTTCGGAGGGAAGCACCTCTGGCGACCTTACTGGGGAACTCAAGATTTGCTCTTCTAAAACTCCGTGGGGAGAAGGTTCATTAGTCTGGCTTCGCTGGGGATGCTGAAACTTAAACTCTGAGGGGAATTGAATTCCTAAGGACCTTCTGGCTGGGGGATTTGTAAAGATAAGTTACTGCTGGGGAATTTTGATGAACTCTACTGTGGATAGGAAGAATTTTGGCGAGCGCGATCTTCCGTGGTTGTTAGCTGAGGATAACCCAGTTATAAGGCCTTGTGAGGAATAACTTTGAATAAAACTCGGGAGAGACGTCCGTTCTCTGCGGGGGATAAGCTTCAAGACTTGCTGGAGGATATGGACTCCAAATCTCCTGGGGGTTTCCTTTTGAAAGGGTATCGAGATATCCAACCGCACCTTTGCCCTATCAGTAATCCTCTTTTTTGATTCGTAAGGAAATGATTATGTTCAAATGCATATGCATGTTTAACAAAACATTGGACGTTTCTCAAAATAAAACAAACAGTGCAAGAGCAAAGAAAAGGAAATGACATAAATTTCTGGGAAAAGTATTTGTATTGATTTTCTATGAGTATATTTGTACAAAGGAGACAATCATCCTAGTAAGAGGATTTTGTCGTAAATATTTGAAAGATTTATACAAAATAAGGATGGCTATGTGAAATAATTCCATGGGATTCCATTCCGCTATAGCTTTCTCAACTCTGAATATCTGTCCATTCAATGCTTCGTTTGACGATGACTGGACTGATCAGAAGCCTGGAACCGGTTGATGAAGAGATTGTCCTTGAAGTGATCCGACGAGACATAGTCATACGCTTTAATTCCCTAACTTTTGCCTGAATCGCCCTTTCGGGTTTTCGATCCACCGGGAAACCCCTTTTTGCCCAAGCCGCCCTTTCGGGTTTTCAACTTGCCGGGTGTACAGATTTTTTTTGTTTTTTATCCCTAATTTTTGCCTGAATCGCCCTTTCGGGTTTTCGATCCACCGGGATGCCCATTTTTGCCCAAGCCGCCCTTTCGGGTTTTCGACTCGTCGGGTTATTTTATGCGTAGTATCTTTTGACTATGTCTGCGTTCGCAGGGTGCGGTAAATCGTCGCCGTCCATGGTGGTCAGAATCATTGCACCACCAAAAAATATGCTCTTGATCACAAATGGTCCTTCATATGTAGGAGTCCATTTGCCCCTGGGATCGCTTTGCGGCAAGATAATCCGCTTGATTACAAGATCTCCAACTTGATACACTTGACGTTTGACTTTCTTATTGAAGGCCTTGATCATCCGCTTTTGATACGTCTGACCATGGCATATAGCAGCAAGTCGCTTTTCGTCGATCAGATTGAGTTGATCAAGTAGGGTCTGCATCCAATCATCTTCATTCAAACCTGCATCCTTCATAATCCTTAGAGAAGGGATCTGGACTTCCATAGACAAAACAGCTTCCATGCCATAAACCAAATAAAATGGGGTTGCCCCAGTTGAAGTACGTGTCATCGTACGGTATCCATGCAGAGCAAACGGTAACATCTCATGCCAGTCTTTGTAAGTGACTGTCATTTTCTGAATGATCTTCTTAATGTTTTTGTTCGCAGCTTCAACAGCACCGTTCATCTTCGGCCGATAGGGAGATGAATTGTGATGATAAATCTTGAACTGTTCGCACAATGCAGTGATCATCGTGTTATTCAGATTTGTACCGTTGTCTATGATGATCCTGTCTGGAACACCATACCGACATATGAGATTTTGTTTGATAAAGCGGGCAACCACATTTTTAGTCACAGAGGCGAAGGAAGCTGCTTCGACCCATTTGGTGAAATAGTCAATGGCAACCAGGATGAAGCGATGTCCGTTGGAAGTCGTGGGCTTGATCTCACCAATCATATCAATGCCCCACATTGCAAAGGGCCACGGAGCAGTCAGGACGTTGAGAGGAACCGGAGGGATATGAACTTTGTCAGCATAGACTTGACACTTGTGGCAAGTACGGGAATGTTGATGGCAGTCAGCTTCCATGGTAGACCAGTAATAGCCTGCCCTTAGGATCTTCTTGGCCATTGTATGCCTGCTCAAGTGAGTGCCAAATGTGCCGCTGTGTATATCAGTCATGATCAACTCTGCTTCAGCTTTATCCACGCATCGGAGTAATACACAATCATGGCTTCGTTTGTAAAGGATGCCGTTGCTCAGAAAGAACTTAGCAGCGAATTTCCTTAAGAACTTCTTGTCATTTACGGAAGCTCCTCCAGGATAATCTCTGGTCTCGAGATACCTTTTGATCTCATGGAACCAAGGTTGTTCCACTACTTCGTCGGTATTAATCTCGTGACAATGCGCAGGTTCATCCATTCGCTCGATGGTGATTTGGGGAGCCTCATTATCCCAGTTGAGTTTAAACATGGAGGACATTGTGGCTAGAGCATCTGCTAGCTGATTCTCTTCTCGCGGGAAATGCTCGAAGGTAATTTGCTCGAAATGAGGCAACAATGTCAAGACATGTTCTTTGTATGGGATAAGATTAGGATGCTTGGTATCCCACTCTCCTTTGATTTGACTGATAACCAAAGCCGAGTCCCCGAATACGATCAAAGATTTGATCCCCAAGTCTATAGCAGCCTTGAGACCAAAGATGCAAGCTTCATACTCAGCCATGTTGTTTGTGCAGCTGAAGCAAAGTCGGGCCGTGAAAGGTGTGTGACAACCTTCCGGAGAAATGAGTACTGCGCCGATACCATTTCCAAGTGCATTTGAAGCACCATCAAAGTACAGGGTCCATCGGGATCCCTTTTCGGGTCCGTCATACGGTCCGTCACTTTTAATGTTGTCCAAATTCATGATGCCCTCGTCCGGGAAATCAAATCTCATGGGTTGATAATCTTCGATAGCCTGATAAGCCAGATGGTCAGCTAGTACACTCCCTTTTATAGCTTTTTGGGTGGTGTACTGGATGTCATATTCAGTTAAGATCATTTGCCATCTAGCTATCCTTCCAGATAAAGCGGGCTTTTCGAAGATATACTTGATAGGATCCATTTTGGAAATCAACAAGGTGGTATGAGTTAACATATACTGTCTTAGTCGGCGAGCAGCCCATACCAAAGCGCAACAAGTTTTCTCGAGCAGTGAGTAGCGAGTCTCACAGTCGGTAAACTTTTTGCTAAGGTAATAAATAGCATGCTCTTTTCGACCAGACTCGTCATGCTGGCCCAAAACACACCCCATTGAGTTATCCAAGACGGTCAAATACATGATCAATGGTCTTCCTTCGACAGGTGGCATCAGAATAGGAGGTTCTAGCAAATACTCCTTGATTCTATCAAAAGCAGCTTGACAATCGTCGTTCCATTCAACTACCTGATCTTTCTTCAAGAGTTTGAAAATTGGCTCACAGGTAGAAGTCAGATGTGAAATGAATCTGGCAATATAGTTTAAGCGCCCCAAGAATCCTCTAACTTCCTTTTCAGTACGGGGAGCAGGCATCTCTTGTATTGCTTTTACTTTTGCCGGATCGACTTCAATGCCTTTGTTGCTTACAATGAATCCCAGGAGTTTACCAGACCTAACTCCAAAAGTACATTTACTTGGATTCAGCCTGAGCTTGTATTCTTTTAACCTGGCAAACAGCTTCTCCAGATGTTCAAGGTGCTCTTCCTCTGTTTGTGACCGAGCTATCATATCGTCTACGTAAACTTCAATCTCATGATGTATCATATCGTGAAATAAAGCTACCATGGCGCGTTGATAAGTTTCCCCTGCGTTCTTCAACCTGAACGGCATCACCTTATAACAGAAGGTGCCCCACTGTGTGACAAAAGTCGTTTTCTCCATATCCTCGGGAGCCATTTTGATTTGATTGTAGCCCGAGAATCCGTCCATGAAGGAAAACACTTTATGCTGAGCTGTATTGTCGATCAAGATGTCAATATGAGGTAGCGGGAAATCATCTTTAGGGCTGGCCCTATTCAAATCCCGGTAGTCCACACATATCCTGACTTTGCCATCTTTCTTAGGTACTGGCACAATGTTAGCGACCCATTGAGGATAGGACGTAACAGCCAGAAAACCAGCATCGAATTGTTTCATTACTTCTGCTTTGATCTTTTCGGACATGTCAGGCCTCATTCGGCGAACTTTTTGCTTGATCGGTGGACAGTCTTCTCTTGTGGGGAGACGGTGAACCACGATGTCTGTGTCTAAACCCGGCATGTCTTCATAAGACCAAGCGAAGATTTCAACATACTCATTCAACAACTGTATCAGGCTTTCCTTGACATTTGGTTTCAAATTGGCACCCACTTGCACCTCCTTCCGGTCTTCCTCGGTCCCTAAGTTGACAGTTTCTAATGGCTCTTCATGCGGTAAGATGGCCCTTTCCTCTTGTTGCAGAAGTCTGGCTAGTTCCCCGGGTACTTCACAACCTTCGTCATCTTCATACTCGGCTAGATTGATCAAATCTTTAGAGTTATTGAAAGATATAGCAGAATAGTCACCCCTGGAATCCGGAGTGGATGGGTACCTGCATTGGTGAGTGTGGGTGTGTGTAAGGGATAGCCATCCTTAAACAAAAATGCAAAAGGAAAGAAAATGAACACAAGCAGTTTATCAAATGAAAAACGTCCAATGAATCATTAAACATGGCATATGGATATGAAAAATAATCAAAACCCTTACAAGTGGACCTACATGCCCCGGGCAAGGCAGGAGGTGAAAAGATAGTGTACGGATTGTTTGAAAGTAAATATTACAGACCAAATAAGAAATGTTTAATAGATAAATTACTGATGAATAAAAGTGATGGGGACAAAGTCTTTTGCCTCCCAGTTGCTCAATCCTCCTTTGACAGTTGGATAAATCCACTCTTCGATGTTGCTCTCTTTGTCTTCATCCTCCAAAGCGTTGATTCCGTAGGGAGAAATTTTGACTGGCGCTCTTTCAATCTTCGCACGACGCAGAGCTTTCTGGCCAGCGGCCGTGAACCCTAATCCAAACTTGTCAGT
Organism: Vicia faba; assembly: GCA_948472305.1. Taxonomy (NCBI): domain Eukaryota; kingdom Viridiplantae; phylum Streptophyta; class Magnoliopsida; order Fabales; family Fabaceae; genus Vicia; species Vicia faba. The sequence continues at coordinate 1,594,361,330 of OX451737.1, read as the reverse complement.
CTTATGCGGAATGTCAGGTAACTGCCCCCATGCTGAATTCTTCCCTTCTTTAATTGCGGCCCTTGCATCCTCCAGAGATGCCATCCTGGCCATCTGCCTTGGTGTCTCAGCTGCCAACTTTGCTACCGCTATTTCAGGAAGGACTTCTTCGAAATGTTGAAACGGCGTCTCAATGAATTCCCCTTCAACCTCCACATACCGGAAAGAATTTAAGTGGCTGATCATGTACTCTTCTTCGCCATGGACAGTAATGATCTTTCCCTTGACAGGATACTTCAACATCTGATGTAAGGAGGAGGTGACTGCCCCAGCATGGTGTATCCAAGGCCTACCCAGCAAGCAAGAGTATGACGGATGGATGTCCATCACATAGAAAGTGGATTTAAACACCTCAGTACCTATCTTGATGGGAATTTCAACCTCTCCATGGACCATTCTCTTCGAACCATCGAAAGCTCTGACAATAATATCACTCGGCTTCAATTCCAACCCCTCACAATCTAGTCGGTCCAAGGCCTTTTTAGGCAAAACATTCAGCGACGAACCAGTGTCGACCAAGACGTGTGCGAGAGTAGTTCCTCGACACTCGACTGAAATGTGCAAAGCATCATTGTGGTTTCTCCCTTTAGGAGTTAGGTCGGCGTCAGAAAAACCTAATCCATTGTCCGCAGTCAGGCTAGCCACGCAATTTTGAAATTGATCCGCAGAGGTTTCCTGGGGCACGTGGGCTGCCTTCAGGAATTTTATCAGAGCTTTAGCGTGTGCTTCCGAGCAAAGTAGTAGTGCCAGCATGGAAATCTTGGAGGGGGTTTGCCCCAGCTGCTCTACTACATCGTAATCACTTCTTTTGATTATCCTCAAAATCTCATCCATTTCCTTCTTGGAGGTTTCCGGGATAACCAAGGGCTGAGCCCTCATCCCGACGGGCTCATCTTGGATTCCCTTATCTTTGTCAGCAGCGGTAGGAGAGACAGTACTAGGAACAACAACCTCTTCAATCAAAGGAGTTCTAGCAGAAAGTTTTATTGGTGCAGGGACGACCTTGCCAGCTGATGAGGGTCCAAAGACTGCTCTTGGAGGGGCAATCTCTGGAGAAAATATTCTCCCGATCCTGGTGATTTTGCTAGTGCCCACAATGTTACTAATGCTGGCTCCTTCATCATCCGAACTTTCTTCAATTATTTCGATTTGCTTGATACCATGGTAGTAGATGTCACCGCCATAGTTCCAAGGTATCGACTTCTCGGAAACATAGGGAACAGGCCCTGGCATTGTTATCTTCAAAGGAACAGATTTCGTAGCTGGTGTAATCTTAACAGGCTTTTTGACGGCCTTGGAAAGATTGGCGTGAATGGTTATGATTGAGACATCTTCAGTATGAACTGGAACAGCATAAACTTTTTCAAACAAAATTTGTCGACTATCCATAAGGCCTTGGATGCCTTTCTTCAGTAGCGGACAATCAAACGGCAGAGAGTAGCAACAATAGCAGTCTTCTTTACATCCCGGGAAGATCCCGGCCCTTAACAAATTCAACTTAATGGTTAGCAGTGGAGTAGTCAGATCACTGACATCAGCAACATACAAATCTTCTTCAATGGCATTGACATTTCGGCCGTGCTTCGACATGGGTGCAGATATCACATTAGGCTTCTCTGGAGCGTCAAACTCTACCTCCTTAGCCTCTATCAGGTCTTGGATTTTATGCTTGAGTGCCCAACAATCATTGGTGTCGTGTCCAACACTGTCTGAATGGTAGGCGCATTTAGCATTGGCATGATAATGCGGAGAGGACGTATTCACATTCTTTAGTGCCTCCTTGATGGTGGCGAGATTCAACTTTAATAGATGGGGAAGCACTTGCGCTGGAGTCATGTTAATACGGGTGAACTGCCATTATGGCCGTTCCACTCGTTGTTGATTTGGTCTGGACTGGTTATAGCGAGGCTGCTCACTTGGAGTGTTTTGAATCATTACGGCCCCCACAGTTGGCCGACGCTCCATCTTCCCTGCTCTTCTCTGAGAATATACCATAGCTGTCTCCTTCTTAAAAGGCTTCTTCTCAACACTTGCAGCAACACCCTTCTGAATCTTTCCTGACTTGATGCCAGCTTCTATTCTTTCGCCTGTTAAGATCAAATCGGTAAACCCCGCGGAAGAGTTACCAATTAAATGATTGAAAAATGGCCCAGATAGGGTCCCAAGAAACATATCAACGAGTTCACGGTCGGTTAAAGGAGGCTGCACCCTGCCAGCCAAATCCCTCCATTTTTGTGCATATTCTTTGAATCCCTCGCTTGTTCCTAGTGACATACCCTGAAGTTGGGTACGAGTAGGAGCAAGATCAGAATTATACTGGTATTGTTTGTAGAAAGCGGTGGCCAAATCTTCCCAATTTCTGACACTGGTTCCTTCTAGTTGATAAAACCATTCCAACTGAGCTCCCGAAAGGCTGTCTTGAAAGAAATGAATCCATAGATTTTTATCTGCCGTATAGGATTGAATCTTTCTCACGTAGGACCTGAGATGCATTTTGGGGCAGGACAGCCCATCATACCTCACAAACACTGGCACTTTGAATTTTGGGGATATCACAATCCCGGCAACCAAGCCCAAGTCTTCAAAATCCAAACCCGGTACTCTTTGTAGTTCCATGGCAGCCAATCTGTCTTCTAAACCCTTGTATTTATCATCAGCCGGAGGGTATTGCTGGTCAGAATAATCTTCATCCTCTTCAACCTCTTCTTCCTCCGCATCAGACTCGGAAGGCACCGCAACTCCATCTCTTTTACTAGTCCCTTCATCAGAAGTAGGAGGAAATTCAAGCACTCTCCGAGCTTCTCCGTCAAATCTTCTCCCCAAAGTAGTCACCCCAATCCTTTTTTTCTTCTTTTTCACTGGGTCCTTATTCCCCAATTGAGTCTTGATATCCTCCTGACCCTTAGCCAAGGTCATCAGGAGTTGTTGGAACTGTGCATTCTGAGCCTGTAGGTCTTTGATTGTTTGCTCGAGATCCATCCTACTGAAATAAACAGCAGACAGATAAGGAAACCTGGAGTGAGACCTGCTTATGCACATGATGAATGGTATGCTTATGTATGCAATGCATTCAAGGATTTAGAACATTCAAAATTGTTTCAGACAAAGAAGAACGCACGTCATATTAATAAGAAGAAATTTGTTAGTACATAAATGCCCCATGGGCCAAATATTACAAAATAAACTTCTTAAGGCAGAAAGACATTGCGCATCCTCTTTGGTGCGATGTAGGTGTTGAGGGCCTCTTGCTCGTGGAGTCGGCGGGTAAGCTCTAGAACCTTCTTTTCACTGGCGTAGTAGCTAGCTTCAAAATTATTCCGTTCCTCCTTGAGCTGAATCCAACTTTTCTGCATTTCCTCCCACGATGTAGGCATGTCTAGATGTAGGATGGTGTAGGGAACCTCTCCTTCATTGACGGGCTCTTTAATCACTGGGAGTACATGAGGATAAGGCATCATTAGACTTTGGGCTCGGGCTCGTACCCACTTGAGATAGGGCTCAAGAGGGATGGAGTTCTTGTGTCCCAGAGTCTTGCTATCAACCTTGTTGATTTTTCCCCAAGCTCTGATGAATCTTTGGCGAAGTCCTTGCGCATCGTTGTCAAAGTCAAAAACTAGGTTAGGAATCAACATGTCATGAGGGCCATCCCTCCGTGCATATCCAAATTTCCTCAAAGCTAGGCAAGGGTTGTAGGTGATACCTCCCCTGATTCCAAGTAAAGGAACATTAGGAAATTCTCCGCAACGATCGACAATGATGACATTTTCTCTGGACCGAGAACACCAATGCACATCAGAATGAGTAAGAGTCATCAACCGTTGGGACCACCTTGTACCTTGGTCATTCTTCAAGACAGATTGCGGAAGGTGCGAAATAAACCACCTTGCAAGGATAGGAGTACAGCACATGAGAACACCTCTCTTTCTCATTGTTCATGTGTAAAATGAGTGAAGGATGTCCCCAAGCAATGTTGGTATTGGATTTCTGGACAAAAAGATTTTGACTGCGTTGACATCTACCAATTGGTCAGGATTTGGGAACAAGACCAACCCATAGATAAAGAGTGCCATAATTTCTTCAAAGGCTTGTAGGTCCAATGAATTCCAACATTCTTGTGCCTTCTCAAACAAGAATTTTGTTAAGAATCCCTTGACGCCGCTTCTGGTTTCCCAATGCCCCTTGATGTCGGATGGTTGTAGATGTAATGCCCGAGCAACATCTTCCGGCTTTGGTTCCTTTTCCGTACCGTTGAAGGGTAGTTGATTAAGGATAGGAATTCTCAGGAGTTGAGAAAACTCCTCCAAAGTGGGTACCAACTGATAATCAGGGAAAGTGAAACAGTGGTGAAGAGGGTCAAAGAACTGGAATAGCACTTTCATCATGTCTTCTTCAATGTTGTTGTTGACTAGGCTGAGCAGTCTACCATGTCTTTCACTGAAGGATGAGTTTTCCGGGATTCTTGAGGTGATCTCCTTGAGTTGAGGAGAGATTCTCACAAGGTTGACTTGAATGGTGTTTCTGCGAGGAATTTCCATGTCCTACAAAACAAGAACAAAGATGAAGATCCAAAACCCTTGAAATGGTTAGTGAATGCATATGATGTTTTATGATGTTTATGATGTTTATGATGTATGCACAAAACATATGTACAAGCAAATCACACCAAACCCTAGTTTCAGGCTTTGCATGGGGTTTCATAGGTAAGTACCCTCTTGAGTGTAGTTGGCTTAAAAACCTGTCCTATAAATAGTAACCGGGTTCTAAGGAGCTCAATATCACTGGATTGTTTTCATTGTTCATTGTTTTGGTTTAGCCACTTAACTAGCGACCAAAATATTCCAAGAACACAACCCTCAATGAGTGTAGTATCGAGTATCTACCAACTTCGGACTGCACCAAAGCCGGTCATCTCACTACCCCTAATAAAAGGCCAAGATGGTCAAGTAAGGTTCTAGGTCATTAGTGCTTAGTGACATCACTCAGCGGCCTCGTACTCTCCTTGATTAAACTCAAGGGTTACCGGTACTCACAAATATGTCGCACTAATATAGCTATTGCTTCAACCGTGTCGGTATACCCCGCACAGTTTCCACAACGTATTGCTATCTATGAATGTTTCCCAAATCCGGGTGTAGGATTTCAAGCCCAAACAAGAGAACCAAAATGTAAAGCAATCAAAGCAAAACAATTAGTCATGCAAAAGGGTGATCTAAGCCCTAAGGTTACTCCACTTTTAATCTTAAGATCCCCAGCAGAGTCGCCAGTTCTGTGATACGGCGGGAGAACTGACTAGGGTTTTGCGTTTGTTTTTGCAAATGTTTCGGTTGAGCAAGAGTCGCCACCGACTTTTTATTTTATCCTAAGGAAAGGTTTAAAAAGCACAGCAAAAACCTTTGAGATTTTTCTTGGGTTCGGGGAGTAGATTATAGAAAGGGAAGGTATTAGCACCCTTTCTATCCATGGTTATCCATGAGCTCTTAGGTACTTGCTTAGATCAACTTGCCTTGGTTTTCAATTGTTTGAAATGATGCTTGGTGTGTGGTTTTGAAAATGTTTTGAAAAGATGCCTTGTATAGGCTACCCTTGTAACAATTCTTTACTCGAATGTTTTACAAAAGGTGTTTTGTCTTTAGAAAAGATGTTTCAAGGTTTTTTTTTGAAAGTTGGTTTTGAAAGTGTTTGTGAAGTGTGGTTTGAAATTAGGCAAGTGTTTTCTTGGCAAATTGACAAATACTTAAGATTTATCTACCCTAAAGTTTTCTCAAAGATTTTTGTTATGTTTTAAACCTTTTGACAATTTTGTTCCACCATTGTATTTGGTGGACAATCTTGTATTTAGGAGGTGAAAGGGACGGGCGTGGGTCATCGTTTAGACCATAATTGCAATAGTGTTAAATGTCTTTGGGCAATTTTTTTCTTTAAAAGGGACTTGATCATTCATTTAGGCAACATTTTGAGGGACTATGACCATTTGATTGTTTGTTTTACCCAAAGAAATTCAACATGCAATATGGCCCAATTATTTGAAGGCAACAAAGTGGAATACCCTAGGGGTGCAAGTGTGAAATGTGTTGTCCATTTTCATGCTTATTTATCTTGAAATTAGGTCCAACTATTTTGTTCGTTTTATTCGCATACAAACCCTAATTCTAGCATGGTATGTTTAGAAAGCATTAAAGTGCGAAATTTAAATTCCTACACTATTACAACACAATAATATGGGGAGGGGGGTACAATGTTTCAAATGGGGTATATTTAGACAAGAAATTAAATCTAGCTATTACATCATTTTCTTTGAATATTTACAATACAAATAATTGCATAATTAAATGGAAATGAAATAAATATGCAAAAATGTAAAAAGAATTTTTATGTGTATGAAAAAAAAAAGTATTATTTATGAAAAAATAAAAAGAGATAAAAAAAAAGGTATTATTTTTGGAGTATTCTCATATTTAGGACAAAACCCTAATTTTAATCAAAAGGGGATTAATTATTTAATATATATAATATTTACTATTTACATACAAAAATAAAATAAAATGTAGTATATTTATAAAAATGTATTTTTAGTGTTAAACATTAATAAAAATAAAAAGATGTGTATTTTTTGGTATTTTATTCTAAGTATACTAATGTATAAATTATTTATTTATATTATTTACAAAAGATGTATTATATATACTAATTAATAATATTTAATATTTAATAATAATAAATAAAAAATTATTTTTTCTATAAAATATTTTCAGAAAGTAGAACAAAATAAAAGTGTGTAAAAATGTATTTCCAATATTTTAATATTTTAAACAAAACATATATATTTATTTATTTATGTTCAAACTAAAAGAAAAAATCAAATAAATACCTAATAAATTCAAAAATGGTGAGAAAAAATATTTTTAAATTTTTAATATGCTGAGAAAAAATAAATGAGTCAATTAAAAAAAGAAAAAGTCAAAAAACATTAAAAATAAAGCAAATGGGCTCAGGGGGTTCAGAACAAATTGTATGGTGCAAAAAGGAAAGTCAACATAAGCCCAGCCCATGAAGACCTTTCTTCAACCTCTGAACAACAATATTCAAAAAAACGCGCGCCCTGTTCTTCCATCCCAACATCCTGATTCTTCGATCTTTTGCACAAACTTTCAACATAAAAAATGTTAAGCATGGAACCACGATTCCAAATATATAAAGAACATCTTCTAACTCTCAGAAATGAGAGAGAATTTTAACAATCCCAAATCCTAACCTAAGTTTTCTGCCATTTTCAAACCTTAAATTCTCACAGCTCAAGCAAAAGAAATGAAAAGTAAAAGCATGTACAGGTTCAGTGGCATGAGTAGAACATTGCTTATTCACAAACTTAGAGCTAATGATGCCTAATGAGAGAGATAGAAGTTCACCAAAGTACCTGTTCAGTTGAAGTTCTATCTGGCAAATGGGGAGCTTTCAGTGCAAGATAATGGTTGGTATAGCTTCCTTGAGGTGTGGTGATGTTGTTCCAATATTTACTTTGCCTTGAGACACCTTGAACTGAGCTGTAGAACTTCAACTGCAAAATGGAAAAATGAAAATGGTGGAACTTGTTAGAGGAGTTACAGGTCGTGTTTCAAGTCATGGTTAGCTTGCATAGATGCTAGGGAATGTGTGTGAACTGGTTTGGGCAAGAGAGCTTGAGGGAAATGGAAGATGGCACTCAAACTGCAGGCCTGGCCCTGTTTTTGCAGTTTGAAGGTGATTCTGGGATTTGGGGTGTATGAGGGATGTTAGGATCGTGCACTAGCTTGGTTGGGATGTCCTGGATATGTTTCACAAGTTTTCTTAAGTGTTTGTAAGTTGATATGAGAGTTGTGTCACAATATGCCAAGTTACTTACACTTTAAGCAACAAATGCTCAAGTTGTGTTCTAGGTCAGTAGAGGCCCCCTAATGAGCTGCATAATCTCTCCTTTATCAGAGTGTTTTGCTCATAATCTTGTGCCAATTAAATCTCATTTGTACTGCTTGGATTTTCAATTGGACATAAAGTTAACTTTTGCAAAAATGGAAGAAATGCTTTATCTATTTTGGGATTAATCCTTTAGGCAATGCTTGAACTCATGAAACAAGGCCTTGGCATAAAGGTTTTGCATTGAATTATTGAGTGTCAAAGGGTTTTAGGACCTGTAATTTAGCACAAACTATGCTGACTTGAAAATGGCTTAAGTTATGAACATGTTCATGATCAATCCAAAAGTGAGTTTTTGCCATATTATGAAATTCGATTCTCTCAAGTTATGAGGTTGTTTGAGAAGTTCTTGGACATTTTGGAAAGCTTGGAATGTGTACTACAATCCATATTTGAAATTCAAATTGAAATTCCAAGTGGAAGTTTATGGAAAATGGCCTTAAAGTTGGGTAGAAAACCTTGTCAAAATAGGTTAAAATTTCACTAAGTTAAGAATGGCTTAGTGCCCTTATTCAAAAATTTGTAACTTGAGATACAAGCCTCAAATGGGAAAACTTTGTGAATCAAAGTTGTAGATTATGCAACAAGCTACAACTTTTATGTTTTGACTTTTGTTTGAATCCAAATGGATCTTGGTGGAAAAGTGGGGCAAAGTTAGGAAAAAATTAGGGTTTTTTATAACTTAGAAAAATTCTAAGTTATGAAAAATTCTAATTTCTAACCCTAATTTGCATTTTGTGATTTCTTGATGAACAAGTTTCATGATTTGGCATGTTTTGATGAAAAATGAATCTTGACTCTTGATTTTGACCAAAAAGTCAAAGTTTGACTTTTCAGTATACAGTCAAAATTGATCAATTGACTGGGAAATTCAACTGTCAATCTTGTGTACTTGGGATCTTTTGAGTTTGTTGAGCATGTCAAGATAATTCCATGGGGTCCTTGAGTTCATATGTGAGCTTGGTTTGCCATTGGCTAGGTCAAACAGTCAAAAATTGCCTTTGTTCAGTCAAAACCCTAAAAATGACCATTTTGCCCTTTTGGTGATCTGATCAAATTTCTTATGGAATTGTGATCCAAACTTGATCAAATGGTTCATATGAGTTCATAATGTTGATGTGGGTCAATTTTCATGAGGTTTGACTGTTCATTGGCCACAGTTTACTTTTTCCCCAATACAGTTGATTTCTAGGTCAACTGTCCAATTGACTGGGCAAAACTTGGGATCAAGACTTGAAACTTGATGAGGATAAACTTGGGAGTCCAATATGAAGCAAGAAGGTCATCTTAGGCATTTTTGGGTCAAAACATCTTTGTGCAAACATAAACCCTAATTTGGGTCAGCAGTGCAGGGAGAAGTCTTGAGCAGATGAAACCTTAACTGGATCCTGATCTTCAAGGGCTTTGTGATGAGAAAGCAATGAGAAATGGGAAGGAAAATTTTGGGGTACAACAGTTGCCCATGTTCAATCTTCTTGAACCTGAAGAGTTAGATTGGCAAGTTTGCCTTTCGTGACTCGAGGGTAAAAGGAGATTGGACACTAGAGTGCCCGGAAATTTGCACTCGTCAAAGCAATGAATGCGGGAATGGGCTTAGAGATTGCCATTTGGAGATGGGCTTAGAGATGCCATCTTGAGAGGTGCCAGAAACTTGTCGGGGATGGGCTTAAAGATGCCATCCGGAAGGGAATATCAGGAAAGTGTCCGTGCTTTGGACCATCTCTGAACTGGGGATATGAATAAGCAATAGATTGGCATCCGTTGTTGGGAAGCATCCGTAAACTGTTTTCAAAAACCTTGAGAAGGAAATGAACAAGTGATAGGTTACCATCCGTTACTTGGAGAACCTGTGAACTGTTTTCATAAATCTTGGAGTTGAATAAGCAATAGAGCAGCATCCGTTGTTGGGAAGCGTCCGTAAACTGTTTTCAAAAGTTGCATCTGAACAAGTGATAGATTAACATCCGTTGTTGGGAAGAATCCATAGACTGTTTTCAGAAGTCTTGGGAAGAAACTGAACAAGCGATAGGTTAACATTCGTTACTTGGAGAACCCGTAAACTGTTTTCAGAAATCTTGAAGTTGAATGAGCAATAGAGCAGCATCCGTTGTTGGGAAGCGTCCGTAAACTGTTTTCAAAAGTTGCATCTGAACAAGTGATAGATTAACATCCGTTGTTGGGAAGAATCCATAGACTGTTTTCAGAAGTCTTGGGAAGAAACTGAACAAGCGATAGGTTAACATCCATTACTTGGAGAACCCGTAAACTGTTTTCAGAAATCTTGAAGTTGAATGAGCAATAGAGCAGCATCCGTTGTTGGGAAGCGTCCGTAAACTGTTTTCAAAAGTTACATCTGAACAAGTGATAGATTAACATCCATTGTTGGGAAGAATCCATAGACTGTTTTCAGAAGTCTTGGGAAGAAACTGAACAAGCGATAGGTTAACATCCGTTACTTGGAGAACCCGTAAACTGTTTTCAGAAATCTTGAAGTTGAATGGGAACCGGTGTAGGGTTGCTTGATGATGAGTCTGTGTAAAACTGCATCTGAAACTGTTAAGGATAGCTTTTTATTCTTATCCTGAAAAGGACAAAGTGTTAGCTAGACACAAAATTATGTTGCATGAAATGTATGATGCAATATATGTTATATCAATTTTTATGATATGAATGTAATGAGTGTGCATGTGAGCTGATGAGATATCTTGCTGAGGATAAATGAATCTTGGACGGCCGAAGATAAAAGAATTTTGACTGCTGCCGAGAAAATAATTCCTTGGCTGTTGCTGGGGAACAAGGAGCTTGGGTTGTGTACCAAGCCTTTGGGGAATTCCTGATGACTTCTACCGGGGAGTACCAATCTAGCAGAATCATGCCGGGGATGCAAGACTGAGAATTTTCAGTTCGGAGGGAAGCACCTCTGGCGACCTTACTGGGGAACTCAAGATTTGCTCTTCTAAAACTCCGTGGGGAGAAGGTTCATTAGTCTGGCTTCGCTGGGGATGCTGAAACTTAAACTCTGAGGGGAATTGAATTCCTAAGGACCTTTTGGCTGGGGGATTTGTAAAGATAAGTTACTGCTGGGGAATTTTGATGAACTCCGCTGTGGATAGGAAGAATTTTGGCGAGCGCGATCTTCCGTGGTTGTTAGCTGAGGATAACCCAGTTATAAGGCCTTGTGAGGAATAACTTTGAATAAAACTCGGGAGAGACGTCCGTTCTCTGCGGGGGATAAGCTTCAAGACTTGCTGGAGGATATGGACTCCAAATCTCCTGGGGGTTTCCTTTTGAAAGGGTATCGAGATATCCAACCGCACCTTTGCCCTATCAGTAATCCTCTCTTTTGATTCGTAAGGAAATGATTATGTTCAAATGCATATGCATGTTTAACAAAACATTGGACGTTTCTCAAAATAAAACAAACAGTGCAAGAGCAAAGAAAAGGAAATGACACAAATTTCTGGGAAAAGTATTTGTATTGATTTTCTATGAGTATATTTGTACAAAGGAGACAATCATCCTAGTAAGAGGATTTTGTCGTAAATATTTGAAAGATTTATACAAAATAAGGATGGCTATGTGAAATAATTCCATGGGATTCCATTCCGCTATAGCTTTCTCAACTCTGAATATCTGTCCATTCAATGCTTCGTTTGACGATGACTGGACTGATCAGAAGCCTGGAACCGGTTGATGAAGAGATTGTCCTTGAAGTGATCCGACGAGACATAGTCATACGCTTTAATTCCCTAACTTTTGCCTGAATCGCCCTTTCGGGTTTTCGATCCACCGGGAAACCCCTTTTTGCCCAAGCCGACCTTTAGGGTGAGGAAGGTTGTCACCATCCATGGTGGTTAGAATCATAGCTCCTCCCTAGAAGTTGTTCTTAACCACAAACGGCCCTTCGTACGTGGGGCTCCATTTTCCCCAAGGATCACCTTATGGCAGTATGATGCGTTTGATCACTAGGTCCCCGACTTGATATTCTTGGCGCCTGACTTTCTTATTAAAAGCCTTGATCATTCGCTTTTGATACGTCTGACCATGGAAAATAGCAGTAAGTCTCTTTTCATCAATTAGATTTAGCTGATCAAGTCGGGTTTGGATCCAGTCGTCTCCGTTCAAACCCGCATCCTTCATAATCCTGAGAGAAGGTATCTAGACTTCTATGGGTAGGACTGCCTCCATGCCATATACCAGAGAGTAGGGGGTTGCCCCTGTCGACGTCCGTGCTGAGGTACAATACCCATGAAGAGAGAATGGTAACATCTCATGCCAGTCTTTGTATGTCATCATCATCTTCTGTACAATCTTCTTTATGTTCTTGTTAGCTGCTTCAACAGCGCCATTCATCTTCGGCCAGTAAGGAGAAGAATTATGGTGTTGTATCCTGAATTGTTTACAGAGCTCGGTGATCATTGTGTTGTTGAGATTCGTACCATTTTCAGTAATAATTCTCTCTGGTACACCATATAGACAGATCATATTATGTCAGATAAACCGCACTATGATGTTCTTGGTTATTGTAGCAAAGGAAGCTGCCTCAACCCACTTCATGAAATAATCAACAGGCACCAGAATGAAACGATGCCCGTTAGACGCAGTAGGCCTGATCTTGCTGATCATGTTAATTCCCCACAATGCAAAGGGCCACGGAGCTATCAAGACGTTTAAAGGGACTGGAGGCATAAGCACCTTATCAGCGTAGACTTGGCACTTATGACAAGTTCGAGAGTACTGATAACAATCGGCTTCCATAGTGGACCAATAATATCCTGCCCGTAGGATCTTCTTAGACATGGTATGTCCACTAGAATGGGTTCCGAAGGTGCCTTCATGTAGATTTGTCATGATCCTTTCTTCTTCGCTCTTGTCTATACACCGTAGTAGTGTGGAGTCATGGTTGCGTTTATAGAGGATTCCATTACTGATGGAGAACTTTGCAGCGAACCTTCTCAGAAACTTCTTATCATTGACAGATGCCCCTTCAGGATACTCCTTAGCCTCGAGGTACCTTTTGACTTCATGAAACCAGGGTTTGTCTGCCACTTCTTTGGTATCGATTTCACAGCAGTGTGCTGGTTCATCCAACCTGTAAATGGTAATCCGGGGAGCTTCATTGTCCCACCTAACCTTGAACATAGAAGACATGGTAGCTAGCGTATCCGCTAACTGGTTCTCCTCTCGTGGGAAATGTTCGAAGGTTACCTCCTCAAAGTGTGGGAGCAATGTCAGTACATACTCTTTGTAAGGAATGAGATTCAGGTGCTTCGTATCCCACTGACCTTTGATCTGACTTATCACCAGAGCGGAATCCCCGAATACACTCAAGAACTTGATCCTTAGGTCGATAGCAGCCCTAAGACCCATGATACATGCTTCATACTCCGCCATGTTTTTGGTACAGTTGAAACATAATCGGGAGGTCAATGGAGTATGACAACCCTCTGGAGATATGATTACAGCGCCAATGCCATTACCCAGTGCGTTTGAGGCTCCATCAAAATACATAGACCATCGGGATCCCTCCTCAGGTCCTTCATCCGGTCCAGGTTCTTCGTAGTCAGTCACTAACATGATATTCTCATCCGGGAATTCGAAAATCATAGACTGGTAGTCATCCACGGCCTGATGAGCCAAATGATCAGCCAATACACTCCCCTTTATAGCTTTTTGGGTCGTATATTGTATATCGTACTCAGTTAAGATCATTTTCCACCTTGTTATCCTTCCGGAGAGAGCGGGCTTCTTGAAAATATACTTGATCAGATCCATCTTCGATATCAACAAGGTAGTGTGAGTCAGCATATACTGTCTCAGTTGGCGAGCAGTCCATGCCTAAGCGCAGCAAGTTTTCTCGAGCAATGAGTATCGTGTCTCACAGTTGGTAAACTTTTTGCTAAGATAGTAAATTACGTGCTCTTTTCGACCAGACTTGTCATGCTGCCCCAACACACACCCCATTGAATTGTCTAGCACTGTCAAGTATAATATCAAAGGTATTCCTTCAACTGGAGGCATCAGAATTGGCGGTTCTTGAAGGTATTCCTTGATTCTTTCGAAATCGGTCTGGCATTCATCATTCCAATTTACCATTTGATATTTCTTCAGAAGCTTGAAGATTGGCTCACAAGTAGCAGTCAGATGTGAAATGAACCTGGCGATGTAATTCAGACGTCCCAAGAAACCTCTAACTTCCTTCTATGTGCGGGGAACCGACATCTGTTGTATGGCTTTTACCTTTGTAGGGTCTACCTGAGTACCCTTGTCACTGACGATGAAACCCAGAAGCTTACCAGACCTTACCCCGAACGTGCACTTGTTCGGATTCAACCTCAACTTGTACGTCTTCAACCTGTCAAACAATTTCTGGAGATGATCAAGGTGTTATTCCTCAGTCTGAGACTTGGCTATCATGTCATCAAGATAGACCTCGATCTCGTGGTGAATCATATCATGAAACAGAGCAACCATGGCGCGCTGATAAGTTGCCCTAGCATTCTTCAACCCAAAAGTCATCACCTTGTAGCAGAAGGTTCTCCACTGTGTAACGAAGGTTGTCTTCTCTCTGTCTTTAGGAGCCATCTTGATCTGGTTGTAGCCAGAGAAACCATCCATGAAGGAGAAGATTTTGTGTTGCATGGTATTGTCGACTAGAACGTCAATGTGAGGAAGTGGGAAGTCATCCTTGGGGCTTGCCCTGTTCAAATCTCAGTAATCTACGCACATCCGTACCTTACCATCCTTCTTAGGTATTGGGACGACGTTGGCAACCCACTGCGGATATGAAGTGACAGCTAAGAATCCTGCATCGAACTATTTCATGACCTCTGCCTTGATCTTCTCAGACATTTCAGGGCGCATACGACGGACCTTCTGTTTAACTGGAGGACAGTCTTCTTTAGTCCGCTGGTGATGTACCATAATATCAGTGTCTAAACCAGGCATGTCTTCGTAGGACCAGGCGAAGATCTCAACATAGTCGTACAACATCTGTATCAACCTCTGTTTGACGCTAAGCTCCAGATTTGCACCTATTTTAACCTCTTTTCTATCTTCCTCAGTACCCAAGTTCACTATCTCAACCAGCTCTTCATGAGACTGTATGGCCCTTTCTTCCTGTTGTAGTAGTCTAGCAAGTTCTCCAGGCACCCCACAATCATCCTCACCTTTGTCTTCGGCTTGGTTGATTGGATTTTCGAAGTCATAACTGGAAATAGCAGAACTGTTATCAATGGGATCTAGAGTGGATATGGATCTGCATTATGATACGTGAGTGTGTGTAAGAGAATAGCTGTTTTGATAAAGTGAAAACAGAAAAGAAAAACAGAGAGCGCAAAATTTGTATGCAAGAAACGTCCAATGCTTTATTAATGATATATGAAATGACAAATAATAGCCCTCACAAGCAAAAGCCAAGGTGCCTCGGGCAAGGCACCAGGCTGTAAAGTTTCAAATTGTTTATTACAAATCTTAAGTCAATTACTGCAGAATAAAAGAAACAGGTATGAAGTCCCTAGCCATCCAGTTACTCGGTCCACTGTTGGTTGTTGGGTAGATCCAACTGTCGATGTCTGAGTCCTCTTCACTATCTTCAATGGTATTAATTCCCCGATTGCTGATGTGTAGTCTTCTATCCCGCGCATGTCTAACAGCCCTTTGAGCCCCTGTAGTAAAGCCCAAACCAAATTTGTCAGTTTTATGAGTGAAATCAGGGAGCTGGCCCCAATTGGCACACCCACCTTCTTCAACCACGGCCCTGACGTCCTTGAGAGAAGCCATCTTCAAAGGAGGTTTGTTGCTAGTAGTTTTAGTTGATGCCAAGATCTGAGGGACCTCTTCAAAATTTTGACAAGGAGTTTCGATGAATTCCCCCTCCATCTCTACGTAGCAGAAGGAGTTGAGGTGACTCACCATATATTATTCTTCACCCTGCACTGTGACGATCTTTCCTTTTACCAAATACTTCAGCATTTGGTGGAGTGTGGAGGTGACTGCCCCAGCCTTGTGGATCCAAGGACGACCTAGCAAACAAGAATACAACGGCCTGATGTCCATCACATAGAAGGTGGACCCAAAAGTATCATAACCTACTTTGACAGGGATGTCCACCTCCCCGTGCACCATTCTCTTTGATCCGTCAAAAGCCCTTACCACAATATTACTAGGCTTTAGAGTTAAACCCTCGCAATCCAACCGGTCTAATGCCTTCTTCAGAAGAACATTCAGTGAAGAACCAGTATCTACCAACACATGAGCCATAGTGGTGCCCCTGCATTCAATCGAGACATGCAGAGCATCATTATGCTTCCTTCCTTTCGGTGTCAAATCTGCATCTGAAAAACCCAGCCCATTATCAGCAGTCAGGCTGGCCACACAATCTTTGAACTGATCAGCTGAAGTCTCTTGTGGCACATTCGTAGTTTTGAGGAATGCGATCAAAGCCTTCGCATGGTCCTCGGAGCACAACAACAAAGACAACATGGATATCTTCGATGGGGTCTACCCCATCTGCTCGCCCACATTGTAGTCGCTCTTCTTAATGATTTTCATTATTTCCTCCATTTCTTGCTTAGAGGCTTCCACAACAATTTTCTTAGGCGCCTCCGTTCGGGCAGGCTCACCTATAATTTCCTTATTGTGGGTATCAGACGATTCGCTGACAGGAGTACTAACCGGAGTAAAAACAGGAACAGTAGTGGATCTACTAGCAGGAACAGCAGATGGAATGACAATAGGCTTGTTAACAGTCTTAGGGGAAATCTCGGGAGAGAAGACCCTTCCATTTTGGGTGATTTTGTTGGTTCCGAAAATGTTATCAATATTAGGATCATCCTCTTCATCTTTCAGGTCTTGTTTGATTCCATGATAGTACACATCGGCACCATAATGCCATAGGACAGCTTTGTCTGAGACATACGGGACAGGACCGGGAACAGTGATTATCAACGGAGCAATTCTTGGAGCAGGTGTAATCCTAACAGGTCTTCTCGAGGAAACCTTGGAAGGATTGGCAGAAATGGTTATAATAGTAACGTCTTCGATTGGAACAACAGGAATCATAGTTTTCTTGAACAAAATCTCTCTGCTATCCATCAGGCGCTGAATACCTGACTTCAGCAAACAACAACCAGAAGGTAGGAACAAACACATGTGGCAACCTTCACCACAACCTGGAAATAAACCGGCCAATAGAAAATTCTTCTTGATAGTCATGAGAGGAGTAGAAACTTCATCAACAGAGGTAACAAACAAATAAGTATCAACAATGTTAACTCCACGACCGTGCTTAGGCATAGGAGTAGTTATGACATTTGGCTTCTCCAGAGCATCAAAATCTATTTCCTTAGCTTCAATCAAGTCTTGTATTTTGTTCCTCAAAGCCCAGCAGTCATTTGTATCGTGGCCAGGACTCTCAGAATGATAAGCACACCGGGCATTCGAATTATATTGGGGAGATGTAGTATTTGGATTCTTAGGAGCCTCTCGCAAGGTTGTCAAGTTGGATCTCAGCAGATGAGGTAGAACTTCAGCCAATGTCATGTTGATGCGGGTAAACTGCCATTGCGGCATTTCTACCATTTGTTGATTTTTGCGTTATGGAGCAGCTGCAGGTCTAGGTATCATCACGGCACTTACTGTCTGACGTTGTTCAGCCCTGTTCTGACCCCTCAGGCTGTAGATGGCACTGGATTCCTTCTTACCAGCAAAAGGCTTCTTTACTGAACTCGAAGAGGCATCCTTTTGTATCTTTCCGCTCTGAATCCCAGCTTCTACTCTTTCTCCAGTTAGGATTAGCTCAGTGAAACTAGCTGATGAGCTGCCGATCAAATGATTGAAAAATGGACCAGATAGCCTCCCTAGAAACATATCAACCAACTCCCTATCAGACAACGAGGGTTGAACTCTCCCAGCCAAGTCTCTCCATTTTTGTGCATAATCTTTAAAACCTTCACCTGCACCTATGGACATACTCTGGAGTTGAGTACGAGTGGGAGCAAGGTCGGCATTATACTGATACTGCTTATAGAAAGCAGTAGCCAGATCTTCCCAGTTTCGGATATTGGCTCCCTCCAACTGGTAGAACCATTCAAGCTGAGTCCCTGACAGACTATCTTGAAAGAAATGAACCCACAGATTTCTATCAGCGGTGTGGGCTGAATATTTCTGACATAAGAGCGAAGATGGAGTTTTGGGCATGACACACCATCATACTTAGCAAAAACTAGGGCTTTGAACTTTTGTGGGATGACCACTCCCGACACCAATCCCAATTCCTTGAAATCCAGCCTAGGTATCCTTTGAATTTCCATGGCACTCAGACGGTCTTCTAATTGTTTGCATTTATCCTCAACAAGAGGATATTGCTCATCATTGTAATTAGTATCATTGTCAGACACTACAGGACTGGGGTATTTCTCTTCTTCTTGATTCTCCCCTTCCTTAGATGAAGAGGTCAAGTTGACTTGTCGCTTCAACCGCTCTCCAAACCTTCTGCCCATATTCAGAATACCGGCAGCCTTCTTCTTTTTCTTCTTCTATTTCAGGATAAGGGCTTTCATATCCTCCTGCCCTTTTGCCAGACTGATGAACATTTGTTGGAATTGGGCGTTATGTGCCTGCAGGTCCTTAATGCTTTGTTCGGAAGACATTTCTGCTGAAATAAACAACGAAGGGGATGAGAAACTTGTAATGGTACCTGTAATTATGTGTATGATAATGGTATGCGTATGCAATGATTTCAAAGACTTCGGGAAATTTAAATTTGCGAACCAAAATAAATAAAACTTTATTAGCTAAATTTGAAGGTTCAAAATGCCTTTTAGGCGTTACAATTAAAAATAAATCTAAAACAAGAAAAGAAGATCAAAAGTCCCATAGATGCTTTCTCTTTGTGCCGAGATAATCATTGAGTCCTTTTTCTTCCTGCAACTGCTTTGTGAGCTCTAAAACCTTTCTCTTCTGAGCATGGAACTGATCCTTGTAAGTATCCCGCTCCTTCATCAACTGAATCCAAGACCTCTGTAATTCTCCAAGATCAGTGGGCATATAAGGATAGAGAACTGTGTAAGGAATACCCTCCTCTGTAGTGGGCTCCACAATCACTGGCAAAACAGCTACATAGGGCATCATAAGCTGCTGGGCACGATCTCGTACCCATTGTAGGTAACGTTCCATAGGAATGGAAGTCTTTGGCCCCAAAGCCTTGATGTCGGATCTGTTTACCATGCCCCAAGCTCGTATGAACCTCTGACGATACTCTTTAACATCATCCTCATAGTTGAATACAATGCCCTCGATAAGTAACTCATGGGGGCCATTCCTTCGAGCGTGACCAAATTGTCACAGATCTAAACAAGGATTGTAGGTTATACACCCTTTGATACCAAGCAATGGGACATTAGGGTACTCCCTGCAACAGTCAAAAATAGCAGTGTTATCCATAACTCGAGAACACCAAAGAATATCCGTGTGAGCAAGCGATATTATCCTTTGTGACCAAACCAAACCCTCTTCATTCTTCAGTATGGACTTAGGGATGTGATAAATAAACCACCTCGACAGTAATGGCATGCAGCATATAAGAATCCCTCTTCTCTTCATGGTACGAGTAGGGAGAGTGTGCAAAATATATCTGAGCAAAGTAGGCATCGGGTTGCGAGAGAGAAAGATCTTGATAGCATTCACATCTACGAATGAGTCTGGATTAGGGGAGAGAACTAAACCATAGATAAGAAGAGCCAAGACCTCCTCAAAAGCATGAAAATCCATATCATTCCAAAACAGCTGGACCTTGTCTATCAGAAACTTAGCTAGAAAACCTTTGACTCCACTTCTAGTTTCCCAATTGGATACCACATCGGCCCGTTTCAGATGTAAAGATGAGGCAATGACTTCTGGCTTAAGAACTTCTTCTAGACCTATGAAAGATAACTGCTCAAGAATGGGTATATCCAATAGCTGGGAGAATTATTCCAAGGTAGGAACCAACTGATAGTCTAGAAAGGTGAAGCAGTGGTGCTTCAGATCGAAGAACAGAAAAAGTACACTCATCATCTTTTCATCAAACTTTGAAGTAACCAGGTTGAGAAGTTGACCATGTCTCTTAGTGAACGCAGAAGTTTCAGAAACCCTTGATGCTAGCTCTTTGAGTTAGGAATGTATCTTCATAAAGATGATTCAGATAGTGTTTCTACGAACGGAAGCCATGATATGCAAAACAGAACAAAGATAAATTCCCTTGGTCTTTGAAATGGTTAGTGTAATGGATGCCATGTTATGATGCATGATGTTATGATAAACCACAGGTATAGCAAATACAGGTATAGCACACACATTCAAGTCACACCAAGTCCTTAGGTTTAAGGCTTGCGTGAGGTTAAAGGTAGTACCCTCTTGAAGTTTAGTTAGTTTCAAATCTGTCTTAAAAAGTAACCGGGTTCTAGAGGATCTCAATATCACTGACCATCCTTTATCGGGCATTGTTTCAGCTCAATCAATCTTTTCTTGCATCCAAAATATCTCGAAAGTCTGGTCTCAATGAGTGTAGCATCGAGTATCAACCAGTTCTCAGCTCTACACTGAGGCCGGCTATCTCACTACTTTCTAATGGCCAAGTTTGTTCAACTAAGGTTCTAAGGTCCGTTGCTGCTTCACGACACCACGCGACAGCCCCGTATTCTCCTTGTTTCCCCACGAAGGATACCGATACCAACCAAAGTGCCACACCAACACAGCCATCGCTTAAACCATATCAGTCTACGCCGTACAGTCTCCACGATCTATTGTTGTTTACCTAATGAATGCCCCCAGATCCGGGTGTAGGACCTATAGTAACTCCAAACAAACCCTCAAAAGTAAAGCAATCAAGACAATCAAGAGAAGCAATTTAATGACCTAGATCCTAAGGTATACCCCACTTATTTTCCCTAGCAGAGTCGCCAGTTCTGTGATACGGTGGCGGAACCGACTGTTATACTGGTTTGTGTTTTTTGTTCGCAAAATGTTACGGTAAGAAAGAGTCGCCACCAACTTTTATTTCATCCAATCATGGAAAAGGAAAAATAATAGAAAAAACCTTTTTTCGAGATATTCTGAGTACGAGGGCTAGATTATAGAAAAGGAAGGTGTTAGCACCATTTCTATCTGTAGTTATCTATGGGCTCTTAGGTACTTGCTCCTTTTTCAAATTGCTTGTGTGTGTTTGTCTTGAAAATGCTTTTACTTCGTGATAACCCTTGTATCAGTCCTCAAGGATGTGACGAAGTTTGTTTGAAAATTTGTTTTGAAAGGTGTTTGTGTGAAAAGTTTTTATTGAGCAAGTACCTAAGATTCTACCTACTCGAAAAAAGGATTGTTCATTCTATAATCTTATGTTGAAGGCATCCTTGCTTGCAAATCTCATCATAATTTAATTCTTACGCCCACTCTTGAGATATTACCCAAGTGTTTGAGCCATTGTCCAAAAGATCTTTCCATTTATGGCATAAAGGCACCATTGTTATTCTTGAAAAGCAAGCCTTTTGGTACAAAGTTTGTCTTAAGCCCATACCTTGATTGTTGCTGATTATACTCCACCATAAATCATGGGAAGTAGCTCCTCTATACCAGCAACTTTGGTACTTCATCTTGGGACTATGGAGTACTTGACATAGTTTGATCTTTGTAATCCAACCAAACCATAACATGTTGTCTTGCAATCCTAATCAGCTTATATGCACAAACCTCTTATCTATAAATAGAAGAAGCATTTGCAAGAGAAAAAGACCAGAAAAATAGAAGGAGGAACTAACACTCAAAGTCATTTTTGCTGTCAAAAAACCAGATTTGTCCATAAAACCTCCATTTTTGAGCTTTGAAGTCCAAATCTTTGAATCTCATACCTTGCAAGTTTCCTCCAAACAAACCATCCAAACACTTCACATACACCATATAGAAGTTGTTAAAACATAAGAATAACTTCTGTAACATCACTATCACCATCTTCCAAACTCAAAAACATACATTGCAACTTGACTTGGTTGGAGCGGTTCAACCATTTTTAGCACACAAAGAAGGTTGGAGCTACTTTAAGAAGGTTTAAAGAAGCTTGATCAATCAACACTTTGCACCCGAAAACATCTGTACGCATTCTAAAGCTTCCTCTTCGAGAGGTAAACTTTCTCAAACTGTGATATCATTGTTCATACATCATTTGCCTTTGCGCTCAAAAGATATAACAAGATAGATCAAAGAGAAAAATTAGCAAAAAAGCTAGACCAGAGGGTGACACGGGTGCTCGTGTCACACGACACGGCCGGTGTCAGCTTAGTTGGGTTAAAAACATAACAAAATGCAGGAACAAGGGATGACACGGGTGCCCGTGTCAAACGACACGGCCCGGGTCAGTGTTACCGGTTCAGACACGAGCAAAAAAAAGATGGATATGGGCTGACACGGGTGCCCGTGTCACGTGACACGGCCGTGTCATATTGGCTGGAACCAAAAAAGTGCAGAGAAGTCATGGACAAGTCCTGACACGGGCCGTGTCAGCCCAGGCACCAAGTTTCTTGATTTTTGAGATTTTTTTAGTTTATTTTCGACATATTACATTGCTTGGAAATGACCTAACACTATAAAAACTTTGTTTTCAAATGATACCTCAAAAACATTTTTCTAAACAATTAGTTTTTTTTAAAGTTAACTTAAACTTAGGTTTTTCTTCAATGAAATTAATTACAAAACATTTTCTATAAAAAACCCTAAAAAACAATTGCTCTCACTTTACATCTTCTTGCACATTTTACTATTTTTGCATTATAAATTATGTAATTGTCAAAGCCTTGTAATAGTAATTAGGGTTTACTTTACTTGTCATCCCCATTTGTAAATTTATATAGCTCATCCCCCTAATGATATAATAGCGTAGTAATTTTACTTTCTGCAATTTATCACTTTCATATCAATGCTAGTAAATTAGGGTTTGCATGGGAAGACTAAAATCAACAATTAGTAAACCCTAATTCAAGATAAACAATGCATGTAAATAAAACACACTTGCACCCATAGGGTTAATTCCACTTGTTGCCTTACAAAATGGTCATGTTATGCATGTGGGATGTCTTAGAAAAAACAATCAAAAAATACAAGATCATAGTCCCTCGATGACGCTTTAAATGTTGCCTATCAATTAATCTTAGTCCCTCAAAGAGATATGCTAATACATCTCACAACATTGCTATCATGACTATACGATGACCCATGCTTGTCCCTTTACATCCAAAGATAAGGTTTCTTATCAATCAAATGGTAAGATAACAATATCAAAGGAAGAGAGAAACGAACAAAAAAGACTTTTGAGTAGGTAGATTATTCCTAGTTGCTTGCTCACTTTCAAAACAAACATCCTTGCTTATTTTCAAAAAAAAACACTAACACTTTCAAAACAAACACTTTCAAAACATTTTCCAAACACGAAATATTTTCAAAAAAAGTCCAACACTTTGTATACGTTCTTACAAACGAGAACCATTACAAAGTTTGCCTAAACGAAGGCGCCTTTTCAAAATACTTTTAAAACCACCACAAAGCATATTTTCAAACAAAAGCAAGTGATCTAGCAAGCAACTAAGATCCCATAGATAACTATGGATGAAAAGGGTGCTAATACCTTCCCTTTTCATAATCTACCCCCCAAACTCAAGAAATAATCTCAAAGGTCTTTCCTATTCTTTACAGCCTTTCCTTTTGGATAAAAGAAAAGTCGGTGGCAACTTTGGATAACCGCAACATTTGCAATCAAACGCAAAACATCCCAAGTCAATTCTCCCACCGTATTACAGCTTGCATGAGGTCCATAGGTAAGTACTTGTAGTGGTAGAAATGTTTAAGACTAAGCCATTAAATTGACTAGACTTATACAGATTAAAATAAAAATCACCACTGCGCTTTATTGTTTCCAAAGGAATGGGAAAAGAGCGAGTAACCCAAAAGAGGGGGAAACGATTCAAGGTAAGGGGGTTGGTTATGCAAAAGGAAGGTATTAGCACCCTAAACATCTACGATACTCCGCAGGAACCTATTTGTAAAAAATATGTATATTTTGGCTATAAAATATGTTGTATAGAAATAGATGGTGGAGGTGAGAAAAGAAATATTTTTCATGATTTTTGCACCCGCCGCGGTTGCGAACCTTTAGTGCCTACGTACCACCTTTCGTGAAATAGGGGATCAGGGTACACGTAGTTCCTCTTTTAAAATTTTAAAACACAAGTGTGTTGATTAATTTTATGAGATAAGACATCAACGTCATTGTCATTGTAGAAAACATACTTACTACCCACAATTATGAGAAAGGAGAATTTGCATCATCTCAAAGTGGAGGATATGGCTTGGATTTTAAAATCAACAAAGCCTCAATCAACACCCAAGTGGAAAATATCTCACTTCACTACATATTGTAGAAGTATAGTTATTTGCATCACTACAAGGATTGACAAGAGTCTAATCTTTTGAGAAAAGTTTAAAGTAAAAGCCAAAGTGGCAAAATAGTTTGAAATGAGATTGATTTACTTTTAGTCTTATCACAAAAAATGTCAAGATATTATTAAATTGATTGAAGTTTATTTATGAAAATATTTTGAAAATGCATGGACATAAGTCCAAGTTTATTATGAAAGTGGTTCAAGTTTCAAAATAAGAAGAGTTTTCAAAAGGAGGGAGAAGATTTTTTGAAATTAAAGAAGATGGGGGAGAAGAAGAGACTATCCTAAAGCATAAGGTATAAGCTATAGATAAGAACCATCTAATCGACAAGAATCCAATACTTGACATTATGAGTCAAGATATTCCATCCTTTGGATTGAAACTAAACAAGCAAAGATACTAGACCCATTGAGAACCAAACTTCAAGTGTATTAAGTCTTCACAAAAAATTGGGCATAGTAACGATTGTATACGGGTTAATTCCATATTACAAACAAAGAATGTAATCACCATAACTTGCACATAAAAACAAACTAACAACCCAATGTCTTAAAGGGAAACCTCAAGAGCTCCAGACAAAATATCAATTAAGGTCACAAGGTCTCCAACATAGGCCAAGGTTTCTAATCCTCAGTCCAAGAAGTCCAATGCTCCATAATGCCAAGGATAGTAACCAAATAGTCCAAGTATCATTAAAGCCTTTTTTAGGGTTCATGTTTATTATTAGGTGACTTGAAAAGAAAAAAAAAGGCTAAAGTAAGCAAAACAAAGATAACAAGGATATAAATGCTCAAGTGAGAAAAATATAAATAACATGAAATGTAATGCTTAAAATAAATGGTACATAAAGCATAAAAACTAAAAGCATAAAGTGAAACAAATTAATAATTAGTGGTTAGTTGGATGACCATCTTGAAACTTGAATTTGGAAATCATTAGAGGATTGGTAGAACCAAAGCCTCCACCAAACAAGTTGCATTTGCTTTTTGTCAAGTATATCATCCATTTGGAATCCTCACAAATACCATTTAATGATCAACGATGTTTAAGTGATCCGCGTTGACCAAAAGTGTTGTAGATCCATTAGAGGATTGGTAGAACCAAAGCCTTCACACAATGAATCTCAAAGTTATTGGATCAAAGGGATCAAATTAACATACTTGGGCTTCCAAACATAGGTTTGGGCCACGAATGATCATTTATTCGAATCGGGACAAAATTTAGCGCTATGTTAAGCAATCGTAAGTGGACTTATATAGAAGTCGCACCTATTTTGAGGCCGGTCAATGTCAATCTATGCACCATTTGTTTTGAGACATGATATAGAGATCATGTTCCAATAACACTTAGTGCAATAAGAAAGGGATGAGATGAAGAGAGGCGGAAAAGAATACAAACCACATTTGAATTAAATTCTAATTAAACTATTATTAAAATCATTCATCCATTTTTATGGAGTTAGACTCAACACCATGGATCTAATGATGTTAAAAAAGTTCATAATCAAAAGTTTAACCCAAGATCAACCAGAAAATAATCACAAAATAATATTGCATTTAATATATACATTAAAAAATAGTTTTAAAATAGAAATAAAAGAGAAAAATATCAACTATGTTGAAATTAATCAAGAAATAAAAAGTAAGACCATAGAAAAATCACAAAAGGACACAAATAAGTTTATAAAAATTTTGGTAATTTTTTTAAGTCAAAAACTATTTTTAAAATTAAAAGAAATGAGTAAAATAAACCAAAAATGATTTAAAAAAATAAGAAAGTCAGAAATAAAAAATAAATGAATTCACTGATATTTGTCACAATATCATTGGATCATTCCATAATTTTTTCAGAATTTAAAAATGCATACAAGTATTTTTAAACATTTAAAACAATTCAAATAAAGTGAAAATTTATAAAAAATATCAAAACACAATAAAATTGTGAAAAAGTAAAAATCAGAAAGAGAAGAATCAAAAATATTTTTCAAAATTTTTTCAGATTTTTTGGATTAAAAATGAATTTTCTATGATTTTTTGAAGTTTAAAACAATTAAATATAAAAATCAGAAAATAAAATAAAAACCAAAAAGATGTGGACCAATGGATGAGAGTCAAACCGTGTTAGTAATCAAATCCAAGGGATCTGGCACGTTGTGTATATCATGATCATTAGTGAATAAAACACTGGATCACTTATTAAATCAGAAATCCAAAAAAACAAGTTGCACGCCTTCATTGGTTGAAAGATGATACGTTGGTCATCTTCAACCTCCAGCCAATGTGAGTTGCAGGTCTCTCAAACTGTAAAATCATAAGCTCAGACCTATGCCACTTGCTTCGTCTCTTCAAGACGAAGACAACCACACCTTCGCGACAAATTTATATAAATTGTAGCTCAAGCAATTTGGAAGGAAAGTTTTGAAAAGGGATTTGAAATTTCATGGTCAAAACATGTTTCCAGATAAAAGTAAGTGTTGAGACTAGAACCAGAGCAATGAGAGCATCGCAATGATATCAAAGTTTTAAAGAATTGATGGAGAAATCTACCTATTGAAGTTGAGTTGTAGAGCTCTGAAACTGGACTTCTATGGAGCAATATAGGGCACGATTCTTGAAGGTAATTGTATGGTTAGCTTCAGGGAAGATCAAGGAAGGTGAATTGATAGACAAATTTGATTGAAAAGGGCTTGACCACTAATTACGAAGTTACAGAAAATTGAGTTATGGAGCAAGTTTGGCAGGGTGATTCTGGCTATCCAAGCTTGAGAAAATGAATGGGATAGTTCATGTATTTATACGAGAAGCAAATGGGATCAAAAG
This sequence comes from Vicia faba, assembly GCA_948472305.1. Classification (NCBI taxonomy): domain Eukaryota; kingdom Viridiplantae; phylum Streptophyta; class Magnoliopsida; order Fabales; family Fabaceae; genus Vicia; species Vicia faba. Next base: position 1,594,334,058 of record OX451737.1, on the reverse strand, counting down.
GAAGAGTGAATGATGCATTTTGGAGGGAATTCGTGCAAACCTGATGCACGAGTGAAGTGTGATCTTATTTTCACCAAAACTCATCCAATCTTTGCGTTTTGAGGTGATAAACACTTATGGCAAGTTTGCTAATCAAGTTTAAATAAAAAACACGCATAAATATTGTAATTAGAGGCCACATTATGGATTTCAAAATTCTGACTTGGTGAGAAATTCAGTTCCAAGTTATCAATTTCAAAATAATGGCATTTTCAACTCAAGGGGTCTTAAGGCATGATTCTTGATGCTTTAGAAAGATGAGGTTACAAGTTTGCCATGGAAAAATAATGGAATCAAAAGGATGCTCGAGCTGAAAGTCGCATTGAGTCAAATTTGGAGAAAAAAGGTTGACTTTCCATACTTAGAAATATTTCAAATTTTTCTTCAAAAGTGACCTATAATGTTTTGCATCCAAACATGGCCTTCCACTTGGAATTTGCTCTTAACTAAAAAAGATGGCATGAAATAGACCTCTTGAATGACATTTTAAAACTTGAACCATTCAAAATCTCCAAAAATTGAGATAGTTATGAATTGTTGAAGTTGGCAAAAAATCATGAAATGACTTATAATATTTTGCATCCTTAGGGCATCTTCTATCCATTTTCTCACTTTGAACATAAAATAAGGAATAATGTTCAAATCCTCAAGATAATTATGGAAAAAGAGTGGGCTCAAGGTGATAAAAATTGACCAAATTATGATCATTTGAAGTCACACCTGAGAAATTGGGGGTTCATCTGGAGGACTTATAATCTAGCTTCATCATCAAGTTTCTTCCACGTGAAAACTCCTTGAAACTTTTGAAGTGATTTGTTAATAACTCTTTGAAGAGAAGGATATTTTTGGAATCACTCAAAAATACCAAAATATAAGCAAGATGTACTTCTTTTAAGTTCAAAACCCTAGCTCCTAGATCAAGAAAATGCTTTGAGGAACTTTGACAATTTTGAACAACCTTCTTGTACCAACAATCTTGCTTTATATATAGAAACTGTTGAGGATAATAATTAGAACTCATAGCCACAAAAACCACTTCCATATCTTGAGAATTGAGAGAAATATGCACTTGTGATCAATGGGAATAAGACCTTGTCCAACCATGACAACTTCTTCCATCAACCCCTTGTTCTTTTGAATCAATTTGATAACTTTGAAATGTGATGAACCAAAATAAACCTTGCCATGCCATTTCTTCCAAAACAACTTCAATGGTGAGGTTTGAAGTTCTCAAGATTTATTGACCAGGGCATGGAAATAAACTCATGAACACATGGATCAACTTGCTAAGCCACATTGCCCTTACCTACATTATTAACAAGTAATACAAACCAACATTGTGTTTTATTATTTAAAAGGAAAATCAAGACAAAAAATTCACGATCACAAAAGAAAATAAGTCAAAGTGCTTGGTGATTCCTCAAAGAGCAAAGCTAAAGATAAGGAGGAGAACCAAAAGCCCTAATGTGATCTTGTTGTGATTGAATCAACATGGTATGATGAAGGGATCTTAGGGAAAAAAATTGGAGTACAGTTGGCTCAATCTGTCCTAAAAATAGTAACCAGGTTCTAGGAATCTCATATCACCGATCTTTCTCACAGGTTTTATTTTAGCACGGAAACTGACTTGCCGCCAAAACATCCTGAGAGTCGAATCTCAATGAGCATAGCTTTGAGTATCAACCAACTTTGGACTGCGCCAAAGCTGACTATCTCACTACCTTCTAATGACTAAGATGGATCAATTAAGGTTCTAAAATTTAGTTAGTGATAATGACACCATGCGGAAGCCTAATGTTATTCTTGACTGACTCAAGGAATATTAGTACAAACCAAAGTGTCACACTAACCATAGCCATCATTTCAACCATATCGGTCTACGTCGTACAATTTTCATGATCTATTGCTACTTACCTAAGGCATCCCTAGATCCGTGTGTAGGATCTTACAAGTAAATAAACCAAAAAAAAACCCTTAAAGTAAAGCAATAAAGACAACAAATTTAAAGCAAATAAAGTGATCTAACCCTAAGGTAACCCCTCTTTTTTTAAGTATTCCCCAACAGAGTCGCCAGTTCTATAATACGGTGGGAGAACTGCCTTTTTGGTTTTATCCAAAATGTGTGAATATCTAGAGTCGCCACCGGCTTTTCTTTTATCCAATATTTAGGAAAGATGAAAAGAACAAGAAAGACCTTTGATAGATTTTGAGTTCGGGGGGGTATGATATGAAAAGGGAAGGTGTTAGCACCCTTTTCATTCGTAGTTATCTACGGGCTCTTAATTGCTTAGCTCACTTTTGAAAATCTTGCTTTGTGTGTGTGATTTGTTTGAAAATATTTTGAAATCACCAATGTAAGGCTGACTTTGTAATGATTCTTGTATCAGTCCTCAAGAATGTATACAAAGTATTATTTTTGAAAATATTTGTTTGGAAGTGTAGTGTGAAAAAAAGTTTTGAGAAAATTTATGAGCAAGCAATTAAGAGTTTCTTACCCACTAAAGTCTTTCTTATTCTTTTCCTTCTCCTTTAGAGATAGTACTATCCATACCATTAGTTGGTAGGTAGCCCTATCTATTGGATATGAAGGGACAGGCGAAGGGTCATCAAATGGTCATTGAAGGCAACACGTATAGATACTTTAGCAATTGTATCAGAGGGACTAGATCATCTTTTGTAGGCAGCATCGAAGGGACATCGAGGTACTATGATCTTTATTCCAGGGTCTTTTGATGAAGTATCCCTATTTTCGAGGGACATGCCCATTTATTGGAAGACAATGAAGTGAGGTTGCCCTAGAGGTGTGAGTGTGAAAAGTGTGTTCAATTATATTTATCTTGAATTAGGGTTTTTTATCGGTTGATTTTAGTCTTGCCATATAAACCATAATTACTAGCAATTTAATATGTACAGAATGTAAAGTGCAGAATGTAACGTACGGAAATTTAAACCTAAGGTATTACATCTTGTGAGCAGTTACATAATAGAAAAAATGCGAAAAATGTAAATTTACGCTATTACATAGGGAATGCGTCCTATACACTTGATCTAGGAAAATTAAATAAAAGATAAGAAAATGTTGAAATGTTTTTATGAAAATAATTTAAGTTGATAATTAATCAAAACCTAGATTCTAATTGATTTTAAGAAAAAGGTTTATTAATTAATTAATTAAATAAATCGAGAAAATTAAATGTTAATGAGAAACCTAAACCTAATTAATTAGTATTAGAAAAAAGTCAATTTAATGATTGATTAAAAAAACAAATTAGGGTTAGGGAAAGAAAAATCAATGAAATTAGGTAAAACAAAATAAGGAAAAAAATGCATGGGGTGGGTGTTGAACCTACGCCCTCCTAGCCTTCACGCTGCATAACTTGCCACTGAGCTATGCGTTTTTTCGTGTTTGGAGAATAGGCGCTGCATATAATATATGAAACCTACGTGTTAATTATAAAAATAACAAAAAATATCGTGAAGCGCAAGGATGGAACCCACGCCCTTACATTCATAACTCAACGCCTTGACCAGCGGTACTACACTCTCATCCATGTACCTAATGCAAACAATTAAATATAATATTAAAACAGATGGACCAGAGAGGCGCTGGAACCCTAGTTCCGGTCGTCTTCTCCGGTGAGTTAAAATTTGTACATGCACAAATAACAAACGTTAATGAACAAGAATGACCCTACCCCCCTAAATTTAACCTTGCAAATCCATTGGTGGCCTTAGTTTTGGCTAAATTGTCCCGCATAATGAGATACGAACAAAATATTGCAAATCAGTTCAAACATGGTGATAGGTTATTCTAGCATCATGGGACTAATGCAAGGGATCAGACCTGCATTATTTTGTCTCAAAAACACATTGCACACGTTAGTTTCAATCAAAGCACACTAAAAATTAAAATACAAAATTCATGAAGATATGGAAATCGGTCATGCTTCATGTGCATGTTTCGGGCCCTTTTGATCATCAAGAATGATCAAGACTTACTCTATAACACCTCAAGAGTTGATTTGGATTATTGGTTGGCCTTGAAGATGGCTGGAAATTGGATTTCAAGTTTTCCCTAATTTTTACAAAATTTTAGATTTTGAAAAGAGTGTTCTTGCAGCCTTTTTTAACGCGTCCCTCTTGTAAGAATGTGAAGAGTATTTATAAGAGAAAAGATTAGGTCAACACATGGGCTGGACCTCTTGTAAAATAATCTTTGATTTTGTTTGAAAATAAGATTGGAATAAGAAAAAACATGAAGATTTTTTTTAGAATAAGTTCACACGGTCTGCATTATGATCTTGGGCCTCCAAAAGATCAGAATCAAAAGCCTTTTAAGCCTTGCACCTCCACTTAATATTTATTTGATTTAATTTTAAATTTAAATGAATAAAATCAAAATAAATGAAATAGAAATAAAAATGGTTCATGAATGGGCTTAGAGGTCCATTATGAGGTCAAGAACACGTTTGGACTTTAAAAGATAGGCCCATTAGTCCAAAAATTCAAATTTCCTCAATTTGGATTTCATGCATTTTTTCAAAATTACCCAACTTGCACAAATCATATCTCACTCAATTTTTGTCATATTAAGGTGATATTTGAGTTTTTGGAAAGATCAAGATGTCCCCTACAATATTCAGGTTGGTCATTTTTTCATTTGAAGAATTTATCTTGATGTAAATTGCTTTGACAAAAAGTGTCTTTTTGTTGACTTTTAAAATGACCTGTAATGTTTTGGCCCATATCTCTCAAACGAAGCATTTTTGGACTTGAGCTTAGAGATACAAAGTTGTAGAGAATTTAATTTCCTTCAAGATAGGCTTTGATTGAGATATTTATGATGAAGTATGCAAAACTCGTGCTTGGTCAAAGTTCAGTTGACTTCTCATAAAGAAAACCCTAATTTAGCAACTTTTGACTTTTGATGAATCTTGAGTTTTCTTGATGAATCATGATCAACCCTTTATAAAATGATTAATTTGACTTCGAAATCTTGATGTTGACCAAAAATCTTGAGTTTTGACTGTATGCTGACCATAATTAACTTTTTTATCCAATACAGTTAATTTTCAATCATCTGAGCAATTGACTGAGCAAACTTGTGATGCAAGACTTGAAACTTGTTATGATGGTATCTTAAAGAATATGAGGAATCATGGAATTCACTTGATGCATTATAAGCTCAATTTTCTTTGAGAAACACAAAACCCTAGTTATAGGTCAATTGCTTAGGAAGAGAGTCTGTCTGATCAACCTTTGAGTATCCTTGAGCAATTGAGAACCCTAGGAGCATGAGGAGGTATCTTGAAATAATTTATCTTGGGAAATGGGAGGGAAAATTTTGGGGTACAACAACGACCATCATGCTTCTACTGCACAAGAGGCTTTGCTAGTGGGTCAACGAATTGTCAAGTGTTGGTACTCTGAATATCTTCACATATACTATTTCTATCATCTCTTAAATGAGGTGATATCGTCTAAGTGTGTGTTTGGATCATTGGTGAGATCTAGGATCCTTGGCTTGTGTGATAGCACCATTGTCATCACAATAGAGATCAATGGGATCCACAATGTTATGGACTATGACAAGTTCATAATGAACTTCTTGATCTAAATAGCTACCTTTATTGCATCCAAGGTAACACTACACTTAACTTCGATTGTAGAATCAACAATTATATCATGCTTTGAACTTTTCAAGCTTACAACGCCACCATTTAAGCAAAACACATAACCATATTTGAGTAATATATCATCTACATATAATATTAAGATGATGATCATGCTCCCACTAACCTTATTGTAGATACAAGGCTCATTTTGATCCATGATTAATACATCACCTTGATCAATTACGAGATAACCATATCTCTCAGGTTGGTGATGTATCATCTTTGATTCATGCTAGTCTTATTCTACTTGAGCAGGTTGCTCTTCCATAACTACTTTTGTTTCCTGCTCTAGTTCCTCCATAGGTGTATCATTGCTTTTGTGATTCTGAAATTACTTGAAACTCTACTTTCCCCCCACTGCTTTTTTTACAAATAAATTCTTTTTCCAAGAAAAATCAAGTTCAAGCGACAAACACTTTACCATTAGAAGGATTGTAGAAATAATATCCTCTTATTTCTTTAGCGTGATACGGTGGCAGAACCGACAGTTATACTGGTTTGCATTTTGTATTTGCAAATGTCGCGGTAAGTAAGAGTCACCATCGACTTTTCTTTTATCCAACAAAGGAAAGGGTGAAAAGAACGGAAAAAGACCTTTTTCGAGAGTTTTCTGAGTAAGGGGGGTAGATTATGGAAAGGGAAGGTGTTAGAACCCTTTCCATTCGTGGTTTTCCACGGGCTCTTAGGAACTTGCTCATTTTGAAAACGGCTTTCATGTTTGTGTGTTTTTGAAAAGTTTGTTTGCTTTATGCTAACTCTTGTATCAGTCCTAAAGAGTGTTGATAAAGCATTTTTTGAAAATGGTTTTGAAAGTGTAGTGTGGCAAAATGGTTTTTTGAGCAAGTACCTAACATCTATCTACCTAATCGGAAAAAATGTTATTTTACTCCTTTCCTTTAGATAGTGCCATCCTACTATTATTGAGTAGGTAGCCCTATCATTGGATGTTGAGGGACTATCAAAGTGACGTTTATGGTCACTAAGGCAACTAGGCGAGAATTTTTAGTAATTGTCCTAAGTTCTAAGATCACTTTTTAACTGAGGCGATATCGAAAGGGTCATTGAGGGACTTGTGATCTCTTGAACTAAAGGACAACCACTAAATATTATCACGTTTAGAGAATTGTGATTGTTTCCTCTTTTGCTTAGAATTTTTTAGGGTTTTAGACGTTCCCTTTGATTCGCGCGTGTTTAAATACTTTCGCATTATTATTACCCTTTATTATTATTGTACCTGCTTCTTAGTTTGTAATAGTTAAAAACTAGGACATTTACTATTTTTATCTCCCCAATTTTGGACTTGTAAATTCCCCCTCCCTGAAGCCATGTAATAGCTAGGTTTTAATTTCCGCACTTTAAATTCCTGTATATATATATTAACTATTTAGATGTATGGTAATAGGATTGCATGGCAAGAATTAAAAACAAAACATAGAAAACCTAACACAAAGATAAATAACTGAAACAAACGCACTTGCACATGCTCATTCATTAGAACTTTAATTTCCAGGAGAAACAGTCTAGAATAATTAAAGGGATGAAAAATGCTTTGTAAATGGTGCTCACTCAAGAAGAAACAGACAACATTAACATGGAAAATGCATACTTATTTATGTTATTTCTTTTATTGACTAAGACCGTTGATACAAACTAGGAGATTTAATTCCTGGGTTTCTGCTTAGATATAAAAGGGGTTATCTCTTTCTCTCTTTCAAGGTGTGTCTTACTGAGTTATAGTCTTATGGGTTTTGTTTGCGTTAGGGTGAGTACAATATGGGTATGGGTCTGTTTTGGGTATATTTGTCAAGTTTTGGATAAAAAGGGGGAAAAAGGTATTGATCTCCATATGGATGTTGCGTTTGTCCCTGTAGTTGTTTTGCGAGGATGTCTAACAGGATGTTCTAACATCTTGTCTGAGTTGTGTATCAGTTTCTTTTTGTGCCTTGTGATCTGAGTTATCAACACAATTTTGTCCTGTATTCTGAGTTATCTGGGTTGGTGTTTGGTTGCTAAGGGTAAAGTTCCTAGTTCTTCTTAAGGGTTATCTTATGCCACCAAAAAGAAAGATTTATCCCTTCGTGACAAAAATCAGTTCCTAGTTTAAGGGGGTAATTGGATAATCTGATGTGCGTTCTGGTTATCTTCTTCCTCATGTACATGAAGAGTACAAGGTTCTTCCGGCTGAAATGACTTCAGGAATTTTGCTCCTGGGTTTATTGTGCAAAAGGAGCTTTGACCAAATGTTCCTGGATTTATTGTACCAAAGGTGTTTTAGCCAAAATTTGCTAAAAGGGGAGATTGAAATCTCCGAAGATTTGAGCTCTAAAGATTTGGCTAATTTTGGTAAAACAAGATGCTGATCAAGATGTTAAAATATGTGAAGAACGACATGTCAAACAAAGATGTCCTACCATGAAGTCTCGACATCCTGGTATGCTACACTCGGACTTTAATAAATCAGTTCCAATATTTAAAGAGCGCTTCATCAATGAATCGAGGAGTATTTTAGCAGAAGATTTGAAGCCCAAGGACATATGAAGTCTATAAAAGGAATACTTAGACCTAGGGCTTAGAAACTAATCCTTGTGTAACACTTGAAAATATAGAATAAGGGTTTAGTGTTTTGAGAGTCAAGTACTTTCTTGTTTTGTAAGTCACCCTCTATATCGATTTAATACATTATGGTAAACGTTGTTTGTATGCATATTCAAAAGCCTTTAGGTAATGAATTGTGTATTGTTCTTGGATGAAGCTTTGAAGCAAATCCAATTATGTTTCTTAGTCAAGATTCTTGACTGAACTTTATTTTGAAAGCGGTGTCTTTCAAGTAGTTTGATGCAATCACCATAGGTTGTATATATATATATATATATATATATATATATATATATATATATATATATATATATATATATATATATATATATATATATATATATATATATATATATATATGTGTGTGTGTGTGTGTGTGTATATGATTGAGGTGATTTAGGAAGTGAGATGTCGATTTCTGATATTTAGAATGTTCATATGTAAAAGTTTCATTGGGTGGGCATTAGGCGAGAAGTTTTAAACTAGAATTGTTTAGCTTTGAACTAATACTTCTAATAGTAGACTTCCTTAGTGTCTTGGTAGACCCTAAAGTAGGTGTTGTTATACACCAAATTGGGTCATCATATATGTGTGTTATTATTATTCTATATTGTTCAATTTTGTTTCTTGATTGATCAACATGTCGTATACATATGTTGGAACATATGTCAGGACCCTATTCTGATATACATCGTATCAAGATGTTTTTATTTTGTCCAAGTATTTTTTATACAGAGATCTTTGTCTCAACGTGTGTTAAGACTTTGTTATTTGTATACCAGAATTTCAATGATGTGTACATTATAGGTTTTTTGTCTCAATTTTTGTTTTTAGGTAATATAATATACAAGGTTTTGATTCCTAATGGAATTGTTTCATTGATGTAATACAATTTTTTGTCTAATTCAATTCACAAATGTGTGTATTATTATTCCTGGTATGATACGATTCAGAAATATTCAGGTTGCAAAACTGGGAATTCTATAAAATTGAAAAAAGCACAAATTATATCATAATGGTTGTTAATTCAACCGTTGTTATAAGTAGAGCGCTATCCAGAAAAATAAAACCCAAGAATGGCGTTGCTGGGATTTAAACCCAAGACCTTTCAATTATTTCACAATAGTTGTTTCCGTAAACCATAGTGATAAGTATCTCTCTATCTAATTTATAACAACGGTCACACACTTGTTGTGGTAACCAGCATACATACAATCATATGTTACCTAACAATAGACACGCTAGCGTTATTATATATGTTTCACGACTGTTATTGTATGTGTTTTCCACAGTAGTGGTACACAGTAAATTTAAATTTGAGTGCAGTTTAATCTTAGAAGACACTTATGAGGATATGATTAGAGATGCCTAGAGTATAAAAAATATTTTAAAAAATAACTTATCAAAATTCAAACATCATGCGAATATATGGAAGATGCATACCTTTCAAAGTATCTAATAGAAAAAGAATCAGATGATGGAGCGATTGAAAGGAATCCAAACAACTTTCCACAATGGAAGAATACACAATGGTTTATGACGTCTAGGAGAAACTATCAACCAGAGATAGCAAAAATTCTTCTTCAAGAAGAGTTAGCATGATATCAAAGATTTAGAGAGCAATGTTTAGTGTACGGTGACAAGAATACCCGATACTATCACATCAAATCATTACAAAGGAAAATGAAAGGGGTTATTACAACTATTAGAGATACCAATGTATCTTGGATAAAGGATACTAAGAAGATGTTTAATGATGTGTATAAGAAATTATTCACAACTAATGTTTCCCCTTTTGCATTGTTTCATACGCGTATTACATACCCAAGATTAGAAGACAACAAGATCAATCAGTTAAATGTAGAACTAAAGTATGAGGAAATCAAGAGATAAATTTATGATATAGCTCCCTTTGAAGGCTCCAGAACCTGATGAATACCCGACTGGTTTTTATCAAAAGCCTATAATATGCTAAGTCGGAGCTTTATTGAAACAACTTTTTTTGAAGTAGGTATACCAAATAAGTTCAAATAAGTGATTATGCATGTTATCACATCTATCATAATGAGTGTTGTTTGGATTGTGGAGTAGGATGAACAATTTAAACCTCAAAAGGGCTTGACGCATGGAGACTCATCTCTCCTTACCTCTTTGTTATTTGTATGTATAAATTGTCACATATTTTTGTACCCCAAAATTTGCCCTCTCTTTTTCAAGACATTTCTCACAAGGTCTTTAAATAGCTCCAGCTAGCACAAGGTTTGATTACGTCAAGCCATTTCCTCAACACTGATGCCTCAAATTAGGGTTTGAGTTTTCATAAGGACAATTGGACTTTTAATGCTTCAAAAGACTTTCATGGATCATTATGGACCTCCAAGAATTCTCATGACAAGTTTCAAGTCTTGGATCACAAAATTGCCCAGTCAAATGATCAGATGAACTAAAAAAAACTATACTGATGAAAAAGTCAATTGTAGCACCAAAAGTCAAACTTTGACTTTTTGGTCAACATTACATTCCAAAGATCAAAATTCATCAACACATTCAAGAATATCATGCTTGATCATCAAGAAGTCAAGAAAGTCGAAAGTCAATTTGAAAAGTGAAACTTTTCAAGACTTAGAAATTTTTCTCTCTTTTATACATGATAATTCCATTACTTCATGCCATTCTTTCACCAAGATGCAAAATGATTCAAGGGAAACTTTCAACATGAAAGTTGTAGATCTTGATGAATTCTACAACTTTCTATTAGAGGTTTGATGTCCAAAAATTCTTAGATTTGAAGATATAAGACCATGAAGTCTTGACATTTTCATCTAACACTTAGAGAAATTTTCTACAGTTTTGGTCAGGTTTTTATCCAAACTTCTTGGTCAATTTTCATCAAGTTCGAATTAGATTCTTCAAAAATGGAAAACATGAAATTTTTAGAGGATGTTTCAAGCTTTCCAAAACATCAGAGAGCATGAATTTATCATACTTGAGCTAGGAGATTCAAAGACATGAAGTTGGGCATCCGTTCTTGAATTGCAAGTCTTTTTGTTGAAGAACACGTAACAAAATCCTTATGCTATGCTGCATAATCTTGTCTTGCAGGCCTTATAACTTACCAATATCACCATAATTTAATGCTTACACCTACTCTTGAGCTATTACCCAAGTGTTTGAACCATTGTCCAAAAGATCTTTCCATTTATGGCATAAAGGCATCATTGTTATTCTTGAAAAGCAAGCTTGTTGGCACAAAGCTTGTCTTGAGCCCATACCTTGTTTGCTTCTGATGTTACTCCACCATAAATTAGGGAAAGTAATCCCTCTAAACTAGCAACTTTGGTACTTTATCTTGGGACCATGACATAACTTGATATTTGCAATCCAACCTAGCCATAACTCCATAGTTTATAAACTAAATCAGCTTGTTCACAAACCTCTTGCCTATAAATAGGAGAAGCATTTGAAAGAGAAAGATATTATAAAAATAGAGAGAAAAGCCAGAAGTTTTGTTGTGTAGACAAGCCGTCAAAACCCATACTCTTAAAAAACCATTACTGTCCACAAAGCTCCCACTCTTGAGTTTTGAAGTCCTAATCTTTGAACCCTTCATACCTTACAAGTTTTGTCCAAACAAACCATCTAAACACCTTACATACATCATATAGGAGTTGTTCAAACACAAGAACAAATTATGTTACATCATCACCATTTGCCAAAAAAAAACAGTCACTTGCAACTTGGTTCTTCCAGCTCTAAATTAAAGCACATATTTCAATCTCAAGGTAAGTCTTCTTGACTTTAGACTCTTAATTTAAAGCATAATTAGTGATTCATTTTTGAAGATAAATTGTAGTAACCATTTCCCTTGAAGCTAACATTTTGCTTCTCTTTCATCCTTGTTAATTATATGTTAAGAACTAACTTGTACAAACCATAAAACAATGTTGGAGTGAAAACATTACAGTATGAGTCGACACATACCTATATGAGTCGACACATCTTAGTGGAAAAATAGGTTATCAGTCGACATAAAGCCTTTGTGTCGACACATACTGCTATACAGGCACAAAACAGAAGGAATAAAGGGTGTATGAGTCGATACAAAGCACGAATGTATATACACATGCAGGGAATGAGTCGACACATACCCTTATGTATCGACTCATACTGAGTTGATTTGGACTTACACGGGCAAGAAAAGCTTATGTGTTGATGCAAAGGAGCATGTGTTGACACATAATAGTTAAAAATGCAATTTTCCTCTCTTTTACACTGTTTTTATACTTTCTATATATTTTCTTCATGGCTATTCAATATGGTTGTAATATTTAAGTTCCTATTTCATCCACATTCATAAATTGTACTCCCCATCCCCCTAATGATGTAATAGTGTAGGATTTTAATTTTCCGCAAATTTATCGTTTTTTCATATAATGGTTAGTAATTAGGGTGTGTATGGCAAGATAAAATCAATGCTTAGAAAACCCTAATCTCAAGACAAAAATGTATGCAATCAAACACACTTTTCACACAAGCACCTCTAGAGTAACCTCGCTCATTGCCTCAGAAAATAGTCATGTCCCTTGAATATGAGCGCTTTAGCAAAGACCCTTGATAAAAAAGATCGTAGTCCCTCGATGACCCTTCGATGTTGCCTTCGATAAAACGATCTTAGTCCCTACGAAAATTGCTAAAGCGTCTCATAAGTTACTTTTAATGACTAAACAACAAACCACTCTCGTCCCTTCACATCCAAAGATAAGGCTTCTTACCAATCAAATGGTAATATAGCAATGTCAAAGGAGGAGGAAAAGAACTAAATACTTTTTGAGTAGGTAGAACGCTCTTAGTTGCTTTCTCATAATCCATCTTCAAAACAAACATCTTTTCAAACACACCAAACACTTTCAAAAAAACATGAAATATTTTCAAAAGTCCAACACTTTGTATGCATTCTTATAGAGACGAGAATCATTACAAAGTTTTCCTAAACGAAGGCGCGTTTCAAAATTACTTTCAAAGCCCACCACAAACACATTTCAAACAAAGTAATTTCAAAAGTGATCTAGCAAGCAACTAAGATCTCGTAGATAACTACGGATAAAAAGGGTGTTAACACCTTCCCTTTTCATAACCTACCCCCTGAACTCAAGAAAATATCTCAAAAGGTCTTTCCTGTTCTTTTCACCCTTTCCTTATTGGATAAAAGAAAAGTCAGTGGCGACTCTTACTATCCACAACAATTGCGATAAAACACAAAACAACCAAGTCAGTTCTCCCGCTGTATTATAGAACTGGCGACTCTGTTGGGGAGTTACTTAAAAGTGGGGTTACCTTAGAGCTAGATCACCTTTAAAATGATTTCATTGTTTGACTTGTTTTCTTTACACTTATGGGTACTCGTTTGGGTTTGTATTGATCCTCTACCCGGATCGGAGAACATCATTAGGTAAGTAGCAAAATATTGTGGAAACTGTACAGCGTAGACCGATATAGTTGAAGCAATAGCTACATTAGTGTGACGCATTTATTGGTACCGTTATCCCTTGTGTTGAATCAAGGAGAATATGGGGCCGTTGAGCGGTGTCATGAAGCACTAACTGACCTTAGAACCTTTAATTGAACAACTTGGCCAATAGGAAGTAGTGAAATAGTCGGCTTTAGTGGAAAGCTGAAAATTGGTTGATACTCGATACTACGCTCATTGAGATCGGACTTTTGGGATATTTCGGCCGCAAGAAAAGATTGATTGTGATGAGATAATGACCAATGAATAAAGATCAATGATATTGAGATTCCCTAGAACCCGGTTACTTTCTAGGACAGTTTGAACCAACTTAACTTAAAGAGGGTACTTACCTATGAACCTCATGCAAGCTTAAACCTAAGGATCTGTTTACTTTATTTGTATATGTTTATTTGTGTTGGCTCCTAAATTCGACACCTTTGTTTTGATTGGTGTCAGCCATTAAAAGCTGAAAGATGCTTTCGACTGGCTAAGCCTGTCGAAGTGCCCGTCGAAAGATGGGAAAATACTTAGAAGATTTCTTCCAAGGAAGAAGGCTGGTTGCCTTCGACGTCGAAGGAGTTTTCGTCGAAGACGTCTCTTGATGAAGGTGTTCGATGGTCCAGAGTGGAGCAGTTTGAAATTCAAAGCTTTGGAGGGAAAACGGTTTCCAGCAGTTACTACGTGCAAACGTGCAAGGATCTGGAGCGTCGAGCATGGAGAACGTGCCAAGTGGCTTGATCTCGAAGCAGTGTAACTGCCCGACGGTTACTTGGAATGTTTTAGTATAAATAGGAGTAGACATGTAGTTTCTCGCGTGTGTTCACAATTATATACATAGTCACTCATTTAGATTCAAGTACCCAGTGTGAGCGAAAGAATTGTTGAGAAATGTATGTGTGAAACACCAATTTTATCAATTAAAGTCATTTACTTTTCCAGCATTTTACTTGTTTTTCTCCTTTAAATTCCTGTCGAACCTTTACTTTCAAGCCTTGTTTATTTTACCAAGCCCTTCCTTTATGCAATTTACTTTAAACAATTTACTTAAAGCCTTATCCACCTTAATCAAACTTCAAAATCAACCTATGTCCATAGGATCAATCTGATCGATCCTGCGAGTAACCAAATAAGTAACCATTTGGAGGATCAGCGGTTGTTTACCAAAACCCAAGGTAAACAAATTGGCACACCTGGTGGGACCGTGTGTTGATTGTTGAAAATAATCTCATCTTTTCGAGTTGTATGTTATTGAGGAGTGGTAGAATATACACTAACGATAACAATACTGCCAGAAGGAGGGAAGAGATGGCGAATCCGCCAAACAATAATGAAATCCCACAAACGAGTGTGGGAGCAACGGTTAATATGACCGTAAGTGAAGCGACGAATGTTGGTTCGACACCAGCAGTGTCAGTCACAACCACGGGGCCAATAACTTCGTTTACAGGCCCCAGAATACCTTTGGGAACTCCCCCACCAAGGGGAAATATAGGCATAAGGCCTGTGGTTCCCCCAGGATTTATTCCATTCTATGGTATGCCAACTTCTGAAGTGGCAAGCCTAACGAATGTTGCGTCCACTTATTCAGACCCGTTCGTGAGTGCCTCTTCGCCACTCCAAGGCTCTGGAGTAGGCATGGCGAATAGAAATAGGACCCAACTCTTAGGAGGAACGTCCCAAGTAGCCCATGGCCTTACAAATGCCTCGACAGCAGTCTTGAGGCAACAAATGGACGAAAGCAACCATGATATGGTGCAAATGTTGGCACAAACTTTGAGTACAGTGCTAAATCCTCTAATACAAAATACTACTCAATCGAATCAGCAAGTTACAGCGCAAATGACGCGTTTGGCTGACTTCTTTGGAGTACCCCCACCTATTCGACAGCCCCAAAGGGCGCAAATAAGGGGAAATCAGGGGATATTTGTAGAGGAAGAAACCACCATTAACCAGGCTCAACAGCCTGTCGAACAGCCTGTCGAAGAACCTAGGGTAATAGCCCCAGAGGTAAGGATAGTTAACAGAAACCAAAATGCTGACGAAGTGGTTCAGCATATCCAACACCAAAACATGGGTTTGGAAAATAATCTGGCAACCATGATCGAAAGGATCATGAATCAGAATGGGATGAACATGGGCTTTCGAAGGCCCAACTTTACATCTCCATTGTCAGAGTATGTGTTACAAACGGATTTACCTCCTAGGTGCAAAGTCCCCAAATTTACTAAGTTCTCAGGGGACACGACAGAATCTACTGTCGAACATGTGGCGAGGTATTTGATCGAAGCAGGAGACATTTCGAATAACGAAAACCTAAGGATCAAGTACTTCCCAAGTTCTTTAACCAAGAACGCTTTCACTTGGTTTACGACTCTTCCCCCCAATTCGATCCATCATTGGACCCAGTTGGAAAGATTGTTCCATGAACAATTCTACATGGGGCAAACCAAGATAAGCCTGAAAGAACTGGCCAGTGTGAAGAGACGTTTCACTGAACCTATAGATGAATATCTGAATAGGTTTAGGTTGCTTAAGGCGAGATGTTTTACACAAGTGCCAGAACATGAG
This sequence comes from Vicia faba, assembly GCA_948472305.1. Lineage (NCBI taxonomy): Eukaryota > Viridiplantae > Streptophyta > Magnoliopsida > Fabales > Fabaceae > Vicia > Vicia faba. The sequence continues at coordinate 1,594,317,672 of OX451737.1, read as the reverse complement.
TTGGTCGAAATAGCCGCAGGCGGTTTAGATTATTCCATTAGGAAGAAGCTAGACACCCAGTACCTAAGAGACATGGCCCAACTGGCCGATAGAGTTCGACAGGTCGAACGCCTCAAAGCTGAAAAAGCTAAGGCAACCAAAACTCACAAAAGAGAAAGAATAGCGTACGTTGAGATGGATGACGAAGATCTAGAATCCTTCGACGATACTTTAGCTGTCGAAGAAGGAGAGGTCGATTTAGCAGAACTAAAACAAGGGCCACCATACTCTTGTAAACAGTTAGTCCCCTCAAATGGGAAAAATCCCATTGGTCCAGACAGGACCAACGATAGGTTCCCAAAAAAGACTTATAGTTTTGACATCACAAAATGTGATGAAATATTCGACTTGCTAGTTAAAGATGGCCAAATGATAGTACCCCCTGGGGTAAAAGTGCCTCCTCTTGATCAAAGAAAGAAGAGAGGTTTTTGCAAATATCATAATTTTCTGGGCCATAAAACTTCTCAATGTTTTCTTTTCAGGAATCTTGTGCAAGACGCTATTGAAGAAGGGAGATTAAAGTTTGCTGACAAATCCCCCATGGCTGTCGACTCCAATCCACTGAAGGCTGAAGCCCACTATGCAGAACCCTCTGAGGTGAACATGATAGAGGCAACCAGGATCCAGTCGAAGAAGCCAGGCATTAACATGGTCGAAGTCTCAAAGGACCACATCAACATGCCAATCTTTGGCAGTTTTTCTGGAAATTTATCCAGGAAGACAATTGAGGCTGTCCAGAAAGCGGTCGAGGACCCGAAGTTGAAGACCGCTGAAACACAAAAAACTGGACCAAAACCCAGTTCCCACTTGGCCACTGTTCAAGGCCAGACGGAGAATCTGGAGACACAAATGAAGCAACTAACTCTTGCTAGCAAAGATACAATGAATATCAATATGGTTGAACTTTCTGATCCTAAAGCTTCAGAAGAGGCCATAAGGCAAGAGCAGGCTAATAAAACGGCTTTCCCTAGGGAAAACGAAAACTTGGCAGATTTTTTACAAAGATGCCAGAAAAAGAAATCAGAGGTAATGCTGTGTCCAAGATGCAGTTCAATCTTTGATAAAAAAGCTGCTGAGCACATTCAAGGCGTGAGAGAAGCGAACAAGAGAAGGGAGAATGCTGACCTTCGACATGATCCCAGAAGGGGTTCTAATCAAGACAAGAGGCCATTGAATTTTAGGCCTCCAACAAATGTACCAGTAGACACTTGGTACAAAACTTCTGGCCGAAAAAGGCCAAATGAAGAGAAATGGCATTCCTTCGATGTGCCAAGAGGTTCTTCTCTGACTCAAAAGAAAGAGCCTCAAGTTGCTGCACCTAAGGTTGCTCAAGTGTCCAGCAACTACAAGGGTAAAAATCCTATGTCTCGATCCCAATGGAGGAGATATCAAAGGAGGCGAAAAGCTGAAAGGGAGGCTGCCAACGAACCTAAGGCAGAAACTAGTTCGAATGTGCCTCAAAGGAAACAAAGAAAGCCTCTTGAGAGAGAACCAGTTACCAATAGGCTAGTTTGGCCTAACCAAAGCGAAGTCGAAGACGAAGACGATGTTGAGTCCGACGACACTTTGGATATAATGGTGAATATTGTTTCTGTGCTGCCCAGGGAGTTCAATCGACAGGTAGAAGTCGAAGCCAGTGACTGGGAGGTGGAACAAGAAATGGCCAAACATAGGCCAGTATGCTATTTTGTCATGGACAATGGCACTACAGAGGAACAAAATGGCTTCTTCGAGCCACCTACAGAGGCGATGAAGAATCACCTCAAACCTTTGTTCATAAGGGCTAAGCTGGAAGAGACCACTGTGAATAAAATATTGGTCGACTGTGGGGCAACTATCAATATTATCCCTCATTCTATGCTAAGGAAGATTGGCAAAAGAGATGAAGAAATCAAACCCCACAATATGGTCATGTCCAACTATGAAGGAGGTATTGGGGCCACCATGGGAGTGATCCAGCTAGATATCAAAGTTGGGTTGATCCTTCGACCAACAATGTTCATGGTCATATCGGCCAAACCTAACTACAACCTTTTGTTAGGTCGTGAGTGGATTCATGGTGTTGGCGCCGTGCCTTCATCGATGCATCAAAGACTGCTGCTATGGCGTCCTGATGGGATGGTCGAAAACATAGAGGCGGATCAAAGTTACTACCTTGGCGAAGTGAATCACTTGGGTGTAACAGATTTCGACAAAAACTTGGCTCACATAGGGCCATGTCCAACTCCTGACTTCGACATGGCGCCAGCGCCAAACACCTTTTGTTCCTTATACCTGCATCCTGAGCATGGTTTCCAATGGGACAGAGAAGACTTGTCCCACATAGACTTCAGTGGGTTAACTGATATCCAACCAACTGGTTGGGGAAGTGAATTCAGTGATAATGACTGAGTCACAATCTCTGAAGCGAATTTCGGCTTATGTAGCCGAAACCAAGATGATAACGGCTCTGGAAGCCGAAGTAAAGTACATGGCCACACAGGCCAATGATCAACAATTATCTGCTGTTGGCCCAGGAAAGGATTTCGATCCAAAACCTCCTGATATCATGCTAGAAGAAATGCAGGAACAGAGGCTCGACGCCATCTATGACGATGAGCCTTTGGGCTTCGAAAAGGATCCCTTGGCGAACAACATTAAGATGTTAGCACAAGACCCTTTAGAAGAAATTAACTTAGGCGAAGGATCAGAAAGAAGGCCAACTTACATCAGCGCCAAAATTGATCCAGAACTTAGGTTGGAAGTAATCCAATTGCTGAAAGAGTTTAAAAACTGTTTTGCATGGGATTATGACGAAATGCCTGGTCTCGACAGAAGATTGGTAGAACTTCAGTTGCCAATCAAACCTGGAAAGAAGCCAATCAAGCAAAATCCAAGACGCTTCGCTCCAGAAATATTGTCGAAGATCAAAACGGAGGTCGAAAGACTTCTGAAATGCAAATTCATCCGTGTTACAAGGTATGCCGAATGGATTGCAAATATTGTGCCAGTAATTAAGAAAAATGGCACATTAAGGGTGTGCATAGATTTCAGAGACTTGAATGCTGCCACCCCCAAAGATGAATATCTTATGCCTGTGGCGGAAATGCTAGTCGATTCTGCCGCTGGCTACGAATACCTGAGTATGCTCGGTGGTTATTCAGGATATAATCAAATATTCATTGCTGAAGAGGATGTGTCGAAAACAGCTTTTCGATGCCCTGGGGCCTTAGGCACTTACGAATGGGTAGTGATGCCTTTTGGCCTAAAGAACGCTGGGGCAACGTACCAGCGAGCAATGAACACTATCTTCCATGATTTTATTAACACTTTTATGCAAGTTTATATTGATGATATTGTTATAAAATCTGTTTCCAGGAAGAGTCACATTGACCACCTTCGACAATCATTCGAAAGAATGAGAGAACATGGTCTGAAGATGAACCCTTTGAAGTGTGCGTTCTGTGTGAAAGCTGGAGATTTCTTGGGCTTCGTTGTCCACAAAAAAGGAATCGAAATCAATCAGAACAAGACGAAGGCAATTTTGGAAGCGAAAGCGCCATCGAATAAGAAGGAATTGCAATCTCTCTTAGGCAAGATAAATTTCTTGAGAAGGTTTATATCTAACCTAAGTGGGAAAGCTCAGGCCTTTTCACCCTTACTTCGACTGAATAAAGAGGGGTTCGAATGGGGGCAAGAGCAGCAAGAAGCCTTCGACAAAATCAAAGGGTACCTCACTAAGCCACCTATTTTGGTGCCTCCTTGTAGCAATAGGAGTATGAGATTGTACATAGCTGCATCTGACAAAACTCTGGGAAGTATGTTAGCCCAAGAGGATGAGAATGGAGTCGAGAGACCCATTTATTATCTCAGTCGAGTTTTGAATGATGCAGAAACTAGATATAGCGAAGTTGAAAAATTGTGTCTATGTCTGTATTTCTCTTGTACAAAACTCAAGCAATATATAAAACCAGTTGATGTTTATGTTTCGTCTCATTTTGATGTTTTCAAATATATGTTGTCGAAACCTATTTTGCATAGTCGAATTGGCAAGTGGGCATTAGCATTAACTGAATACTCCTTGACCTTTATGCCTCTTAAGGCAGTAAAAGGACAAGTGGTTGCAGACTTCATAGTCGACCACTCAATTCAAGTCGAGGATATTAATTATGTGGAGATAGAACCTTGGAAATTCTACTTCGATGGTTCCAGCCATAAAAATGGAACAGGAGTAGGAGTCTTGATTATTTCTCCAGATAAAATTCCAACAACATTCAAGTACCAAATAGAAGGTTCTTGTTCGAACAATGAGGCTGAGTATGAAGCTCTAATTACTGGCCTTGAGATATTGTTGGAATTGGGGGCAACTCGAGTCGAAATAATGGGAGACTCAGAGTTAGTCATCAAGCAAGTCACAAAGGAATATAAATGCATAAGGGAAAATCTCATTATGTACTTTGTGATAGCAAATCGTTTATTGAAACAATTTGAAAGTGTCAATATTCGACACATACCCAGAGTCGAAAATCAAATAGCCAATGACTTGGCACAAATTGCATCAGGGTATAAGATTTCAAAAACGAGACTACAGAGAGCAATCGAAGTTCGAGAGAAGATAAGAGCAACTTGTCTATCACCAACAGACTTGGAATCGACGAGGCTAGGATATGCTGATCACTCAAACTTCGAGATTTCGTTCATTGATAATTTGTCAGAACAGGATTGGAGGAAACCCATTGTGGACTATCTTCAAAATCCAGGAGCTTCGACAGAACGAAAAACAAAATACAGGGCGTTGAGTTTTGTACTCATGGGTAATGAGTTATTCAAGAAGACGCCTGAAGGGGTGTTGCTAAAATGTTTAAGTGAAACTGAAGCATACATAGCCCTTTCGACTACGCATGCTGGGGCATGTGGGGCTCACCAAGCAGGCCATAAGATGAAATGGTTGTTGTTTCGACAAGGACTATATTGGCCCACTATGCTGAAAGATTGTGTTGAGTTCGCCAAAGGTTGCCAAGAGTGTCAAGTTCATACAGGCATCCAACATGTACCAGCAAGCGAACTTCACTCGATAGTGAAGCCTTGGCCCTTTAGAGGATGGGCGTTGGATCTTATTGGAGAGATTCGACCAGCATCATCAAAGAGTCAGAAATACATATTGGTAGGCATTGATTATTTTACTAAGTGGATCGAAGCTGTCCCTTTAGTCAATGTAGACCAAGAAAATGTCATTGAATTTATTCAAAAGAACATTATCTTTAGGTATGGAATTCCTGAGACAATAACAACTGATCAAGGGTCAGTTTTCACTGGTCGAAAGATGCAGGAATTTGCTCAGGAAACAGGTTTCAAACTCCTAACATCAACGCCTTATTATGCACAGGCGAATGGTCAAGTCGAAGCAGCCAACAAAGTGGTGATTGGCTTGATAAAGAAACATGTTGGGAAGAAACCAAGGAATTGGCATAAGACGTTAGACCAGATTTTATGGGCTTGTCGAACGTCCCCAAAAGAAGCCACTGGTACAACACCATATAGGCTAACTTTTGGCCATGATGCAGTGTTGCCAGCAGAAATTTGTCTTCAATCTGCAAGGGTTCAGAGGCATTATGATATTCCTTCTGAAGTTTATTGGAATATGATGTTAGATGAACTGGTGGATTTAGACGAAGAGAGATTACACGCTCTCGACTTACTCAGGCTTCAGAAGAAAAGAGTAGAAGACTCTTATAATAGAAAGGTAAAACCTAAGGCATTTTTGCCTGAAGAACTAGTTTGGAAGGTAATTCTTCCCATGGATCGACGGGATCGAAGCATGGGGAAATGGTCACCCAAATGGGAAGGACCCTTCAGAGTTATCCAAACTTTTTCTGGTGGAGCCTATGAAGTCGAAGAGATAAGTGGAGATAAAAGGCTCTTGAGAGTAAATGGTAAATATTTGAAAAAATACAAGCCTATACTTCAAGAGATAAAAATAAAATAATAAAAGAACAAGCTAAATTAACCATAAAAATGCCACAATGGAAATTTTTATTAATTTCAGCCAAGATGGCAATTGTTGTCGAAAACGATTACAGAAGATGGTTACAAAAGAGAATCAATCAAAAGGTAAGAGAATTCTTGAGTCGAAGATACTTGGCATACTGCAGCTCCAACCTCTTTTTGCACCAAGAGTTTTCCTGTACTAGCTTGGCAATTTGAGCGTCGAGGCTTTGGGCCCTCTCAGCGAATTCCAGGCCTTGCTTGATCTCAGTCTGGCTCTCAGTGTCTGAGATGGTCGAAAGAATTTCCTCCTGGAGTACAGTGTTGGCGTTTATCTTCGCCTCTATCTCTGCGATTTATGCTCGGAAGGAGTCATTCTCTCGCTCAATGGCATCGACTCTTTCCTGTGCAGACGTTTTTTGTTTCGACAACTCGGCAATTCGAGAAGTCGAATCTGAGACAGCAGTCCACGCAGATGAGCTTTTGCCATGCAGCACTTCGAGCTGACTGTTAAAACCTCGTTGGCGCCTGTAATCCGCTGAAACTTGATCAATCATAGAATGTAATTCCATGATCAAGTCCGAGATTTCTGGGGCTACAGCTTCGAAGTCAACAGCATTCAAGACCTCTTTTAAGCATGATGGAGCAGTGGGGTCCCCCTCTAAAGTCTTCATCAAATCCCTCTTGAAGAACTGGGCCTTAACCTTCGCCAACGCATCATCAAGAGGAGAAGTTTCAGTAGATTTCCCCGACAGGGTAGGAATTTCCTGACTAGTGTCAGAAGAACTCTTACTCTCGATGATTGCATTGAGGTAGCTGACAGGGTCAGTTTGTTTCAAGACTTCCAAGTCCTCTTTTGACCTGTGCTTTGAGGAGGTAACCCTTGCCACAGTATTATCTTGGGCTTGAGGCTGTGGAATGCTGAGTGCCTCGATTGGCTGCTTTTCGACTTGGACTGAGGCGGTACCAGCGTCGACTTGTGGTTCTTCGTTAGCATCACCCTGGGGTCCTTCGCCAGCGTCATTTTGTGGCTCTTCGCTAGCGTCACCCTGGCGTCCTTCGCCAGTACCACCTTGGTGCTCTTCGTCAACAGCCTCTTGATTCTCTTCGCCATTGCCTGGGTCTCTTCCTTCAGGATTCTCTTCTGACGACAAGTCCACCACATGAACCGTTTCTGGCTGTGTTTCCTCCACCATAGGTTCTTCTGTTGTCTTCTCCACTGTTTCAGCATTGGCCTCATTCTCAGTATGGGCTTCATCATTGCCCAAATCTTTTTCCTGAGGCCTGCTAAGGTCAGCAGATTCTAGAGTTTCTGAAGTCCTTGGTGGAGAACTTTCAGTAGTGTCCTGAAAAAGAGAAAGAAGACAAATCTTCAGATGTCGAAAGAGATACAATTGAATACTGGTATCTATGCCTAAGTTATAAAAAGGGTCCAATAGATTACCTGTGGATTAACTTCAGCCCCAGGGCTGGAATTGTCACTTTCGACAGGCTTGGTAAGAAGAGCGTTCAGTTCCTCCTCAGTTGGCTCCTCGATGATCACTGCAGGTGGCCTAGGCTTTCTCACAGCGACCTTTATTCTGACGGTTCGACCTTCAGGAGCAGGAGCAGGAACAGAAGCGTCCTTTGTTAACTTTCGCCTCTTTAAGGGAGCAGGAGGGGAATCACTTTCGTCATCACTCCCAGATTCGACCACCAATGCTGCCCGTTTCTTGGGCGAAGGGGCCTAGAAAACCAACAGGAATTCATTGAATAATTGCATCGAAAATCAAAAATCGAAAGCCAGAAGAAAAATGAAGAAAATCTGGTTACCGATGCAGGAGGCCTCCTCGAAGAGCCTTCCCCTTGTTGGTTGCCTGTTGTCTTCGCCGGCGCTATAGTCTTCGCCGGCGGTGGAGGTTTTGTTGAAGGGACTCCTCCTTGTGGGCCTTCTGTAGCCTTCTTGGCTAGAGGTTTTCGAACAACTGAAAGCAAAAGAAAAGGTTAACAGGCTAGCAGTCGAAGAGAAAGACAAAAAGTAATGTGAGAGCATGAACTTACATTTCTTTACTTTGTCCAACACAAGGACAAAAGACTTCTGCAACTCAGCCATGAAGTCCTTCTCGTCGAAGAAGTACTCAGCATAATAGCTTCTCCACCATTCCTCGAAAGATGGTGAGCAAAGGAAATTAAGCTGGTAATCAAACAGCGAGAGGATTGTTCGACCAGCATATCTTCCGATATGCTTGATGGCAGCTTCTTCTGTATAATCGTTGCAGAAGTACAACATTGACTTCTCTCTTTGAAAAATCGGAGAAGGCAGGGTTTGGATGATACCAAACTGGCGAGATACCAGATTTGGTTGATAGGCAAGCAGACTCAAATGAGTCTTAGAACTCTTAAATCGAAGAGGCATGATCCTGGGTGTCAGGAACGCCTCCCAAAGTACAGTGTGCTCATCGACATTGGGACCACTCGAATCCTTTGGATGTGGCCTACTGAACCATGCTGGCCCCACTCTCCGTTGAGCAAATGGAGCCATAGTTGAAACAAATTCCTTCCTTCGAGCGAACATCAGAACGAAGTTAGTGAAGGTTTGTTGAAACTCCAGCCCATCTTCCACAGGTGTCAGCAGAGCCAGCCTAATTCCTTCGATACGTCTATTAGCTATCGCTGGGGCTTGTTCATTTATCTGAATCTTCTTGGGTAAGAAAGATTCGAAAGTGGCGTTGAGCCACAGTTGAAGTAGCCAGAAAGGCCCAGCGAGTAGCAAACTGGCCCTATCTTCGATATGTTTCAAAAGAGTGACCCCATTGCTAATCGAGTCATAAAGACTGGCCAGAATTAGTTCTGCCAAACAGATGTTTTGGCGGTGATGCAGTTGGGTGGCAAGAGTGACCATCTTTTTGGTCACTTGTAGAGACTTCGAGCAAAACACAAAGCGAGTTAGCCATAAGGCTAGAAACGCTATGTGTTCGACATCCGACACCGCGTCTGTCGACCTGTCATGATAATGGTTGATAAAGGTGGTGTATGTTGGCTTGGTCTCAGAGAAGCCAATTTGGTCCTCCGACATCTCCTCCGGGTCGAAGTAATCTCCGGTTGGTCGAAGGCCAGTAATAGCTGCTACGTCGAAGAGTGTGGGGGTTAACATCCCACATGGAAGGTGAAAAGTGAAGTGAGAGTAATCCCAGAACAACAGCGAAGCTATAAGCATCTCTGGGGAGTAGTTTAAGCCTGTCTTCGACAGCATCACTAGGTCGAAGATTCCCATTTCCTTCCAGACTGGAGTTTGATGTTTCTCCAACTTTGTTAGCCAAGCAACATAGTCGGAGGTCAGATTAGGGCAAGACCTGAAGACCCTAACACTTCTGTTGAAGAAGCGGAGGTCGATTTTTTCGCGTGTAGGGTCTTCGTTGTCTTCTGCGTCCTTCTTGGCGCATGCTACTGGCTTGAGTTTCTCGACGATGGGGAAATAGCTCTTGATCTTCAGAGCTTCAGAGATGCTTGGGTTCATGGGGCCAGACATTGCGAAGATCTGGTTGGAGTATCCAACCGGGATCATCAAGTGACGCGAGTAAGCATCGCGAACGGAGATGTCAGAAGGTTCAGGAACCCTTCGTTTCCCTGTAGAGTTCACTACCGGAGCAGTAACAAAGACCTTGGGTTTAACATGTTGTTCAGTTGGTGCGTTAGCCTTGGGAGCAGTAGATGCAGAGGCCATTGTTGAAGATGAAGATGAAGTGAAAAAGGAAGAGTTTTTCTGCAAAGAGAGCAAGCTTGTACGAAAGCAAGGAAGTTTGAAGGCTAGTTTGTGTAAAAAGTCCCACAATGGGATATTCACTACTATTTATAGTAGTGGGAGAAATCCCCAATAACGAGGACATTAAATGTCATTTAATGCTGCAGGAATTAGTGGGACGCGTGGCAGCATCCTGTTGTTTTGGCCGTTTCTGCAGAAACAGAGAGACGCAGCGTGCGTCCTCGTTTTTGGGATTTGTCATAATGACAAATTCTGAAGTGACGTTTGGTACTGCACGCCGTACTGAAAGTGACGTCCTAGGATCAAATCAATGATGGTTTCTTGGGATTGCCAATAGTTGGTAAAAAGCAACAAAAGTGCACAAGTTAACTTGTGACTAAGCGTGGAAAGACAGGTGTCGAATGGCGTTTTCAAAGAATGCCTTTTTTCTTTCAGAGTCGAAATAAGGCATTCTTGGGGGGCAATTTGTTGGCTCCTAAATTCGACACCTTTGTTTTGATTGGTGTCAGCCATTAAAAGCTGAAAGATGCTTTCGACTGGCTAAGCCTGTCGAAGTGCCCGTCGAAAGATGGGAAAATACTTAGAAGATTTCTTCCAAGGAAGAAGGCTGGTTGCCTTCAACGTCGAAGGAGTTTTCGTCGAAGACGTCTCTTGATGAAGGTGTTCGATGGTCCAGAGTGGAGCAGTTTGAAATTCAAAGCTTTGGAGGGAAAACGGTTTCCAGCAGTTACTACGTGCAAACGTGCAAGGATCTGGAGCGTCGAGCATGGAGAACGTGCCAAGTGGCTTGATCTCGAAGCAGTGTAACTGCCCGACGGTTACTTGGAATGTTTTAGTATAAATAGGAGTAGACATGTAGTTTCTCGCGTGTGTTCACAATTATATACATAGTCACTCATTTAGATTCAAGTACCCAGTGTGAGCGAAAGAATTGTTGAGAAATGTATGTGTGAAACACCAATTTTATCAATTAAAGTAATTTACTTTTCCAGCATTTTACTTGTTTTTCTCCTTTAAATTCCTGTCGAACCTTTACTTTCAAGCCTTGTTTATTTTACCAAGCCCTTCCTTTATGCAATTTACTTTAAACAATTTACTTAAAGCCTTATCCACCTTAATCAAACTTCAAAATCAACCTATGTCCATAGGATCAATCTGATCGATCCTGCGAGTAACCAAATAAGTAACCATTTGGAGGATCAGCGGTTGTTTACCAAAACCCAAGGTAAACAATTTGTACATAACATCATGATATCATACCATAGCATTTTAAATAACCATTTCAAGGGAATCAAGGGCATGTGATGCAGGGTTATACCGAACCATACATCTATCAAGGGGCAAGAGGATTTATTTTCCTCTAACCAAACGCTCTCAAAGACGAAAACGCAATAACTTGAGTCAAGGGCTATGACCCACTTGACATGGTGAGTTTGATTCTCGTAGAAGGACATTTAACAATACGAAGTTCTTCAACCAAAGTTATGATCAAAGTTCAAACTTCTTACATTTTCTTGTGTTTACCCCACGAGATCCTTAAAAACATTGCATTTTACATATCATGCATGTCATTGCATAACATGTATTCTCAAGACAGGTTTTCTCATCTTTTTACTGTTTACTTCAGTAAAAATAGCTCTCGAACAGACTGTTCAAGATATTCAGACCCAAAATGATCAGCTTCAAGAATTGTTCTTGAATTTATCCAAGGGGCAAGAAGAAGTGAAAGCACTCCCCATCGAGAGCATAACCAAGAAGAATCCTGAAGACAATAAGGATGGCCAGTTGAAGTAATTGCAAGCAGAGATGGAAACAATTAGATTCTAGATGTTGGGACTGATGGTTCTTATCCAAAACTTAGCTTGGGGACAAGAAGAGCTAAGAGCCCTCGTCAACAAGCTTCATTAGATGGATGCGACCATATGGAGAAAACAACTAGAATTGAGGATCAATTCATTAACCAGCCTCAATTGAAACAATGAGATTTGGTTGAGAGAACACCTTTCAAAATGATTGTTCTTTAAAGAGTCCAATAACGACCTCACCAACCACGACAGGGTGGCTCGCGTTAGCAAGATACGCCCAAAAGATAATTTACCGAGATCAACATGTCTTTGGCTCAAGCATTGCATCATATGTTGGAAGCCAAGCTAGTTACATTAAGGGAGACTCCTCTAAAACCTAACACTTCTTCTCCCAACTACAAATACAATGAAAGGTGCACATACCACTCTAACAGTCAGAGACACGACACTAATCATTGTTGGGCGTTGAAGAACAAGATTCAAGACCTGATCGACAAAGGAGTGTTGGAATTTACACAAGATGGTCAACTGGAGTTTTTCTGTCATCCTCCAAAGGCACATCATCTGAAGTGACAAAGTTTAGGCGGAGAAATTTTTGTTCATTCGAATTTTCAGTTGTAATTTCTTTGTTTGTTTAAACACTTACCTTTATGACAGACTTTGGTTATTCTCACTAATGCATTGCATATGTTTGTCTTGAGTTAATCCATTCGTTTTCAATATACTAAATATATGCTTTTACCTCTTTTTGCATGATATTCAACTCTCGACTACAAGCCGTAAGCCTTTAGAGGGAGGATAACGAAAACAATACCATAATCTCATACAGTATGCTTTTGGGAAGACCTTGCTGACGATGTATATGCGTTTTTTCAATTCCTAAATAGTGGATTTATAAGGAAGATAATCCCTAGTCAACCCCTTTGAGCCAAAGAAGTAGGATTTTTCTTTTTCGCACAAACTGAAACCTTTAATCATAACCTGGGGCAGGGTAGTTTCTCAGTTAATTCAAATGTGCATTCATTCACAAGCTGACACTTCACAATAAAAATATCATTCTGAATAAAAAATGGTGTTGGTTACTCATAAAATAGGCAGTCTTTACCTCTCAAAAAGAAAAGCCCACTAAGTCAAAACCTACGAAGGATACTTAAGAAAAACTGGTGCATCCCGCTAACTGTAGTCTCAAAACAAAAAAAGTCAGGCAAAAATTAGGGATAATAAATAAAAAAGAAGTCGCTACAAATCCTCGACAACGTAAAAATGTTGCAAAAAATGACTGCCTTCTCAAATAAACTTCCAGTATTCGAACCATCACCAAAATATCATTCCAGATTCTAGTAGGAGATAAATGCACAATTAACTGAGTATAGAGCTAAAGAACATCATGAAGAATGGGTGGGTACAAATAAACTTTGAGCCTTATCCTTTATTTCTTAAAATCGTGAACCAGACCACGTTACAACCCCTTAAAAGTCCTAATTGAAGCATGGGTTAGTTCGAAAGCATACTGTTACAAAAGGTATCCTGGCTCCTGTAAGGCTTACTGTAAATCCTGAGTCGAATTCATATTCTTACAAAATTCTTTTATTTACTAAAAATGGATTTTAAAAACTTCAAGACAAACATAAACTTTGCATTGTTTGAATACCGTTGTTTGCATATAGCCAAATGTTTGACAACAAAGAAATTCGCACGGAGAATATCCAATGAACGGAAATTCTCTCAATGAACAAAATCACTTCAAATTGAAAGACGCTTCCAATGACAAATCTCTCATAATCAAGGGGCGTGACATGTTACTGTCTAACTCATTTTTGGCAGTCAAGTCGAGATTCCAAGAAATCTCTCAAGAAGTGCTGAATAACCAGGGGCAGGTCTGCATCTGAATCACTTGGGGCATTGAACATGAATTCCAGCAAAGGGTCGCGTATGACCAAGCACACATTTTCTGGCAGCGCTACAACACTTACTACTATGGATAGTGACAAATCCCCACAAAGTCCCTTTCATAAGGTGATCCCTTGTGAAGTCGTCATAGCCACCTCTATAAGGTTATCCCCACAGAATAATCTTCATGGATAAGGGTACAAACCACACAAGGCCAAATTCATGGATATCCCCATAAATTTGGATCCATGCAATCCCCAACCATAGTTTCAATCTCCGAAAAACCTCTCCCTAGTTGAGTTGGTCTTAAGCAGAATCCTCGAGGAGTTATGCTAAAAGAGAACACATCCCTGGCAGATTGTAAAATGTTCTCTTCAATAGGGTTTATTTGCCCAACAAACTACAAATTGCTCAGTATGAGTCTTTCTCTTAGACCAATACAAATAAACGGACAAAACCCCTTAATCCCCGGTAGAGTCATGGCATTCCCCAACGGAGTCGTTACTATCCTCAGTAAGTTGTTACGAAGCCTGGAAACCAGCCAGATAATAGTTAACTTCAGTAAGTTGTTGCGAAGCCTGGAATCCGACCAGATAACAGTTAACTCCATCCTTTCAAGCAAACTATTACGAATCCTGGACCCGACCAGATAATAGTTTAACTTCTTCAATTGTTGAAACTTATACCCGACCAGATAATAGTTTGAGTTGTTGAAACCTGGACCCGACCAGATAAAAGTAAATCTCAATTTTAAGTTACTAAAGCCTGGACCCGACCAGATAATAGTTTAACTTCTTCAATTGTTGAAACCTGAACCCGACCAGATAACAGTTTGAGTTGCTGAAACCTGGACCCGACCAGATACCAACTCAAGATCAAATTGTTGAAACCTGGACCCGACCAGATAATGGTTCGAGTTGCTAAAACTTGGACCCGACTAAATATCAGTTAACCTCAAGATCAAATTGCTGAAACCTGGACTCAACCAGATAACCGTTCGAGTTACTACTAAACCTGGACCCGACCAGATAATAGTTTAACTTCTTCAAATCACTAATAAAACTCCTCTTCCCCTGTAGAGTTTGCCACTATCCCCAGTGAGTTGCTGCAAATCCCGGAATCCGACCAGATAACAGTTAACTTCTTTATCCCGAGCGAGTTGTTGTGAAGCCTGGAATCTGACAAGATAACAGCTAAACTTTCTTCCTCTCAAATCAAGAGATAGCTCCCCGATAAAGCAATGGACAACTAAAACTTCTGAACTTTATTTCCCAAGCAGAAATCAACACTCCCCACAGTTTCCTCAAGCAAAGTCGATGTTCCCCATTGAAATTATCCTCAAATAACAAAGCAGGAATCCCCAGTGGAAACACTCTAAACAAGGTTTGAAGATGCACATACTCTTCATCTCCAGCAGTAGTCTAGGATTTGAGCTTCCCAAACCTCCCCAGCAGTTGTCAGGGATTTATTTTCCCAAACATAGATACATTTCAATAACATTACACATTCACACATCATGACATATACATACAAAACGCATATAACACAATCTCATTTATTTTGAGAACATCATTACGTAATGCATGCATTATGACATTGCATACAACTAACTCTTTACCTTTTCAGGAAAAGATCAATCAACAGATGAACGTCATCAACTATCTGTAAACTTCTCAGAGACAAAATCAAGCTTGTTTTTTCTCTGATACTTATTGAAGTAGTAGTCTTCAAATATTCCTTTATTGCTTGTTGAAGTAGTAGTCGTCAGATTCCTTCATTACTTGTTGAAGTAGTACTTGTCAAGATTCCTTCATTACCTGTTGAAGTAATAGTCGTCAAAGATTCCTTCATTACCTCTTGAAGTAGTAATCTTAAGATTCCTTCATTGCATGTTGAAGTAGTAGTCGTCCAAGATTCCTTCATTACCTGTTGAAGTAGTAGTCGTCCAAGATTCCTTCGTTACCTGTTGAAGTAGTAGTCGTCAGATTCCATCATTACCTGTTGAAGTAGTAGTCGTCAGATTCCTTCATTACCTATTGAAGTAGTAGTAGTCAGATTCCTTCATTACAGGTTGAAGTAGTAGTCGTCAAATATTCCTTCATTACCTGTCGAAGTAGTAGTCGTCAGATTCCTGCATTACATGTAGAATTAGTAGTCTCAGATTCCTTCATTACCTATTGAAGTAATAGTCGTCAGATTCCTTCATTACCTGTCAAAGTAGTAGTCGTCAAAGATTCCTTCATTATATGTCGTAGTCAAGCTATATACTTACCAACAGTCACTTTAGATGGCATCTATAAGACCGTCTCCGATAGCTCTTCATCATTTCTCCAAATGGCATCTCTAATCCCATTCCTGATGCAATCAACACATCATCGAGTGCAAATTTATGGGCACTCTAGTGTTTAATCATCTTTCACCTTCAAGTCACGAATGGCGGACCCGCCAATCTAACTCTTCAGGTTTAAGAAGATTGAATAGGGGCAACTGTTGTACCCCAAAATTTTCCCTCTCTTTTTCAAGCCATTTCTCACAAGGTCTTCAAATAGCTCCAGCTGGCACAAGGTTTGATTAGGTCAATCCATCTCCTCAACACTGATGCCTCAAATTAGGGTTTGAGTTTTCATAAGGAAAATTGGACTTTTAATGCCTCAAAATAATTTCATGGATCATTGTGGACCTCCAAGAATGCTCATGACAAGTTTCAAGTCTTGGATCATAAAATTGCTCAGTCAATTGATCAGATGACCTAAAAATAGTTGTACTAATGAAAAAGTCAACTGTAGCACCAAAAGTCAAACTTTAACTTTTTGGTCAACATTACATTCCAAAGATAAAAATTCATCAAGATATTCAAGAATATCAAGCTTGATCATCAATAATTCAAGAAAGTCAAAAGTCAATTTGAAAAGTCAAACTTTTCAAGACTTAGAAGTTTTTCAAAGTGTCTTTTATACATGATAATTTCATTACTCCATGCCATTCTTTCACCAAGATGCAAAATGATTCAAGGGAAACTTTCAACATGAAAGTTGTAGATCTTGATGAATTCTACAACTTTTTATTAAAGGGTTGATGTCCAAAAATTCTTAGATTTGAAGATATAAGCCCATGAAGTCTTGACATTTTCATCTAACACTTAGAGAAATTTCCAGCAGTTTTGGTCAGGTTTTTATCCCAACTTCTTGGTCAATTTTCATCAAGTTCTAATTGGATTCTTAAAAATGGAAAACATGAAAGTTGTAAAGGATGTTTCAAGCTTTCCAAAACATCCAAGAGCATGAATTTATCATACTTGAGCTAGGAGATTCAAAGACATGAAGTTGGGCATCCATTCTTGAATTGCAAGTCTTTTTGTTGAAGAACATATAACAAAATCCTTATGTTATGCTGCATAATCTTGTGTTGCAGGCCTTCTAACTTGCCAATCTCACCATAATTTAATGCTTACACCTACTCTTGAGATATTACCCAAGTGTTTGAACCATTGTCAAAAAGATCTTTCCATTTATGGCATAAAGGCACCATTGTTATTCTTGAAAAGCAAGCTTGTTGGCACAAAGCTAGTCTTGAGCCCATACCTTGTTTTCTTCTGATTTTACTCCACCATAAATTATGGAAAGTAACCCCTCTAAACCAGAAACTTTGGTACTTCATCTTGGGACCATGACATAACTTGATATTTGCAATCCAACCTAGCCATAACTCCATAGTTTGTAAACCAAATCAGCTTGTTCACAAACCTCTTGCCTATAAATAGGAGAAGCATTTGCAAGAGAAAGAGGTCAGAAAAATAGAGAGAAAAGCTAGAAGTTTTGTTGTCTAAACAATTCCTCAAAATCCCATACTCTCAAAAAACCATAACTATCCACAAATCTCTCACTCTTGAGTTTTGATGTCCTAATATTTGAACCCTTCATACCTTACAAGTTTTGTCCAAACAAACCATCTAAACACCTTACATACATCATATAGGAGTTGTTCAAACACAAGAACAACTTCTGTTACATCATCACCATTTGCCAAAAAAATAGTCACTTGCAACTTGGTTCTTTTAGCTCTAAATCAAAGCACAGATTTCAATCTCAAGGTAAGTCTTATTGACTTTAAACTCTTCATTTCAAGAATCGTTAGTGATTCATTTTTGAAGATAAAATGTAGTAACCATTGCCCTTGAAGCTAACATTTTCCTTGTCTTCCATCTTTGTCAATTATATGTTAAGAACTAACTTGTACAGGCCATAAAACAATGTTGGAGTGAAAAAATTACATTATGAGTCGACATATACCTATATGAGTCGACACATCTTAGTGGAAACACAGGTTATGAGTCGACACAAAGCCTTTATGTGTCGACATATACTGCTATACAGGCACAAAACAGAAGGAATAAAGGGTGTATGAATTGACACAAAGCACGAATGTATCGACACATACAGGGAATGAGTCGACACATACCCTTATGCATAAACTCATACTGAGTTGATTTGGAATTACAGGGGCAAGAAAAGCTTACGTGTCGATGCAAAGGAGCATGTGTTGACACATAATGGTTAAAAATTCAATTTTCCTCTCTTTTACACTGTTTTTATACTTTCTATATATTTTCTTCATGGCTATTCAATATGGTTGTAATATTTAAGTTCCTGTTTCATCCCCATTCATAAATTGTACTCCTTATCCCCCTAATGATGTAATAGCGTAGGATTTAAATTTTCTACAAATTTATTGTTTTTTCATATAATGGTTAGTAATTAGGGCGTGTATGGCAAGATAAAATCAATGTTTAGAAAACCCTAATCTCAATACAAAAATGTATGCAATCAAACAAACTTTTCACACAAGTACCTCTAGGGTAACCTCGCTCATTTCCTCGGAAAATAGTCATGTCCCTCGAATATGGGCGCTTTAGAAAAGACCCTCGATAAAAAAGATCGTATTCCCTCGATGACCCTTCGATGTTACCTTCGATAAAATGATCTTAGTCCCTACGAAAATTTATAAAGCGTCTCATAAGTTTCTTTCAATGACTATACAACAAACCACTCACGTCCCTTCACATCCAAAGATAAGACTTCTTACAAATCAAATGGTAAGATAGCAATGTCAAAGGAGGAGGAAAAGAACTAAATACTTTTTGAGTAGGTAGAATGTTCTTAGTTGCTTGCTCATAATCCATCTTCAAAACAAACATCTTTCAAACACACCAAACACTTTCAAAAAAACATGAAATATTTTCAAAAGTCCAACACTTTGTATGCATTCTTATAGAGACGAGAATCATTACAAAGTTTTCCTAAATAAAGGCGCTTTTCAAAAATACTTTCAAAACCCACCACAAACACATTTCAAACAAAGAAATTTCAAAAGTGATCTAGCAAGAAACTAAGAGCCCGTAGATAACTATGGATGAGAAGGGTGCTAACACCTTCCCTTTTCATAACCTACCCCCCTAAATCAAGAAAACATCTCAAAAGGTCTTTCCTGTTCTTTTCACCCTTTCCTTATTGGATAAAAGAAAAGTCGGTGGCGACTCTTGCTATCCGCAACAATTGCAATCAAATGCAAAACAACCAAGTCAGTTCTCCCACCGTATTACACATGTGATAATGGAAACAGTGGTAGATGGAAGATTACATGAACAATGCCAACATTGCTAAACTAGGATGGGAGATTAAAACACGTGACAAATCTCTATGGTGTGAAGTGATGAAAGGGAAATATGTAATAAATCATAACTATAGTAGGGAATTAAATTCTAAAGTTCATGACTTAAGTTTGTGGAAACATATTATAAGTATGTGGCATTTGTTGGATACTATGTCCTATTGGGAAATTGGAAGTGGTATAAATGTTAAAGCTTCGACAGACTATTGGGTAGCACCAGGAATATAAAGTTAGAAATTATTATGACAAATTATTTTAAAGATCAAGACTCTAGGAGAGTAGTTCATATTCTAAACAACAATGGTGACTGAAATTGACATTGGCTTAGACAAGTCAGAAGGTTCAATGAAA
Source organism: Vicia faba (assembly GCA_948472305.1). NCBI lineage: Eukaryota > Viridiplantae > Streptophyta > Magnoliopsida > Fabales > Fabaceae > Vicia > Vicia faba. The sequence goes on along the minus strand of OX451737.1, from coordinate 1,594,298,214 downwards.
CACAAGAAATGGGGAGTTTGAATTGAGTTTCAAGATTAAAAAATTTTCAATCAACCAAATACAAACAACACAAAAGCAACAATGATAATAAATAAAAGTATTTTATCTTGGTTCATTGTTAACAATGTTACCTCCAGTCCACCAGCCAAGGTGATTTTGCCTTATCAACAAGGACTTAATCCACTAATCAAAACTTTGATTACAAACATAAAGACCACAATCAGTGTCTTCTCAAGGCTTCTGACTATACCATAGTCCCTCAAGGAAATACAACTCAAAGATAATTTTTCCATGACTTCTCGAGTAATCTGGCTAACACTTAGTCACTCAAGGAAGTTAAGCACGAGGTTAAAATACAAATATTTGTGAGTTTACAAAATTGCTTATTCACTAAGCAGATTACACAAAAATTAAGATCAAAATATTACACTCAAATGATTTGAAATATAAGTATCTAAGTGTTTCTGTCTTTGTTGTTCTTCTTGAACATTCTCCCATCTCTGCTCTTTTCTTATTGTTGTGATATGCTTCTTGATTTTCTATTTCCCATGTGTCATTTTGCTTTTTAGACCTTGTTGTACCCCAAAATTTGCCCTCTCATTTCTCAAAGGATCACCCTGGACCCTCAGATTTGTTTCCATCCAATTCCAAGCCTTGAATTACAAATTTTCCAAGAAAGTCATTCACAAGGGTAAAATGGTCACTTGCGCACTAAAAAGTCAAACTTTGACTTTTGATCAAAATCAAGTTTCAAGGATCATATTTCATCAAGACATGTTGAAATATGAAGTTTGTTTCATCAAGAGATTCAAAAGTCAAAATTGCTTTGGAAAAGTCAAAATTCTAAATACTTAGAATTTTTCTAAGTGTTTAAGAAATATGATAAACTCAGAACTTCTTATCAGATTATCACCATGATGCAATCTGATTCTGGAAGAACTTCTAACACAAGAGTTGTAGACTTCAACAAGATCTGAAACATTGCAGAATAAAACTTCTCCTGGAAAGACTGGAATTTCAAGTTATACATCTTCAAAGTCACCTCCATGAAACTGAAGCACTCAGCAAATTTTGGACATTTTCAAGTCAGAAGTTGTCTACAACTCCTGGGCCAGATTTCGCGTAGGTTCAGTCAGAAGTTGCAAGAGCAATTAAAAGAGTACTTACAAATCATGTCACAAGCTTTCTGGAAAGTTTGAGAACTTGCTCAAAACATGTTGGAGCTAAAATATTAAAGGATCAGAAGTTGGATATTGGTTCTAAGTTGCGCCGATGCTGAACTTCTGACCCAGATTTAAGCTATGATGCATAATCTCATATTGCAGGATTTCTGGTTTGATAAATCTCATCATCATTTAATGCTCACAACCACTTTTGAGTTTTTATCCAAAGGATTTCCCCACGTTTGAGAAAGAAGTACCATTGTTGTCCTTGAAAAACAAATTTTTGTACAAGGTTATGCTAGGCCCATGCTTTGCTTTTGCCTCTGAGTGTACTTTTTCTTAATTCATGCTTACAAATGCAGCTTAGGCACGGCTAAAAGCTGCTAACCATCATAATTGCTTCAAGAATAAGGCAACGCCCTATCATATGAAGGCTATGTTCAACGCTTCGGTCATAACATCACCAAATCCTAAAACCTCGTTTATACAACCTGCTGCACTGCTACAACATAGTCCTATAACCAACAGCTAATTAAGTCCATGCCTGCATCCCATAATTTCACCAAACTAGCATACGAAAACTGTGATCAAAAAGCAATGGAACAGGATGCCAAAAAAGGTTCAAATCCTATTTGTTTTTCCCCCCAAAACTACAACAAATTCACCTATAAATAAGTTGCTTCATCACACTTTTAAGGGGCTGGTTTTTGGAGAGAGAGAATCATCAAAAGAAAGAAAAGAAAACTGTGAAACCTTCATAAAAATTCAGAATTTCCAAACAGAAAACCAAACCTTTGTTCTTCCCTTTGAATCAAAGAATTTAACATTTTCTCTTCCGTTGTTCTTGCTGACCCCAGAACATCTGAAGGCAGTAGTTCAAGTTCCAAGCACACGCTTCAGATTCAAGGTAAGTCTTCCTGACTTGGCATCTTTTCATTCAGAACATCATTAAAATATGTAAATATCATAGTATTGATGTTGTCCAAATCATTGCATGAGTAGAAAAACTGTGGATCAGAACTTCTCGATTAAGGATAGGCTAAGAATTAGGATTAGAACTTCTATAAACTGTTGTGCTTTTATCCTTTTGATTTGTTGTTTGTTAAGAACTGAATAAATTGTTGATGTGCTGATTAATATGAGGAAAGAGTTGAAATGTGGCATAGAACTTCTGATTTACACTCACGGTTTTAGCACAACACAGAACTTCTGAGTTCTCCTCACTATTTTAACATACAGAACTTCTATGATTTTCTCACTGTTTAAACACACTGAACTTCTGATGTTCACTCGCTAATAACACACACTGAACTTCCGATGTTCACTCACTGTCTTAGCACATACTGAACTTCTGAGTTCTCCTCACTGTTTTAATACACAAAACTTCTAAGACTTTCTCATTGTTCTAACACTCAGAAGTTCAGCACATAGCAACCTAGAACTTCTGTGTTTTCCCTCTAACGTGTCTTGCAGGACCTCAGAGTGTATCAATCCATAACTTTTGACGCTTCTCTCTGAACCACAGCCCAGCATCAGAACTTTTGATCCCCTTTGTGTTGCTTTCAGCAGCATGTTAATTATATCTCTCATTATCCCCCTTTTTATCATTTTCAATATTAGTTCCCTTTTTTTATTAATATAAAAAAGACATAAAAATATTTTCTTTTATCAGTTAATTTATTTCTTTTTCTTAATTCATTAAGACAAAAAACCATTTTCTAAACAAGTCCTTTTTATTTCTTGCATTGTACATTTCAATATGGTTGTAATAGTTAAATAGGATTTAAACTCTTGCAACCCCCCATTTGTAAATATGTACCCCCATCCCTAAAATATTGTAATAGCGTAGGACTTTATATTTCCGCAATTTATCGCTTTTCAAATATAAATGCTAGTAATTAGGGCGTGTATGGCGAGACATGAAATCAACAAATAGATCACCCTAATCAAGACTAAATGCATGCAATCAAACACACTTTACACACACGCACCCTTAGGGTAATCTCACTTGTTGCCTATTGGAAATTAGTCATGTCCCTCGAACATGGGCGTTTTAGCAAAAGACCCTCGATAAAAGATCGTAGTCCCTCGATGACCCTTGATGTTACCTTCGGTAAACGATCTAGTCCCTAAAACGACATTGCTAAAACGTTCCATGGGTTGCCTTCTATGACTATATAAACGTCCCGCACCCGTTCCTTCACATCCAACGATGGGGCTTCTTACCAAAATCAATGGTAAGATAGCAATATCTAAAGGAGGAAGAAAAGAACACTTAAGACCTTTTGAGTAGGTAGATTCGCTCCTAGTTGCTCGCTTGCTCACAACAAAACATTTTTACACCAACACTCTCATTTGAAATATTTTCAAAAGACAACACTTTGTACGCGTTCTTATAGAAACGAGAACCATTACAAAGAAAACCCTTTTCAAAATCACTTTCAAAAAACACAAACACCTCTTTGAACTATTTTCGAAACAAACACTTTGTACGCGTTCTTATAGAAACGAGAACCATTACAAAGACATTTTCAAAATAATTTCAAAACCCACACCACAAGCACATTAAAAAAAAGCAAGTGATCTAGCAAGTAACTAAGAGCCCATGGAAAACCATGGATGAAAAGGGTGCTAACACCTTCCCTTTTCATAATTTACCCCCCGAACTCAAGAAATAATCTCAAAGGTATTTCCTGTGCTTTTTCACCTTTCCTTTTGGATAAAAGAAAAGTCGATGGTGACTCTTGCTAACCGCAACATTTGCGATCAAACGCAAAACACCCAAGTCAGTTCTCCCACCGTATCACAGAAGTGGCGACTCTGTTGGGGAAATGTTTAAAAAGTGGGGTTACCTTAGGGCTAGATCACATATACTTGCTTTCATTGTTTGACTTGTATGCTTTACATCTTGGTTCTTTGTTTGGGTTTGAATCCTCTACCCGGATTTGGAATACCTTATAGTTAAGTAGCAATACATTGTGAAAACTGTGCAAAGTATACTGACATGGTCTAAGCAATAGCTACGTTAGTGCGACATATTTGTGGATACCGGTAGCCCTTGAGTTAATCAAGGAGAATACGGGGCCGCTGAGTGATGTCATAAAGCACTAATGAACTTTTAGAACCTATACTTGACCAACTTGGCCATTAGGACGTAGTGAGATGACCGACTTTGGTGTTGTCCAAAGTTGGTAGATACTCGAAACTACACTCATTGAGATTTGACTCCCGAGTTTTGTTTGGTGGCAAGTCAGTTGTTGATCGGAACAAAGCTTGTGGGAAAGATCAGTGATATTGAGATCCCTTAGAACCCGCTTACTTTCTAGGACAGGTTGAGCCAACTAAACTTCAAGAGGGTACTTACCTACAAACTCCATGCAAGCCTAAACCTAAGGACTTGTCTGCTTTATGTGAATATGATTATTTGTATATAAACTTGCTTACTTTGCATACTTGTACATAACATCATTAAGTCATACCATAGCATTTTCAATAACATTGAACCATAGCATTTCAAGGATCTCAAGGGCCTATGATGCAGGGCCACATTGAACCAGGCGTCTAGCAAGGGGCAAGAGGATTTATTTTATTCTAACCAAACACCGTCAAAGATCAAGTACAACAATTTGAGTCAAGGGCTACAACCCACTTGGCATGGTGAGCTAAATCCTCGTGGAAGGACATCCACCGATACAAAGTTCTCCAATCAAAGATGTTGATCAAAGTTTAACTTCTAACTTTTTCTTGTGTTTACCCCGCGAGATCCTTGAAAACATACATCCATATATCATGCATCATATCATCCCATACATGTCTCCTTATCTTCCTACTGTTTATTTCAGTAAGATGGATATGGAACATACAGTGAAAGATCTCCAAGCTCAAAACGCTCAATTCCAACAAATGTTCCTGGCTATGGCTAAGGGGCAAGAGCACCTGAAGACTCTTCTTCTCAAAGACAAGAAGAAAAAGTCTAAGAAGTCAGTAGGCGTCCTGAACTTGAGAAGAAGACCTAGAGGACCAGTCAAGGGAGCTCTAGATCTTTAAACTCCATCCAACATGGGGGATAGTCATGAAGAAGACCATAATTTGGAGATTGATGAATTCGAAGTTGACTACTCTGAGGAACAATATCCTCCCGCTGATGACAAGTACAAACAGTTGGAGGATCGCCTTAATGCTATGGATATTCAGCAGATACCTGGCTTGGATTTAGGAGACATGGGTTTGGTTTCTGGAGTGGTCATCCCGCCAAAGTTCAAAATCCCTACCTTTGCCCTGTACGATGGAGTCTCTTGCCCTAAGATGCACTTAAAGTCTTATGTCCGCAAGATCCAACCATACACATCTAATCTGAAGCTTTGGATCCATTTCTTCCAAGAGATCCTGGTAGGGACTCAACTTGAATGGTTCTATCAATTGGAGAGTGTAATCGGTGGATCTGGAACTGACTGTTTAACGCTGGTTCGCGAAATGTCGCGGAAGCAAGAGTCGCCACCGTCTTTTATTTTCTCCAAATGGAAAGGACAAAAGCACAGAAAAATTCCTTAAAAAGATTGCTCTCGGTTCGGGAGGTAAATTATAGAAAGGGAAGGTGTTAGCACCCTTTCTATCCATGGTTATCCATGGGCTCTTAGATACTTGCTCATTGTGTTTTCAAAAGTGTTTGCTTTTCAATTGTGGGTTTTAAAAAAGTTTCTTTGAAAATTCCAGTTCGACTCTTGTATCGGTCCTCAAGAGTGTTTGAAAAATTGCTTTCGAAAGCTTTTTGAAAATGTGTTGGTGTGAAAAGTATTTTTGATTTATTTTGTTTTGAATTAGAGCAAGTATCTACGAGAACCTACCTACCCTAAGGAATTCGTCTGTGTAGATGTCCTTTAAAGTAGTGCCATCCCACCATTGAGAGGTAGGTAGCACCACCATTGGAGGTGTTCGGGTCAATTCGAGGTTCGGGACATGGTGATCACCAGAGCAATAGGAAGACACCTTAGAAGCTACCCTCATGCCAGGTTCCCGGATCATGAGGACTTACTAAGACATCCTCTACTCGACGATCACCTTTCGAGGCAAGGCAACAGTGAGGCGTACCCTAGGGGTGGTGTGTGATTTGTGTGTCAGATTCATTTATTTTTGTCTTGTCAGGTTATTGGTGATCTAACGTTTTGTTTTTATTTTTGTCATTCATTCTTGCATGCATTTATTTAACAGTTAAAAAGTGCGGAAAGATAAAATTCCTAAACTATTACAAAGGCGCGGGTCCACATCGCCAAAATTTCCAGGACCCGATTTGACATAAAATAAAGAAATAAAATGCGGGAAATATAAAATGTCCGAGTTACATGGCTTGAGCAATTACATAATATTTGAAAGAAAATAAATGTGCGAAAGAAATAAAAATAGAATGTTCGAGGGCGTTGGACCCTTTAAAGAAATTAAATGAAATTAAAAATTAATTAATTATTTATTGAAATAAAAGAAGTGTTTTTAGGTTTTTTTTGTATTTATGAAATAAGAAAATTAAAATTAAAATTAAAAGAAACCCTAATTCTAAGTTATTTTTAATTATTTGAGAAAAATGTTAAAGTTTAACTTAATTTACTAAAGAATTTATGTACATGTTTATTTACAAAATAAATTAGTAGTTAATAATAATAATAATGATGAGAAAATTATTTATTAAAAAAAATGATGAAAAAGTTAAAAACCCTAATTTCTACATATTTAATTTATTAAGAAAAATATTAAAGTTTTGAAACCTAAATTAATCTAATTAATTGTTTAAAGTTTATTTACAAAGATAATAATAGTAAAATTAATATTAATATTAATAAAATAAACATTTTTTTGATTTTTCTGTATTTTATATTTATTATGAAAATTATTTTATGGAATTAAAAGAAAACAATTAAAAAACAATTAAAAGAATAAAAAGGAAAAACAAATAAAAATTAAAAATTGAGCAAACCATAGGGGGTGTCTGGCCCAAGGGGAGGTTTTTTGAAGTATTGACTCCTGAGTACCGTGGTCTGCATTCTTTGGCCATTGGATTGAGTTTCATGCATAAGTTGTTCTACTTTGGCCATTTGGCTTTTGGCTTTTGGCTTTTGGCCATTTGTGTTCTGGCTTCAATGTTCCTTTAATGTCTGGCTTAATGTCTGTCTCGCCATGTATTGGTGTCATGCATAAAATATTCTACTTTGGCCATTTGGCTTTTGGCTTTTGGCCATTTGGCTTTTGGCCTCAACGTTCCTTAATGAACCTGCATGGGATCCTGTCTAAATCTGCAGTGTTGAATCTCACGAACACATTAAATAAAATCATAAAATGAAAATAAAGCCAATATATGAAGAAATTTAATGTTTAGGCACAATATGGCATGTATGAATGATTATACCCTTTTGATCATGGAGATCAAATCAATCTTACCCTTACTGGAATATTAGTGACCTGGATGCTTTTATGCCTTACTGGAAAATTAGGATCATGGAGATCAAGCCAGCCTTATCCTTACTGGAGAAGTAGTAAGGTGTTGGTTTGTAACTGAGATGTCTTTGTTTGTAGTGAGAGAGGGATTTGTAATAAGGATTTCAAGGTTTTAGGGTTCTTGAAAGAGTTTGATATTCCAACAGTGTTGTGGCAAGGTTTTTTCTCTCTTTTTTCTCTTCTTTCTCCTCTCTTTTTCTCCTTTTTTTTCTCCTTCTTCAGGAGCATAGCCTTCAGTTCTTCTTGGCCCTGAGCCAAACCCTTGATTAATTCCTGGAACTGTGCATTCTGCACTTGAAGAACCTTGATTGATGTCTCAGTTGATGCAGATTCGGGATTCATGATGCGTTTCAACGCGTAAGGCTTGAGGTTTTTGATGGGAATACGTCCTATATTGCTCAAGGAAGCTAATGGGATAGGTTTTGTGCCTTGAAACCACTTACAAGTCAGTTTTCAGAATTGAGATTTTTTAGAAAAAGTTCAAGTTTGTCAATGGCTTTCTGGAGCAGCTGTGCGTGTCTCTGCATTAGGGTTGTGATCCTGGCATATGTAGTAGTGAATTAGGTCAAAAAGAATCAATCAAATCCATTGCATTCATTGATTTGAAGATTTGATTTTCAAGCTTTATTTTCCAAATATTTTCCATGTGCTTTTGTGCAAATCATGATCTAATCAGTCCAATTCTTTCCTTATTTGGCTAGGCACGAATTATTGAGACTAAAACATGTACAAAAAGATTTATTAGGTTAAGTTAAGTATTTTTCATATATTTAAGTGATTTAAATGAATTAATATAAATAAAAATTCAAATAAATAAATAAAAAATGAGAAAATACTTCCCTTTGGGCCAAGTGGTCGTGCACATGCTTGGAATGATGAATTGTGGAAGAAAAATGGGCCCATTAGCAATTTTAGGTCATTTGAAGTAATGTTGACTTTTCAAAATATCCAAAAATTTCCCAACTTCCACAAGGCATAACTTGCTCAATTTTTAAGCTTTTCTCATGTTCTTGGACATTTTGGAAAGGTCTTTGAGTCCTCTAACCAATGTCTCTGGTCCCATGTCATTTTGATTTACCAATCTCAAGTTATGGCCTTTGACTTAAAGTCCCTTTTTGTTGACCTTTGAAAATGACCTATAATGTTGAAATTGATAACTTTTTGTGCGAGCATTTCTTGGACTTGAAGTATGAAGATGAGTTGTAGGAAATGTCGTTCTCTTCAAAATGAGCTTTGGATGGAATTTTTCTGATAATCCATGTGAAAGTTATGCCCTGGTCAATTTCAGTTGACTTTTTCAACTGTCCAAATAAGGAAACTTTTGCATCTTGATGATTTCTGAGCCAAATTTTGAGAACCATGATCAAGCATTGATCAAATGATGTTTGTGGCTTAAAAATGATATGTTGACCAAAAATTTGAACTTTTGACTGTCAAATGACCATTTTGCCCCTACAGTTGACTGTAGTGCAATTAGGGTTTTTGACTGTGCAATTTTGTACTGAATGCCTTGAAACTTGATATGAGGATACTTGACCATATTTGTAGGCATATGAGACTTGATTGGGCCCTTGAAAATTTCCTTTTCTTGATCAGACTCAAAACCCTAATCTTGACTGTATGGGAGGCCTTTGCACTGTGCAACCCTTGGGGAATTTTGTGACTTGGCTTGGCAATTTCTTGAAGAATATGGGAGGGCAAATTTTGGGGTACAACAGTTGCCCCTGTTCAATCTTCTTAGACCTGAGGATGCAGATTGGCTGACGTGCCTTTCGTAATCCGAGGGTGGAAGATGATTGAACACTAGAGTGCCCAGAAATTTGCGCTCACATAGTAGCAGTGTGGTGGAATGGGCTTATAGATGCCATTTAGAGGTTGCTGGATAGGATGATGGGCTTATAGATGCCATTTGGATGTTGATCGCGTAAGAAATTCCTTAGCGAGAACCTACATACCTGCAAAAGAAAAAAAGAGTACCTGACACGTTGCAAGAACTGGTTTTCAGATGCTTGGCATAGATATGTCCTGACTGGTTGCAGGAGTTGTGTTTGGAGCTTCACAAGATGATGAATGAACCAGGGATGGTTACTACCTTAGCATGAAGGGTAAGAGAACCTTGGGCGACTTTAACTTCAACAACGCTCGTTGAGGAAAATCTTAGCGGGAATTACCATCTTTGCAGTATCGGGAAGAGAACCATAGGCAATTTATAATCTGAAAGGGAATTGTCACCTCACTCACCGTCGGAGAGGGAACCATAAGAAAAGGAATTATCACCTCACTCACCGTCGGAGAGGGAACCATCTGAAGATTATTACCTCACTCACCGTCGGAGAGGGAAACATCTGAAAAGGACTTACCACCTCACTCACCGTCGGAGAGGGAACCATAGGAGACTATCACCTCACTCACCGTCGGAGAGGGAAACATCTGAAAAGGACTTACCACCTCACTCACCGTCGGAGAGGGAACCATAGGAGACTATCACCTCACTCACCGTCGGAGAGGGAAACATCTGAAAAGGACTTACCACCTCACTCACCGTTGGAGAGGGAACCATAGGAGACTATCACCTCACTCACCGTCGGAGAGGGAAACATCTGAAAAGGACTTACCACCTCACTCACCGTCGGAGAGGGAACCATAGGAGATTATCACCTCACTCACCGTCGGAGAGGGAAACATCTGAAAAGGACTTACCACCTCACTCATCGTCGGAGAGGGAACCATAGGAGACTATCACCTCACTCACCGTCGGAGAGGGATACATCTGAAAAGGACTTACCACCTCACTCACCGTCGGAGAGGGAACCATAGGAGACTATCACCTCACTCACCGTCGGAGAGGGATACATCTGAAAAGGACTTACCACCTCACTCACCGTCGGAGGGGGAACCATAGGAGACTATCACCTCACTCACCGTCGGAGAGGGATACATCTGAAAAGGACTTACCACCTCACTCACCGTCGGAGAGGGAACCATAGGAGACTATCACCTCACTCACCGTCGGAGAGGGAAACATCTGAAAATTATAATCTTAAAGAAAACCCTAAAATGGAAATCTCATGCACCGTCGGAGAGAGAACCAATAGGAAATTATAATCTGGAATAACTTCTGCTGAGTCTTTATCAGAAAAATCTGTTGGGAGTCGATTTAGCTGGACTAGAGAAGGCCTTGGACTGGATAAGAAATCTTCGGAGTCGATTAACTGAACCGGTCTAGTTCTTGAAATGTGATTGAGAATTTCAACTGCCTCTTTCCTGAAAGGTAAAGGTCAGTCATATGCAATGCATGATATGGACCGAGCAATGATGTTCTCAATATAAATGAGATTTGTATGATATAATGCGTCTATGCATGCTATAATGATGTATGTGATGTTTTACGAATGTATGTTTTCGTCTAAGAAAGTAAACTCTTGACGAGTGCCGGGAAGTCACTCCTGGGCTGATGTTGAAAAATAAGCTTTATTGTTTCCGCTGGGGATGATAGCTGCAAGAATACCGGTAGGAGAGGATGACTCCGTTGCGGAATAAACTTGGCAAATGGAAGATTCTGCGGGGAGAAAAGATACTCTAGCGACCATGCTGGGAAGCAATACTCTGTGGGGAGAGAGATACTTTGCTGAGTCGTTGATGATAACTTCGCTGGGGATATCTTTGCTGTATTGGAAGTGTTAATAGATTTCGCTGGGGATAAGAGAACTTCGTCGAGGACGCTCTTTCCATAGCTTTTGGCTGAGGATAACCCAGTTATATCCTGTTAAGGAAATAACTCTTTGAATAAAGCCGGACGACGCGTTCGTGCTCTGCGAGGATAAGCTTCCAGAATTTACTGGGGATAAGCTTGCTGTTTGGGGAGATGGATCCCAACTTTCCTGGGGAACTGGACTGGACTCTCATGGGGAAGTTTTTGAATTGCGGGGGAAGTGATTCCTTTGAATGTTGATGTACCACCGGGGAACAATCTTTAGACCAAGATTGCCGGGGATGCTTGTTTAAGAATACATGTATATATGCTGTTGGGGAATGTTGAGACCTGCCGGAGGATACCCAACTTCCTTAAGGTTGATAATATAGCTTGGCTTGAGGAGGGTATACTGCTTGCTGGCTCACTCTTTGGGGAATTAAGATGTCTGGTTATGTTCTTCAGCCGAACCTATCTTGGTACCTTGGAGGACAGAACAATTAGATTGCTCAGACAACTCTTTATTGCCCCTATTTCCAATGTTACCTGTGGAGGTGCTTGGTGATTGCCGATTGACAAATCTTCTTTTGGTAGGCGAGTGACAAGATGCTGGGACATAGTCGTACGCTTTTGATCCCTAACTTTTGCCTGGACCGCCCCTTCGGGTTTTCAGTCCACCGGGATACCCATTTTTGGCCAAGCCGCCTTTTCAGGTTTTCGACTTGCCGGGTGTACAGATTTTTCATTTCATCCCTCATTTTGCCCGAACCCTTTTGGTTCGCCGGGAAGCCTTTATTTTTGCCTAGGTATGTCAACCTAGCGGGTCTTTGATTATGCGTAGTATTTTTCCGACTATGTCTGTTCTCAGAAAGTAGGGAGTTTCCCCTGTTAGAAGTGTTTTGTCGTGCCACCAGAAGATTTTCGACCAGGCAAGATTCATTGTTGAAATGCCCCAGGTGGCTCATGCGGAGATTTGCCCCAGGCTATTTGACTTTTGAGAGATTCTCCGAATCTTGATTGGATTGCCCCAGATGATGGACCATGGTCATGCCATGCCCCTTGATTGGAGATACTCTTGCTCATTAGACTTTCATTGTGCGAATTTCCCTGCTGTTCAAACAAAAAGTCATACGCAAACAAAGTTATGTTAAAAATGCAAAGCCTATGTCTGTCTTGAAGATTTTAAAAATGCATTCTTTTTCATAAAACAAGTGAATGTTTGTAAAACGTGATGTCAACTCCGTATTTACCGTAGGCCTTAAGGAGTCAGGATACCTTTCGTAACAGTATGCTTTCGAACTAACCCATGCTTTAGCTAGGACTTTTAAGGGTTATAACGTGGCCTGGTTCACGGTTTAAGAAACAAAGGATAAAGGCTCAAATTATTTGTACCCACCCACTCTTCGTGATGTTCTCCAAACCTAAACTCAGTTGATCATACGTTAGACCTGGTTTGAGTCTTTGCTTTGATTTTCCAATGGTGATTCAGATGTTGACAGTTCATTTTGAATAGGCAGTCATTCCTTTTCTGTTGAGGGTTTGTAGGACCTCTTTCTTTTTGATTTTATGATCCCTTTCTTTTTTTTTTGCCTGAACTGTTTCCTTTTTGGAATTACAGTCAGCGGGATGCCCCAGTTTTGTAAGTCTCCTTCATGGGTTTTGACTTTTTGGGCTTTTTATTTATGAACTTTTTTGATAATGACTGCCTGTCTTTACGATTGTTTGGAACCATCACTGTCTTTCTTTTTTCGTAAGGATCTCTTTGGTGCCCTTTGTTGCGCACTTGGATCAACTGAGAGAACTACCCTGCCCCAGGTTATGATAAAGGGTTTTAATTTTCGAAAAGAAAAAAAACTCCTACTTCTTTGGCTCAGAGGGGTTGACGAGGGATTATCTTCCTTATTACTCCAGTGTTTAGGAATTGAAACAATGCATGTACTTCATCAGCGGGGTCTGTTCAAAAGCATACTGTAGATTGTGGTATCGTTTTCGTCATCCTCCCTCAAGAGGCTTAGAATTTTAGATCAAGAGTTGACATCAGAAAAAAATATGAAAATAATTTGCATAGAGTGAATACGAATATATTGGTTCAAAATAGACATAAGCGATGCATTAATGGAATAACAATGTTTAACATGAATAAATGTTTGAACAAAAGAAAATTGCAACTTGAACATTCGAATGAACAAAAATTCCCTAGTCTCAGGGCTTGTCACTTCACATAGTGGGTCCTGTGGGGATGGTAGAAGTACTCAGCCTGGCCCTCTTGGGTGAATTCCACAGCTCCTTCCTCAATCAGGTCCTGGATTTTATTCTTCAAAGTCCAACAATCCTCTGTAGCATGCCCCGGGCTGTCAGAATGATAAGCGCAGTGAGCGTTGGGGTCATACCTTGAAGGTGTCCTGTTGGGATTCTTAGGAGGATCCTTTAGAGTTACCAAGTTCAACCTCAGCAGTTGTTGTAAGGCTTGAGGCAGCGACACGTTGAGCTTGGTGAATTGCCTTTTGGGCTTGTCTGGCTGAAGCTGGTGAGGTTGATACTGAATTGGTGATACTGGAGCCATATGAGGAACTTTCTCCTTGCCTCCTTGTCTCAAAGATGGTCGAACGATGACTGGCTTTTTACCCTTAGATGTTTGCCCCAGTTGGTTACCCTGAAGCAGTTGGTTGACGAGAAACCGGAGCTCATCTTGTCTTTGAGCTAAACCTTGAATGGCATTCCTCTGCCCCAGCATCTGGGCTTTCAATGCATCCACCTCAGCTTGTAGGTGTTTCAGCCTTTCATCCTCAGCCCTGTTCCTGACCAAAGTCTCCGTGAGAAGTGTCCTTAGCTCCTCCTGCCCCTTAGATAAATTCAGGAGGATTTCCCCGAACTGAGTCTCTTGAGCGAGAAGGTCCTGGTTATCTGGTTGGAAGGCCATTGCTGAAATAAACAGCGAGAAAGGTAAGTGACCTGCAAGAGGGATACCTGTTATGCAATGATATGTATGATATGCATGCAATGTTTTCAAGGACCTCGCGGGGTAAACAAGAAAATTGGTTAGCATTTAGATCCGGCAGTTTGATTGAAAGAACTTCATATTTATTGAAAGTCTTTCTTCCAAGGGTCAAAGGCTCACCATATCCAGTGGGTCATAGCCCCTGACTTTAATCATCATGTCTGGTTTTGATTTCCAAACAACTTTGGTTAGGGGAACCCTCTTCAAGAGTCAGAGCTCACCATATCAAGTGGGTCATAGCCCCTGACAACCTTGGCTAGGGAAACCTTCTTCAAGTGTCAAAGCTCACCATATCAAGTGGGTCATAGCCCCTGACTACCTTGGCTAGAGGAAAATAAATCCTCTTTGCCCCTTGCTGGGATAGTTGATTCATCATGCCCTGCATCACAAGCCCTTGAGATCCTTGAAATGGGTTAGGATGTATGCAATGGTATGATGTTATGGTATGCATGGGGTAATGTGAGTAACCCTGTTATGAGTCCCAATTAAGGACTACAAACCAAAACCTGCAAGAAACTCAAGTAAAACTTGTCATGAGTCCCAATTAAGGACTAAAACAAAACCTGTAAGAAACTCAGTAAACCTTGTTATGAGTCCTAATTAAGGACTACAAACAAAACCTGCAAGAAGCTCAAGTGTCAGACAATAAGCATGCAAATAGTCAAGTACGAAGGCACACAAGTCACACAAAAGAGCCCTTAGAGTTTAGGCCAGCATGGGGTTTAGGTATTACCCTCTTGAAGTTGGTGGGCTCAACCTGTCCTATTAGAAGTAACCGGGTTCTTAGAGGATCCCAATATCATTGACTACCCTCAATCGGTCATAACTCCAGCATCGCAATCTTTTCTTGCGGCCAGAACCATCACGAGAGTTTAGCCTCAATGGGCGTAGCATACTGCTACTGTTCTAATGGCCAAGTTGGGTCATGTAAGGTTCTAAGGTCTGTTGGTGCTTAATGACTCCTTGGAAGACCCATATTCTCCCCGTTTCAACACGAGGGATATCGGTACAGACCAAGGCGCCACACCAACGTAGCCACTGCTTCACCCATGTCGGTCTACGCCGGACAGGTCCCTCACAGCTTATGCTACCTAAACAGGGTACCCCCAGATCCGGGTTAGGATTTATGTAACTCCCATGCAACCCACAAATTTAAAGCAGACAAGTCAATACAATTGAAAACACAATTATGAACTAACCCTAAGGTACACCTCACTTTAAGTTTAATTCCCCAACAGAGTCGCCAGTTCTGTAATCGGTGGATCTGAAACTGACTGTTTAATGCTGGTTCGCGAAATGTCGCGGAAGCAAGAGTCGCCACCGTCTTTTATTTTCTCCAAATGGAAAGGACAAAAGCACAGAAAAATTCCTTAAAGAGATTGCTCTCGGTTCGGGAGGTAGATTATAGAAAGGGAAGGTGTTAGCACCCTTTCTATCCATGGTTATCCATGGGCTCTTAGATACTTGCTCATTGTGTTTTCAAAAGTGTTTGCTTTTCAATTGTGGGTTTTAAAAAAGTTTCTTTGAAAATTCCAGTTCGACTCTTGTATCGGTCCTCAAGAGTGTTTGAAAAATTGCTTTCGAAAGCTTTTTGAAAATGTGTTGGTGTGAAAAGTATTTTTGATTTGTTTTGTTTTGAATTAGAGCAAGTATCTACGAGAACCTACCTACCCTAAGGAATTCGTCTGTGTAGATGTCCTTTAAAGTAGTGCCATCCCACCATTGAGAGGTAGGTAGCACCACCGTTGGAGGTGTTCGGGTCAATTCGAGGTTCGGGACATGGTGATCACCAGAGCAATAGGAAGACACCTTAGAAGCTACCCTCATGCCAGGTTCCCGGATCATGAGGACTTACTAAGACATCCTCTACTCGACGATCACCTTTCGAGGCAAGGCAACAGTGAGGCGTACCCTAGGGGTGGTGTGTGATTTGTGTGTCAGATTCATTTATTTTTGTCTTGTCAGGTTATTGGTGATCTAACGTTTTGTTTTTATTTTTGTCATTCATTCTTGCATGCATTTATTTAACAGTTAAAAAGTGCGGAAAGATAAAATTCCTAAACTATTACAAAGGCGCGGGTCCACATCGCCAAAATTTCCAGGACCCGATTTGACATAAAATAAAGAAATAAAATGCGGGAAATATAAAATGTCCGAGTTACATGGCTTGAGCAATTACATAATATTTGAAAGAAAATAAATGTGCGAAAGAAATAAAAATAGAATGTTCGAGGGCGTTGGACCCTTTAAAGAAATTAAATGAAATTAAAAATTAATTAATTATTTATTGAAATAAAAGAAGTGTTTTTAGGTTTTTTTTGTATTTATGAAATAAGAAAATTAAAATTAAAATTAAAAGAAACCCTAATTCTAAGTTATTTTTAATTATTTGAGAAAAATGTTAAAGTTTAACTTAATTTACTAAAGAATTTATGTACATGTTTATTTACAAAATAAATTAGTAGTTAATAATAATAATAATGATGAGAAAATTATTTATTAAAAAAAAATGATGAAAAAGTTAAAAACCCTAATTTCTACATATTTAATTTATTAAGAAAAATATTAAAGTTTTGAAACCTAAATTAATCTAATTAATTGTTTAAAGTTTATTTACAAAGATAATAATAGTAAAATTAATATTAATAAAATAAACATTTTTTTGATTTTTCTGTATTTTATATTTATTATGAAAATTATTTTATGGAATTAAAAGAAAACAATTAAAAAACAATTAAAAGAATAAAAAGGAAAAACAAATAAAAATTAAAAATTGAGCAAACCATAGGGGGTGTCTGGCCCAAGGGGAGGTTTTTTGAAGTATTGACTCCTGAGTACCGTGGTCTGCATTCTTTGGCCATTGGATTGAGTTTCATGCATAAGTTGTTCTACTTTGGCCATTTGGCTTTTGGCTTTTGGCTTTTGGCCATTTGTGTTCTGGCTTCAACGTTCCTTTAATGTCTGGCTTAATGTCTGCCTCGCCATGTATTGGTGTCATGCATAAAATATTCTACTTTGGCCATTTGGCTTTTGGCTTTTGGCCATTTGGCTTTTGGCCTCAACGTTCCTTAATGAACCTGCATGGGATCCAGTCTAAATCTGCAGTGTTGAATCTCACGAACACATTAAATAAAATCATAAAATGAAAATAAAGCCAATATATGAAGAAATTTAATGTTTAGGCACAATATGGCATGTATGAATGATTATACCCTTTTGATCATGGAGATCAAATCAATCTTACCCTTACTGGAAAATTAGTGACCTGGATGCTTTTATGCCTTACTGGAAAATTAGGATCATGGAGATCAAGCCAGCCTTATCCTTACTGGAGAAGTAGTGAGGTGTTGGTTTGTAACTGAGATGTCTTTGTTTGTAGTGAGAGAGGGATTTGTAATAAGGATTTCAAGGTTTTAGGGTTCTTGAAAGAGTTTGATATTCCAACAGTGTTGTGGCAAGGTTTTTTCTCTCTTTTTTCTCTTCTTTCTCCTCTCTTTTTCTCCTTTTTTTTCTCCTTCTTCAGGAGCATAGCCTTCAGTTCTTCTTGGCCCTGAGCCAAACCCTTGATTAATTCCTGGAACTGTGCATTCTGCACTTGAAGAACCTTGATTGATGTCTCAGTTGATGCAGATTCGGGATTCATGATGCGTTTCAACGCGTAAGGCTTGAGGTTTTTGATGGGAATACGTCCTATATTGCTCAAGGAAGCTAATGGGATAGGTTTTGTGCCTTGAAACCACTTACAAGTCAGTTTTCAGAATTGAGATTTTTTAGAAAAAGTTCAAGTTTGTCAATGGCTTTCTGGAGCAGCTGTGCGTGTCTCTGCATTAGGGTTGTGATCCTGGCATATGTAGTAGTGAATTAGGTCAAAAAGAATCAATCAAATCCATTGCATTCATTGATTTGAAGATTTGATTTTCAAGCTTTATTTTCCAAATATTTTCCATGTGCTTTTGTGCAAATCATGATCTAATCAGTCCAATTCTTTCCTTATTTGGCTAGGCACGAATTATTGAGACTAAAACATGTACAAAAAGATTTATTAGGTTAAGTTAAGTATTTTTCATATATTTAAGTGATTTAAATGAATTAATATAAATAAAAATTCAAATAAATAAATAAAAAATGAGAAAATACTTCCCTTTGGGCCAAGTGGTCGTGCACATGCTTGGAATGATGAATTGTGGAAGAAAAATGGGCCCATTAGCAATTTTAGGTCATTTGAAGTAATGTTGACTTTTCAAAATATCCAAACATTTCCCAACTTCCACAAGGCATAACTTGCTCAATTTTTAAGCTTTTCTCATGTTCTTGGACATTTTGGAAATGTCTTTGAGTCCTCTAACCAATGTCTCTGGTCCCATGTCATTTTGATTTACCAATCTCAAGTTATGGCCTTTGACTTAAAGTCCCTTTTTGTTGACCTTTGAAAATGACCTATAATGTTGAAATTGATAACTTTTTGTGCGAGCATTTCTTGGACTTGAAGTATGAAGATGAGTTGTAGGAAATGTCTTTCTCTTCAAAATGAGCTTTGGATGGAATTTTTCTGATAATACATGTGAAAGTTATGCCCTGGTCAATTTCAGTTGACTTTTTCACCTGTCCAAATAAGGAAACTTTTGCATCTTGATGATTTCTGAGCCAAATTTTGAGAACCATGATCAAGCATTGATCAAATGATGTTTGTGGCTTAAAAATGATATGTTGACCAAAAATTTGAACTTTTGACTGTCAAATGACCATTTTGCCCCTACAGTTGACTGTAGTGCAATTAGGGTTTTTGACTGTGCAATTTTGTACTGAATGCCTTGAAACTTGATATGAGGATACTTGACCATATTTGTAGGCATATGAGACTTGATTGGGCCCTTGAAAATTTCCTTTTCTTGATCAGACTCAAAACCCTAATCTTGACTGTATGGGAGGCCTTTGCACTGTGCAACCCTTGGGGAATTTTGTGACTTAGCTTGGCAATTTCTTGAAGAATATGGGAGGGCAAATTTTGGGGTACAACAAAGAGTTCTCGCATCCACACCTGGGAGGATCTAGCTGCCACTTTCTATAAGCAGTACTAGTACAACGCTGATCTTGCACCAACTCGGTGCAACTGCAAAACATGACCATGGGTTCCAATGAGAGCTTCAAAGGATACACCCAAAAATGGAGAGATCTGGCTGGTAGGGTGAAGCCTCCTTTAACTGACAGGGAGCTGATTGACATCTTTATGGGAACCTTGACGGGACCTTTCTTCAAACACCTAATCGAAAGCTCCTCGGTCGGGTTCACCGAGCTAATACTGACTGGCGAAAGAGTCGAAGCTGGAATCAAAAGTGGAAAGATCCAAGGAGCTACACCTTCTGATGCTCAAAAAATTCATACAGTGGGAAGGAAGAGTCCAATATTGTGTATGGTCAAAAGAGTCGTCATGATCAACATGTAGGGGCAATCTTGATCTCTAATCCTACACCTGTTCAGCAAAGACAGAGCAATAGGCGTAGAGTAAGATATCAAGAAAGGCAGTACACTAACATTAACATGCATTTGTCTCAAGCGTTACAACATTTGCTGAAGTTGAAGCTGATCACGCCAAAGGATCCTCCTCAAAATCCCGATACCTCCTCCTCTAAGTACAATCCAAGCGTAAGATATGCCTACCATTCTGATAGTCCCGGACATGACACTGACAACTGTTGGACTTTGAAGAACAAGATTCAAGATTTTATTGACGCAAGGAGATTGAGTTTGACCCTCCGGAGACTCCAAATGTGATCATTGCTCCTATGCCAAATCATTGAGAGCGTCTTGTTCATTTTGAAATTTTCATTTGTAAC
Organism: Vicia faba; assembly: GCA_948472305.1. Taxonomy (NCBI): domain Eukaryota; kingdom Viridiplantae; phylum Streptophyta; class Magnoliopsida; order Fabales; family Fabaceae; genus Vicia; species Vicia faba. Next base: position 1,594,278,045 of record OX451737.1, on the reverse strand, counting down.
TTCTCTTGTTATTCAAACAATTATCTATTAATGTCAAACTCTATTTCATTAATGCATTGCATATGTTTTTCTTGATTTGATCCACTCGTTTTCATTACATTTAAACTATGCTTTTTACGCACTTTATGACATTTAACTCTTGCTAAAAGTTACAAGCCTTTAGAGGGAGGATGACGAAAATAATGCCATAAATCTCATACAGTATGCTTCTGAACAGACTTTGCTGACGATGTACAGACATTCTTTCAAATCCTAAACGCTGGAGTTATAAGGAAGATAATCCCTAGTCAACCCCTTCGAGCCAAAGAAGTAGGAGTTTCCTTTTTTACACAAAATGAAACCTTTGATCAAAACCTGGGGCAGGATAGTCTCTCTATTGATTCAAACGCGCGTTTAGCCGCAAACTCCCATCTTGTAATACGATGAATGACATCAAAAATATTCCTCTGGAATCAAAAGACAGTGATGGTTCCCTAGCACATAGGCAGTCATTATCTCTCAAGAGAAAAGCCCACTAAGTCAAAACCTACAAAGGAGACTTAAGAAAAACTGGGGCATCCCGCTGACCGTAATCTCAAAACAAGAACAGTCAGGCAAAAATTAAGGATAACAAATCAAAAAAAGAGGTCATTACACATCCTCAACAACATGAAAAAAAATGTTGCAAAAATGAATGCCTTCCGACAAACTTAACTTGACTGAACCATCACCAAAACATCATTACAAACTCAATTGGAGTTCAAACGCACAATTAACTGAGTTTAAGACTGAAGAACATCACGAAGAGCGGGTGGGTACAAATACATTTTGAGCCTTTATCCTTTGTTTCTTAAACCGTGAACCAAGTCACGCTACAACCCTTTAAAAGTCCTAATTGAAGCATGGGTTAGTTCGAAAGCATACTGTTACAAAAGGTATCCTGACTCCTGTAAGGCTTTACCCTAAATCCTGAGTTTGAATTTTCTTACAAAACTTCTTTACTTTCTAAAACGCATTTTCAAAATTTCAAGACAAGCATAAATTTTTCATTATTTGAATAGCGTTGTTTGCATATGGTTATTTGTTTGACAGTAGAGAAATTCACACAATGAATATTCGATGAACGAAAGCTCTCTCGGTGAACAAAATCACTTCAAATGGGAAGATACTTCCAATGAAAAATATCTCGTGATCAAAGGGGAACGACAAGACCTTTTCCCAACACACATGGGGCAGTCAAGTCAAGATTCAAAGAATCTCTCAAAGAATTGTTGAATAACCAGGGGTAGGTCTCCATCACTTGGGGCTTTGAATGCAAATCCCGATAGAGGTTTACTTACAATCAATTAGTTCCTGGTAGTGCCACAATCACCTGCTACTAGGGGCAGTGACAAATCTTCCCAAGACCCTTCTCATGGGATGACTCCCAGCCAGAGTTTCAGTCTCTGAAAACCTTTTCCCCGGTTAAGTCGACCTCAAGAATCCTTGAGGATTTTCTCCGGTGAAGTCTCCGCCTCTCTAACAGACTGAGGAATAGGGTTTATTTCCCTGACAAACGGCAGGATTCCCCAGCTTGAGTTTGCTTCTCCAACTACTACAAATCAGAGGACCACAACTCCTCTTCCCCAGTAGACTACTCTACAATCCCCAACAAGTTAATGTGAAGCATGTACCCGACCATATATCAGTTCAACTTTGACTCCCCAGTAGAGCAACGGATAACCGAGACTCCAGAACTCTTTTCCCCAAGCAGGAATCAACATTCTCTAGAGTTTTCAATATTCCCCAACAGGATTCTCCTCAAACAACAAAACAAGAATCTCTGGTGGAAACATTCTAAGCAAAGTTTGAAGACACACCTACTCTTCAACAGCAATCCTGGATTTAATAACTCCCCAACACTTGTCAGGGATTTATTCTCCAAGACAAAATTACATTTCAACAACATTCATAGCATATGCATGCAAAATGCATATAATGCAAATCTCATCATTACACAATGCATACATCATGACATTGCATACAACTAACTCTTTACCTTTAAGGAAAGATCAATCAACAGATAAAATTCATCATCATTATGCTGAGGTAGTAATCATCCAAGATTCCTTCATCATCCTGTTGAGGTAGTAATTGTCCAAGATTCCTTCATCACCCTGTTGAGGTAGTAGTCGTCCAAGATTCCTTCATCATCTTTCTGAGGTAGTAATCGTCCAAGATTCCTTCATCATCTTTTTGAGGTAGTAATCGTCCAAGCTTCCTTCATCACCCTACTGAGGTAGTAATCATCCAAGATTCCTTCATCACCCTACTGAGGTAGTAATCATCCAAGATTCCTTCATCACCCTACTGAGGTAGTAATTGTTAGAACAAGATTGGTTCTGATCATATCTCAGAGTTTTGATGATAACAATAAATTATATTTTATATTGATACCCTGATGAACGTATTTAATTGTTTTAGATAATGTTCTGACAGAAGCATTTTGATGTGCTGAGCTGAAAATAAATGAAGAAGTTCTTTGATGAAAGAACTATTTGTTTTAGCGCAAGTGTTGATGCTGATGCTGACTCTGGTAAGATAATTATTTAAATACATATTCTAAAGCTTAGCAAGTTTTTGTGTAAGCTATGTTTCAGAAGTTCTTTGAAACCAAGCGCTGATCAGAAGTTCTTAGCAAGCAAGCGTTGTTTAGAAGATATGCAAGTATGTTCTGAATCAAGACGTGAAGTTTAAGTTCTGAAAGAATGCAAAAGCTAACAAGTCTTGTCAAGCTTCAGGAAATATGTTCTTACAAGTGTCATTTGCTCATTTAATGCAAAGACGGCTACATGCACTCAAGTGTCTATGCTAGTTCATTGGAAAATGGAATAGTGCAAGGAAACACGCAAACATTTAATGCTCTCCATATTTGAAGGCAGCAACAGTCATTTTGTTCTTACTATATATATATATATATATATATATATATATATATATATATATATATATATATATATATATATATATATATATATATATATATATATATATATATATATATATATATAAGAACATTAATTGCAAGCCAACAACTGAAATACTGAAAGACTCGATAATTTCAAAAGAAGCAAAAGCTACGTGAAAATATTCTGGGCTCACAAATAATTTTCATACACTTTGTGCAATTCTATTCTTAGTGAAAAATCATAGTTATGATATAGCTTTCTTAGAAGCAAACTTTGTTTCACTATTTGTAAAGATTTAACTCTTGTAATTGTTCCTTGAGAGACCAAGTTTGGTCAGATTTCTCAAGTAGACTAGAACTAGTTTAAGTCTTAGTGGTGTGAGTCACTTGTAAGTTTACTTGTGCATTGTTAGTGACAATAGTTGTTGTGTGATTGTAATCAGTTGATTATAGTGAATTAAGTCCTTGTTGAGAAAGGCGAAATCACCTTGGCGGGTGGACTGGAGTAGTTTGAGTTCAAACGAACCAGGATAAAAGTAACCTTGTCTTTCCATTATTGTTGAGCCTTTAAGAAAAAGAAAAAGAGAAACTTATTCAACCCCCCCCCCCCCCCCCCCCTTCTAAGTGTTTTCTCATCCTTCAATTGGTACCAGAGCTTGACTCTGAGCATAACACTTAACCGTGTCAGGAAAAGATCTAGAAGAAAACACATATGGCTACTGAACAAAACAATAATAGTTACAACAAACCTCCTGTATTTGATGGAGAAGATTTTGATTATTGGAAAGATAGACTAGAAAGTTTCTTTCTAGGTCATGATAGTGATTTATGGGATATAGTCTTGGATGGTTACACACATCCTACAGACTCAGAAGGAAACAAGATTGATAGAAAAAATATGGATAGACAACAAAAAGCTGATTTCAAAAATCATCATAGAGCTAGAAATATTTTTCTAAATGCTATCTCTAAAATGGAATATGAAAAAATCACAAATAGAGATACAACACATGATATGTTTGAGTCTCTTAAAATGACTCATGAAGGAAACGCTCAAGTGAAGGAGTCTAAAGCTCTGGCTCTTGTCCAGAAGTATGAAGCCTTCAAAGTAGAAGAAAGTGAATTTATAGAAGTAATGTTCTCAAGGTTTAAAACTTTGATCGCTGGTCTGAAAGTTTTGAACAAGGGATACACTAAAGCAGACCACGTTAAAAAGATCATCAGAAGCTTACCCAGAAGATGGGCACCTATGGTCACTGCTTTCAAAGTTTCAAAAGATCTGAACAACGTGTCTCTTTAAGAACTCACCAGCGCTCTCAGAAGTCATGAGATAGAACTTGATGAGCACGAGCCTCATAAGAAAGGTAAGTCTCTTTCCCTTAAATCAATTAAGAAATATGATACTAACGCTTTTCAGGCTGAAGAAGAAAACTCTGAAGAATCAGCGTCAGAAGAAGACGAACCATCCTTGCTCTCCAGAAGGATCAATCAGCTGTGGAAGCACAGACAGAAGAAGTTCAGGAACTTCAAGAAGTCAGAAGATAAACCAGAATCTTCTGGACACAAAAAGACAAATAGAAGAGAGATAGTTTGTTATGAATGTAAAGAACCTGGACACTATAAGAGTGATTGTCCAAAACTTCAAAGAGAAAAACCAAAGAAAAAGTTTGGCAGAAAGAAAGGGGTGATGGTAACTTGGGACGATTCAGAATCCTCTGAAGATGAATCTGATTCTGAAGATGAGAACGCCAACCTAGCTCTGATGGCTACCACAGCAGATGACTCAGACTGTGAGTCAGACCCAAAAGAGGTATTCTCTGAATTTACTAGAGAAGAACTTGTTGAAAGTTTATCAGAACTTCTGGAAAACTATAGTAAGCTCAAAATCAAATACAAAAAACTCAAGAAGAGTCTTGCATCTGATCTTGAGAAACATGAAACAGAAAAATTTGAACTTAAAGAAAATAATTTTAAACTTAAAGAAGAAATTCAAAATGTTCAAAAAAATTCTAGTTCAGATTATGTGTCAAGTTCAAAAGATATTCTGAAAGAATATGACTGTAGCTTTCAAACTTTTCTTATTAAAAGCATAGATATAAGCAAAATGGCTTCAATGATCTATGGAGTTAGTGGGAAAAACAGAAGAGGAATTGGATATGAACCACCCAAAGGGAAGGAGACATATATACCAAAACATGTTGCTAAGATGACTTTCACTTACAAACCTCTGAACAAACAATTCAAGTTTGGACACACACATGATATTAAATATACATCACATTCTGGAAACTCTTATGTTAACCCAAAGTTCAAACAGAACTTGAAATACTCTAACCCAAGAGGACCCAAAAAGATATGGGTACCTAACGATAAAATAATATTTGTTGCAGATGTCCTTAACATCTCAATTGAGACACCAGTCATGGTACCTGGACTCTGGGTGCTCACGACACATGACGGGAAAAAAGTCTATGTTCCAAAACCTGGAATTTAAAGCTGAAGGAGACGTCAAGTTTTGAGGTAATCAGAAAGGGAAGATTATTGGTTCTGGAACCATTGAAAACGGTAACCTTCCTTCTATCTCTAATGTTTTATTAGTAGAAGGATTAGAGCATAACATGTTGTCTATAAGTCAATTAAGTGAAAACGGTTATGACATTATCTTCAATCAAAATTCCTGTAAAGCTGTTAGTCAAAAAGATGGAACAATCCTCTTTTTTGGCAAGAGAAAGAACAACATATACAAAATTGATTTATCAGATCTTAAATCTCAGAATGTTAAATGCCTTTTGTCTGTTAGCGATGAGCAATGGGTATGGCACAGAATATTGGGACATGTCATCTTAAGAAAAATCTCTCAACTAAATAAATTAAATTTAGTTAGAGGACTTCCCAATCTGAAGTACAACTTAGAAGCTCTGTGCGAAGCATGTCAAAAAGGAAAATTTTCAAAACCTTCCTTTAAATCCAAAAATGTTGTTTCTTCCTCTAGGACATTAGAACTACTTCATATTGATCTGTTTGGGCCAGTTAAAACTGCATCCATCAGAGATAAGAAGTATGGATTGGTCATTGTTGATGACTTCAGCAGATGGACATGGGTTAAGTTTTTAAAACACAAGGATGAGTCACATTCTGTGTTCGTTGACTTCTGTAACCAAGTGCAAAACGAAAAAGATTTTAGAATTATAAAAGTCAGAAGTGATCATGGTGGAGAATTTGAAAACCATTATTTTGAAAAATATTTTAAAGAAAATGGTATTGTTCATAATTTCTCTTGTCCTAGAACTCCCCAACAAAATGGAGTTGTAGAACAAAAGAATAGAACATTACAAGAAATGGCCAGAACCATGATCAGTGAAACTAATATGGCAAAGCACTTTTGGGCAGAAGCTGTGAACACAACATGTTATATTCAGAATAGAATCTCTATAAGACCTATTCTTGAAAAGACTCCCTATGAATTATGGAAAAACAGAAAACTCAACATTTCTTATTTCCATCCTTTTGGATGTACTTGTTTTATTCTGAACACTAAAGAAAATCTGTACAAGTTTGATTCTAAAGCACAAAAGTGTTTTCTGCTTGAATATTCTGAACGCTCAAAAGGCTATAAAGTATACAACACAGAAACTCTGATTGTTGAAGAATCAATCAAAGTCAGGTTTAATGATAAGCTTGGCCAGCAACAGCCAAAGCAAATTGATATTTCTGTAGGTACAGAAGATCATCCCTCAAACTCTGAAACTTCAGAAGCAAAGGAAGACTCTGAAGCAAAGAAAGACTCTGAAGCAAAGGAAGACTCTGAAGATCATCCTCTTGATAATGCTCTGGATAATCTCAAAATCTCTGATCAACCCACTCAGAAAAGATTTCCTAGAATCTCTTTAGCTCATAAAGAAGACGTGATTATTGGAAGAAAAGAAGATCCCATCAGAACAAGATCCTCTCTCAGAATCAATGAAGAATCATTGTTTGGATTGGTATCTCTGATTGAGCCAACTTTTATTGATGAAGCTCTGGAAGACAATGATTGGATCTTAGCAATGCAAGATGAACTCAATCAATTCTCCAAAAACGATGTATGGGATCTAGTTCCAAGACCCAAAGGATTCAACATTATAAGAACCAAATGGGTTTTTAGAAACAAACTGAACGAGCAAGGAGAGGTGATCAGAAATAAAGCACGACTGGTTGCACAGGGTTATAGTCAACAAGAAGGAATTTATTATAATGAGACCTTTGCCCCAGTCGCCAGGTTAGAGTCTATTAGATTATTAATTTCTTTTGCTGTTCAAAATAACATTTCATTATATCAAGTGGATGTTAAGAGTGCATTTTTAAATGGCTATATAGAAGAAGAAGTTTATGTCCATCAACCTCCTGGATTTAATGATTCAATACATCCAGAACATGTTTTTAAATTAAAAAAGTCTTTGTACGGTTTAAAACAAGCTCCCAGAGCTTGGTATGATCGTCTGAGTAATTTTCTTTTAGAAAAAGATTTTACCAAAGGGAAAGTGGACACAACTTTATTCAGAAAGACATTTAAAAATTATATCTTAATTTGTCAAATTTATGTTGATGATATTATTTTTGGAACCTCTAATATCTCCCTTGGAAAAGAATTTGCTGAGACCATGCAGGCAGAATTTGAGATGAGCGTGATGGGAGAATTGAAGTTCTTTCTGGGAATTCAAATCGACCAGACTCCAGAAGGTACTTACATACATCAGACGAAGTATGTCAAAGAACTTCTGAAGAAATTTCAGATGTCAGAAAGCAAAGATGCTAAGACACCAATGCATCCAACATGCATTCTGGGAAAAGATGAGGTAAGTATGAAGGTAGATCAGAAGCTCTACAGAGGTATGATTGGATCCCTTCTCTATCTGACTGCATCTAGACCTGATATATTATTCAGCGTATGTTTATGTGCTAGATTCCAATCAGATCCTAGAGAATCTCACTTAACTATTGTTAAGAGAATCATGAGGTATCTAAAAGGTACTACTAATCTGGGTCTGTGTTACAGAAGATCAAATGATTTTAGACTAGTAGGTTATTGTGATGCTGACTTTGTTGGAGATAGAATTGAAAGAAAGAGCACCTCTGGAAGCTGCCAGTTTCTGGGTGACAATCTTATCTCGTGGTACAGCAAGAAGCAAGCAACAATTGCACTTTCAACAACAGAAGCTGAGTATATATCTACTGCTGGATGTAGTTCTCAGATGATTTGGATGAAAAGTCAGCTAGAAGATTTTAATCTTTATGAAATTAAGATTCCTATCTTCTGTGACAATACTTCTGCAATTTGTCTTTCTAAAAATCCTATTTTACATTCTAAAGCTAAACACATTGAAATTAAATATCATTTTATAAGGGACTACATTCAGAAGGGAATTTTAAATTTAAACTTTGTAAAAACAGACCATCAATGGGCTGATATTTTTACCAAACCCCTTTCAGAAGATAGATTTAAGTTCATTTTGAAAAATATTTGTATGGAATTATGTCCTGAATAAAATAATATTTATCTTATGTGCTTGACTTCAGAATGTTTTGAAATGAATGCTCTGATTAACAACTCTTCAGAAGTTAGAAGAGAAGTTACATCAGAAGTTATATGTAATGTTCTGAAATGTTCTAACGTTTCATTTCAAGTATAGCTCAGCAGTTCATTAGATCAAACAGCTGTCCCATGCAACCTTCGGGAGATGAACACTTGGTGTGTTTCTGAAAGGTCACGCGTGCTAAGCTATTGACGCCGCTCTAGGTAACTGTTTTGATTTGATTAAAATCTCACGCTTTCCCCTTACTTTTCAATTTAATTAAATGCTAAGTCGTGATTAGATTCTTTTTATTTAAATTTTTATTAAATACTCTTTTTACAGTTTTATTTTTTAAACCTATTTCTGAAAAGTCTTCATATAAATACCTTTGTAAAAACCCTTCTCACTTTTTACTGTCTCTTTCAAAACTCAAACATCTCTGTGTATTTTTCTCTGAAACCCATTTTTTCTTCTCTCAAACCTAAGTGCTCCTATGGCTTCCTCCTCTACTCATTCTGGGAACATTCAATCTGAGCAATACATCGTTCCTGAGAGAACCACTCTCATACCAGTGGATATCTTAGAGGTTATAAGTGAAATAATGGTGGACTTTGAGAATCTTAAAGCTAATGGTTTTGATCTTCTTCCTACTGTTGAGTTTCAAGGTTGGGGAAACTTCTTTGACCGTCTAGTTGGTCCGGTTTTTCCACATCTTGTTAAAGAATTATGGATACATGCAATTGATTCTCCAAAGGTCATCCTCTCTTTCGTGATGGGTAAGGAAATCTCCATTACTGAGAATCTAATCCGAAAACTTCTAGGTTTTGAAGGAACTGGAGTTACTGGAATTGCTAATGGAAGAATGGAAATGTCAAAGGTTTATGCGGAAATTTTCACAAATGGGAAAGGGTCTTCAAAGGTCAGAGACTTGAAAAATAAGTACAAGATATGGGCAAGAATAATCCATGGTTGCATTCATCATAGGAAGGAAACTAGCTCTCCAGACTACATAAATACTGACCAGCAATACTTGTTGTTCTGTCTTGGAACAAATGTCAAAATTGATTTACCCTATCTCTTGTTTGATAATCTTTGAACTCATGTGAAAGAAACGAGAGAAGCAGAAAGAATGAAGAACCCTAAATCCAAAAGGAATTGGATTTCAATGGGGAGACTGATTTCAGACATTCTGATTGAGAATGGTCTGATTGCTCACCTGGATGAAGCGAATCTGCTGGGGGAGTTAGAGCCTACTTGTGGAAAGTCTCTGACTGGAAAGAACTTGGTAAAGAGGAAGATTATTGACAAGCTGCTGATAGAACCAATGCCTTTTGTTTCAGCAACTGTTAAGAGAATGAGGATACCAATTGCTTATTTTTCCACTGTTCAACTCAGGTGATCACCCTCGCATCATCCTGCATTACATTCAAATTTGTAAAGAAAGTGGAACAACCATTGATCTTGCTTGGCTTCAAGGAAGACATGAAGCTGCTCTAGATGTTGTTTTTCAGCAACCATTGAAGAGGAAAGCAGTTGAAGGACATTCTGCCAGACCTCAGAAGAAGAAGAAGAAGAAATCAGGTACACCAGCTAAAACTATTTCTGTTTATGATTATGAAAATATATGTACATCTGCTGAACCCCAAACCTTAGGAGACATAGATGTTGATATAGACCTACCTGACCATACCCTCTGACCCTCTTGCTGAAAATCCTCAAAGAAATCAAGTTTTATCAGACTTGAGTGATTTTGACTCTGATGATTACTCCTTTGAAACCCAAACAGAACCCTCTCACTCAGAACCCTCTCAAACACCTTTCTCTCAATCCATTCCTCCTGAAAACCTTTCTAAACCTCCTCCCATACCTTTATCACCCAGACCTACTGGATGGTATGATGCTGGCTCTTGGAGAATACCAGGAATCAACGAACCTTTGGCCACTCTAAAGCCACCTTTCAACCTACCTTCTGAAAACATCTTTGCCATGAACAGACCACAAACACAAAATCCTACCCCAACTGCTGACAACACCATAATCATTTCACCTGACGTCGCACCTCCCACATCTCCACAACTTGTAACTCCTAACTCACTAGTGATTTCACCTCCTCACATTCCAAAACACCAAACTCATGAACCATCAGAAACACATGAACCCTCTGAAACTCATGAACCATCTGAACCATCACCAACACATGAACCCTCCCAAACTCTCAATCCATCAGAAACACCTGAACCCTCTAAACAACCTGAACAACCTGACCAATCAGCAACACATGAACAATCAGAAAATCCTGAACCAGGTGACTTTCTGAAAACTGTAGTTGATTTTGAATCTCTACAATTTCTGAAAAATAAAACTTTCAAAAAGGCTGTTCCAAAACCTGTTCGTCCATATGTAAATATATTCTTTCATAATTTTTTAACTGAAGTTCAAGCTTGGTTGGACCTGCTGAAGGCAGATTGCACCAGGAATATGAACCCAGCAGCAACAGATCTTTTGTGGGAAACGTTCAGAAGAACTTTAGATGTTGAGTCACTGAAGCTGCAAGATTTATGTCACTCTCAGGTGATTGAGAACTTCTCCAAGAATCTGCATGCCTTTCAGTCATAAGCTGCTGATATTTGGGACAAGAAGTCTTCTCTGATGATTGCTAATGCTCCAGCTGATCAAATGGACATTTCAGAAGATGAATCTGAAGAATCCTCTGAAGATTCAAATCCTCTAGCAATAGTTCTGTTGAATCAACCTTATGTAAAAGCTGCACCTGAACCCGTGCTAACTCTTATGGTGGATCTGGGCACTCTTCTTTTAACTTTTGTTTGTTCTAACTCAACGGTTGCTACTCCAAAGGTTGTATCTGCTGAAGCTTCTACATCCTCTGATCCTACTTCACTTGTAATGGATACTCTGAATGAGTTTAAGAGGGATAACGAAGCTATTCATGAGCGCTTGGATAAGCAAGATCAGACAAACCAAGAAATTAGAAGCTGGATGATGAAACAAGAGGAATTTGCATCTGAGATCAAGAATCTTCTTATGGCCTTTGTTTCTAAGAAATCTTAGTGTCATTCTGTTTATTGTTTTTGTTTGTTGTTTTGTTGAACCTCTGAATCTTTTATTAAAAATAACTTCTTTTTACGCTCTTCAACTATTTTTATATATACTTTTTTATTATGCCAAAAAGGGGGAGAAATGAGTATTTTGATCTAATCTCTGATTAACAGTTATGGGACTAAGTCAAACATTCTAACAAAATAAGAGATTTCTTTCTATGCTTTAAAGAACTTTGCAGGTATCATTTAAACTCTGGAAGTTTAATTTCAAATGAACATTATCTTCAAAAGACCCGATGAAGAAATCTCAGAAGAAAATTTCAATGCTCTGATGAAAATTCTCAGGAAGCTTTTCTTATAGAAATATTTATTTCAGGGGGAGATTCCTATCTCTTATTAAATCTTATTTCTTCTGAATATTTTTTTTGTCATCATCAAAAAGGGGGAGATTGTTAGAACAAGATTGGTTTTGATCATATCTCAGAGTTTTGATGATAACAATAAATTATATTTTATATATTTGATACTCTGATGAACGTATTTAATTGTTTCAGATAATGTTCTGACAAAAGCATTTTGATGTGCTGAGATGAAAATAAATGAAGAAGTTCTTTGATGAAAGAACTATTTGTTTTAGCGCAAGTGCTGATGCTGATGCTGACTCTGGTAAGATAATTATTTAAATACATCTTATAACGCTTAGCAAGTTTCTGTGTAAGCTATGTTTCAGAAATTCTTTGAAAGCAAGTGCTGATCAGAAGTTCTTAGCAAGCAAGCGTTGTTTAGAAGATATGCAAGCATGTTCTGAATCAAGACGTGAAGCTAAGTTCTGAAAGAATGCAAAAGCTAACAAGTCTTGTCAAGCTTCAGGAAACATGTTCTTACAAGTGTTGTTTTCTCATTTAATGCAAAGACGGCTACATGCACTCAAGTGTCTATGCTAGTTCATTGGAAAATGGAATAGTGCAAGAAAACACACAAACATTTAATGCTCTCCACATTTGAAAGCAGCAGCAGTCATTTTGTTCTTACTATATATAGAAGAACATTAATTGCAAGCCAACAACTGAAATACTGAAAGACTCAATAATTTCAAAAGAAGCAAAAGCTACGTGAAAATATTTTGGGCTCACAAATAATTTTCATACACTTTGTACAATTCTATTCTTAGTGAAAAATCACAGTTGTGATATAACTTTCTTAGAAGAAAACTTTGTTTCACTATTTGTAAAGATTTAACTCTTGTAATTGTTCCTTGAGAGACCAAGTTTGGTCAGATTTCTCAAGTAAACTATGACTAGTTTAAGTCTTAGTGGTGTGAGTCACTTGTAAGTTTACTTGTGCATTGTTAGTCACAACAGTTGTTGTATGATTGTAATCAATTGATTATAGTGAATTAAGTCCTTGTTGAGAAAGGCGAAATCACCTTGGCGGGTGGACTGGAGTAGTTTGAGTTCAAACGAACCAGGATAAAAATAACCTTGTATTTCCATTATTGTTGAGCCTTTAAGAAAAAGAAAAAGAGAAACTTATTCAACCCCCCCCCCCCTTCTAAGTGTTTTCTCATCCTTCAGTAATCATCCAAGATTACTTCATCATCCTGCTAAGGTAGTAATCACCCAAGATTCCTTCATCATTCTGCTGAGGTAGTAATCATTCAAGATTCCTTCATCATCCTGCTGAGGTAGTAATCATCCAAGATTCTTTTATCGTCCTGCTGAGGTAGTGATCGCCCAAGATTCCTTCATCATCCTGCTGAGATAGTAATCGTCCAAGATTCCTTCATCATTCTGCTGAGGTAGTAATCACCTAAGATTCCTTCATCATCCTGCTGAGGTAGTAATCGTCCAAGATTCCTTCATCATTCTGCTGAGGTAGTAATCGTCCAAGATTCCTTCATCATCCTACTGAGGTAGTAATCATCCAAGATTCCTTCATCATCCTACTGAGGTAGTAATCGTCCAAGACTCCTTCATCATCTTTTTGGAGTAGTAATCGTCCAAGATTCCTTCATCATCCTTCTGAGATAGTAATCATCCAAGATTCCTTTATCATTCGGCTGAGTTTTCAGATACGGTTCAGATACGCTCCAGATACGGATTTCATCCTGATACTAATTCAGATTCAGCTTTCAAATACAGTACAAATACAATCGCCTTCGGATGGCATCTTTAAGCCCATCTCCAACAACTATCTATCATTTCTCCAAATGGCATATTTAAGCCCATTCCCTATACAATCAACCACAACATCATCGAGTGCAAATTTCTGGGCACTCTAGTGTTCGATCATTTTCCACCTTCAAGTCACGAATAACAGATTTACCAATCTAACTCTTCAGGTGTAAGAAGATTGAACAGAGGCAGCTATTGTACCCCAAAATTTTCCCTCTCATTTCTCAAAGGATCACCCTGGACCCTCAGGTTTGTTTCCATCCAATCCCAAGCCTTGAATTACAAATTTTCCAAGAAAGTCATTCACAAGGGTAAAATGGTCATTTGCGCACTAAAAAGTCAAACCTTGACTTTTGATCAAAATCAAGTTTCAAAGATCATATTTCATCAAGACATGTTGAAATATGAAGTTTGTTTCATCAAGAAATTCAAAAGTCAAAATTGCTTTGGAAAAGTCAAAATTCTAAATATGACAAGCTCGGAACTTCTTATCATATTATCACCATGATGCAAGCTGATTCTAGAAGAACTTCTAACACAAGAGTTGTAGACTTCAACAAGATCTGAAACATTGCAGAACAAAACTTCTCCTGGAAAGGCTAGAATTTCAAGTTATACATCTTCAAAGTCACCTCCATGAAACTGAAGCACTTAGCAAATTCTGGACATTTTCAAGTCAGAAGTTGTCTACAACTTCTGGACCAATTTTCACATAGGTTCAGTCAGAAGTTGTAAGAGCAATTCAAAGAGGACTTACAAATCATGTCACAAGCTTTCTGGAAAGTCTGAGAACTTGCTCAGAACATGCTGGAGCTAAAAGATTAAAGGATCAGAAGTTGGATATTGGTTCTAAGTTGCGCTGATGCTGAACATCTGACCCAAATTTAAGCTAGGATGCATAATCTCATATTGTAGGATTTCTGGTTTCATAAATCTCATCATCATTTAATGCTCACAACCACTTTTGATTTTTTATCCAAAGGATTTCCCCACGTTTGAGAAAGAAGTACCATTGATGTCCTTGAAAAACAAATTTTTGTACAAGGTTATGTTAGGCCCATGCTTTGCTTCTGCCTCTGAGGATACTTTTCCTTAATTCATGCTTACAAATGCAGCTTAGGCACGGTTAAAAGCTGCTAACCATCATACTTGCTTCAAGAACAAGGCAACGCCCTAGCATATGAAGGCTATGTTCAACGCTTCGGTCAGAACATCACCAAATCCCAAAACCTCGTTTATACAACCTGCTACACTGCTACAGCACAGTCCTATAACCAACAGCTAATTCAATCCATGCCTGCATCCCATAATTGCACCAAACTAGCATACAAAAACTGTGATAAAAAAGCAATGGAACAGGATGCCAAAAAAGGTTCAAATCCCATTTGTTCTCCCCCCCCCCCCCCCCAAAAAAAAAAAAACACAACAAATTCACCTATAAATAAGTTGCTTCATCACACTTTCAAGGGGCTGGTTTTTGGAGAGAGAGAATCATCAAAAGAGAGAAAAGAAAACTGTGAAACCTTCGTAAAAATCCAGAATTCCCAAACAGAAAACCAAACCTTTGTTCTTCCCTTTGAATCAAAGAATTTAACATTTTATCTTCCGTTGTTCTTGCTGACCCCAGAACATTTGAAGCCAGCAGTTCAAGTTCCAAGCACATGCTTCAGATTCAAGGTAAGTCTTCCTAACTTGGCATCTTTTCATTCAGAACATCATTAAAATGTGTAAATATCATAGTATTGATGTTTTCCAGATCATTGCATGAGTAGAAAAACTGTGGATCAGAACTTCTCGATTAAGGCTAGGCTCAGAATTAGGATTAGAACTTTTATAATTTGTTGTGCTTTTATCCTTTTGATTTTCTATTTGTTAAGAACTGAATAAATTGCTGATGTGCTGATTAATATGAGGAAAGAATTGAAATGTGGCACAGAACTTCTGATTTACACTAACGGTTTTAGCACAACACAGAACTTCTGAGTTCTCCTCACTATTTTAACATACAGAAATTCTCAATTTTCCTCTTTCTCAATCTCTCTCTAAATTGTTTATTTTTCTCTCACATATTTTTAGCCACGGTGTTTTGAAAATGTTCTTGGGTTTAGTGAGAAAATTGTTATGGGTGAAGGGCATTATTGTAAATTTACCAAGAGTTCTTTTTCCTCTTGGATAAATGATTACTCTGTAGGAAGTAGTCACTTTGGTTTAGAGTTAAACAAGTGTAAAAGCTGTTAGAGATTAGTATAAGTCTTTGTTTGGTTTATGAGCTCTGCCATTAAAGAAAATTCTCATTTTGGGTTCGTGAAAAATAACAAGAGAAAAATTTTCACAATGTTTCTTATATCAGCCCGGTTATATGCTCAATTGGTTAGAGATTAGTCTGGTATAAAATTTCACTTGGTTTCTGAGTTGAGTCTGTGTAAAAGTTCGGTAGATTCGAGATCAACCCGGTTAAAATCTCGATTTAGTTCATGGTTAGCCCGTACAAAATCTCAGTTTGATTCAAAGGATAGACAACTCAAAATTTCAACTTAGTTCGAGATAAGCCTGTGCAAAATATCAATTTGACTTTGAGACTAACTGCTCGAAGTTCTGCTTGTTTTTTAGAGTGAAGACTAACTATTTCATTCTTTTATTCATTGTTTGGTTGAAAGTTAGCCTGAAACTTCATTTTTCTTGTATAAGGAGATTCGTGTGCTTAATCTTCTAAGAGATCTTAAGTATTATTTGATACTCTCAAAATCAATTCTTAAGGAGAGGAGTAGGTCACTTCATTAATGTTAAATCTCTATAAATCTCTAGTGTTATCTTTATTCTATTAACTTTTTTACTTCCACTTATTATTTTATCCTTGTCGGTTAGATATCCAAAAAAAATTAAAAAAAAAAATATTTCCAAACTCTGACTTAAAAGATAATTTTATTTTAAACTATCTTTTTTTAAACCTCCACAATTCACCTTTCTTTTATGTATAGAGTCACATGTTCAACACAATTGACTTTAAATTTATCTATTTCAAAAGTAGTTTTGGTTTTCTTATTTTAGAATCTTTGAGTTCTTTTTTAATCTCTTTAATTTTTTATGATTTAGTGTTATTAATGATAAAAATGTAATGACAACTCTCAAACCCTGAACGCTCCAATGAACTCCGCCAAAATTTCATCTCATGGTGATCGAGTATGAGAAGTTGAATTATGTGAATGTTGCTCAGTTTCACATCAAGATTCTCAACTCATTCACGTCCTACTAATTTTATATCATTAATGATAATGCTATATAATCAAAAATGGTAGAAATAAAAAAAACTTGTTTAAGTGAGAAATATAGATACAAATAAGCAAATATAGAAATAGAATTCCAGCAAAACTTTTCACAGAAACAAGTAGGCCAGTGATTAAAAGAAATTATTCACTCAGAAGATCAGAAACTATGAAACAACAAACAAATAACAAACTTCTAATAACTGTTCCAGGTCGAAAACTAGTTCACAGAAGCCACGAATTTCCAATTGATTGAAAACCGCAAATAAAATTAAATTCCAAATCTAACACATTTTCGTATATGGTAGAGATAAGTACCACCACCACTAGCACTGTTTCCGAAAGATGTTTATGTCAATAATCGCTTGATGCCGGTCTTCTGTTCAGATGTAAGTCTAGACGGAAACTTTACGTTGAACTTGATTCTCAAGTTTCCCTTTTTGGAAGGTTCTTTAGGAATTGGCATACCCTCTCCTTTGATAACTTCTTCGTACGATGGACTGATAATCGTGTTGACGGGGACCGTAAGATTCCTTCCGTCAAGGGTTGTTATTTGCGCTGTGTAACCTGTCAGAGCTTCTACAAGAGAGATCTTCTGAGTCACAACAAGATCGTTGCCGTCCCTCTTGAAGACGCCATGAGGCTTCTCGTCGATGATAAAAACAAGGTCTGCAGGAATAAGTCCTTTTTGTTCATTTCCCTTTTCGGGAAATGTTATTTTTGTTCCTTTCTTCCAACCTGGCTTGATCTCAATGGTTAGAATTTCCTCTACTGTAGTAGGCCTCCTGCAGAATAAGAAAAAATCAAGAAATATGCATAGAAATTCGACAAAATTTTATGTTAACTGTTGACTGTTGACTGTCTAATCTGAGTTTGGGACCGGCTATGCATGTTTACTAAAGAAATATGCATAGCATTTAAATACGTCTAATTGGTAAAGTTTCAAACTTTTGCATAAGTTTGGTTGAAGTTTCAAATTTTAGCTAAAACATGTCTTATTGCACAACACATTCTAAATAGTCACATCACAACTAACTAGTTTGAATGAATATTGCGAATGGTAAAATGAAACTTTTTTTTAATAGTTTTGAATGAAATCACGACGATGAAGGTTGGTCAACTACTGCGTTAAGGACGCAGATGCCAGCAAATTAAGATTTCTTTTTTAATGAAACAGCATATAGAAAGGTAATGTCTACAACCATTTGAGAACTTCAATTATCAAAACTATATATACATCAAAGATTTCAAGTTTCAGATCATTGCAAAACTTGTCATTTAGAAGTGTAAATTGCTTATTAGGAGGATATAAAACAGCACATGTACACAATGAGCATAAAAATGATCATGGATCGATAACACTGAAGCACCGAATAGACACAAACACCGGATACAACACTTACGATAATTAGAAATGGAAGAAATTGAATGTTTACATGTGTTGAACACTGCCATGTCTTGGACACTAGACACTCTTTTAAACATCATTTTCATCAATACCTATGTTGTCAATAGTGGACTATAGCGGAGCGGTGGTAGGGTTCGGCACGAAACATTTGGCCCTTGGCCCACAATCCACCGTCAACAATAGCGGGTGTAGCGGCTGCTATAGCAGCCCCAAACCGCTATCGCAACCGCAATTAGAGTTTGGGACGAAATTTCTCAAACACCTTTTTCAAGCACTTGTCTTTTTAAGGGTATATGTGCCAATTCAGACCCTTTTAAGAGTAAAGTTGTGTTCTTCATTCTATTATGTTCTTAATAAGTAACAGTGTTGTAAAAAAAATCGCCATGGCGGTTTTTGGGCTTGCAGCAATGGTAAATACCGGCCGATATTGCAGGTTTTTCCACAATAATCCGCTATAACAGCGCTGCAAAGCAGCCGGAATGGCGGGATTTTGGTTATCTGCCACGGATCACCATCTGCCATCGACAACACTGCTAAGTAACAATCGTTATGTTCTTCCTACTTTTGGTTCAGTTCTACTATGGTTTTCTTCTCTGTTTAAGTTTTTTTGCTATGTACTATAGGTTATTTAACTATTAAGTATGAAAGTCTCTTACATTTGTGTATTTATGTTGCACACTGATTTATAGTCTTTACTAGCGGCTATCCTTCTATCCGCTATAGCATTTTAGGGGGGTCGGTGCTACGCGATACTATCTGATATTAACATAGATCAACACATAACAAAAGAGAGTCGTCAAACCCGACTTTGAATTCATAATTTTAAATCTGTGCAATAAAAGCAACGCAGCTAGGTTAATATAGGCAAAAATTGAAAGCTCACCCACTAGAATCAGAAACATCCCTAGAAATCTTCATTTTCTTGGTGGTCCCTTTATACAAATCCTCCAAACCGCAAGGCAGTGTTCTCTCTATTGGTGCACTTTTTCTCGGCACATTGCCAGATCCTTCACCAGTTGTTGCATTCCTTAAAGAAGAGAAAATGTCATCCCTAAACATCCCCCTCGGAAAGCCGGAAGTACCAGGATGACCACCCATACCACCCATATCACCCATTCCACCAAACGGTTTTGCAAACCCGAAAAACTCTGAAAATATGTCATCAGGACTTCTCGGATTGAACCGGAACGTCGTCGGCCCACCATCACTGGCTTCTGAAAATCCACCTGCACCAGGAGGAGGCATCTGCCCCTTCAATCCCTCCTCACCATACTGATCATACACAGCTCTCTTTTGTGGATCACTCAAAACCTATTCAAAAATCAAATCATTAGCAAAAACCAACGATTCCAAAATGATTCTAACTCACAAGAAAACACAAAATCAATCACTAGCAAAAACCGACGATTCCAAAATTATCCTAAATCACAAGAAAACAACAATTAAACACCTCAACATTTCAAATTTGTAACCCCAAAACACCCCCACAATCCCAAATAATCACAATAAACAAAATCAAACAACCCATCATTCCAAATTGCACCCACATAATCCCAAATGATTCTAAATCACAAGAAAAACACAAAATCAAACACCCCATCATTCCAAATTGCACCCCCTAATCCCAAATGATTCTAAATCACAAGAATAACACAAAATCAAACACCCCATCATTCCAAAATGCACCCCCATAATCCCAAATGATTCTAAATCAAATCAAAAACACAAAATCAAACACCCCGTCATTCAAAACCATAACCCTAAAACCCCAAATCTCCAAACAATTCAAAATCACCATAAAAACACAAACTTTACCACACCCAAAACCCCAAAAATCAAAACTTTTCACAACCCAACAACATTACATAAACTACACCTAGAAAACACAAATTGGGATTACATAAAAAGAAAAAAACATACATCATAAGCTTCTGAGATTTGCTTGAATTTGGCCTCAGCATCTTTTTTGTTGTTAGGGTTCTTATCAGGATGCCATTTCATAGCAAGTTTGCGATAAGCTTTCTTGAGATCATCCTCTTTGGCATTACGATCTACCTGAAGGACTTTATAGTAATCAACACCCATAGCTTGTTTCCCCGATTTGGTTTTGTTATCGGAGAGAAGGAACGATGTGAGTCACCGGTGAAAAAATAATGAAGTGAAAGAAAAACAATATCCAAATAATGGATACAAATATATCTGGGCTCAACAAAAACACACAAACATGTACTTTTGATGTCAACATGGGATTAGGATTAGGCCCAACTTTATCTATCATGTTTCAATTGTTGTTTCATGTTTTTTCTTTACTCAAAATAAGAAATTTGTTTAATTATTTATGTGAATCTCTAAAATATTTGGAAATTTAAATATTTCAATGAACTAAAAAAAGAGGTTATAGATGTTTTTTGAATTTGATATAATTTGAATTTATGTCCTTGTTAAACTTAAAAGTGTGTTAATCTTTTATTGAAAAGATAAAGGGTTATTAACTTTTGAATAATTTATTATTAAATTTCTAAAATTAAGAAATTCAATATTTTTTATTTAAAAGTTCAAAAACTTTATCTATTATTGTCAAAAGAAAGGAGTTTAATCTATGACTGAAATTTAAGATTGAAAAATTCTCAAACAATTTCAAAATCCTTTTTTATAGTTTCCTCGTCCCCCTTCATTCTTTAGCGGTGAATTCTCTGTTCGTATTGGGCATTCTTCTTTTTCAATATTCTCTGTCTTCCTCCTCTTTAATCTCCTTTTGAATGAGCATCGTTTGTTTTCCCCTTTTTGGGAGGATCGTCTTTTTTTGTCTTCGGTGGAGTTTTTTTCGCTTAGACCTTCTGGTTTTTCTCCACCTTCAATTTCCTGGCTAAGTTGTTATCTTGTTAGTTTCCTTTGTGCACTCTATCGTCGGCGACCCCTTTGCTGGATTTTGCTCCTTTTTGTTTGTTTTCCTTCAAGGGATCCAAGTAGGGCTTCCTTTTTATTTAACTCGTGGAACCTTCTTTCTTTGGGTTTTTTTTGTGTCGGCTGAGACAACATGACAAAACACACTCACACTGACCTCGAAAAAAGACCAAGAAACAGTTTGAAGATGGTAATGATAAGCCTCAATTGTAACACCCTTCTAAACCCCAAAGAATATTAGTAAAATAATACAATAATCAAATCAGAGTAATGCACCAAAAGAGTGTCACATTGCTTCAAACAAACTTCATAGTAAAACACATTCTGCTCCGTAACATGGGTTTTCAAAAATCAATTACATTAAGTACTTCATGATTAACAATCATAGTTTTTCAACTAGCTCGCAGCGAAAATTCATAATTTACAACATCTCTATTAAGATACTTCTAAACAACTTCATCAAGTCAAAACAACTCAAATACCACAATGGTAGTTCAAATCTCAAAATAAACAAAGTAACATGGTTATTCAAAGCAAACAATCTCATCACTGATGTTACATATCAGAGCAAGATCCCTTTATTCTATAGGAAATAAAGAACACACTTTGTAACTATCCTTTAAACATCGGTGGACTATTCTTGATTACCTGCAAGTTACCCACGTAAAGAGACAATATTTCCAAGCAGCAAGGGTGAGTAAATCGCAATCATTATAAAAGACATAAGGAGTAAATAAGTAGTTATAATACAACACTAAGGAAAACACCACATCATTGAAACGTCATGTCATACTCACACTTCCCGACATCATAATACACATCATACACGTGGTAGTAGCATCAATTAGAAATCATCACAAACACACATGCACAAAATATCATTCAGCAAAATCATCATGCAATGCTACATATAATGTGATGCAACTTTGTTAGATTCATGCATGTGGTACCAAAACTTCACTGATGACACTATCATCGTTTCTCCAAAGATCTCCGCGAATAGGATCAATTCCCGCTTGGAATCATAGCACATCACCAATTGCACTCAATCCACAATATGGGGTTGAGGCCATCACTGGACTATTCATCCTACAAAATTCATTGGAACAACGTCCTACAACCATCACTGGGTTATGCCATGAATGCATGATGTGAAACATCTTAATAACCAAATGACTGCTGCTAGTCAAAACGCATCATCATTCATATAATCATCATAATATTAACACACTACATAATGCAAAACAACATCATCATAGCATTGATAATTCATCGTATACACATACATTATACCAAAACAACCACTGAATCATCTTATTCATCAAAGCATAGGTACTGAAAAATATATCATATGACTCTTTTTATTCCACCCAAATATAGTTCATTGCGTTAGTTTCCTAACGCTTCGAATGGCGTGTCAATCGGAGTCCCGAAACTCAAGTTACGACACTTTTTAAAATGCTATTATTGTCCATCTCCTAGTGCCTTCCCGGCGAAGCAGGATGCTTGATTGAGGCTCTTCTAACGATGATGGAGCGACAGAACCATCATTCCTTTCTGATCTCCATCATCCAATGACACATATTGCTCGCTCAGCGCTCTCGTCTTGCTTCTGCGTCTCCCGATAATGCTCAAGCGACAGACCACCCTCATACAGAAATCCAGGGGCTATGTTTTTCACCCCATTCACATCGCTTCTTATTCGCCTGGCGCTGTTGGAGTGAGACTCCATTGCTTGATGACACACATCCATCGACCCTAAACCCTAAACCCTAAAACATCTCCTGGAGTGAGGCTCCATCACCTGGCGACACACATCCATCGATTGGCGCTGCAGCGTGAGCAAGACTTCACTGTTGCGATTTCTGCATTGCACAGTCCTAATTTCTACACAATTTTTTCAGAGTACATGTCTCAATTCATCATAGATTCTCTTAGTTTTATCATATAACAACAACACATCATATTATACATCATATGCATCAATTCTTTGTAAGAAAATATCATAATTTCAGCAATTTTCATCAAATAACCACTTAACGTCATCACCCCAAAACCCTAACGCAACCTACAATTATCTAAACCTTAGATCAATTATAATAACAACGATAAACCCCCTTACCTTATATTTCTCCTAGAAATTAATTTCTCTTCGTGTTCTATCAAATCCATCTGAGTTCTTTCATGCCCTAGCTCTCTTTACAGCGTTCTTCTCTTTTCACGATTGCACAGAATGAGACTCCCTTCCCTTTATTCCTTGTTTAACCTTTGGATCCTTTCTATGGTCTTCCCATCTTACCTTCATGTATCTATTTACAATTTACCACTTTGTCCCTAACATCTTTACATCATATTTTATCTCTATTTAACTAATTAAAATAATTCCAACTAATCATTTTAATTATCTAAATTATTCTAAAATACTATATACCTTCTTAATTTATACCACCCTGTCATACACCACACAGAATATCATATCAAGCATCATAATCTTCCATATATCATATAAACATCACAATTAAGGCACAATTGCCCAATGTAAATTAATCGAATAATTAAATAAGTAATTTAATTATTTTGGGGTATTACATCAATCACCCTCTCTTCATCTCTATATCCCTTCGCAACAAACCAACTAGTATCAAAATACATAGGAGCATCTCAAAAACAAGAACACATAACACAAACAAACAAAAGAAGAAGATTCAGATTATTGCATATGGGTTGATAATGACACACACTACTACAAATAACGCATGTAATATCGGACGCGAAATGCATTTTATCTCGGTATCGGAAGCGAGGTAAATAAGGTCGTCATGAAAAGTAAAGACTTATCACCTCGTTGTTTAAAATACCGAGGGGTGTTTTACTAGCGCATGGATTCAATCTCCAACATCTGCATTTTTATTATTTACAATAATAACGCTTCATGTGTTTCGGTTTTTAATAAAACCAAGGGGCAAAATAGTAGTATTTTTTTAATATTTAAACTGGTTACATTGTTTACATGGAAAATTAATAAAACATTTTATTTACAAAATACAATGTTAATCCAGAATATTAAACTAGTTACATTGTTTACACATAATATCAATACAAAATTTAATTTTTCTATGAAGAACCATATGTTGGATCTTGAAATCCTTGATATCCTGGGAAGATCAAATGCTGGAAACAATATATTTTCTATTGCTTTGTATTGAATTTGTTTCTGATATTAACAAAAAAAAGAGTTAGATGAAAAAAGGGATAAATAAATATTTAAGAACACAAACATTAAACGAAAATAATTTTCTGCTTCTGCAATCCATCATAGAGAACACTTCATAACAAAGACTCTTGTGCATCTTAAAGCGGAGGATAGTTTCAAGCGCTTCATATGATGTTCTATTATCAATTTTTGATATTCATAATGTTTTTGTAATGGAAGTTAACTTAGGTTTCACGCGGATCACTAATGGAAGTATTTTTACCCTTGATAGTCATGAAATGGACGACAGAGATTTAATTAAGGGCGGTGACAAATATCATCAACTTTAACGCTAAAATATCTCCTCAGTTATGAGAAAAACTGAGGTGCAAACATTTTTTTTAATTACATTATTTATAAAGAATATCAGAAACACAATATATTACAACAAATTCCCACTACTCAAGGCTTACTGAATTTAACAAAAGCATAGCTTTTATTCAGCCAAGTTCTACAAATTAATAGTAAACCACACAAAATCATCAATCATCATTATTTTTAACGTATAAACACTGAATATTCTCGAGAAAGAATTTGGTAGTGTTCCTGAAATCTATTGGCAAGTAGACAACATTAAAGGAGAAAGTGTTTTCAACAACAGATCTTTGGTGGAATCCAAATTTTGTTACATACCTTTATGTTGGAAATCCAAAAAAAAAACACATAACTTATCCATCTTCGGATAAGTTATTTTAATTTATGCACTTACAATCCATCTCTAAGATCTGTTCTTAAGCGTATCTAGTTCAAAAAAATTCACGGCAATGGACAGTAGTAAATATTTCATGTATCTAGTGCGGCTAGAATTAGGGTAAAATCTGATAAACTAAGGTATTTATATTAAAAGCTGACTACTTTACCCCTCGTATTTAACTTATAACCGAGGTATACTATATTATCTATCACCTCGGCTTTATGGAAAAATCGAGGTGAAATGTATTTTTTTTACTTACATTGTTTACACAAAAAATTAAAATAAATAGTTTAAAAACAAATCTTTGTTCCTTTGAATGAATATCTTTGGTGATATTTATCGTCCTATTAATTAAGCTCCCTTATTTGGGTAATTTACAAAGAAGAGAGCTTAACTTCCTTCATTGTATCCTTAAGGGAGAATGAGTTTTACGCACTTGCAATCTATCAACACCAACAACGATATCAACACCAACAACAACATCGACATCATTATGTGAGATAGATTGCAAGGGCAGCAAAAACGTTTAGTCCTATAAGAACATTAAAGGTATTTTTTGTCTTGCAATCCATCCCAAAGAATGACGCAATTGTGAGTTTGGTACGGCTACAAATAAGTAAGGATTAGGGTAAAATTTATTTGCTTTTTATAGTGTAATCTGATTAGTAGACCCCTCGGTTGTATCGAAACATCAAAGTTTTAGTTAATTTAACATACAATTTTAATCAAAATAAAACATAAACTACAACTGTTAGGATTCGAAGCGCGTCCAGAATAATTTTACCTATCGAATTTATTAGAAACCGAGGCAGGTTGGTACTTTTCCAATTAAAAAAATACAATACATGTCGCGCCTAGGCTTAATACCTCGTTGTTTTTCTGGTTGACGTGAAAGCTCTATCATGAAATGCGTTATTTGTTGTAGTGATAAAGACAAATTTCAAAGAAATCAAGAATGCATTACTAGAAGCGGGTTTACTCAGAATCTCCATGGACAAACCCGTGGATGTCAAAAGACTCCCCAAAGGCAACCCTTGGATCTTCAAGAATATTTGGTTTTCCCTAAAGCCTTGGAACACAAACTATGCTATACAAGAGACCCCTTTCAATAGAGTTCCAATCTGGATTCAAATATGAGGCATTTCTCCCAAAATAAAAACCAAACAAATGGGGAAAGGATATGTGCTAAATTGGGAGTAGTGAAAGAGTCAAACTTATGCCTATACCCTAATAATGAAACCATTCTCAAGCTGAAAGTTGAGATAGATGAGGAGAAACCAATAAAACCTGGAATGCACATAGGTAATGCTAAAGAGGGAATTGGCTGGATATACTTTAGATATGAAAAGCTACCTATGTTTTGCTTTAATTGTGGCATAATTGGGCACAATGCTAAATTTTACCCAAAGGGATGAAGAATATTCACGAACCCGGAAGTGCAGAACCCCCTAGAATCGTAGCTTCGCTAAGCTGAGATGGGCAGAAAAATCAAGGAAACATAGGGGAAAAAGCTTCGGAAATAACCCTATAAAATCCCCTATAAATGGAAAATATAGCCCGATTTCGAAAGGGCTACTAAGGAAGATGGGAAAACTGACCATTAACGAATATCGCATTCTGATCAACAATGACATAATCACGTGGCTACTAGAACAAAACACAAACAACAATTGAAATTCTGGTATGACATAACTCATATGTCCTAAGAGGATATTGAGACATCTGATATGACACAAATAACACATGCAAGATATAAACATTAAAACCAACACTGAAAAGCAATAACAACACGCCAGAATTATTAACCCAGTTTGTAACAACTCTCCTACTCTTAGGGCATACCAAGCCAGGGACAAATCCACTAATAGTAGTATCAATTCAAATCTAAACTCTCTCGTTTACAACTTATCACTTAATCACTACCCTCACTAGATTTCTATCTAAGACTCACCTATATATAAGCCCTCCTCAATCCATCATCAATCACAGACAACGATTGGATCAACACAATTTTAAACAAACCGGAAGACATATTTCCATTACCATACCTAGCTAAGACTCAAGGTTAAACTCCCATGTTTACAACCTTTCTCATAACCAAGAACAATAACTTGAAGTTACTTCAAAGCTTCCTCCAAGAACAATACTCAACTCATTATATTCAGGCTTCTGAGTGAGAACATGGTGACAATCCCACAACCCGAGTGGTTCACCTTGACAAAGCCCTAGACTTCTATATCTTGAACTCGTGCCAAACTAGGTTACAAACCCTTCTATTTATAACATATTCCCAACTGGACTTGGGCTTTCTAATAACAACAAATCAGCTGTTACAAACCAACAATAACTTATGCTACAAACAAGGTCTTCAATCATTAGTTTCCTAAATAATCTCCATATTTAGAAATTGCATTATCTTAGATATTCTGAATTGATTCTCTTGACCTTTGATTCATCGCCATATAGGATTGCATAATATTCCCTGAATATTCTGCACTTGTTAAATCATAACAGATTTAACATAATCACTTCAGCTCATGCGTGATGTTGTATGCTCCTTCATAGGACATCTTATTCGACATGTTGTTCCAAATTTTTTATAAGAATGTGTGACCGGTGTCAATGCACCAGAAACATCTATAAGAGGAATGAAATGCCTCTGAATAGCATCTTAGAGGTTGAGATTTTTTATGTTTGGGGAATCGATTTTATGAGACCCTTTCCCTCATCTATGAGAAATGAGTACATACTCATGGTTGTGGATTATATATCAAAAGGGATTTAGGTCATCGCTTCTCCTACAAATGATGTCTGAGTCGTGATAGAAATGTTCAAAAAAATTATTTCCTAAGCTGGTAATAAGTGGTGGGGATCTCATTTTATTGTCAGGCAATTTAAGATATGGGGTTAGGCTGAGTTGCTACCCCCTACCATCCCTAAACAAGTGGTTAAATCGAGGTTTCTAATAGAGAAATAAAATCAATTTTAGAGAAGACAATGTCCCTTTCTAAGAAGGATTGGTCCTCTAAACTCGATGACTCACGTTGGGCATACCGCACTTGGTATGACCTTATTTAAGCTAATATATGGGAAATCATGCCACCTCCCGGTTAAATTAGATCATACGGTTTATTGGGCTATCAAATCCCTTAATCTAGATTATCGGGCGGCAGGAGAAAAAAGGAAATTACAATTAAGTGAGTTGGAAGAATTACGTCTTGATGCGTATGAAAACGTGAAGTTGTATAAAGAGAGAACTAAGAGATGGCACAATAAAAGATTCCTTAAAATAGAGTTCAAAGACGGTGAGCTAGTCTTATTGTTTAATTCGAGACTTAAATTTTTTTCTGAAAAAATTTGATCTCGGCGGTCTAGATCCTTTGAGGTGAAGAGGGTGGCACCGTACGGAGCGAAATTTAGAGCGAATCTACTGGCACATTGTACTTTTAATTCTCTAGTCTTTTTAAGTATTAGTTGAATTTCTTATTTACATATGTTCAAGTTATATATAATTTTTAAGTAGGCTAATCAGACATTCTAAAGGGTCAGGTTCAGGCCGAAAAATAAATCTTTCATAGGCCACAGGTCAGACTCAAACTTTGATTTTTTTAGCAGCTCAGGCTTAGGCTTCGCAAAGCCTAACTCGGTCCAGCCTATTCTCACCCCCTACCTAGGACCCCACATATTGCGTGCTTTTATCGAATTTCAAAAAGTATGAGCTTTTACCGGAAACTTTGAAATTTCCGATAAAAAATCATAACTTTCATGAGATTCTACAGGAAATTTTGAAAAAATACTGAAAATTTCAAAATTTCCAATAAAAAATCATAATTTTTATGAGTTTTTACCAAAAAAATTACGACAAAAATTCTTGAAATTTGAAATTTATGAGTTTTTATGGGAAATTTCGAAATTCTCGGTAAAAATTCTTGAAATATTTTACCTGAAATTTCTAAGTGTATGAGTGTTTACCAGAAATTTTGAGATTTCCGGTAAAAAACTCTTGTATTTTTACGAAAAATTTCGAAATGTATGTTTTCACCAGAAATTTCAAAAATTCTAATAAAATTCATACCAGCAATTTAAAAATGAACTACCGGAATTTTGTTTTGTTACTGGAAATTTTGAATGAAGTATTGGAAATTTTGTTCGCACTTTTAAACTCAAATTTATCCATGGATAGTTATAATTGGGGGTGACAAATAAGTAGGAGCGAGATCCAACGTCTCGTCAAGCACCCTAATTAAAAACTGTTTTCACTTTATTTTTCTCTTCAAATATATCGCAATAATTAGAAGAAATTAAAAATACCTTATGCTAACATTCATTTTCGCAAAAGTGATTAAACGGTTCTCATTAGTTACAACGGATGTCACGGGGGTGCTATATATTTCATGCGCATAACCGACTCCCGAACTGAATTTGGTTTGGTTGTGAAGACTATATTTTTGTTCTTTTAAGATCTTATCAACATTTCCTTTTTAAAAATAAACTTACTTTATTAAATTTTGAACCTTTACTTATTTGAATATTTTTCGCACCGCGATACCAAATATTTGGTGCATCAAGATAAATGACTACTTCTTGAACATAGACCTTGTAAAAAGTTTATTTGAGTGCACTCATCATGTGAAAACATAAGATAAATAATCTTCTCAAAGTTTTCTATTATGTTAATGATCTTTTAGTGACTGGAGATGATATTGTTGGTGCACAAGAAAGATAAAAGGCAAAAGGAATATTTACTAACAACTTCAAAATAAGGATTTACAATGAATTACAATAACCTACTCCACTAGGCTATTTATACACAAAATTAAATCTAAAATATATCTTCTAACAAAGATATAAGCAATCTAAAAGATATTCCTAAATATAAATTAATATCTAATTAATTATAAAATCTAAATTAATTCTAACACCATCCCTTAATTTATATTTATCCAAAACTGACAACACCAATTTCATCCCTTAAACCAAGAAATTGATCAGTTTCGATAGCCTTTGTCAGAACATCTGTCAGCTGCTTTTGGGTGCTACAGTGCACAACTTCTGATATTCCATTCTGAACTTGATTCCTTAGAAAATGATACTTGGTCTCAATATGCTTGCTTCTCCCATGCAACACTGGATTCTTGGCAAGATTGGTTGCAGACTTGTTATCAATCATCAGCTTCAGAGGTTTATTTACCTCAATCTTCGGATCTTTCAGCAAGTTCAGAATCCACACAGCTTGACATGCAGTCAGAGCGCCTGGAATATATTCAGCTTCACAAGTTGACAGTGCAACAATAGGTTGTTTCTTGGAACACCAAGAAATAGGACCTCCTAGAAATTTGAATAAGTACTCAAAAGTACTTCTTCTGTCAACTCTATCTCCACACCAATCAGAATAACTCAGAAGTTCTGATTTGATCTTTCTTCCAGACGGGAATAACACTCCATATTTCAGAGTTCCCTTTACATACCTCAGAATCCTAACAGCAACTTGGCAATGAGACCACTTTGGTTTGCTCATAAATATGCTAACCATTCCAACTGCATAGCAAATATCAGGTCTGGTATTACACAAATACTTTAGAGAACCAACCATCTGTTTGAAGGTTGTAGCATCCACATCCTCTCTATCAGAATCAGATTCTAACTTCTGATTCATATCAGCAGGTGTGATAACAACTTTGTAATTTTCTAGTTCAAATCTCTTCAGAAGCTCTAGTTCATACTTCATCTGATGTAAAATGATTCCTTTTTCAGAGTACATAAATTCCATCCCTAGAAAGAAACTCATTTTCCCAAGATCTGTCATCTCGAACGCATTCATCAGAACTTGCTTGAACTCAGCTATCTCTTGTTCAGAACTTCCTGTGAGTAATATGTCATCAACATACAAACAGACAGAATCATATTACCTTCTGAAGTATGCTGAACATAAACACCATACTCCATCTCACACTTCTGAAACCCTTGTTCCTTGAAAAATGAATCAATCTTCAAATTCCAGGCTCTTAGCGCTTGCTTCAATCCATACAATGCTTTGTGTAATTTGAACACCATCCCTTCCTGATTTTTTTCTCAAATCCAGGAGGTTATGAAACGTACACCTCTTCTTGTAATGGACCATTTAGAAATGAAAATTTTACATCTAAATGCATCAGAGGTCAATTCCTGTTAGCAGCTATTGCAATCACTAGTCTGATTGTTCCATGTCTTGCTACAAGTGCAAACACTTCAAAGAAATCCATCACAGGCTTCTATAGAAAGCCCCTTGCTACTAATCTTGATTTGTGTTTTTCAATTGATCCATCTGGCTTTAGCTTCTGCTTGAAAACCCATCTGACGCTGATGGCTTTCTTGCCTTTTGGAAGTTCTGTCAGCTTCCAAGT
Source organism: Vicia faba (assembly GCA_948472305.1). Taxonomy (NCBI): domain Eukaryota; kingdom Viridiplantae; phylum Streptophyta; class Magnoliopsida; order Fabales; family Fabaceae; genus Vicia; species Vicia faba. The sequence continues at coordinate 1,594,246,429 of OX451737.1, read as the reverse complement.
CTTGTTTCTCTCTATAGCATCAAGTTCTTCTTTCATGGCATGTAACCAAACTTGCTGCTTAAGAGCCTCTTCCGTACTCACGGGTTCAGAGTCTACTAACATTGCACACTGAATAACTTCTCCTTCAGAGTCTACTTCAGTGTCTTGCAATATGTCAAACTCTACAAATCTTCTTAGGATGCTTATGACTCTTTGTTGCCTCTGAACTGGACCTTCAGAACTTTGGACACCAGAACTTTCCCCTTCAGAAGCACTTGCTTCAGAATTTGGACTTTCTCCAGAACCTTGACTGTCTTCAGAGTCTGGATCACCATCAGAGTCAGAGTCAAAATCATCTTCTCCTTTTGTATCTTCTTCAGAGTCAAAGTCTTTACCAGCTTCAGAAACATGTATTTCTGACTTTTCTTCAGAAGTTCTCTCATCAGAGTCAGGACGAGACTTTTCCCAATTCCAAATTTCTGATTCCTCTACAATGACGTCTCTGCTGAACTCAACTTTATTAGTTTCTAGATAATAAAGTTTGTACGAACTTGTACTTTGGTACCCCACTAGCAACATCACTTTACTTCTATCATCCAACTTCTGTCTTCTGGATTCTGGGACATGTTTATAACAAACAGAACCAAACACCTTCAGATGACTAACACTTTGCTTATTTCCAGTCCACGTCTGAATAGGAACTATTTCCTTTAATTTCTTTGTTGGATATCTGTTGAGCACATAATATGCAGTTGCAACAGCTTCTCCCTATAGAGTATGGGGAAGCTTCTTCTCTTTCAGCGTGCTTCTCACCATATCAAGCAAAGTACAGTTTCTTCTTTCAGCAAGACCATTGTGTTGAGGAGTATAGGGAGCAGTAACCTCATGCTTAATTCCATTCTCCTCACAGAAACTTCTGAATTCTGTAGAGTTATACTCACCACCACCATCAGTTCTAAGAATCTTCAGAGTTTGGCCACTCTGATTCCCAACCTTTAGTCTGAACTTATTGAATTCAACAAACACCTCGTGTTTGAACTTTATGAGAGATACCTATATCATTCTGGTGAACTCATCAATAAATGACACAAAATATTTATTCCCTCCAGTCGATGCTACTGAAAACGGACTGCACACATCAGAATGTACTACTCCCAAGGCTTGCTTTACTCTTGGAGCTACTTCTGATGCAAATAGTAATCCTGGTTGCTTCCCTTCCATGCACACCTTGTATGACTTTTCAGGCTTCTTGATTGTAGGAATTCCATGTACCAGATTCTTTGATTTCAGATGTCCTAAACTTCTGAAATTCAGATGACCAAATCTTCTGTGCCACAGCTCACTCTCCTTGAAAACACTTATTGCACTAAGACATTCAGAGTTTGCAGTTCTAACATTCACCTTGGATGTTCTGTTCCTTCCCTGTTCTGACTCCATAATCAGCTTCTGATTACAGTCATACAGATTCAGAAGATTGTCCTTCATGGTAACTGAAAAACCTTTCTCAATCAGTTGTCCCACACTCATCAGATTTCTTTTCATGCCAGGTACATACCATACATTCTGGATCACTGCTACTTTCCCATTTTTTAGAATGATTTTGACATTTCACATACCTTCTGTATTGAGGTATTTATCATCAGCACATCTGATCTTTGTACTTCTCCCAGAGTCAAAATCAACCAACCATTTCTTGTTTCCAGTGAGATGGTTTGAATACCCTGTGTCCATATACCACCATTCTGATGAATACAGATCATCAGGTTCATGAGCCAACAATAGCACAGGTTCATCATCAGACTCTCCTCTTGCTATATTTGCTTCTTATGACTTCCTTTCTTTGTTGGACCAACAATCTCTGGTATAGTGACCAAAGTTCTTGCAACAGTAACACTGAACATTCTTCTGGTCAGACTTCTCCTTTCCCTTTTGGACATTCTTCTACCTATCAGAGTTTGAAGCTCCTGACCTTTGACCACCATTAGTTTTCTTCCTGACTTCTGACCAAGTCTGCTTCTGATGCTTCTTATCAGAAGTTACTTTCAGAGCCTGCTGCTCTACTTCTCTCTCAGAAGTTCTTGCAGTCATACGCAACTCATGCACTTCTAGACTACTTTGTAGCTCTCCAACTCTCATAGTGTTCAGATCTTTGGAATATTCAATTGCTACCACAATGTAATCAAACTGAGAAGTTAAAGATCTCAAGATCTTCTCAATAATTACTTGTTCAGACAGAGTTTCTCCACAAGCTTTCATCTCATTAGTGATCAGAATCACTCTAGAGACGTATTCAGAAACCTTCTCGTTGTCCTTCTGTTGGCTGAAGATTTTGATAATGTTATTTAGAATTCAAAAGAGTTAAAAGTTCTGATCGAAATGGAATTAAACGCCATATTTCGAAGTTGCAGAAGCAGTGTTTCGAATAAGTGTGTCAAAGCTTGAAGCTTCGAACGGTGATTATGGGAACATATCCAAAGGGGTCTCGAAACAACAGCGAGGCTATGTTTGGGAAAAGCGTTCGAAACGGAGAAACACCAAAGCATTTAAAATTCAAATGGAAGCGGGACTTTCAAAGTTTGAAAGTTATGTGTTGGAGCATTTGGGGACACGTGGAAAGATGAAAGAAGCATTGTCTTGCATGTTCGAAACGTGGCATAATCCTGTAGCGAGACTGTTAGGGTCGAATTAGTATAAATAGAAGTCTTAGTATTAGGATTTCGGGGTGTCATATCTGTTATACAAAATACTCAATAACATTCAAACTACCACATGGCAAGGGAAACGAATGCAAGAGAAATGTATGTATGATAGCACCATGTATTTCTAACTTAATGAAAGCCTTTTTACCATTTCCAGTACTTTCCTCTTTTCTTTTTGTCGAATAACATTTGCAAGTTTTCTTATTTACTGTCTTTTCATTTCAAAGTCTTTTCCTCAAAGTTTTACGTTTTACTGTTTTCTTTATATTTCGAGCACTTTATATTTCAGAGAACTGTTACATTTTCAATACCTTTACTTTCAAGTATTGTTCTTCAAGCGCATACTTTTACTTAAAATCATTTACAGATTTCTTGCATTAAACGCTTTCTTCACATTTTAAACTTCTACATTCCAGAAACCTTTTATGTTAAACGTTTTGTAAATCGAAACCATTTACTTCATTTTTCATGCAGTTTTACATGTCTCTACAATCAGCATTACAATTAGCATTTATTCGTATAACTTAGTCTTCATATACATTTTGACCACATTTTTAAACTCTTAGAGAGAGAGATCGAAGTAAGCCAAACACTTGTACAATAGCAACCATGAATAATTGTTCGATTGTGAGAGTAACCTTAATATCCAAGGAGTCCTAGGATCAATCTAGTCGATCCTGTGAGTTACCAGAGAGATTGAATAACGTTAAGAAAGATTATTCGATAGTTTGGAAGACTAGCGGTTGTTTACCAGAAATCACTGGAAACACCTTCATGTTAAAATTCTCATATTGCTTTCTGAGAGACTGAAGCTTCACCTTCTTCACTGATGCGTCACCACCGTAACATCTGACCAGTATGTCCCACGCAGCCTTTGTTGTTTCAGAATCAACAATCTTCTCAAACACATTAGCATCCACACATTGATGGATGTAGAACAACGTCTTCCGGTCTTTCTTCCTCAGCGCCTTCTGTGCTACCTTTTGTGTCTCTGTTGCGTCTGCTTCTAATAGATTATAGCCATTGGTGATAAGATCTAACACATCTTGAGAACCAAATAACACGTGCATCTGGATCTTCCAACGATTCAAGTTTTTGTCATCAAATACGGGAAGCTTGGAATGAATATTGTCGTCGTTCCCGTTCATCTTCTACCTTTGAGCAATTTATGCAGAGTTTCCCAAATTAATGTTTCTCAAAACTCTAGAATCAAAATATTGTAATTCTTAATCACAATACTTCTTTTTTCCGTGGATTTCGAACCGGAGCTCTAGATACCAATTGTTGGTGCACAAGGAAGATAAAAGACAAAATGAATATTTACTGACAGTTTCAAAATAAGGATTTACAATGAATTACAATAACCTACTCCACTAGGCTATTTATACACAAAATTAAATCTAAAATATATCTTCTAACAAAAATATAAACAATCTAAAAAATATTTTTAAATATAAATTAATATATAATTAATTATAAAATTTAAATTAATTCTAACAAATACAAGATTAATTGAGCAGTTCAAAAAAAAATGATGCAGGCTTTTTGAAATGACAAATCTTAATCTTATAACCTATTTTCTAGGAATTTAGATCAAACAAAGTGAATATTTGATTGGATAGTTACTGTATCTCAGTGCAACAAAGGTCAGACTTTAATTTGTGGTAAGTATCCTCTCTAGTTTTATGCATTGTGCTACTGAAATGCATTTAGTATCTGCAAGGTAAATATAGAGATATGCTAAAGGAAAGGTTGTTTACAGGTGTCAAATTAAAGAGCTGCCAAAACTTCATAATGTGTGGATTCTCAGATAATGATTGGGTTGGATTTTTTTTACTGGGTTGGATCTATTTTTTTTCTTCTTTTTTTTTTAATCAAGGTTTGATTAAAAGAGTATCAGATGTACTCTAATCTAATTACAACATCTCGAAAAAAAATAGGGGATGTTCATAGTTCGTAGTGGACCAAATTATATTTATATTTTGATACAATTTGTAATAATTATTTCAATAAAAATTTAATTATCTGTTAAAATAATTTTATTTCAGATTAAAATTAATTTAAAACTCATTTATATTTATAAACTAGTTTATAATCAGTTTATAATTTTAAATCAATTTTATATTTTAAATTCTTTTAAAATTAATTTTTTTTAATTTCATAAAAAAATTAAAATTTTATATATCAAAAAACCAGATTTTCAAAAAAGAAAATTTTATTTAAAAAAAAAATTATTTTCAGGAAAAAAAAAACAATAATTAAAAATTAATAATTAATGAAATTAAGTTATGTTCGTTTCTTTTTAATTGTTATTTTTTTACTTTACACATAATAAAAAAAACTAACATTCTTGTTATTTTTTACACGGTAGTTATTTTTTTTCTATAATATCGTCGACTTTTTATTATTTTATTTAATTTTTTTCTATGGTACACTAAATGACAAACAGTAATTTTATCAAAATAGCAATTATTACTACGAAAAATGAAAAAGCGATTCGAAATGCCGAAAAACGATGATAATGATGAAATGCCGAAAAAGCGATTCGAAATTGAAGAAGTGAAATGCGAAATGGTTATAAGAAAAAAAAGTAGAGAAGAATTTAGAAGAAGAAAAACCTGAAAGTATGAAAGTAGAGAGTAGCGTTGGAGTGGTGAAGTGGTGAAGAAAAAAAAAGGGTATGTAACTTCACAATTACAACAAACAAACACGGCCTTACCTGTCTGACTTTGTTTTGTTGAAAATGAAATGAGAAATGGCCTGTGGTGAAACTACTCACGTTCTTTTTTTTTCATTGTTAAAAGAATTTATTTTGGAGATTTTTTATTTTTAGTTATTTTTTTATTTACAAACTTTTTCTTTTAACTTTTATTTTATTTTATTTAATTTTAAAAAAAATTATTATTATTATTTTTTATTTTATGAAAAATTAATTTATATAATTAAATCAATTTTAAAATGAAATTGATTTTGAATCGGTTTTAAACTGAATTTAAATTGTTTAAATTAAATATTTCAGTTTATTAATCATTTAAATGATTTAATTTTTTTTATAATTCAGTACAGTTCAAATATATAATTCAATTAACTATAAACACCCCTATTTTCAGATATTGGCTCTTAAATTTTTTTATGGTGCACAAAAGAAGCATGAAGCATGAGATAGTAGCACAATCCACTGCAAAAGATTAATTAATAGCAGCAATTGCAGCTGTAAATCAAATTTTGTGGTCAAAGAAGATTTATGTGAAAACCAAACAACAATTACAATTTTCAAAGAATTCAATTTTTTATGGGAAGACTAAACATTTAAACTTCAAGTTCTATTTCTTAATAAAGATGCATCAAAAGGGAAGACTAAACATTTTAACTTCAAATTCTATTTCTTAATAAAGATATTTCTGTCCTTGATCTTTTCTTTTTTACCACGAACCAACATAATCAAGTAATTCTCTTATATGGATTATATTTTTCAGCCAATTTTTCTTTCTAACATAAATAATCTAAAATATAAAATATAAAAACTCAAAGTTCTGTGCCCTTCATTGTTTGATTGTATTGTTGCAAAGTTTTTAAAATAAAATAAAAAAGTAAATAAAAAAGTAAATAAAAACCAAATGTATTATTATAGAAGGGATGAGTAAATACTCATAGATACATGTCTAAACCCTAGATAAATAATGTTCAAGATTAACACAAGAAAGGCATCCACTAAGTAATCAATATATCATGTATACATTTCCTAATTGTAACACTATGCTCTAGCAGAAACCCAAAACTGGTACCAATTTGAGATAGGATGATTCTTCCTATATCCTAAAATACATATCACTCCACCTACAAATATACAAAGCCAGGTTGTTGCCCCCATGCAAATGTACAAAACCTTTAGCACATGGACCAACTATTCAGCCATTTGAACATGCCAAATCCTTCGATTCTGGTCCATCATTCCATTTTCTTGGATAGCTAATAGTAGCTTAGTCTCACAGTTGACTAGTGGATTCCACCACACAACCATGCTTGTTTAAGTTTAGCTCGCTGCAGACGATTCTTTGGATTTTTCAGTCATTGTGTCCTTATCTGAGTTGCTTGTTTCAACTGTCTGTGTTTGGCTAGTTTGTGGCTGACTTGAAACCTGAGAATCGGAAACAATGCTAGTTTGTGGCTGACTTGAAACCTGAGAACCGGAAACAATGCCTGGCTGACTTGAAACCTGAGAATCGGAAACAATGCCTGGCTGACTTGAAACATGAGAATCGGAAACAATGCCTGGCCGACTTGAAACCTGAGAATCGGAAACAATGCCTGGCTGACTTGAAGCCTGAGAATCGGAAACAATGCCTAGAACAACCAGCACAGACCTGAACAAAAATTTAAACTAAGAATCCATATTGGCAACAACAGAACACATTGTTTTCCCCCCTTCCCAAACCAAAAATAAATTTAAACAGGGGAATAAAGAATAAACATCTACTTTAAAAGTGAAATAAATATAGAAGACGAAAGGAACGGGAAAATAAGAGCCCTATTGAGCCAAGTGATTAATGAACCTCGGAAGTGAAGATTGTATATCAGGCTGGCTAGCATGAGCAATCAATGGTGCCTTCAGTGCAGGAACTTTATTTAATGCAGCTTCCAATTGTGGTGGAGGTAGCTGCACAGAAGCATACACCACCAGAAACACATCAGAACAAAATTTTTAAACATATAAGAACTTTCACAAAGATCATCCTGAAATCATGAAGGCGAGTTGAAAAAGAATAGAACAGAAGGGAGATATGTATTCCCGAGAAAATAGAACATAAGGATCAAAAGCATATATTTTCTATCTTTCTTTTAGGTTCCCTTCTGCCACAAATTAAAACTAATAGAAAGTATTCGGTGACGTCGACTTGATAACTACAAGAGCACTATAAGCAATTCAAAAGTAAATAAACCTCAATTACATTTTTTAATTTGTATAATATACACTTGTGATATCCTTTTTATTATACCTAGATCAGACATTGGATTACTGGAATCATTTCATACCCGAGAATCAAATTCTAACATTTAATATAATCAAAATTCAAAAATATCTTCCAAGAATACAGACAACACAATCCTCCCCCGCTTAAAAAATTATATAAATATTCATCTCACAGCCACCATATTACATGTATTGTATGATTAATCTTGGGGTAAATAGAGCTCTCCCACTATCTAATATTTTAAATAGGAAATGTAAAAAAATCTCATGAACTGTGGTTTAATAATGTACAGATTGGTGCTACTGGTGTTCAACGGAATATAAGTAACCACAATGAACACCTACACCCTCCGGACACATTTATAAGCAACAAAAAGCTTTTTAGATTCATTGAATAATTGATGTATCTGGTATAAAATCATGACTAGATACATCATTTGTTCAATGAATCTAAAAAGTTTTTTGTTGCTTATAAATGTGTCCGGAGGGTGTATATCATTACATGCTTATGCTATTTCTCCGTTGACAATAAAAATTGTTTGTAACTTATTTTTAATCCCAACAGATATCATGCCAGCGCCTTGATAAATCTTCTTACATAGTAATAATAACTGGTATTTTCAGCCTTCATTCAACTGTTCATTTTTATACAAAATAAGTATGTAAAGGTTGAGTGCTGAACTAAGCATAAAAACTTATTGAGAACATATGATAGAGACAAGAGCTTAGGACTATGCAAACACCAAACAGTTATAATTTACAAATGATAATACCTGAAGCAAAACACCAAATGACTGAGGTTTTGTCAATTGCAAACACTTCACGAATCCCACCCATAGCTTGGGTTGTTTCCATATCTACAGCGACGCATTTAATCATGTATATGTAAACTGAACAGCTGAGTGGATTATCAAACATAAGATTGATCAAATAATTACCTGCTTCTTCACAAGGCGAGCGAGAATCCCCATAATAAAATCCACCTGTAGAAATTTAACCAAGTCAATAATTTTTAAAAATATGTCAAATTCAAATCAAACAGTAAAACATATAATAGAATGATGGTAAATTTTAAATTGGAAAGTAAGGAAGTAATTCAATTGTGAAAGATAAACAGTGCAACTTTGAGAGATCTATATGGGGTTTCAAAACACTAAACAATCACTACCAATCAAATTCCTAAATTTTGTTACACAACAAATAATCAAATGTGTTTCTTTGTATTATTGCATTTTCTTGTGTCAGTAAGCTTCTTACCAATGTTGGAAAAGCATTTATTGCTTGTAATACCGTACGCATGAACAATAAAGGAAGAGGAATTTGCTCAACCTGCAGGGAAGAGCAGTCGCTGTATGAGATCAAACTATGTTGAATATCCTTTCCAATTACATAAAGCAATTCCCACATAACATACCAATTGATTCAAAACTTTGGCAAGAACTTCTTGGGTAAAAGTTTGTCGCTTCTCAAAGCAAGCATTGCATGCATCAGTTACCTGCATGGAGACCCTTCAGTTATGCAAAATGTATTTTGATTTCTTGAATAAGCACGATGCACAAAACCAATCATCATAAGAGCCCTACCTTTTTTAAGGGAATTCCATCTCTTTCAGGATCAATTCCATGAATAGCAATTAATATTTCAGCTGGTGTAAGCACCGGACCAGATTGTGATGATCCCTGTATATGAACTCCGCAATTAATTCAATAACTAAAAAGTGTTAACGGTTCGGAACAATATTTTCTTATAATATCAGAGTATACTTCCCACAACCTTCGTTGATAAAAAAAGTTATCTCCTAAAAATTGTAGCTACAAGTGCTAATTTCACGCAGGTGTAATGCTAATCCTAACAAAATATTTCATGGTTTTTGCATATGATATTCCACACCCACGCCCTTCCCCCATCCACTTCTGACATCCCTCTTCCGCCACCTTCCCCCACCAAAGAAAATGAATGAACTCGGTAAACAAAAAACATTTTTCCTCATTTTATATTTCTTGGAAGGTCAAAATTTAGTTTCTTTATCCACCGTCTATGATGCATAGGTACGGGTACGGTACCTGGTGCGGGTACTGGTACCGGTATGGGATACGACATTTAAAAAAAAAATCAAGGTACGGATAGGTTAATAAAAAATAAGAGTTTTATATAAAATCTATGAATAGATAACTAAATTGTTAGGTTCATAACAATATATTACTATAAAAGTTTTAAAAAACAAAAAATAATGCAAGATACGATAACAAAGATATTAAAATACTTAAATTTAGTATATTGATAATTGAGAAAACCACAAATTACACTCAAATTCTAATAATAAGAAAAAATGAAGTACCACGAGTAAAGTACGTGTACCCGGTACAGGTGCGTACCCGGTACCAGTACTTCACCATTTTAGAAGTACCCATGTTTCAGAGTTCACCGTTAATGAAATCTTTCCTAAACTAAATTTCTTTTTCCAGGCTCAAGGTCTGCAACTTTCCCAAAAAACAGGACAAGCCTTATAAACAAAAATATGCCCCTTTTACTTTGCAAAAAAATAAATAAATCTATTTTTCATTTTCAAAACTGTGTTCACTTTACTTGCTAACAAGAAGACAATAGACTCGTGAAGTGAACAATTGTGTGTGAATTTTGAAAACAGTGAAAACGCCAAAAACTTATTTTCATTATTTCCAAAAATGTATCATCCCTAACTAGCATTTCATCTTATCTACGTCACAATGGTTCACTTCAAGAGCTCTACATCATTTTATTAGCAAATTAAAATGAACACGTTTTAGGAAATGAAAACAGAAACTGTTTTCGCAAAGTAAACCGGTTTTATATCTAATTGCTATTTGTCACAATTTTTCACTTAACTTTTGCCTTTGTGTATCTTGAGATGTTACAACTTCAAAAGGTCCTTAGCCTGAAATTCTAGATTTCTCGAGTTATTGTTACAAAGTTCTGTTATACTTATAGCATCTATAATAGCTTTTGGTTTAGGTAGACAGGCCGGCATATAGAATATAATACTTGGTTCTACTAACCCTACTTAACCTTTTAAGAATTGAAATGAGTCTCCTTAGGTCTTACATTAACTAGCAACTCTGATTATTGGCTATAAAAGAGTAAATCATACCTGCAATATGCGACCAAGTGCTTCTTGAAACTTCTCAAAAGGCATCTTAACAATGTTGGCAAAAACCGGCATTACCTTTTAAAAGATATTCACCGAATGAAAAACAAGATATTTCAAGATTATATGCAAGTAAACAAAGAAAAAAGACATAACTTACAAACAATTCTTACATGACCCAGTGATAATATTTCACATGACATTGTTTTTCTTGATTTGAAATCCCTTTGTAATTTTACTAAAACAGTTAAATTCACATCTATATGTAAAGAAAAAATAAAAAGTACCTCATTTTTCGGTAGGAATGGCAATATTGGAATAAGAATCTCTGCATCCTGTAAAGGACCAGCCAGATAGGTAATCGGTATTAGGCAAAATCCAGAGTATTTTACTATAAAACATACACGGAAAAATTTTGATATACCTTAAGTTTTGAATCATGTAACCTTTTCACAGTAAATATTAAATCCTTAGAAGGGATTGTACCATCAGTAAGTGTATGCAACACCTGACAAGGCCAATGTAAAAATATCAATACACAATACATTACCAAGAGATTCTTTCAAGAATTATATGGTAATACAGTATTCAATATATTTCTGTAAATTTTTACATTTGCGAAAAATTATAGGGTAAAACAGTAAACCTGCATTAGGAGTTTCTCACTTCCATTTGGGGGATCTGATATAATTTCAAGGAGAACTGAAGATGAACCCAATGTACGAACTAGTATGGGAATCTGACGATGAATAGCCTGCGCCATACAATTAATGACATAAACCTAGTGACCAAAAACAAATAGTTGACAATATTCACTAGAATACCATATGTCAAAATTTGAAACCTGCTTTGCTGCTTTTGATGTGTTTCTATAGATGACAAATATTTCGCGGAAGAGGGAGTGTTTCTGTCATCACAAAGCATCAACATAAGGAACTTTTGATCAAACAACTAAAAGTATGTAACAGAACATGAAAAATATAGAAAAATCTGTCAACAAATATGAAAATTATATTATAATATCTTGATTGCATCTCCAACTTATATTATCTCATAGAACCTGTCTCCAATATTTTCTTATCTTGATCTATTTCCTTATTTAATTAAGAATTAGGATAGAATCTAATGAAATAGCTGGAACATCAAGTTCAACTCATTTATTAAAGAAGGAAATAGTCGGAACTTGAGTTAAGAACCGGTGGGTTTATTAATTCGTTGAACTTGATTTATGAACCAAATTAGTCGAACTTGATCTCAAAATTAAGTTCGTGAAATAAATGAGTTGAACTTGATGTTCCGGCTATTTCAGAAAAGCTGTTTGGCCCTAGATTTCTTCCAGTGATTGTTTGTTCTACGTTCTAAATTCTATCCCACCCAGATGCAATCCGAACTTGACTTTTGCTCCAAATGCATTCTATAACCTCTTCTTTTTGTCCTAGATGTGATCTACCAGTCTCCGATGTCAAATTACTTTTTTTTGGCATTTCATTTTTATAAATACGCCCAAGCCCAATAGTATTCGGCGTGAGGGGGGTGTTAAGAGTTCCACGTCAAATGAGATATGTCCAGAACATATGCTTGTACTAATACGTAGAGACAGTTCACACCTTACAAACCGGTTTTGTAAGGTTGAATTAGGCTCAATCCAAATTTTAGGAATAACAAGCTCAAGCAAGTGCTAGACCATATAAAAAATATTTTATACCATTTTTATTATATCTCAGTAATTTGAAGTATCACATAGACTACCTCAGATCGGTCTCCATATTTCCTTATATATTACAATTTGATTCCTTTAATAATCAAATTAAGAGTCTAGTAGTACTATAAATAATAATAAGTGCTATTTTCATAATACCCAACATATTCACATCACATCAATATAATTTTCTTTTTATTTACTTTTCCTCCAATAACTGAAGGATTAATCCCTTTAGTTTCAACTGGATATATTCTAGGAAATAACACAATACCTTTGTGCACAAAGCAAAATACAAAGACATGCCCCTCTGAGCCTCAGAAACTGAAAGTAGTGAGGTGGCCTCAGATGTGCTTGGTTGCCGATTATCTGAGACATCCTTAGTACTGCCACTCAAAGACAGTGGTTCATTTGCAAGCTTTTCAATATCACGTCCCAGAAAAGGAAAAGAGAAAAAGTAAAATAGTATATCTAGTTCAACAAAAATATGGAAAAAAATCTGCTGAAAATAGACTCTAATCAAAAAAGTTGAAGGTAATTCATAAAAACAAGAATACCTTTTGTGAATCAGCAACGGACCCTTCAGCATCTGTAGCTTCAGAAGCGTCACTACTCTTCACTGAGAACATCATTTCCTTCGCAAAATCTTCTATTTGCTTAGAAATTGATGATAAAGGATAAAGTTTATTTGCTACCTACAAGAGCCGAAAGTATAAGACAGTTGCTTTTATGCAGACAATTAAATTCTTCAACTGAAAAGTATGCTCCAGTACCAGACGAATTGCTTTCATGCGCACTTCTTCCAAGTGATGCACTGCACTCTTTCAATGAAAAATGGAAAGAAAAAGATCAAAGAAAAGAGTTAGTTAGACACAGAAATTTACTAATATGAAGGGAAGCAAGGTTTGAAAGTTCAGGTCCTATAATTCAAAGAACACTGGGAGCATATTCAAATATAATTAAGCCTCCTACTTTTGATGTCAATTTAAACATGTGAGGGGAAAAAACAACAGAATCAAAGGATTTCTGGAAAAAAATCACAACTACACAGAAAAAACACCACAAATGTTTAATATACAAATAAAAAGTACGAGAAAAACCTGTAAAGCAATTTTTAAGCAAGTATCCCGAATGGGAGGCCTTAGAAGAATCAAACTCCATACAGCACTTAGACCTTGAGTAACTCTATCCGCATTCAATGCGTATGATTCCTTTTCAACTTTATCCCCATTTCCAGGAGAACACATGTTCTCTAAAATTTTTAAAACTGATTTTGGCAAATAAGGAGATTCACCGAGCAGTTTACTTAATGATTTATCCGAAGGTGGAAAAGAATCTCTAAGTGCTTCTGCCTGCATTAGAAGTTTAACCAAAAGCTCAACTCTTGAACTCTTGCCTCGCAAATGGACAAACAATAAACAAGTAAACAAAAAAAAAAATACAGACCACTGTTAGGAGGAATGTTTCATATACAGAAGCTGCAGTTGTGGAAGAAAAGAAGTCAGGCTCCACTTCAGCCTCACCAAATAACCTGTAGAGGACACGCAATGTCAACTCATGTCCCTGACACACAAGGCACTCATTGTCAGCATCGATAGATTATTAACCAATGCAGATGGCACTTAATAGTTGACGGGATTATCTAAACAGTGTCTTTAATCAATTCAGCAACAACACAGATGGCACTTAATAGTTGACTAGATTTACTAGTTAACGTGTTCTTCATATATTGTTACTAAAAACGGCAGTATCCATTATACTTATAGTACATGGCATACCAACTTAATGCCTTTAAACAGGCTTTTTTTAGATTTTAAGAATAAAGCGACAAAACAAAACATGTATTCCAAAACAGGTCCAAGAGTATAACGAGGGTCAGTCATAATGAAGACGGTCAGCCCTCCAAGTTTGGAGATGGAAAAAATTATCCTATTTATCTAAAGATAAACCTAAATTTTCAAAGATTGGTTCTTGATTATTTCTAAAATCAAAATTAAACGTTAAGGATGGTCTCTTAATTTAAATAAATTTAAATGATCAAATGAGCTAATACATTAAGAGTAAACAAATACTATAAAGATAGCATACATTGCTTTCTCTATCAATTAGTTCTGAGGTGAGGTGGAAAGAGTTTACTTCATCGTATTAGTCATGCCAAAGCTAATCGATAGAGAAATTGGTATGAAGCGGTATTTAACACATATGCCAAGCGCTCACCTCATGACTAGAGTAATCAACCAAAATATGCTTTTGTAACAATTTCCACGGGTCTAACTCCAAAGGAAACTGTATGATGAATGAAAAAAGAAAAATAGTTACATTTCACAAGTTAAACGCATTTATCTAAAAGGAAAAAAGAAAAACTGAGTGCAAGCATGAAGAAATAATAAACATGTATTCAACTAGTAATGGAAATTTATATCCTAATTGCATAAAATTCAGAACTATAAAACAGGTAATAAGAAAACATTTAATGTTCAAAGTAATGCATCGTGGTAAACAAGATAGTTTAAACAGGAGGCCATATAAAAATCGTGATTAACGAAAGAAAAAGATATTAGGAGGGTAAATTCTGAAGATGACATGTTCTGATAGCTCTGATACAATCATAACCCACTAAGCCTAAATCACACAAATCTCCGAAGTTCGATGAAATTTTACTTCCCACCTCATCTAGTTTCAGATGCAAGGAAGGCCATAAGCGGGTACATGAAAATGTGAAAAAAAGGGTCGGCTACATGGATCAAATAATGCCATAATGTTCAATCAAATACCATGTTTCTATTCAATTCGTTAATCTCAAGATCTTTATTAATAGTTTTTCTAGGTCTCCATCTACCTCTAGTTGTTTCACTTCTCCCCATTTGATCTACTCTCCTTACAACAAAATCAACGAGTATTCTCTCTACATGCCCAAACCACCTAAGTCTATTTTCGACCATATTTTCTACTATATGTGTTACCCCAATCCTCTCTCTAATATTGTCATTTCTAATCTTATCCTGTTTAGTCTTACCACACATCCAACGCTACATCCTCATCTCTGCTACACTCACTTTATTCTCACAATGGGACGTCCACGCTTCTAAAACAATCTTGAATATGGCAGTTGATATATCGAACACTTAACCTCATTTGCCATTACATTACACAACCAGAAAAAATCACATTCTTGTTAAGTTGGAATTTTCACCTCAACTCCTAAATAAGCAAGTATTGAAAATCGAACTTTTGAGCCTCCAGCTACAGATATTTGCTTATATGCATCAATGATACGCATAAAACATGATATTTGCAAATGATCCTTCTGTTCATCTGCAAGATCAACGACTGGAGCAATCATCGTTGGCAAGACTAGACGAGAAGGCAACACAACTGAAGTAGCTGTTGAGGACACCAAACTATTGACATCTGTAGCAACTGTTTTTGGGCTTAGCTCCTCAGATTTATCTGCGGATATTGAAGGAACTAAGCTCAAGGGTGGGCTATTATCCAAACTCGTAACTTGCTCTTGACTGGCATCTTCTATTTGCATATCAGAGGAAACCAATGAGGGAGCAGCCAAAGTTTCTGACAATGCATCATTTCGACCAAAAGAATCCAGACCAGGGATTCCACTCTCTAAGTTGCCAACGTCATCTATGTCACAAGGCAGAGTTGTGCTGACATTCTCCACTCCAGGTATACAAGTATCAGAAGATGGAAAATCAGTAGGTGATGGTGCATTTTGAGATGAAAGAATCATGCCAGAATGCATAACACTGCTATCTACTCCAGTTGAAGAAATTTCTTCCTCCCCGTGAGATTTCTACAATGTGTTTACAAAGTTAGCCAAAGGATAACTATAAGAAATAAACAATAAAAAAAGCAAGGTACAAAAAAAAGATACCAATTACATAAATTATACCACTAAATCATTGGACACTGATTGATGAACATTGGACCCTGATTGATGAACATTGGACACTGATTGGTGAACATTGGACCCTGATTGATGAACATTGGACACTGATATATGAGCATCAAGAAGTGAAGCAACGGGCGGGAAAGTACTAGAAAGTGACATAACACCAGCCACAAATGATTGTGGATATTTAGCCTTGTCGTGAGAACCAAATATACTAATATCATGCAACTGTTCATCATTTCCTTCAGCATTAGGGCAATTTGGAGGTAGATAGCGCATATTTGCCATCACCACCTCAGCTAGTAAGTCAGCAGAAATACTTGAGATAAGAATTTCCAAAGATGCAACAGCCTTTTCACCTTGAGCAACCAAAGCACCAAACATGGCAACAAGCTGCTGTACAGGCCCATTATCTGCATCTCCTTTTGAAGATGCTAGTGCAGTCGAAGGAGTGTCATCCTGTGTGTTAGCAGTACCATCATCTAATTCCATTTTAGGTTTATGTTGTAAACCATCAGTTGTTGTTCTAATACGTTTTCCAGGAACATCTGCATCTTCAGCTAAATCACCTCCATTTGGTGATCCTGATCGTTTTCTTCCTAAATTTATGTGCCCTGAATCAAACAAATTTACTGCAGCATCCTCTTCCTGTAAAATGATAACATTGCCATCCAGAACTACTAAGACACACTTGATATTTCATTATATAAATGTACTGATGCCCTACTATAATTAAATAATTTGCAGAGATTTAGTAAAACTTTCTCATAAAGTTAATAACTAGCATAGCAGGCTGAAAATATGTAATAAAAGAAATTAATTAATAATCCATGAAGATTCATTTGAATTATCATAGACATAACGCAACAGTGTTTGGCAAATCTATAACTACTACCTGTTTCTAAAATATCTATTGGCAATTCATCTGTATTATTACAGCCATGATCCCATTTGTGACACCAGAATTAGCCTCAGTTATAAGAAAATATTAATGCATTTTACTTATCCATTATCAAAAATATTGCAATCCAGTAATTTTAAGATAATTATTAATGTTGTCAATTATAATATATTACACCCCATTAAAATAAAGTATGAAAAAAATGTGATCTTGATTTTCTAAAGCAAAAAAAAAAATGAAACAAAACTATTCTCTATGTAATAATTGGCAGATATTTTGAAATGGAGAGGGTACTGCCAATCCCTTCTACAAAGAAAACAATTTTTGAACAATAAATGCATCTCTATTCAGTCACATAGGCAATATTTCATCCAGCATATACACACCTCCCTATTCATATATACACAGCTCAAATAAAAACATACTGCATAATAACAAAAACATATCCAAAAATAAATAAATGGTTGTTACCTTGATAACTGGTTGATAATCCTCTCTTGGTAATGTACTTCCATTACTTGCAGAGATTGGCTGGAACACCTGATCTGCCTTCCCTTCGGACTGCATCTCCTTCAAGGCACCTGCCAAACGTTCTCTCCACTTCAAAAACAAAACAAACAAAAATATAAGTCATCTATGTCTCGTTTATAAAGTATACCAAACCTCATTTAAGGAAAAAGTAATAAGATTGAAAGTATCTATTTGGGTATTTTTTAGCTCTCACTTTTCATACGCAATCAACTTTAAAGTTTTAAACAAGGAAATGGCCATACCAAAGTGCATTGACTTTTACCCAGACATAATATAAATAAGCTTTCCTTCAATTCAATACTTCATTTGAGACTATTAATCCATTATTACACATTTACAAATAGAAGAATCTGTTCTCCAACTTCTAAATAAATACTTTGCAAAATGAGTCTAATTGTCTGTTTATCCTTGTTCCCCCCCGCAATTATAGGCCAGTTGGGTTGTAGTGGGTTGGAGGCAGGGTAGTTCAGGCAACCTCACATTGGCCGATATTTGGAAGATATTTGATAATACTGTACAGTTTAAGGATTAATAGGGCAATTCCACATGGTTCCCTCAAAATAGGATTCAGTGTATACTCATAATCGCTGAGGGCAAGCATAATCGCAAAATTGTGGGATTTTACAAATCAAATCAGGATTTTAACTACCATGAGTAAGACTGAAGTCATTGGAGAAACCATCCACAAGAAATGTATCATTCACCATTGATGGGTAACAAAGAGATGACAGAGATGCATGGGAGAGAGATAACAGAGAAGTGCAGGTGAAAGATGGCATAAAAGTTCAGTGAGTTGAGTGGGAAGTGGGTTTTTACTCTTCAGTGTTTAGATTCGATTGGGTCTGTTTTACCAATATCTACTTTTGGCACTTTTTGTCATGGATGCCATGTCCACCAACGGAAATAGAAGCCACCATTTAACAACACTTGATGACATGCAAATATTATATGGAAGTGATAAACATAACGCTGTTTACCAACAAGAAAAGTCTTTTCCCTAGGTGGGGTTGGAGAATATGAAATTGTTCATGATATAAAAATGAAGAAAACTTTAAAAGTTGGCATATACAAAAAATTAAGATATCAAAAGCATCTTGGTTTGTAAAAAATACCGGGGCAGCACTTGGATGTGTACATTTCGTGCACGTAAGAAAGGCCTTCTTTAGAGCAAGATGTGCCGCAGACACACACACCCCATTAACAACAGAGCTTGAGGGTTTCAAACTGAGCAAAACTGGCAAGATGCGACCATAGAATGCAGGCCTGTCTATAGCAATTGCTGAAAGGCTAGGAGTAGAGAAAAGAGTATGTCAATAGCAATAAGGTAACATTTGAATAATAGATTTTTCCAAACAGTGTTAACAGTAATCAGTGATTGCTGGCAATGAAAAAAAAAAAATCTAATTCCAGACATAGAACAATCCTCAAACTAGTGTCAAACATTGCAAAATAAATGTTTTTGTTTTCTTCCAGCCAAAACCCGATCAGTTTTTTTCTCTTTGCATGCATGTGTACCCATGAACAAGTTTGAGAGGGTCATATGAGCATGCAAATATCGATCATCTATTCATTGTGCATGTATCATCAGAAAGTGAAAACATAGTATTCTCCTCGTGTGCGTATGTAAGGGGAACAAGTCATAGAATATCAGCAGGCATAAAATAATTTTTTGAACAACTTTTAATAAGCATAATGATCACAGTCTGTGTGAGAGAGACAAAGACGTAGGCAAATATTTCGATCCTGAGGACTTGAAAAAAAAAAGATCCAATACCTTTTAATCAGCACAATGATTACTGAGTTACTAAGAGACTTCACAGTTGGAAACCTAAGTTGATCAAGCAAGAGACCCAAATTATGACTGGCTTCCATTGACAAATCTCCAATGTTAAGTACAGGATGATCCCGCCTCAGCCACGAGATATTAAATACTGGTTGTTTTCCTATAAAAAAATTATTGAAAAGCCATGTAAGCAGGTGATTTGAGGTTTACGATAACAACAAATTGACATACGTTTTTGAAAGACTAATGATATTATCCAACCAAACTTGAAATGTAATACCTTGATGAGAAGTGGGTTCTGTGGAACCATTAGGATCAAGTGTGTAAAGATGAATAACTGCTTCAACAAACTTCAATGCCAGCAGCTTTGCTCCACCCCTTCCATTCTTTTAAGCAAGTTACAGAGTACAACCATCAGAGAATATACAAAAGCAAGTAATTTCATACTATCAAGAAAACAATTACTCACTTGAAATGCTATTGAGTATACTTTGTCTTTGAATTTAATCATCCACTCCCACGCAGATTCAACTGCGCTGTCTAAATCACTAGAGTATAGACCCTGGAATAAAACAAAAACAGGAAAGGAGATGTTCATATCTTAAAATATATACCTATAATACATGAAAGCAATAGCTATGAGATAAAATGAGAGACAACTACTATAAGATTTTAAATTTTCAAAGTTTATGTTCAAATACATGCTAGCATTTTATCATTCTTTTCCTCATTTTTTCGTGGAGAACTTGAGGTATGAATAGTAAATTTGCCTCAACCCTCTATATAAGATGTTCAAGTTATAATGTTGTAGTAAGGTAAAATAAAAGTTTACAAAATCAAATGTGTTGCAAAACTTTGTAGTTTGGAAGCCAATGGGGATGTAGCCTATAGTGATAACAAAAAACCAAGTTAAACTATGGGCCTGTTTGGATAAACAGCTTATTTAGAGTTTATAGCACAAGTGTTTATCAAAATAAGCACTTATGAAAAAAGCTTGCATAAGCTATTTTTCTAACAAAAGATTAAATAAGTTTAAATTATTTTTATATGTGCTATAAATTGTTTTCATAAGTTATGTTTGAGAGCTTATAAAAATAAGCTCAAAAAAGTTTTCAAGTAATGCTATAAGTTGTTTTAATAAGCTCTTCCAAACCGTGTCACAAAAATTATAGCATAAGATAAGCTCAAATAAGCCAATCTAGACAGATTTATAATGAAAACTTCCCTGACTTCTCATGTTTCTTGAACCTTGATTCACAAATTTAATATTAACCTCCACAACAAACATTTCACTCACCTTGCCAACACTCTCATTCTCTTCCAAACTGTTGATGAATACGATAACATATATCCAAGTGTGTAAACAAAATAATGTAAAACCTAAGTATATTATCTTTCATATGCATTAATTTCTTATTGAAATAACAAAACACACAATACCACCAACACTGACATTCAACAACAAAAAAACATCTACCATCAAACCAGCACAACAATTTTGTTACAACAACCAACTGAACTGAAAGCTGTTGGAATTAAGAAAAATGAACTACCTGAACCGCGATTTTCTCGAGTGTGTAAGGAAACAAATCGATTCCACACAGTATAGCTTGTCGAACAACAGCCGGTGTATCATCATCCAAAACATCAATCAACACAGGCACAATATCAGGCAAGAATTCAGTGTTCATCAATCCAATTTCACCAATCATCCTTCAACCATAGACAATAACAGAAAAACACAAATTCTTACATCAAAATCAAATCCAAACAACAATGCAACCAAAAACAAAAACAAAAAAAGTGCAAACGAAGTTCAATCTTTACTCTGTAACAAATTTGCGAACAGGACTGAAACGATCCGAGAGGAAGTCGAAAAGCGGAGGGAGAAACTCGGTGAGAATGACAGGATCTTCTTGAGGCAGTTCGGTCTTCAATTTGCGCAATGAGTCGAGCTTTGAAGGTATGTCAATGGCCAATTTGGCTGAGTGGATGAGACTTGCGAGGTTTTCACGCGAAGTCGCGGCCATGGCTTTTGCGACCATGGTTGCAGAGAGAAGAATAAACCCTAATTTTGGAGAATTTGCATTGAAATTGCGAGCGAAAGAGGATCAATTGTTTTATCTAGGTTTGTGAATAAGAGGGAGAAGGGATTTGAAATGCTAAACGCATGTTTGACTGTGGTTCACCGTTTTCGGTTTGGTAAGAGAATCGGGTCGGGCTTATTGGATCCAATATCACAATATAAAAATGATGGGTCATGTTTATGAATATCATACAAACTTGATAATTAACTAACTCTATATGTGGTTGTTGCTTTTTGCTAATGCATGAGCAATAACTATATATTTTTGTCTCGGTAAACTCGAAATTAGAGTATTAGAAAACACGATAATTATTGATATATAGAATGATATTAGTTAAATATTAATTATTAATTTTGAGTTCACTTCGAAATGTATTTAATGTTTCGTCGACTAAAGCATTGACTATAAATTTCAATCAAAGAGTTTTTGCACTCGTGAATAAATTGCGTGGTTATGAGCATATGAGAAGGAAACGTAACATTTGACAAATTCAGTAGACGAATTCATCTAATTAAAATTGACGAGTTATATAAAAAATTTGAGTATTTTTATTATTTTCCTTTTGCGCGGTTAATCTGTTGGTAAGAATTTGATGATAAGGTGTTAAAATAACTAAACTACTAGTATTATTTATATTGTTTTTAGGGTTGTGCATCGTTATCATATATTGTGATCCAATCTACTTTTATAAATCAAACAATTAATCACAAAAACTGATTTAAAAAACATAATTGATTTTAAACTGGATTAAAACCGGTTTGAAACCAGTTTTAATTTTAATCTAAATTATTTAAATATAATTTAATTTATATTTAATTTATTTTAATTAATAAAATTTTAAAATTAATTCAGTATTAATTTTTTTAAACATTAATAAAGCACATTCTTAATTTAATTTTAAGCAGATTTTAAAAAAATGTCGCAGTCGTATTACCATTTTTGCAATTTCGGTCGATAGAGGTGTTACGACATTGATTGTGTTCGTCGCAGTGTAAATTATTAATTATAATTTATTTTTTTAATATAAAACAGATATAACAGTATCGATATCGACATATGTCCAAAACATTTTGTCGCAGTCGTTCTCACGGTCACAAAGCATTTTTTAAAACTTTTTTATGTTTAAATGATCCTTTTTGTTTTATCAATCCTAAAAGAAAAATCAATTAATACTGAGATAGTATTAATTAATTCATTGTGCACATTTGTTTTCTTATATAAAGTATATGTATATTGAATGAAAAGTGATCAAATTCAAATAATTTCTTTCAAATTTAAATTTGTCTTCTACAGTGATAATAATATATTTTGCTTTTTAAATGTTTAATATACTATATCTTTCGATTTATTTGAGAGTGTTTGCATATTTTTTAACTATAATTAAATATTTTTATATTTATTTAATAATTAGTCATTTGAAATAAAGTGTTAAACATCATTCAATTTTTATGAAAATGTGTAGAGCTTATTTTCTTGAGAAAGTGTGAAAATTGGAAAGCAGAAAAATTTGATGAGAAGGAAATTTGGATACCCAATAACCATTTTATGGATACCAATTTATCACTTTCATCACAGATGGACCACCAAATTCAATATTTAATATTTGAATTGAGTTTTAATAAATGGAACAATTTAGATATGAATTTGGTTATCAGTAACCAGTTTTTTTGCACACCCCTAATTGTCTTGAAATTTTTATTGAGATAAAGTTAAATAGATAGGTATAAATATTGTTAATAATAAGGCTGAATTGCAACTTTGATGCTTATATTATTCCTTTTTTTATTATTTAATTTTGCTTCCTTTATTTTAAAAATTGGGGTTTATAGTCTCTTTATTTAGTTTATTTGAGGATTTTAGTTCCTTTTAAATTTGAGAGCATTTTAATGATATAGTAGTGATAATAGTGATGTTTTAGGTATTGTTTTTTATGTATTATTCTCTTAGCCGATCTTTTAATTTTGCATGCTCGCATGTTATGTTTCATATTTATGCATTTTGACATTTTACTGTTTGGAGAAATCTAGATAAAGTATTATGTTTTTAGGCTCATCATTTGCCTTGATACGGTTCTTCTTTGGACGATTAATAACTCTTCTTATGACTAGATGGTTGATTGGCTCAATTTTATCTATTGACTACAATTTTGGACCATTGCAAAATACTATGAAGGAAGATTGAAATTCTCAAAAAATAAACTAGATGATTACAAAAATTGATTTTTAAAATGGAGAAACTAAAATAAAAAAAAATAAAAGAAAGATCAAAATTATAATTAAATATAATAATAAATATTTATTTTTTATACTATATAATAAATAACATAGAGTCGTAAAATAATTATATATTTTTGTCTCATCGTAAACTCGACTTTAGATAAAACTAGTAACAAACTCGTGCTATCACACGGGTCTCGTCTGGATTCACATTACATTTATAGATTATTAAATTATTAAGTATGTTACCATGTTTTCAGTTGAGTATATGTCTCATGTAAACCATGTTGGCATTTAACTTCATATTTGTAGCAAGCGTCGATCCTATCAACAAATCACGTCTGCATGAACAAATAGGAAAAATTATATACTTCTTGAAATACATGGAAAATGTACATACTATATATTTTAATTCAAAATAGATTTTTAATTTGAATCGTAAAGTATAAGATATAAAGTTTACCAACTATCAAAGTGCTTGAAAGACTTCCTTGTACACAACATTAGTAGTAGTAGAACACGGTACATTCTCCTTGTCATGAATTAGGATTTTTAGCCCACTTTTGCTCTTAACTCTTGAAATTGCAACATATAATTGACCATGACTAAACACAGGAGTAGGCAAATACAATCCAACACTATCAAGAGATTGACCTTGTGACTTATTAATTGTCATTGCATAGGAGACAATAATCGGAAATTGTCTCCTAATCAACTTGAATGGCCAAGGTGAATCAGAAGGTGACATAGATATTCGTGGAATGTAAAAAATGTTACCTATGTTCTTTCCAGACATGATTTTTGCCTCAATGACATGATTTGCAAATCTTGTAACAATTAATCTTGTTCCGTTGTACAACCCATCGGCTTGGTCCAAATTTCTCATTAGCATAATAGGTGTACCAACCTTCAATTTGATCCTATGATTGGGAAGCCCTGACGTTCTTAATTTACTGAGAAATTCAGGAGTTAGAACTTCATATGCTTCAGTATAACTTGAATCTGTTCTATCAATGAAATCAAAACTCAAATACTCTTTCTCTTCTCCTAAAAAAAAGTTTAAAAGCAAAACATAAATAAATTAGTAAAACTATGTTCTTATATATATATATATATATATATATATATATTATGAATGTAATAATACAGTAAATATAAAACACATGTACTTGGGATCAAGTCTAATACATAATGATTGATTTTGTCCACAACTTCAATGGTTGAAGCAAGAATAGTCTTTCCTTGTAAGAATTCAACATCTTGATATTTTTCCAACAAATTGGGATATGTGTTTTGAACAATTGCTCTTATAGGATCATCAAAATTTGATATTAATAGCTCTTGAGGAATTTCAATATCAACCAAACCATCATTGGGTTCACAAATCTTACCATCACCCACATTTAAAATCCATTTTAAAAATTCCGCTAGTTCATTAGAACTTGTGTTGTCTCTTCCCTCTTGAAAATATGGGAATGAAGAAGAATTAGAAATATGGGAATGAAGAAGAATTGGAAATATAACTTAATTGTCATTTAAAACATTACATTCAATTCTTTAACTTCAATTATCTGGTATGTCATAGATACATTTATTCTACCCGTGAATTTATTTCATGTACTCAGTTGGTTAATATTAATATAATTACAATATATAATCATTTATCAAATTTGAATTTCTCATTTATAAAAATAATTTTAAATTATTCTCGTTTATAAAAATGAACGCGTGTGTCTATTTATAAAAATATATGAAACTTATACTATTTTATAAATATAATTGTATCAATACTTGAATTTTTCCGGTTTATAAAAATATTTATAATTTATTCATAAAATTATTATAATTTATTTTTAGTTTGTAAAATTAATTATATTAATATGTAGACTTTTTCTCGTTTATAAGTGTCTTTAACCCGTGTGACAATTTATAAAAACATTTTAACTTATTCATGTTAAAAACAATTACATCAATATTTGAATTTTGTTCGTTTATAAAAATATTTGTAAGTTATTTAAGTTTATAAAAATAATTATAAAAATAAATATTTACCCTATCATCTTAAATTTATTTATTCAACAGTGATAAATATGTGTCTCTTAGTTAATTACATTTATAAATAAATATCGTGTATTAGTGATATATATTAAATTTATTATCTTAATGTCTAACTAATTAAAATGAATTTATTATTGTCAATCAAAAATTAGAATATTATTATTATATACGGGAAAAAAGAATAAATTAAATATAAGAATATCGGAAAATTTATTATAATATTAAATAATAATTTAACATTTATTATTACAATGAATCATATATAACATTTCAAAATTATGTATTTATTTCTTATGTTTTATTATATTCGATTTGTAATAAATATTTTTCAGTTTATTGCGAATTTTCAATAATTAAATATTAATGATATTATATAAAATTAATTTCATGAAATAAATTTATTTAATAAAGTGTTATATAAATATTTAATACATTATATTATACCATTAATTTATATAAAATGATATTAACTTATTCCTGTTTATAAAATTATTGTAACTTTTTTCTGGTTTATAAGCATGTTGAATTCGTGTGTCCATTATTAAAATATATGTAATTTACTATTATTGATATAAATAATTTTATAAATAGTTTAATTTATTACATTTATAAAATTATTTGTAATTTATTCACCTTTATAAAATTAATTATAAATTATTTAATTTATTAAAATGATTGTATCAATAATTTTTTATTTTATCATAAATTTTTATGATTATCATTTATCATTAAATTTTCATGATTACCATTTAATATTTTTTTATCATGATTACAATTATAAAGTTAATTCGAAAAGATTATGATATATTTTAGTTATTTCATAAACTTAAAAAAATTATCAAATCTCAATTGATTTTGTTTTGTTTTATTAACCTTTTTATAGAAATTGAAATAATTTATTTTAGGTCAAATAAGGATCTAAATAATTACAAAATAATATTTATTCTTACATTTATAGAATGATAAATTAAATATTTAAGATAAACATTAGAGTTCTTATTTTACTTTATCTTTTATATATTTATAATATGCTTTTTTTGTTAATTTTATTAACAATATATTTATAGTTAACAATACATCCTTTAAACTACGTTATTTTTTTCAAGAATATAAATGTAACCTTTCAAAAAATATACAAAAAATATATTTAGAAGTCGGTAGAAAATTTTATTGGTTAAATTATAATTCCATTCAAAATTTATTGATCATAAATTTTTGAAATCAAATCATGCATAAAAATAAAATGTATTAATGTGACTATTCAAAATATTTTCTATATATAATAAAAATAAATAATATTAATACCTCCATTCAAAAAATATATTTGTAAAGTTTTGATTTAATTTTTTTCATATCTTTATATATTTTAATGTATATAATATTCCTACAATATGAAACAGTATCAAACCTATAATATTAAAAGAGAATTCAAATTTTATTGATCATAATATTTTATGGAATCAAATCATATATAAAAATTAAATATATTTATGTCACCATTCAAAATAATTTCCATATAAGTATAATAAAAATAAATGATAATAATGTCTCCATTCAAAAGATATATTGGTAAAGTATCGAATTAAATGGTACTCCAATATTTGATTAAAAAATTGTAATATTTGTTTTTAATTTTGTATAAAAATATATTAATTAGTCGTACTTTAAAAAAATAAATCGTAAATATTTTATTAAAAATTATAATATTTGTTTATAAAATTATAGCAATTAAAAATAAAAAAATATCAATACAAAATAAAAATTTTATTCAAATTTCACGACAAATGAGAATTATAATTTCGATTCAAAATAAATTAGAAATTTGAAGGCACATCAACACCAACTTGTAGGTTATCTTCTCTTTAGGAGAAGAGAAATTCTATTTAAAAAAGATTGTAAATATGTTAATTGAACGAAACTTAGAGTAGTGTGTTTGCTAGAGGCAATGCTACATTCAAAAGAACTTAGAGTTTGGTGTAAAATAAATTCCATTAAAACATAGGCCAACATAATTTGCAGTAGAAAAATATATTATGCCAAAACCAATGTTGATATGACATACAAAATATGAAAGCAATAATAATATACATATACATAATTTGAATCAAATCTTGTTAAAAACATTCTTCTATAGAACCAGAAAATGATCGCATATCAACGTTGGTTTTATCATCTTATACATCTTAGATAATTATTGCCTTGCTTATGGTTCTTCTGAAATTGGAAGTGAACTTCAGCAACACCCTTAAAAACATATTACTTTAGAACTTCGGGTGAATAAGAGTCTCATCGCTTTGACTATCCTCATGTTCATCAAAATCTCGTTCTTCTTCCAAAAACAGTTCCTCCAAACATTACAATGAGACATTTGCATTTGCTATCTGTCAGAAAATACAATTAGTATATAATCAGTACCTGCCAATGAAAGCCATTGATATTCCTTGTGGAAGCATAAAATTCAATGGTTTCAATTTCCTAATCTTCAATTACGGCTGTAGATGGAAATCAAATGCTCGGGAAATCAAATCATCTGCACCATATTGAACATATATTTACTATTATAAGGTTAACTATCAAATAACTTGAATGAAAATATAAGTTAACACTTGGCTTTGATGATGAATCACATGTGAAAATTGACTCGATTAAGTAGATTTAAAATAGTGGTCTCTGGTTCGGTTGTGGCAGTCTCCAATTCTTCTTTAGCAATATTTTTGTTTGTGAAATTAGAGAAGCAAATGGTCACTCAGCCATGACCATGGTGAATATTGGCACTTAAAATGCTAAGACAATTCTGCAAACAATAATATTATAAAGCATTAAAACTAAAAACAAACTGTTTATTTCTTGGGCATGATAAAAAGCCACGCCATAAACTTCAGGCCAATTTGAATTCATGGGAGAAGGTCGGTGACAGCCCTGTCCATCATTGCACACAGTGAGTTTATGAAGATCATTGGTGCAACAGATGTCTTGTTGACCCCCATAAGCCAAACCACTAATCCTCTCTCTATCTTCAACCTCAAAAACAAATGCTTGAATCGACCATGAGGTAAAGTTTGATAATTCCTTGTTAAGACAGATTGTGACTATATTAAACCTGTTTTCACATGACAAAATCAAATCGCAATCAGCATAATTTCATTTTACGTATCAATGTATAAAAATTAAACTGTGAAACAATCCGTTATTCAATTTGTTGATTGGTCCCCTACTGATTCAAGTGTGAAATCAATTATCAGCCTCCATATCCATACATATTCCAAAAGAAGAACCGATTAAATCAAGAAAATAAATACAAAAATCTCAATTAGATACAAATAAATATAATAGTAAGCAAAATAAACAACAAAATTGATGAGAATATACTGCCTTCTTTTATCAAACATGTGATGGGAGAAATTGAAATTTAAATAGATTAATAATAAATTGAAAGAGGAAGCAAAAGAAATAAGCTTCTATCTATTTGGAGAATCAATCGTAAATATATATGTGTGAGCTCATATTTTAAAAAAAGCCAAAACTCAACCTCATATTTTAATTTAAAAAATTGAGAAATAAAATCTGAATAAAAAAAAACATACCTAACAGCAAAAAATAAACAATATCATGGTTGTGTTGTTCGTCACATGCAAGCTCAAAAATCCCCTTCTGCAACTCTCAAACCTAAAGATAAAGATATCCCATTTTAGGTGTCAAGTTAAGCTTTTTTTTTTGGAAAAGGAGAAATAGTAAGACAACCCTGAAAACGAAAAGAATACAACATAAAATATGATATTCCAAACTACATTTCAGTTTCAACTTTCAATCACATGTTTCAATCACTCACCTTCGTCACTTACATATGTATGAATCAAATTAACGTTAAAAATTGTATTTGAAGGAAATTCTTTTATAGATCTATAACGGGTGTTGTTGGTTATTAATGTTGTTGAGATTCAGAGGTCTTGGTTGCGACCATCATTCTTACGCTTGAACGTCTGAAACAAATAAATTAACAGGTTAGGATGAGAATATTAGATGGTTGAGATTACAACGAAACGAAATTGGTAGCAACAAAGAGAGAAGAATGAAAAGAGATGTAGCGGCGCAGGAAGAAGATGAAATTAGGTAAGAAGATGAAATTAGGTTTTCTGATTTGTGTTTTAATAGAGTTGGGTGAATGAGTTATTTGTTGCATCTTGGGGAAAACGATTTCTTTGGTTGTATAGATTTATCGTTTCAAGAACTCAACATTTATGATGGTTGTTCATCTTGTGCTGCCAATTTAAATCTTGCAACAAAAAACGTGATTAGGGTTTAGTGGAATAATTAGAATTTCAAAACCCAGTGTACGTAGCAGCTATAATAGAATTTTTTTTATTAATAACCATGTATTAAAAAAATATTTCACAAATAACCGGGTTTCGGAAAAAATTACGCAAATAACCATGTTTGAGATGGCTCCACAAAGGAGGAGTCATCTCATTTGGCGCATGCACCTAGGGTTTTGCCCTAGGCGCCATCTCACTTGGCGCCTCCCTTGGCTTTTAGCCAAGTGAGATGGCGCATGCTCCTTAAAAAGGAGAGGAGGCGCCATCTCACTTGGCGCCTAGGGCAAAACTAGGGTTTTTTGCTGTTTTATAAATAATTCGTCCGTTTCTTTGAAATTTCTCACACTTTCTCGCACTGTATTTTTATTTTGTACTCCCTTATTTACGTAATGACGTCGCCTATGATTTTTAGCAGAGATGGTTACGTTATATTCTCCGCCACGAAACCTGCGATGAAAATGAAATTCTGGCACATTCACTCCATGGAGCGTCTGAAGCGGGAGTTGATGCGGTGGCTAGATGGAGACATCGCTGAGGGGGAAAAATTCGAAGGATCCAGCGAAAACGAACAACAACCTCGCATGCGACAGGAAGACCTAATGTGTGGTTGGAGGAAGTCAAAACAGACAGTGATGTAATGCTGATGATGCATGGGTCAGATGAAATTGTGTTAACAGTTGTAATTTCCTAGATTGAATATCGTTAATCATTGTTGTACGCGAAAACCCTAATGTAATTTCCTATATTGAATTTCTTAAATTGTGTGAACAGTTTTATTAACGGAAAACCCATAATGTTTACAACACAAATATTGAAAAGATTTATTGTATTACAAAATTTATGTGGTCGAGCCAGACGCCCGATTCAGACAGTTTTTGCGATTGTGTCCGACCTGACGGCATAAACCACACTTTCTTTCCAACCTGTCAAGATCGTCCATTTCTGTTGTTATGCGCCTGCTTTTGGGACGACCCTTCTTGTTCCTTCGCATTTGGTCATTGTGCCAAACTATATCACCGTTGTATTCAGGCCAATAGTCCGGTTTTGCCACCAAAGGAAAGTTGTTGTTGTAAACAGTGAGCAACGTTTCAGATTTGTAAACGTTTGAGAGTAGTTGAAGCGCGTCTTGATGGGTATGCGCACAAGCGGAAATGACATGAGAGCAAGGCATACGAAAAGCTTGAAACCTGCCACAATCGCACCATTGAGAAGGTAAAATGACCCTGTATTCTTGTCTTGCCAGGCCTTCATTGTGGTCAATTGTCTCTTTCACAATGAAGTTGTGGCTATGGCGGTCAAACCTTGTAACCATGTGAGTGTTGGCTTTAGCACTTTCAGCCTTAATGTATTTCATACAGCTTTCACTCCATAGTTGTCCTGATTGCAAGACCGCATACCACATTTCACCTCTTTTGGCAAATAACGCAGCCATCCTAAAATACGTGGATTTCACCAAGGCAGTGATGGGGAGGTTTCGTATGCCCTTGAATACCCCATTCATTGATTCAATAAGATTTGTTGTCATATGCCCCCATCTTTGGCCATTGTCGTATGACCTAGTCCACTTTTCGACCGGTATATTATCGATCCACGTACCGGCTTCTGGGTTAGACAAACGGATCTCGTTGCGGTAATATTTGAATGTGGGCTGTGTCAGTGCGTATCCCGCATTCATCACCGCTTTCCTCAATGTTTTGTCCTTGACCTCCCTCGAGAAATTCTGGACGATATGCCTGACGCAATAGACATGCGTAGAAGGAGGGTCATGCCAACCATTTGCCGGATTATTATAGGCACTTTCAATGGAGGCATGTCTGTCCGAGATCAAACAGAGATCTGGTTGAGGAGCCACGTGTGTACGAAGATTTTTCAGGAAAAAGCTCCAAGCACCACCGGTCTCCCCCTCGACAAGGGCAAACGCAACGGGGAAAATGTTATTGTTGCCATCTTGTGCAACTGCCATCAAAAGCGTGCCTTTGTACTTCCCATACAACCAAGTCCCGTCTATTTGTAGAATTGGTTTGCATGATGCAAACCCTGTGATGCATGGTTGAAATTCCCAAAAGACGCGACTGAATATTCCGTTGCCATGTAGTAGACTACCATCTTGGGCGTACGCTGGCAATGTTTCCAGAACATAAACACTACCTGGAGAATATGTCTTGAGTGCATTTAGGTAGCGGGGAAGTTCTCGGTATGACTCCTCCCAGTTTCTGTACACCCTTTCAATCGCCTTAGTCTTTGCTAACCACGCCTTACGGTAAGACGGAGTGTAGTTAAAAACCGTGGTGATGTGGGAGATGATTGTTTTCACCTTCAAAGAAGGGTCGTTGCTGACCAGGGGTAGGATTTCTTGACAGATTAGATCATGGTTGAGTTTTCGGTGGTCTTGTGATTGAGTGGAACTTACACAAGTATGGGTAGTCATGGAACCTATGACCCAGCAGTCACCCCTTAGTCTGTATGAAGCGGTCAGCTTGAACATACAGTCAGGGTGGACACACTTGATCTTGTACCTTTCCGGGTTTACACGATCCACCTTATAATCAACCGAGTTGAGCATGTGAAATTTTTTGATGGCCCTTATGCATTCCTCTCTATTACGAAACTTGTCCTTCTCTTTTAAATTTTCATCCGATTGCATATACGGTTGGAAAAACAAGTCCGTAGAAGGTTCATCTCCGCCCATGTTGAAGTTTGTCATGTGCGTAGGTGGTGTGTAGATTTTGTCGGTAGGAATACTTGGGATGCCATCATCGTCAGAATCGTCGTTCACCATTTCATCAAACTCTAACTCGTTATCTTCTTCTTCATCATCAACTGCATCCACCTCATCTTGCTCATTCTCCAAAGGATCAACCTCCTGTGTCACCGGAGGCTCTTGAAACAGAACGTACAACTCAATAGAGTCGTTTCCAGAATAGACATGGCTGGAAATCATGTTCTGGAAATCCTCGTCATCTTGAATTCCAACCTTATAAAAAATAACTTGGTTGTTTCCAAAAAAGACTGGACTCTGATAAAATATCTGGGATACCGGGCCTCGTTCAAGTTTGGCCTCCAATCTTTTCTTAAAGTACGAGAAATTTGCTTTCCCGTTTAAGAGAAATCGGACATTGTCGGTGTTTCTAAACAAAAACCCAACTGTGGGACACATGTATGTCTCACCGTTGAAATGTGCTTTGACAACAAATTGTGGTGAAGAGGCCATTGTGTAGAATTGTTTTAGGTATGAAGGTGGGAATGTTTTGGGTTTATTGATTGTATGAAGGTATGAATGCTGGAATGTTTGAAGGTTAGATGACTGATTCGAAGGTTGGAAAATTTTACAGTTTATGTGAATGAATGTTATGTTCAACGTAAGGCAAAAAATTTCAATTAAGTAAGTGATGCAACCCCCCAAGGCTGCCAATAATATTACATGCATGGGCTTATGCAGCCACCTAGCCTGCCACCCATCAACTCCAATGGCCTTGCATGCAACAAAGAAAGGAATCCCAAAGGCTGTCACGTAGCCTGAGCCAATGCTCTAAAACGTGACACCTCTTATTCGCCAAATGGGGTGGCGACACCATTCATTTTTGTACTATTTCGCCAAGTGAGATGGCGCCTCCCTTACTGTCCAATCGTGATACATGCATGGGCTTATGCTGCCACCTAGCCTGACCCTATTCTGCACACATAAATGTTTTGTGTAAGACTCCACCCATCAACTCCAATGGCCTTGCATGCAACAAAGAAAGGAATCCCAAAGGCTGTCACGTAGCCTGAGCCAATGCTGTAAAACGTGACACCTCTTATTCGCCAAATGGGGTGGCGACACCATTCATTTTTGTACTATTTCGCCAAGTGAGATGGCGCCTCCCTTACTGTCCAATCGTGATACATGCATGGGCTTATGCTGCCACCTAGCCTGGCCCTATTCTGCACACATAAATGTTTTGTGTAAGACTCCACCCATCAACTCCAATGACCTTGCATGCAACAAAGAAAGACATCCCAAAGGCTGTCTCGTAGCCTGAGCCAATGCTGTAAAACGTGACACCTCTTATTCGCCAAATGGGGTGGCGACACCATTCATTTTTGTACTATTTCGCCAAGTGAGATGGCGCCTCCCTTACTGTCCAATCGTGATACATGCATGGGCTTATGCTGCCACCTAGCCTGACCCTATTCTGCACACATAAATGTTTTGTGTAAGACTCCACCCATCAACTCCAATGGCCTTGCATGCAACAAAGAAAGGAATCCCAAAGGCTGTCACGTAGCCTGAGCCAATGCTGTAAAACGTGACACCTCTTATTCGCCAAATGGGGTGGCGACACCATTCATTTTTGTACTATTTCGCCAAGTGAGATGGCGCCTCCCTTACTGTCCAATCGTGATACATGCATGGGCTTATGCTGCCACCTAGCCTGGCCCTATTCTGCACACATAAATGTTTTGTGTAAGACTCCACCCATCAACTCCAATGACCTTGCATGCAACAAAGAAAGACATCCCAAAGGCTGTCTCGTAGCCTGAGCCAATGCTGTAAAACGTGACACCTCTTATTCGCCAAATGGGGTGGCGACACCATTCATTTTTGTACTATTTCGCCAAGTGAGATGGCGCCTCCCTTACTGTCCAATCGTGATACATGCATGGGCTGCCACCTAGCCTGCAAGAGTGACACCTTACATTTTTTGTAAATGCATGCATGCATATGTGTAACACCCTAAGCATGCAAATGTGACACATCGCAGGCATGCAACCACTACATCAAACTTATTTGCCTATAAATACATACCTTATGAAACATCTCTCACACCCACACAACTCTCACTCTCTGCTACGAAATATTTCTTAAGTCTATCATACTCTCTATTTCTTCCTAAGTCTTTCATTCTCTCAAGCGTTCTGAACAATGGCCCTTCTAACAATGAGAGATACTCACAGAGGCACAAGGGAAAACATTGCTGCATTTGTAAGTCTCTTCTTTGGTTATACATTTTTCATACTTCAAATAACGTGTTGTTCATCTTAATTAATCTTACTCTTGTTTAATTATGATCTCAGGATACATAAAGATTCAGAATCCGTTCGCACAAATACCTGGCTCCCGACCCATTTATCGTCCCTTATCTGGAATATGCAGGTTTTGGACACGTGATAAAGATCTCCAACTGCACCATTGACTCCAAATTCATTCTTGCAATGTTGGAGAGGTGGAGACCGGAGACCCATACATTTCACCTACCAATAGGTGAATGTACCATCACTCTCGAAGATGTGTACATGCTACTGGGCCTCCCTATTGACGGTAAGGCGGTGAACGGGTCGGTTCAACAACCCAACTCACAGTGTGAAGAACTGTTGGGTAGGGACATGGTAGAAGGTGGTGGAGCAAGAGGGCAGGGAATACTACTCACTGACCTGAAACGGCATTATGCAAGTATGGAATTAAATGAAAATTCCTCAGAGAATGACCGAGTAGTAAAAGCCCGAACGTATATTATGATACTTTTTGGTACATTTTTATTTCCCGAAAGTACGGGAAATAGTGTAAATTTCATGTACTTACATTTACTAACAAATTTTGATAAAACTAGAAAATTTAGTTGGGGTTCTGCAGTATTAGCCCACCTGTACAGTTCCTTGTGCAAAAACGCAGTCAAGGAAAAATGTACATTTTATGGGTGCGCATTTTTACTACAAGCCTGGGGTTGGTGGAGGATGGAGTCCTTAAACCCCATCAACAACAACACTTTTGATTTCCCTTACGCAACAAAGTAAGTCATTAAGTTATATCATTTATAACTATTCTTCTCTTTCCAAAATATATGCTAAAAATAACATGTTTCTCATTTCCTTTAGGTACTGCGTGAGGGGTATGGATTACGGCAAGAATCCCAGATTCAATGTCGCACTCTACCGGAATCTGTTGGATCACTTAGGCCCAGATGACGTACGTCGTAGCTTTTAACTTTTGTTCATTTTAATTATTTATACATTACTTTTGCGCTTACCTGATTTAAATTTTATCGCAGTTCGTCTGGAGACCATATTTGGGTTTGGACCATTCTCCAAATCCAGAGGATGCAGCAACTTGGACTGCAAAGACTGCACTCATTCGGTTCAACATTGTGGAGATGCACCACAGCGACCGTGTGAAGATGCAGTTCGGAATGATCCAAGAGATACCAAGTGATCCAACAGATTTGTCCCCCTGGCATCTAAAAAGGGTCGACGCCCAGTGGAATCTTACCAACTGGAAAGACTTTGCTCCAGAATGGTGTAAAATGTGGCAAAGGCGTCACCGCTACATCTTGCAATCCCCGGTTTTCCTTACTCAAGGTAACATGCGACACACCGATCAATATATGTCGTGGTATAGGTCGGTTAGTAACCCAGATATGCACGTGTCTCATCCGAGGTACTTGGTTGACCCACGCACACAATGGGCACAACCCTCGATTCCCCACCAACAAACCCAAAATCCATCAACCTCAAACCAACCCCCAAGAAGAAACAGACCAACAAACACACAACCACATTCCCCACCACAACACAACTACAACCAAATGCCGTACTACCAACCACAATCACCGCCAAACTACCAATACCTGGATATGCCTCAAACCCAACCACAATACCAACCCCAATACCAGCAAACCCACATACCCCATACACAATTTCAGTCTTCCACATATCCCAATATGGCGCCCTCAACATCCAGCCTTAGCCCTGATATGTGAATGTCAGAAGATT
The DNA here is from genome assembly GCA_948472305.1 of Vicia faba. Lineage (NCBI taxonomy): Eukaryota > Viridiplantae > Streptophyta > Magnoliopsida > Fabales > Fabaceae > Vicia > Vicia faba. Next base: position 1,594,209,410 of record OX451737.1, on the reverse strand, counting down.
ATGACCAACCCGACCAAACCTACCATCAACCACCATATCACCAAACAACCCAACATCCACAATACCAAACACCCCAAGATCCATTTCCTTTCTACCCCCCATACTCAGACGACCAATGCTACCGACCAACCATGGAAACCCCACCCACCGCCAACACGACCAAACTTCGAGGGTATGGGTAACCGACTGTACCAGAGCGGATCTTCGAGATATGGAGATCTTACTGATTTTATGGATTCGGATCGCATTGACTTCGCTGGGCCATCGACCTTGCCGCAGCAGGAAACGAGACGGCACCCAGCAAGAGAAAGGCGAGGACAGGGATGCGGAACTGGGGGTCATTACCGGGTTCCTGGGGATCACTGATGTATCTTTTTTTTTCCCAGTATTTTTTGTATCTATTTTTTTACTGTTCTTTAAATGTAAAACAGTTGAATGTAATTATTTTTTTTTAAATAAAAAATCCATTTTGTTTATCTCTGTCTAATACGCAACGCGCAGGAAAGAATTTTTTTTTGACCTAATTTTGTACATAGGCGCCATCTCACTTGGCTTAGGGCTTGCCCTTTGCCCTTAGGCGCCAAGTGAGATGGCGCCTCCCTTAAAAAAAGAGGAGCATGCGCCAAATGAGATGGCTCCTCCTTTGTGGAGCCATCTCAAACATGGTTATTTGCGTAATTTTTTCCGAAACCTGGTTATTTGCGAAATATTTTTTTAATACATGGTTATTAATAAAAAAAATTCGCTATAATATGAGTGTTTTAATTTAAATTTCAAATTGAATGACCTTTGGTTTGGATGAGAGTTTTGGGAAGTGGTATGTAGCACATAATTAGGTGTGATTATAACGTGTAAATATAAACAAAATGACATAATTGTTGTTAGTTATTAGAAATAATTAAAAAAAAGTAAAAAGTGGCAGAAAAAACCATAGTGTGACACATCAGTCATATTTATTGTCAAATCAATATGGTGCAAGTATTTCAGAAAGTTACAAATATACCCTTAGATTAAGACTAAATTAAAATTTACTAATTAGGGTATTATGGTAAGTTAATGGTACTTTGCTTTTTATATATTTATAATAGATAAATGATAAGAAAATACGGCAACTATTGGTGATTAAATTAAACTTTATCTATATTTAGAACAACACTCGACAAACTATTAACAACAGACAAAATATAAGAAAATATGATAATTATTGCTGATAGAGTATAATAATGACTCGTCGAGCAAACATTTATTTTCTTCCCTCCATTGTTCCCTTTTCTCCTTACTTTTAGAAGCATAACACACAAAAAATGATGGAGCATTAATCTTGGATCCATAAAAGTTGATAACTAATTCATTATGACCAATACCACTAGAAGGACACAAAACTTTAGTTGAAACGATTTGCAATACCTATTAAATTATATATTTAAGATTAATTTAGAGCATGTTAATCATATCACCTTCCTCTCTCTTTTATTATATGAAAAAAACTTATATAACTTTTTATATATGATTTATAATTTTTTTCATAATGAAAATACGATAAATATATATTTTTCTTATATATATATATATATATATATATATATATATATATATATATATATATATATATATATATATATATATATATATATATATATATATATATATATATATATATATATATATATATATATATATATATATATATATATATATATATATATATATATATATATATATATATATATATATATATATATATATATATATATATATATATATATATATATATATATATATATATATATATATATATATATATATATATATTGATCTTACCTGATCAGACTTGGACCGTCACGACTGACTCCGGGCAGAATTTGAGTGAGATGGGGGGGTACCTGCAAGGCACTCCGATGCCAAAATGAGTGACGGAATGAGCAGGCAAAAAGTGTATGTATGCGTAAGAGATGCATACCTGACCCTCTAGGAACAGAGGGTATTTATAGCCCCCAGCGCGGGGCCAAGGTCCCCTCATTGGGCCGACCAGAATTGGCCCAATAAAGAAACTGTCAGGTTCTACGTGTGTAGTGGGGACCCGCACGTGGTCCCCTTCCTGGTGATGCTCTGCGAGAAATGAGGAGGGACGAAGACGCGGTCTTTCCAGAGTTCAGATGATTTGGTAACGGTCAGAATCTGCCCTACGAGGAGGGTGCTCGAGCTGGATTTGAGTTGGAGTTCCCGTGGTCGGGGACACCATGTATCGCGGGCAACGGCGAGCACAACTGTTGTTTGTGGCCGGCGCGCTGGCGGGAATCCGCGGGCGCGCTCTCCTCGAGGAGCTGCTTGGATTGGGCCTTTGTTCTTGCTTTTGGGCCAAGGCGGGCCTAGTCTAGAACAGGAGCCCCCCAAGTCGTGGCTCCTGGAGCAGGAGTTATGACTTAACTTCAGTTCGCCTTTGCCATGGGGTCTGGTGCCCGGCCCAGGATATTTGCTTCCCCGTGATTGCCCGAGAGGTTTCCCATGAGTAGCGTAATCCTTGTCGATGCGCGCTCTGGGGATTCCTCGCGGGCTGCGTTCGTTGGGTACACGAGGAAACCTTTGGGAACCGTGACGCCACCCTAGCGACGGTAGGACCATCATTGCCTAGGGGAGTAAACGTCGAGGAGGGGAAGTTCGTGGTTCCCCGGGGCGACGTTTCGTATTCCACGTCATCCCTATAAATAGGATCCTTGGGTCCCATAATTTGTTTTTCCTCTTCGCGCTTCTCCTTCTTCCTCTGCCTTTGCTGCCGCTGTTCTTCTACAACTTTGCAAGATTACCGCATCTTTTTCCGTCGAGATTCTTTACCGTTGCCGTACATTCTTCTTTACTTCCAAGTAAGCGTTTATCCCTCCTATTTTTCTTCGTTTGTAGGTAATTTTACCGTTATTTGGATGTTAGAAACCCATCTTCGTTTGTAGGTAATTTTACCGTTATTTGGATGTTAGAAACCCACATCTGGGATTAGTGCCCGGTACATTCATGTATGTGCCCGGTACATTCATGTTTGTGCCCCGTAAACCCATAGCTTTAGGTATTTGACTCGCGATGCTGCGCGGGACCTTCATGGTTTTGGGCGCATAATCGATGATACTGCCCGGTAAACCCATAGTTCTAGGTTTAGGACTCATGATATTGCTCGTCAAATTCATAGTTTAGGTCGGCGCACCCATGAGCTGGTCGGGATGTTGACCCCTTAGGAAGTATGTAGGACAACTCGTCGTTGCACCTTAGCGTCGGGGAGGCGAAACCAGGATCTTGTTCGAGTCTTCAACGTTTTATCGCGCGCGGAGTGTGTCTTGGCTTGTCGTGCACTACTTCCCGTCAGTTATGGCGAGCATATGGATTTGCTCTCGAATTTCACTGGTTTCCTGTGCTTTGCAGGTAAATGGCTGACGAACCGGAGTCTTCGGGGCGTAATGAGGTCGAGGACCAGAGCGTCAAGGAGAATGTAACTCTTGTTGATACTGTCGGTGATCCTTCGCTAGATTGGGTGGGCGCCGAGCCCCGAGGGATTGCCTCGGCGTATAGTCGGCGTAGTCGGCGCGCATACACTGTCGTCGAACACGGCGGTAGTCAGCCGGACTTCCAGAAGAACTTTGTCGTCACAAGGCCGTCCCTCGACGCGCGAATCAACTCGGAGTTCTCTGAGTATGGGTTTCCAATGTATGAAATCGCGTTCAAGGACCTCGGCCTTAAGCTCTTTTTCAGTGATTTCCAGGTCGGGGTATTCTGCCATCTGGACTTGGCCCCCTCGCAGCTTCACCCCAATTCGATCGCCTTTCTTCGGGCATTCGAGCTGACATGTCGCTTCTTAAGGATCGGGGCGACCATTCCTCTCTTCTTCAGAGTTTTTCACTTGCAACGCCAGTCTCGAGGAGGCAGGCATAATTGGGTTTCCCTGAAACAGTCGAAGAGGCTGTTCAGGATGTACATGGATTCGGTTCGGGTTTTCAAGGACAAATGGTACGTCCTGCAACCGGTCACCCAGACTGCTTTGGATTCTATGTATGAAGAGGAAACTGCAATGGCCGACGAGAACGGGGAGCCTCTTATGGACGATGAGGGTGGCCCGGTGGTGGGGCGTGTATCCAAGTTCCCATTGCATTGGTGCTCGCGCCATTATGAGCATGGTATCGGGCACTACCATACGCCCGCGGGAGGAATGAGTGTCGAGGATGAGGAAACCTATGGTACCCTTTGTAAGTATGTCGACAGCTTCTTCCCTGCCCGGTGGGTTACGAGGGAGGGGGAAGATATTCTCGACGAGGAGGGTTACCCGACATTCGAGGCTCGTCCTATCGATACCAAGGCGCTTGTCGAGTGTCAATCCTACGGGCAGGTCGTAGATCTACTAGGTTACTTTTTGTCTTATAGTTTTGTTCTAGTTTCTTTGTTTGTTACTTGCTCGTAACTAACCCGAGCTTTTCTTCTTTGCAGGCAATATGGCCGAACGAAGGGAGAGGCTTTTAAAGCTGTCTCAGGACAAGAGAGTAAACAAGGTTGGTGCAAGCTCCACAGGCCACGAGGATGGGCCCACCAACCAGTTCAGGCGATGCTTCCAGCGGTCCCAGGGTTCCCCTGACGTCGAGCAGCCCAGTGATCTGATAACGAGAAAGAGAAGCCGGGCAGAGAACCAGTCAGAAGTTGGTGACGAGTCTGTCGCAGTGAGGGCCTTTGGCTTGCCCCCCTGTTTTAAAGAGGAAGGTTTCTTCGAGGGGTTTCCCTTGACAGTGAGTGCCAAGGAGGCTGAGACCATCAGGCGGCTCAATAAGGAGAGTCGGAGAAAACACCTGGCCGCCAGCATGGCCGGGATGGTTAAGATGGCCGAGATGGCCGTTGTCCTTGCTGAGGAGGGGTCGGACTCCTCTGACCGCGTCAGGGAACTGGAGTTGGAGAAAGTTGCCCTCGCCGCCGGCTCTCGTAAGTTGAAGGCTACTCTGGAGCGATCTGAGGAGATGTTCCGCGAGCAAGCCGAGCTGTTGGCCGTGGAGAAGGAAAAGTCGGGGAAGGTTGCTGAGGAGAGGGACTGTTTTCGACTGGACCGGGAACGCTTGGAGGCCAACAATGAGCGTCTGTATAAGGAAGTCGAGGATCTGAAGGCCACCATGCTTCCTGCTGAAGATGAGTCAGAGGAGACAGCCCCCTTGCGGAGTCGTTCGGATCTGGTCGCGCGCATCCATCTCCTCGAAACAAACTGTGTTGGTGCCTTAGCAGACGGTTTTGAGGCTGCGGTTAGCCAGCTCACTTTATTGAATTCGGGCATGAATACCGAGGGAGTGGGTTTCATGTCCCAGATCATCGACGACCAGGTCGTGCCTCCTCCTGAGTCTCTTGTCGTGGATGTTGGTAGCCCTGAGGAAGTCTAGCCGTGGAATTTTGGTCGGGCCTGTGCGCCCATTTATTGGTAGTTATTTTAGGGCCTGCGTGCCCGTGCATATTTTTTGGGCCTGCGTGCCCGTACAAATTTCTTTCGGTCGTCGTGCCATAGCCTGTAATTTCTGAACATCGCCGGCCTTCTTGGTCGGTTTATTTTTATTTGTTTTTTGCTTATGAGCTTTTAAATGGATGTTTATTTCGACCTTTAAATTTGCTCGTCTCTAAGTTTTTATATTGTGATGAAATTTGCCTAAGTTATGTCCTCGAGTCACGCTTGTGCTCGGCTATTACTTTGTGGCGAAATTTGCCTAAGTTACGTCCTCGAGTCACGCTTGTGCTCGGCTATTACTTTGTGGCGAAATTTTCCTAAGTTATATCCTCGAGTGGAGATTCTTTCGACCCATTTGGTGGTCCGACGTACTTCAAAATGTGTCGGTTGTGCGGAGTAAAGCCGCTTGCTCGGGCGTATGACCCAGATCGGGGTTGCTTGCCCGTGGCGTGAACTGCCCATCGCGAGCTAGATGTTCTGCCATGTGGGTACTTCGACAGTGGAGCTCGATTGAGGTGTCCCTGTCGGGCACCGCCGTTCGTGCTCGTTTGGCTGAACAACGTTATGTCATTTGGGCGTAGATTGGGCCCGTACCTTGGCCTATCTACGTGGTCGAGACATTTCTCTCCGTTGACTGGATGTGGATGTTCGACGACGAGAGTCCTTAGTGTTAAGGGTTTTTTAACTATAGTACTGCTTTAGTTTAGCAGCGTTCCAGGGCCGTGGCAATGGTTCTCCGTCTAGCTGCTCGAGGTAGTATGCCCCGGTACCTGTGGCGCCGTGGACGCGGTAAGGTCCTTCCCAGTTCACGGCCAATTTCCCTTCGCGGGAGTCTTTCTGGTTTCTTCGTAGTACCAGGCTGCCGATCTTGAACTCACGTTTGATGACCTTGTCGTTGTGATACAGGGCCACTCATTTGTTTTAGAGTGGCCTCGCGCAGGGCTGCCCCTAATCGAATTTCCTCGACTAAGTCGAGTTCGTCCCTGAGTGCTTCGTCGTTCATTTCTTCGTCGAGGGGAGTTTTTATCCGCCTGGAGGGTTCCCTGATTTCTACTGGTATGACGGCTTTGGTGCCGTATGTTAGTCGAAAGGGGGTCTCGCCCATCGTCGAATGGGGCGTGGTGCGATACGCCCACGAGACGCTGTGCAGCTCCTCGACCCAGCCTCTTTTAGCTTCGCCGAGCCGACGTTTGAGTCCTCGGAGGATGACTCTGTTAGCGGCCTCGGCTTGCCCGTTGGTTTGAGGGTGCTCGACCGAGGTGAAGTGTTGTTTCGTTCCCAGTTTGGTGATGAAGTTTTGGAATCCGTGGTCGGTGAACTGGGTGTCGTTGTCGGTGACTAGTGCTCTCGGGATCCCGAACCTGGCGAGGATGTTTCTTTTGTAGAAATGGAGGATGTTGTGTGAGGTGATCTTTGTGAGAGCCTCGGCCTCTATCCATTTCGTGAAGTAATCCACGACCACAATGAGGTACTTGTTTTGATAAGTTCCTTGCACGAAAGGTCCGAGGATATCCATCCCCCACCACACAAACGCCCACGGGGATGACAGTATGCTCAGCTCGTGAGGGGGAGCGAGATGCATGTCGCCCTGCCTTTGGCACTTGTCACACTTCTTGACATGTTCCTTGTCATCCTACTGCATCGTCGGCCAATAGTACCCCGCTCGTAGGGCTTTCCTCGCCAGGGACTTGCCACCCATGTGATGGGCGTTAATCCCTCCGTGTATCTCCCGTAATACCTCGGGGACTGTGGATTCGTCGATGCATTTCAGGAGGGGAATCGAGAATCCCCCGCGGTATAGTTTATGCTCGAGCACCACGTAGGAGCATGCTCGTTGTTTCGTGATGGTCGCTTCTGTCTGGTCCGAAGGGAGTTTGCCCTTCGTCAGAAAATTGTACACCAGGGTCATCCAGCTCGAGGTGTCTCCGATGGTGTGCACCTCGACTGGGATCGAGGACCTCTCGATGCTCGGGCGTGACAGGGATTCTTGTATGACCGATTTGTTTTCACCCTTCTTTCTCGTGCTTGCGAGCTTGGACAATATGTCTGCCCTTGTGTTTTGCTCGCGGGGAACGTGTGATATTTCTGCTCGGTCGAACCTTTTCATGTGTTCTTTGACTAAGTTTAAGTATTCGACGAGGCTGTCGTTTTTAGCTTGGTAACTCCCCTGGACTTGGGAAGCCACGAGTTGTGAGTCCGTGAAGATTTGTATCTCGTGGGCTCCTAGGTCCTCGGCTAGCCTTAGTCCTGCGAGCAGGGCCTCGTACTCTGCTTGGTTGTTCGAAGTCGGGCAGGAGAGGGTTAACGAGTGCTCGATCACTACGCCCTCCTCATTTTCTAGGAGGATCCCCGCGCCGCTTCCGAACGAACTGGAAGCTCCGTTGATGAAGATGGTCCATTTGTGCTCCTTCCCTGCGGGCGAGTCGTGAACGGTCATTTCCGCGACGAAGTAGGCCAGGGCTTGTGCCTTTAGAGCTTTCCTGCTTTCGTATTGAATGTCGAACTCAGAGAGTTCCAAGGACTATTTCAACATTCGGCCCACCATATCAGGTCGACCTAATAGTTGTTTTACTGGTTGGTCGGTTCACACTATAACTGTATGGGAAAAGAAATAGTGTCTGAGTCTCCTCGCCGCATTGACGAGGGCTAGGGCTACTTTTTCTATTTGTTGGTATCTGCTCTCAGGTCCTTGTAAGGCTTTGCTCGTGAAATAAACGGGCTTCTACCCGTCGGTGGTCTCGTGAATGAGAGCCGCGCTGATGGCCTCGTTCGAGATGGCCAAGTATAGGAATAAAGGCTCCCCGTCGACTGGTCGAGACAGCACGGGCGGTTGGGATAGACTTTGTTTTAGGTGGTGCAGTGCCCGTTCACATTCCTCGGTCCATTCGAAGGTTGCTTCTTTGCGAAGGAGTCTGAAGAAGGGGAGGGTGTGCTGAGCAGATCTTGCGACGAAGCGGGACAACGACGTGAGCATACCGTTCATGACTTGTATTGATTTCTTCGACGTAGGTGTCGGGAGGTCGAAGAAGGCTTGACATTTGTCGGGATTGGCTTCGATTCCTCGTTCTGTCAGGTAGAACCCGAGGAATTTCCCCGCCTTGACCCCGAACGTGCATTTTTCGGGGTTGAATCTCATCTTACATTGCCTCGCTTGGGCGAAGACTGCTTTGAGGTGTGTTGCATGATCGGTGTCTGTTTGGGACTTGACGATCATGTCGTCCATGTAAACCTCGAGCATGTCTCCGATTTGCTTGTGGAACACTTTGTTCATCATGCGTTGGTAAGTTGCCCCTGCGCTCTTCAGTCCAAAGGGCATTACGTTGTAGTAATAATTGCCCGAGCTGGTCATGAAGGCAGTGCAATTCTTATCGCCCATAGCCATTGGGATTTGGCTATAGCCTGAATAGGCATCCATGAACGACAATATCTTGTAGCCGGCCGAGTTGTCGACCAGCATATCTATGTTCGGTAGAGGAAAAGCATCCTTCGGGCATGCCCGATTGAGATCAGTATAATCAACACACATCCTCCGCTTTCCATTATTCTTTTTAACTAGTACAACGTTTGACAACCAAGTTGAATACCGGGCTTCAGAAATAAAATTCACCTCTAGGAGGTCTTTTACAACTTTTTCAGCAGCCTCAGTTTTCTCCGGAGACTGCCTACGCCTACGTTGTACTACTGCCTTAGCGGCGGGATCTATGGCGAGACGGTGACAGGTGACCTCGGGGTCGAGTCCGGGCATTTCCATAGCGCTCCAGGCGAACAGGTCGGCATTTTCGCACAAGCAGGCTTTGATCTGCTTCCTTGCCAGGTCGGGGAGGTCGGTGCCAATCTTCACTCCTTTGCCCGGGTCTGCGCCGAGGGGGACGAGCTCGAAGTCCCCGTCCGGGATTGGTCGGAGGGGAATTTTCTCGCCGTTGAGAGGTTCGTCCTGATCGAAGCGAGTATCCAGAGCTATGGAGTAGACCTTTAGGGGAGCTCTCTAGTCTTCTACCTTGGCGGGCTCTGATTTGTCGGGCTCCTGTCGTGTCGTCGTCGGTCTCTTGGCGGGCCTTGTCCCGGTATCGACAGTGTCGCGTCCTTTAGATGCGGCGTTGAAACACCTTCGAGCAGCGGCTAGGTCCCCCTGGATGGTAGCCACCCGTGCCCTCTTGGTGTAGAACTTCATCTTCAAGTGGATGGTGGAGGGCACCGCGGTCAGCTCTGCCAGTGTTGGTCTCCCTAGGATGCAGTTGTAGAGGGACGGGCAGTCGATGACGAGGAAGCGTACCTTAACCTGCCTTGTCGTCGTGCCCTCGCCGAAGGTAACCATGAGCTCGACATATCCCCAAGGATTGGAGGTAGAGCCTTTGAAGCCCTGTAAGTCCGACCCTACATATGGCGAGAGGTGCGAGTCGTCTAGCTGCAGAGTCCGGAATAACTGAATGTACATCACGTCGACGGAACTTCCTTCGTCAACGAGGATGCGGTGCACATCAAAGTTAGCCATTCTCGCTCTTATCAGTAGAGGGATGAATGCGTTGAGGGCTCCTACGGGGAGCTCTTCGAGGTAAAAGGTGATAGGCTCCGACCTACCTTTTACCCTTTCAAAGGTCACTGTCTGCGGAGGCGCCGAGTCGACCAATTCATCAAGCTTTCTCTTGGCCGAATTGATAGTTAGGTCGTTGAATCCTCCACCATTGATGACCATGGCGGAGGGAAAGTATCCCCACCTGCTGTGGGTCGTGAGCGGCTCCTGCAGGTGTTCGGGGACGTAGAAGTCCTTCGGTCTGGTGACGGAGAAGGCGGTCTGGACGGGGACCGACTCGTCAGATGATCGGGTGTCTTCCTCCGGTTCTCTTATCTCTCGGGCGTCACGATGAGGAGCATCGTTTCGCCAGTATTGGGCGAGCCTCCCTCCCTTGATGAGGGTTTCGATGGCGTTCTTGAGGTGGACGCAGTCTTCAATCAGATGATCATGGCTCCTATGGTACTGACAGTACTTGCTCTTATCTACTCCGGGCTTGGCAGGAGCAGGTCTGGGGCATTTGACGCTGCCGTCTTTAAAATCTGTGCTGGCACACTCTGCCAAAATGCGCTCGCGGGAAGCTATGAGCGGAGTGTATTCGGTAAAATGCCCCGAGGGTCCTCTTTGCTCTCGGACTTCTCGGGGTCTGTCCTCTTTTCTTTTCTCCCCGGCTCGTCGAGGAGGGGCAGTTTCCTGACGCGGGTTGCTGCTGGATCCGCGAGTTCTGGGGTCCCGGGCTCTGTTGGCCGCCTCCCTTTCCTCGTAATCCATATACGCCTGGGCCTTCTCGAGGAGGGCATCGAATATTTGGGGCGGCTCGATGCCCACTGCCTTTCTGAATTCTGTGCCGGGGAGGAGTCCCCTCTCCAGCAAGTACCTCTTCATGTGGTCCGCGCAGGGGACCTGTATGGCTTCACAATTGAAGCGATTAATAAACTCTCTCAAGGTTTCATCCTGTCTCTGGATGATGGCCTCGAGTGTTGCCTCAGTCTTTGGGTGTCATCGAGATGCAGTGAACGAACTTATGAATTGGTTCTTCAGGTTTCGCCATGAGGTGATTGATCCCAGAGCGAGGCCTTTATACCAATCCATTGTTGCCTTTCTGAGGGTTGTGGGGAACAACCGGCATTTGATGGGTCCCTCGACGTTGTGGTAGTGCAGCATAGCCTCGAACCCGTCTATGTGGTTGACTGGGTCCGCGACTCCGTCGTATTCCTTCAGATGTGGAGGCTTCTCCATGCCCGGGGGAATGGGCGCCTCCATGAAGGCTTGTGACAGGGGACCGAGGGGGTCGTCCTCGTCACTTCGCTCCGGGGACAGGGATGGGGACCTGAAATATTGTCATGCCCGACGGTCCTGGTCGTGCTGGGTATCCCTCGAGCGTGGTGCTCGTTGGTCAATTCTTCCGTGCCTGTCCCCAGAGTGTCTTCTTTCTTGCCGTATGGGGCCATGGTTGCGCCATTCGGCCTCAATGATGGGTTGCCTCTCCAACGGGGGTCGTCTCCCTGAGGGTCGGGGCGACGAGCTTCGGGAGGTGTCTCGGTATTGCCTCCGCGGGGGAGACGGGAGATGTACCTCTGTTACTCGAGGAGGTGGAGTATGGGGCCTCATGTGTCTCCTCGCGGGCCTTCTATCGTCTTCTAGCGCCCTCAATCTTTCCCCCTGGGCAAAAATGAGGTAGTTCGTCTGGTTGATCGCCGCGAATAGTGCGCGGGTTGTGGCATCTGCCCCGACGGGGGCAGGGACTTCCTGAAATTGGACAGCTCGGTGGTTTGTGGGAGCTGCGTTGTCTTCTTCGAGCGGCGGAGGAACTGAAGAATACGATGCAGTAGCTCCGTCGCGGTGGACTGAAGGCCCGGGGATGGTGCCCCCGGGGAGTGTGTTATGGATGGGGTTATCGGTGTTGTCGGGGATTCCATTTTTATCTGCGAGGCTGTTGTTGGTGTCGACGATGCTGATGTTTTGGTCATCTCGAACTTGGTCAGCCATGACGGTAGGGGGATGATTTTGAGCTTTGGTCTTCGAGGGTTTGCAAGACTGGGAAGCTAGACTCCCACAGACGGCGCCACTGATCTTACTTGATCAGACTTTGACTGTCACGACTGGCTTCGGGCATAATTTGAGTGAGATGGGGGGGGGGGGGTACCTGCAAGGCACTCCGATGCTAAAATGAGTGACGGAATGAGCAGGCAAAAAGTGTATGTATGCGTAAGAGATGAATACCTGACCCTCTAGGAACAGAGGGTATTTATAGCCCCCAGCGCGGGGCCAAGGTCTCCTCATTGGGCCGACCAGAATTTGCCCAATAAAGGAACTGCCAGGTTCTACGTGTGTAGTGGGGACCCGCACGTGGTCCCCTTCATGGTGATGCTCTGCGAGAAATGAGGAGGGACGAAGACGCGGTCTTTCCAGAGTTCAGATGATTTGGTAACGGTCAGAATCTGCCCTACGAGGAGGGTGCTCGAGCTGGATTCGAGCTGGAGTTCCCGTGGTCGGGGACACCATGTGTCGCGGGCAACGGCGGGCACAACTGCAGTCTGTGGTCGGGCGCGTTGGCGGAAATCCGCGGGCGCGCTCTCCTCGAGGAGCTGCTTGGATTGGGCCTTTGTCCTTGCTTTTGGGCTAAGGCGGGCCCAGTCCAGAACACACACACACATATATATATATATATATATATATATATATATATATATATATATATATATATATATATATATATATATATATATATATATATATATATATATATATATATATATATATATATATATATTACTTCCTAAAAAATATTTAAATACATTTATTATATTTTTAATAGAGAAAAATATGAATCACACTTATAGAATTATATATAAATATTTTCTTTATTATATATTTATTTAAAACGAAAACATAGAAATTATCCCCCTAAAAAATCTTTCACAGTTGAGAAAAATTACAGTTAACAAAAATTCTTTTTTAGTAAATTAATAAAATAAAAATTTAACACTCGTTTGCTCCTTGAATTGCATGTCCATATCAATGTTTCTCTTTAATCACTTTTTAAATTTAAATTTGACTATACTATTCATTTTACAAAGTCGGAAAACACTCCCAAAGAACATGACGAGGGAAGACTGACAAGAATGAAGAAAATAAACCTATAAGAACTTCAATACTCATTATCTTTTTCATGGTTTGAGCATTACTTCTCCAATTTCATCTAATAACTTAGAAACATATAGTTATGAGATTTTGAAACTTTTATATCTTCTTTGTTATTTGTGAATACATTATACTTTTAAATATTTTGAATGATGTCAAAATTAAAAAATATTTGTATTACAATTAAATGATTTAACGGGGTCAATCAGATATACATGCTCATAAAATATAACATATATTTTATGTGGAAATCAAATAGTTATATAAACATATATAAAATTAAATGATCAATAAAATAATTTTAAGAATATTTGAATTCATCGAGAAGTGAATGAGAGAGACAACCAATAAATATTTGATGGCTTGTGTAGTTCTTTCTCAATTGGTATTCCTAATTGTTGGAAATCCATCAAATATCTATGATGAATTTCTATCAATCTTGATGAACAAGATTGATATCACCACACAATAACAATGAATTATGAGAAAAGAAAAGAAAGAAGACAATTATTTTCTACAGAGTTTCTCTCTGCCCACAAACTGTAGAAAATTTTGTTATTCACTTGCAACTGCAAATTCTGTGAATACAACTTAATTGACTTAATTATAAAATTAGGGGTTACTCCCTCTATTTATAGATTTAGGTTAGCTTACTCCTAAGCCAAAGCCCAAAACTATAAAAACCCAAAATACATATTTTGTTACTAAATCAAATCTATCTATTTTGGATCTAAATCAAATCTATCTAAATCTAAAACCAATCAAATCTGTGTGCAGCTTGCTTTGATCCACAAGCTCTTCGACTGGGTAACCTTACTTAGACACACACATTATTTCGACACAATCGAATTACAATTTAACACACCACATAATTCATTGTGTCTAAACTATCTATATTCATCATGGTTCTTAGTCTTCTGAATACTTCGACCTGCACTGCCTTCGTCATGAAGTCTGCAATCTGATTCTCAGTTCTGCAGTGTTCCAAATTCATCTTCTCATCTGCTACCTGCTTTCGAAGATAGTGGAACCTCATTTTGATGTGCCTGCTTCGATCATGTGCTATCGGGTTCTTTCCCTGTTATCTCTTCGACCAAGTTCACCATCTAAGTTGCTTGACATGCACAAAGAGAAGCAATTATGTATTCTGCTTTGCATGATGATAATGCCACTACTGGTTCCTTTCTTGAACTCCAAGAAACTGGTGCACCACCTAACATAAACACATATCCCGTTGTTGATTTTTGAGGTTCAACATCACTACACCAACTCGAATCAGTGTATCCCACTAACTTGCACTCTTTTCCTTTATCAGCTGCAGGAAACAAAATGCCATAGTCGAGCCTTATACTAATGAGACCATCAACGCTGCTAGATGTGATACCTTTGACTTCTGCATGAATCTACTTACCATACCTACACTATATGTTAAGTCAGGCCTTGTATGACAAAGGTATCTTAATAACCCAATAAGTCTTCTGTATTGGGTTAGATCGACATCATCTTCATCTGCATCTTTCGACAGTTACAGTCTTGGTTCTGCATGTGTCGAAGTTGAGTTGCATTCTTCCATCTCAAATCTCTTAAGAATTTCTTCTACATATCTTCTTTGATGCATCATCAAACCTCTACTGCTCTTGTAGAATCTGATACCAAGGAAATATGAAATCTCACCCAGATCAGACATTTTAAATTCCTTGTTGAGATCATATTTGAAGTCTTCGATCTCACTTTTGTAGCTACCTGTTATCAACAAATCATTGACATAGAGACATAGTATAAGCAATTCACTATTGCTTCTTCTTACATATACTCCATGTTCAGTTGTGTACTTCACAAATTCCTTCTCCCTTAGGAAACAATCAATTTTCTTATTCCAAGCTCTTGGAGCTTGTTTCAATCCATACAAGGTTTTATGCAGCCTGTACACCTTTCTCTCTTCGTCATGTTTTATAAACCCAACTAGATGTTTAACATAAACTTCTTCGTCTAAGGGTTTATTGTACCCCTAAAATTTGCCCTCTCTGTTCTCAAGGCATTTCTCACAAGGATTCTCAAAAATTCAAGCTTACGCAAGTACAATTGGATTTTTCAGCATCAAGTTAAAGAGGAAACTGTTAAAAAGGGCAAAGCAGATCAAAATAATTTTTTTGACAAAATTGAAGGAAAAACAAGTTTCCTTTAATTCACATCCTTCGATTGGACTCCTGGCCTTTTTCGATGCAAGCTTGGCTTGCATCTTTCGATGCAAGCTTGACTTGCATCTTTCGATTGAGCGTTAGCCTCTGACACGCTGGCTTTGATTCACAAAGCAGAAGTTTCCTGTATACAAGCTTCAAATACGCCATTAGCCTCACATGGTTCACAATACAATGGTGGCCTCTATGTCTGCTTCGAATCCATATTCATACCTCTTTCGATTGGGCACTTTGGCTCATTCGATGCAAGCTTTGGTGCAGAGTTTTCATTTGAACATTTGACTTCTTTTGAGCAAGATTCCTGTTTCATTTGGACACTGGACTTCTTTTGGGCAATTTCGTTTCCTGCTTTGTTTGAACATTTTAGTTTCTTTGTATAAGATTGGTATAAATCTTTCGCTTGTCCATAAGGCCTCTTTCCTGCATGTTTCGATTCATAAAGCAAGGGGCTCCCACCATACTAGCGTGCACAAGGCAAAAAAAGCCTCCCTATGGCTAGCATTCACTGGATTCACATTAGCACCCATAGTGAAATGGTTACCTACATGCAAGCTCTAATTGGGCAAAGACTCCCTTTGAAACAACTTGCTGCAAGCTTCGACAGGGAAACACTTATCTTCAACTAGCTTCAATTCAAAAGGAAATAACCTTTTGAATTGTGTCCTTCGATTCAGAAGGTAACAACCTTCTGAAGGTTTCCTTCGATTGCACCATTTGCACCCTACATGTTTGCCTTTGACACCACAAAGCCAAAATTTCCTTCATGCCAGCAGGAACAAGGAAGGGACCTCCTGCATGCACCCTTTTGTTTGGCCATGTGACCCCTGGCAGGAAATCCTTTGATTGGACAAGAGCCACCTTCACACAAAAGCTTCGACTGGAGTTTTGATTCCCTTTGAATCAACATACTTCAAATCCAATTTGTGTGAGCAACCCCTTCATAATTGGTTTTGAATGATTGCAAATATATATGAAATAATAAATACATGTGTGCATTACAAAAATATAATATAATATGTTTAAAATAAGCTAAAAATGTATTTTACTCATAATGCATCATTATGAGTCGACACAACAGGTTTTGCATCGATTCATAACATACTGAAGTCCCTGGAATACTATCTCAAACTATTATGCATCGATACAAAATCTTATGCATCGACATGTAACACTTTGATTCCCCTGTAATGAAAACTTAAACTTGCATGCATCGATACAAAATCTTATGCATCGACACATAACACTTTGATGGCCCTGTAATGCAAACTTAAACTTGCATGCATCAATACAAAATCTTATGCATCGACACATAACACTTTGATGCCACTGTAATGCAAACTTAAACTTGTATGCATCGACACAAAACCTCATGCATCAATACATGACATTTTGATTCTCCTGGAAAACATTTTTGAATTTATATGCATCGATACATAATATCATGCGTCGACTCATACCACATTTTATGTTCAAAAATTAAAATTACAATCAGTGTGCATCGACACATACATGTTATACATCGACGGATATAAAATTGTTGGTTCTGTAAAATGTTATGATATGATCTTGCATCAACTCAAAGCAACATGTGTAGACCCATCATGTAACTCATAACTAACATGTGTCGACTTATGACCAACATGCATCGACTCATAATACTTTCTTTTGGATAACCGTTTTCTGTTACATATATAAGCAAGTATTTTTCTCAGCATAACGTTATTGCAACATATTAGAATTGTGCGCAAACATTTGGTGAGCAGCCAGAAGCCTCAAGAAAATTCATCTTCATCATCTTCTCAATCATCTTCATTCAACAACAACAACGAAAATCAAACATTCTTGTTGAAGTGGATCAAGAGGTCAGAGCTAACGTTCAACTGTGTATTGAAAGAATCTCAGCTAAGTTGAAGATTGTAAAGGAGGCTTCAAGAAATAAACCAAGGAGTTTGTCCTTCAAGAACGAGTGTGTTCTTGAGGGTTTTGTTAGTCACATTCACACGGGTCGGATTCAGTCGTAGCGAGGGGTTTGGAAATCAGAAGGATTTTTGCAAACAGGTCGTGGAAGCGGAGGATCGCTTGTGGACCTTGTAGGGAATCTTGATATAACTCATATCAAGTGGTGGTTCTTACAAGAAGAAAATGATCATAGAGATTTCTATCTGTCCGTGTAGTGTAACCTTGTTATCAAACATTCAGCAAATTGTTATAAAAGTTCTCAGTTTCAATTGTGAAATTGAGAGGGAGACGTACCCACACGCGAGGACGACAATGGGGAACTTCCTTTACCAAACTGCTCGCGTATCGTTCTTTCTTTCTTTCTATTTTTTTTACATATTACATAATTTTGTAATTCAATTGGCTTGCTAAGTTTTTCCATCTAATGATAAAAATAGTGGTTCAAATACTTTCATCAAACCACCATTATTAAATCATTAAACAAGCATATGCCAAGTGTTTGACAAAATTCCTAACAAATTTCTTAATTCATTGGAAATACCGCTTTAATGATAAGTGCATTGAAACGTTAAGAAATCTGAGTTGTATATTCATCAATTTCATCTAATAAAATCCAGCAAGTTTTTCACATGTCAGGTTTTCTAGTAGTCGGTTCAAAGTAGACGGAATTGATTCAGGACATTAATTTTCCGCTGCTTTCAACACGCTTTGATAAAATAATTTTAAATCCTTGAAAAAGTAAGAGGTGATCTATTCACCCCCCCTCTCGATCACTTGCCACACCGTCTAACAAGTGGTATTAAAGCACCGGTTAGCTGGTGCTTTGTATCTACTAGTAACACTATGGACTTTGAACCAAAGGGGGCGTATAATAGAACTCATGTTTTCAATGGTGAAAACTATGGCTACTGGAAAGACTGCATGTGAGTAGACATAAATTCCATTGACATGAATGTATGGACTGCCATTCAAAATGTTCCTTTTCAAATTACCATGACGAATGATGCAGGTGCAATAGTACCTAAACCCGCGGATCAATGGAATGAAATGGATGAAAAGAAATGGTCATGCGATTGGAGAGGCAGAAATATGATAATCTCAGCACTTGGTGTTGATGAGTATTATAGGGTGTCTCATTGCACGTCCGCTAAAGAAATGTGGGGTGCTTTAGAAATTTCCCATGAAGGCACTACCGAAGTTAAACAGTCCCACATTAACACACTCAACCAAGAGTTCGAGCTCTTTCGCATGAAACAAGGAGAATCTGTCTCTGACATGCAAAAGAGATTTGTTCATCTTGTGAGCCGTTTAAATACACTTGGAAAACTTGTTTCCAATGAAATTGCTACTAATAAAATTCTGAGACGTCTTACCAGGGAATGACAACCTAAAGTAACAGCTATCAAGGAAGCAAATGACCTCACTACGCTTACCATTACAACTCTGTTTGGAAAACTGGAAGAACATCAACAAGAATTGCAAAGTCTTGAAAAATATGAAAACAAGAGTAAGAAGGAGAGGAACAAAGACAGGGAGGGTGATAAGAAGTAAATAGCTCTAATGACTTCTAGCTCTAAGTCCTCAACCAAAAAGCAAGATGATAATGACTCAACTAGTGATGAAAATTCTGATGATGAAGAAATGGGACTTTTTGTTCGGAGATACAATAGGTTTATTCAAAAGAATGGAATCAAGCACTCCGATAAGAATCTCATAAGCTTTCTAAAACAATATAAAGAGCCAAGGCAAGAAGAAAATAAAAAGCAAAGAGGTAAATGACCTTGTTACAATTGTGGTAAAGTTGGACACTACAAACCATACTGTCCAAAGATGAAAAAGGATAAAGGAAAAGCTCCACCAAATAAGTTCAACAAACAAAGAAGAGCTTACATTGTGTGGGAAAGCGATAGTGATTCATCAAATGATGACAGTTCAAGTGGTAGTGATGAAAGTGAAAATTTATGTCTGATGGCACATACCAAAAATTAGTCCTACCACAAGAAAGACAACCACAACAAGCAAGTAAGACAAGCATATCCTAACAACTTTTCTTCTATGACTTTTTCTGAACTAAAAATAGCTTTTGAAAAACTGCAATACAAAGCCGAAGATGCTTTTAAGAGATTATCCTCCGATAAAAAAATATTTTCATTTCTGGAGAGTAAAGTCTATAAAGCTGAAAAAGACTTAAAAAGTCTAAAAGCTAGTATTGCAGAAAGTTCAAAGGATAAGGATGTTACAGGATGTATTCCCATAAGGGAATGTGAAGTTTGTCATATTTGGCAACAAGAGGTTAGAACTCCTAATGCCAAATTAGAAAAAGATTTACAGCCCAAGGTTACTTTTGCAGTCGATCCTAGAGTTTTTAAGAAAATGTTGAATCCACCATATTCAAAATATTCTTTTGTTGAAAAGATACCAAAGGATTCAATGAGCAGAAGTAAAACAATACATCATCATCATGGTTTATACCACTATTGTTGTCGTTTTGGTCATACCATTGAAAAATGCAAGTTTAGGAGGTTTCTTGTTCCTAAAGGCATTTACCAATGGAGGACTAAAGGAAACCATGTTACCACTTACCCACATGGACCCAATAAAAATTGGGTACCTACCTCTCTCTTTTGATATTGCAGGAAAAGTGTCTTACATCCATGGATAGAAGATGGTTTCTAGACAGTGGGTGTTCAAGGCACATGACCGGTGACATATCGCTCTTCATTGACTTCAAAGCAAAGAAGAAAGGATTTGTCACTTATGGAGACAATAACAAAGGAGCTATACTTGGTAAAGGTAGTGTAGGTAATCCCTCTACCACTACTATTTCTGATGTTCATTTAGTAGATGGGCTTAAACATAATTTGCTGAGTATTAGTCAATTGTGTGACAAGGGTTATAAAGTTTACCTTCACAAACACTTGCTGCATAATTGAAAATACTGAAAAGGATATTGTGTTTAAGGGCATTAGAGTAAACAACGTCTATATGCTTGACCTATTTGATGTATCCTTAACAAGCACTAAGTGTCTAGTCACCTTGAATGATGATTCTTGGCTTTGGCATAGACTTCTAGCGAATGTTAACTTTGATTTGCTTAATAAGGTTGTATCCAAGGATCTAGTAGTAGGTCTTCCAAAGATAAAATTTACAAAGGATCACATATGTGATGCGTGCCAAATGGGAAAGCAAACAAGGGTCTCTTTTAAATCTAAAAATATGATTTCCACTTCACGACCCCTTGAGCTTCTCCACATGGACCTCTTTGGACCTTCTAGAACAAAAAGTCTAGGAGGAAACTATTATGGTTTTGTGATCATCGACAACTACTCTAGATTTACTTGGACTATATTCCTTCATAGAAAAAATGAAACTTTTTCTGCTTTTAAGATTTTTGCAAAACTATCTCAAAACATAATGGAATTGAAAATAATTGCAATTCGAAGCGATCATGGAGGTGAATTTCAAAACCATCTCTTTGATAAGTATTGTGACAAGCACGGTATCGAGCATAACTTTTCAGCACCTCGAACTCCACAGCAGAATGGAGTTGTGGAGCGCAAAAATCGCGTCTTAGAGGAGTTGGCGAGAACAATGCTCAATGAAGGTGGATTACCAAAATATTTTTGGGCTGATGCAATTAGCACAGCCTATTATGTTTTAAACAGAATATTAATTCGTCCCATTTTGGATAAAACACCTTATGAAATTTTAAAAGGAAGAAAGCCAAACTTGTCACATCTTCATGTATTCGGTTGCAAATGTTTTGTTTTGAATAATGGAAAAGAAAATCTTGGAAAATTTGATGCAAAAGCAGATGAAGGTATCTTTCTCGGATACTCGCAATCAAGCAAAGCATATAGGGTATACAATAAACGTTTACTTATGGTTGACGAGTCAGTTCATGTCTCTTTTGATGAATCTCATCCGAAACATGTCGGAAAAGGTATTTCTCTTGATGGTGCAGGTGTATCTACTGAAGATATACTCAAACAAACTGTTGAGGAAATTGTTCAGTCCAAAACAATTGATGATGAGGAAGAAAAAGATACAAGCCTTTCAAAAGATGAGGAAGAAGAGCAAATGGAAGCTAATGATCTTCCACTAGCTTGAAAGTCCTCTAAAGACCATCCCATTGACAACATATTGGGAGATATCTCAAAAGGAGTAATGACTCGCTCCGAGATAAGTAATTTTTGTTATCATTTTGCTTTCGTTTCACAAGTAGAACCTAAAAATGCTAAAGAGGCCTTGATTGATGAATTTTGGCTAATGGCCATGCAAGAAGATCTAAATCAGTTTAAAAGAAATGACATTTGGGAACTTGTCCCTCGTCCGCGAGACCATCATATCATAGGCACTAAGTGGGTTTTTAGAAATAAACTTGATGAAAATTGAATGATAACCCGCAATAAAGCATGCTTAGTAACACAAGGGTATAACTAAGATGAGGGCATTGATTATGAGGAGACTTATGCTCCAGTTGCTCGCCTTGAGGCTATACGTCTCTTGCTTGCTTATGCGTGTGCAAAAGATTTTAAGCTTTACCAAATGGACGTAAAGAGTGCCTTTCTTAATGGAGTCATAAATGAAGAGGTGTATGTCTCACAACCCCATAGTTTTGAGAATAACGAATATCCAGATCATGTCTTCAAATTAAAACGAGATTTATACGGTCTTAAATAGGCCCCTCGGGTCTGGTATGAAAGACTTAGTAAATTTCTACTTAATCATGGTTATTCAAGAGGTAAAGTGGATACCACTCTTTTCATTAAACATAAAGTAAAGCACATCCTTTTAGTTCAAATATATGTAGATGATATTATTTTTGGTTCAACTAATCTACACTTGGTCGAGGAATTTTCCAAAGTCAAGCAGGGTGAATTTGAGATGAGTCTCATGGGGGAGCTAAGCTACTTCCTCAGTCTCCAAATAAAGCAGCTCAATTAAGGCATAATCATATGTCAAACAACATACTGCCAAGAGTTGCTTAAACGATTTGGAATGAACAACTCAAAACCAATTGACACCCCCATGCCTACCAACGGGAATTTAGACAAGGATGAACATGGTAAGAGTGTTGATGTAAAAAAATATAGAGGTATGATCGGATCCCTCTTGTATCTTACAACATATAGGCTTGACATCATGTTTAGTGTTTGCATGTGTGCACGATATCAATCGGATCCTAAGGAATCCCACTTGAAAGCTGTCAAGCGTATACTTAGGTATCTCAATAATACATCTAAGTATGGGCTATAGTATTCCAAGGGAAGCGATTGCAGTTTAGTGGGTTACTTCGATTCTGATTTTGCTGGCTGCAAATCAGATAGGAAAAGCACTAGTGGAACATGTCACTTGTTTTCAAACTCTCTAGTAAGTTGGTATAGCAAAAAGCAAGTTTTTGTTGCTTTGTCAACTGTTGAGGCTGAATACGTTGCAACCGGTAGTTATTGTGCTCAGATCTTATGGAGGAAGCAACAATTACAAGACTATGATATTAAATTAAAAGGTATTCCAATAAAATGTGACAACACAAGTGCTATAAATCTCACTAAGAGTCCAGTCTTACACTCACGCACTAAACACATAGAGATTAGATATCACTTTCTTCGCGATCATGTTGAAAAGGAAGATGTTACGTTTGAGCATATTGATACTAAAAATCAACTTGCTGACATCTTTAAAAAACTACTAGCAACATAACTCTTCTTCAACACTCGTCGTGAGCTAGGGAGTTTAGATCTCTCTTACGTGATGTCTTAAGCATATATGTAGTTGAAATATATTTATGTCTCACCATACTGTTGAGATATGTTTTTCAACTTTAGTACACGTGTCTTAACATCTTATCAAACGAGGTAATACCCTTCCTATCTACTTTCTCAATTACTTATAAGTTGACCTTAATGTTCCATTGATAATGTCTATACGTATATCTCTTTTACATAAATTATTTGAACTTGACATATGCAAATTGCATTACATCATTACGTATGCATAATACTCTTCAGATGATTCATTTTTCATAATCATTTAAATTGGAATTGGGTACCATATCCACCTGTTAATAAGAACCCGTGAAAACTGCATTTCTGTCAAAATTTGTGTTATGAGTCGATACATACAGTTATGAGTCGACTCATATCAAAAAAATTTATAAAAACAGAAAGTAAGAATTGGTTTCAGGTCGACACATCAAGATTTGCATCGACACATATTACTTCCCGTCGACTCATAGGATTCTTGAGTCGATGCCAAACATTTAAAACAAAAAAAATTGTTCTTTAACACAGGATGTGTCGACACATATGAATTTCTTGTCGACACATAAGAATAATAAATGTCATTAATTTGAATTGGGCCAACCCATCTACCCAATTTAAACTCCCTCCAACTATCTGTCTCATCACATACAACATCTAACCCTAATCATCGTTCGCTACTCTCATCACTCTTTCATCTTCCAAAAACCCTCATCCCCAAACTCTTAACTACCCTTCTTCTACAAATAGAATGCCTCCAAAAACAAAAGGGAAGGGAAAACTTGGTGCTGGACCATCCGGATCTGTCACAGATATCCCTCAGAGCGCTTTGTCTATCATGCATCCCGCCATCGCTGAAGAATTTGAGCAATCCTTTAAAACAAGGTTAGTAATGAAGACTCATGTCTTTGATAAGGCTGAGGTTATATCTCTTCATATCACAAATGTCTGTGATATCCTAGATGCTCAATAATTAGGTTCATTTCTTAACATTAGAGAAGACTACCATGAAGACTTTATAAGAGCTTTTTTATGCTGGTTTAGAAACAAATAAGGGATGGTGTTTTAAAGTTAAAATGGGGACAAGAAGATATGTTTTTGAAGCCATTGACTGGAAAAGTGTTTTTGGCATTCCATTTGGAAGGTCAATAATGAATAGCTATCATGACCAGAGTTTTGATACTGACTATGATGAGGAAGCTTTCATTACCTCAATTCTGAAACTTGATCGACCTCTAGGAGAGTTTGAGCCCATAACCACCGGCACAATCAAAAGCATTCCTAGAATGCTTCACTGGATAACTTCACATATATTGCGTCCAATATCCAGTGGCCAGTCTAGGCTAGACATGTCAGATATTCATCTTCTGCATATTTTGCTAGATAGGGTTCCCCTAAACTGGCCAAACTACTTTGTCAAACGCATGTTTCTTATGCGAAATAGTCAGAAGAATATAGCCCTTGGATATACTACTCAAATTATAAGTATTATCAAGTTTTGGAACCTCGTTATTCCTCCTGTTTCTCTCATCTTCCCTACTGTTGCCCAAGAGTTTAATAAGGCTACTCTATCTCACATGGGATACAGATGGGACAAAAACCGTCAATGCCTTTATTTTAAGGAGAAAGGGTCAAATGTAAGGGTATATAACTTTGATATACCTTCTGAACATATTTATGAGGATGATGATCCTATTGATGCAGACATGCCAGATATCAATGAGAATGTCCAACCTGAAGCAAATCAGGCTGGAACCGGTTGGGGTGAGTGGGTGCCAAACCGGTGGTCTCCAATAAATTATCAATTTGATTAAACCACACAACCTTATGGTTCTCCCACTGCTGCTGCAGGCTCTTCCTCGGAAGCTCCTGCATACCTCACTGCCATGTTTTAGCAAATGCAAGTTGCCAATGATTCTCGACATGAAGAAGCGAGACAGTGGCACAACCAGCAAAATGAATGGCATAAAGAGCATGAACAATGGCATGATGAGCATACACACATGTACCAAAATCAGCATTCGTGGCACTTATATTTGGTCAAATGGCACCAGGTATTCTACAATGAGATGAAAAGCTTCATGGATGACTGTCGTCAAAATCCTGGAATCATGGAAAATTTCAGAAATGTCGATATCCAGAATAGATTTCGACGATATCAGTTCATGACTCAGAATCCTGACATCAATCCACCTTCACCGCCTCCTCCACCCTACAACTATGATGAATCATGTGATGGGCATAATCCCTAGTCTATATATCAATGTCATACATTTCATACCATTAATTCATGCCTCTTTTTCTAATAGTTGTATTAATGTCTCATTCAAACAATCTATTTTGCTTATGTAATCTAACTCTTATCTGCATTAATTACTTTTAACTTGATTACTTCCTGTTTACTCAATTATTTACTCAGTTATTGATAACATTATGCCAAAACATTCTGTGTGAATAAGACAATATTTGCTGAAATTGCATATCAATTTTCTTATGTGCTGAGATTGCTGAAAATATTGCTTATTCTCTTTTTGACGTGGTCAAAGGGGGATACAAATATTGTGTTAGTGTTAGAAAGAAGATGCAAAAACTCAGGGGGAGTAAGCTTATTCATCTACACTATATCACCACACATCATCAGATATTTGCCATCATCAAAAATGGGGAGTTTGTGAGCAACCCCTTCATAATTGGTTTTGAATAATTGCAAATATATGTGAAATAATAAATACATGTGTGCATTACAAAAATATAATATAACATGTTTAAAATAATCTAAAAATGTATTTTACTCATAATGCATCATTATGAGTCGACACAACAGGTTTTGCATCGATCCATAACATATTGAAGTCCCTGGAATACTATCTCAAACTATTATGCATCGATACAAAATCTTATGCATCGATACATAACACTTTGATGCCCCTGTAATGAAAACTTAAACTTGCATGCATCGATACAAAATCTTATGCATCGACACATTACACTTTGATGGCCCTGTAATGCAAACTTAAACTTGCATGCATCGATACAAAATCTTATGCATCGACACATAACACTTTGATGGCCCTGTAATGCAAACTTAAAATTGCATGCATCTATACAAAATCTTATGCATCGACACATAACACTTTGATGCCCCTGTAATGCAAACTTAAACTTGTATACATCGACACAAAACCTCATGCATCGACACATGATATTCTGATGCTCCTGGAAAACATTTTTGAATTTATATGCATCGATACATAGTATCATGCGGCGACTCATACCACATTTCATGTTCAAAAATTAAAATTATAATCAGTATGCATCGACACATACGTGTTATGCAATGACGAATATAAAATTGTTGGTTCTGTAAAATGTTATGATATGATCTTGCATCGACTCAAAACAACATGTGCCGAACCATCTTGTAACTCATAACTAACATGTGTCGACTCATGATCAACATGCATCGACTCATAATACTTTCTTTTGGCTAACCGTTTTCTGTTGCAATATAAGCAAGTATTTTTCTCAGCAGAAAGTTATTGCAACATATTAAAATTGTGTGCAAACATTTGGTGAGCAGCCAGAAGCCTAAAGAAACTTCATCTTCATCATCTTCTCAATCACCTTCATTCAACAACAACAACGAAAATCAAACATTCTTGTTGAAGTGGATCAAGAGGTCAGAGATAACGTTCAGCTGTGTATTGAAAGAATCTCAGTTGAGTTGAAGATTGTAAAGGAGGCTTCAAGAAATAAACCCAAGGAGTTTGTCCTTCAAGAAAGGGTGTGTTCTTGAGGGTTTTGTTATTCACGATCGCACGAGTCGGATTCAGCGGTAATGAGGGGTTTGGAAATCAGAAGGATTTTTGCAAACAGGTCGTGGAAGCGGATGATCATTTGTGGACCTTACAGGGAATCTTGATACAACTCATATCAAGTGGTGGTTCTTACAAGAAAAAGAAGATCATAGATATTTCTATTTGTCTATGTAGTGTAACCTTGTTATCAAACACTCAGCAAATTGTTATAAAAGTTCTCAGTTTCAATTGTGAAATTGAGAGGGAGACGTACCCACACGCGAGGACGGCAGTGGGGAACTTCCTTACCAAACTGCCTGTGTATCATTATTTCTTTATTTCTCTTTATCTTTTTTTACATATTCCATAATTTTGTAATTCAATTGGCTTGCTAAGTTTTTCTGTCTAATGATAAAAATAGTGGTTCAAATACTTTCATCAAACCACCACTATTAAATCATTAAACAAGCATATGCCAAGTGTTTGACAAAATTCCTAACAAATTTCTTAATTCATTGGAAATACTGCTTTAATGATAAGTGCATTGAAACGTTAAGAAATCTGAGTTGTATATTCATCAATTTCATCTAATAAAATCCAGCAAGTTTTTCACATGTCAGGTTTTCTAGTAGTCGGCTTATAGTAGACGTAATTGATTCAGGACATTAATTTTCTGCTGCTTTCAACATGCTTTGATAAAATAATTTTAAATCCTTGAAAAAGTAAGAGGTGATCTATTCACCCCCCTCTCGGTCACTTGCCACACCGTCTAATAATCTGGACCCTTCGAAGCAAGCTTGTTTGAAGAACTTTGAGTAAATCTCATAGCCTTATCCTCCAAATCCTAATTGTCAGGCTATGTTGCTTCCAAATCTTTATATAATCAGAGGCTTACACAAAGCTTTGAAGCTTTGTCTACTGGATAATACTATTCCTGGATAAAATAGCAAAAAGATATGTACCATTTTTTCATAAAGAGTACTTTAGTCACAAAATCAGCTCCCAATCTGATTTTTTGTCTGAACGAAAGCAGTGCCAAAGGCATATGTCCAATCTCCTGCCCCAACAGACAGCAGTCCCCCACTTGTACTTGAAATGTGGGAACAACGAAAAGGGACTAAACTTGTTTCATTTTCAACAAAACTATGGTTTGTTATCCTACAAACCTGGTTACTTTAGCACTTCTAACCCTTTCTCTATAAATAGAGAAACATTTGCAAGCTGAAGAGGACTTTGGATGGTGGAATGAATCTTCAAAAAATCATCAAACTCTCAAAAACTCTTTAAATATTAAGATTCTCAAACATTAAACACTAAACACAAACCCAAAATCTAAAGAAACACAACACTTGTTTCTTTTTTCTCTTTTGAATCTGAAGCAATCCCCACACTTTGTTTTCTTTCGAATCCAGTAAAAAGAACACTACACGTGTTCTTCTCCTTCGAATCCAGAAATAACAAACACCACCCTCACACCTCCGGACCTTCGAATCCAGTACTAGAAGAATAACCCTTGTTTCTTTCCTTCGAATCCAGGAGCACTCAGGGCAGCCACTCAAGGTCCAACACACGTTCCGACTTTAAGCAAAGTATGTCACTCTGACCTTAAACTCTTCATTTGAAGCATGCACATAACATTTGTTACCTTTTTGTTTCCACACTTTTAGTTTGTTTTCATTGCTAACCCTTTGGGTTTTGTTTCTTGGTTTATCAAACATGCTTTAAGAACTAACCTGGCCATAAGACAATGCTAGCATGGCCTCAGGCCATATTGCTATTTAAATCCCAAACAAAGGTAAACAGGAAGAAGGAGGTGTGAATCGAAGCTTTAGGTTTCCCCCTGTCTGCTTCACAATTTCAAGCAGAATAAAGAGTGTGGCCTTAGGCTTTGCCATACACAGACTTCCAAGCCATTCGAAGGAGCAAAAAAGGGAGAAATGAAAGTTGGCCACACTGACTGCCAAGCCCAATCGAAGAAGGTAACAAGGAGCTTGGGGTGAAGAGTGTACCTCATGCTGATTCTAGGCCCCAGTTGAAGGAAGCAGAAAGGCATAATCGAAGGCTGCATCTCATGCTTCAGGATAAGCCCAAATCGAAAGGCGCATCCTCACTACTTCCAGGCCAAATCGAAGGAAGCCAAGAAGGGCAGAATCGAATGGTGTTTATGCCTAGATTGAAAACTCATTTTTTCTCCTTTTATTTTTGTTTTGTCTTTACATTTTCTTACTGTTCAATATGGTTGTAATAGTGTAGGATTTATTTTCTAAATTTTTATTGCTTTTGTACAAATGTTAGTAATTAGGATGTATGACAAGATAAAAACCAACAAGTAGACAACCTAAAAATCAAAGAATAAATGCATGCAATCAAACACTATTCACACGTTCACCTCTAGGGTAATCTCACTTGTTGCCTCGGAAAAATAGTCATGTCCCTCTAATATGGGTGTTTTAGCAAAGACCCTCGATAAAAGATCGTAGTCCCTCGATAACCCTCGATGTTGCCTTTGGTAAACGATCTAGTCCCTAAACGACATTGCTAAAACGTCTCATAGGTTGCCTTCTATGACTATACAAACTTCCCAAGCCCGTCCCTTCACATCCAACAATGGGTCTTCTTACCAAAACAATGGTAAGATAGCAACATCTAAAGGAGGAGAAAAAGAACATTAGACCTTTTGAGTAGGTAGGACGCTCATAGTTGCTCGCTTGCTCATCACAAAAACATTTTTACACACCAACACTTTCCTTTGAAACATTTTCAAAAGTTAAAACACTTTGTACGCATTATTATAGAAACAAGAATCATTACAAAAACACTTTTCAAAATCACTTTCAAAAACACATTCCTGCCATACCCAAATTTTTAACCTAAGATCCCTGCTTCATCTGCATTATTTTTTTATACACATCAAGGTCACAGAATATGGTAGGTTTCAAACGTTTCGCCTTCGAGCTTTGACTGTGTAGAGATTATCAAGTGTTGTGAGCATTTTATTTTATGAATGACTAACCACTAATCAAGCACGAAGTGTATGTTTTGCTGTTTTGTTTTCATGTGCAGAAAATAGGTCTGAAAGAAGAGAATCAGACGTTGTACGTCGATTAGAGTTTCGAGTCTCAGAACAGAAATGTTGTCGTTCATTAATTTCCAAAAGACTGGTTCATCAAAGAATTTTAGAGAATTGTGCGTTTATTTCCACATTCTGTCCAGCAAATGGTCTCCGTTTTCTCCGAATATTTTTCAGGAAGAACAGTCGAAATTCTACCGACTTCGGTTCACGTGTGTCTCACATTGTTCTAAAATACAAGAAAAACCAAGTTATACCGTCATTTTCGATTTCTTGGACCAAAAGTCATCTGTAAATTTTCTCATGACGCAGGTTGAATTTCGCCGAGATGGGATAATTAAATTCCAAACCGTTCTAGAAGAATTTATTCGGAATATTTGGAATTTTCTTTATTTGAATCCAAGTGATAATTAAAGAGGAGCTATTCAAGAGATCTCATCCAAGAATATTCATTTATCGCATGAAATATTTATTCAAGTTTATTTTTGTGATTATTTTGGTGGATCTACATCATGGTTATTTAAATACATGAAGCATTATTTCAAGAAGTTAGTGGAGAATTCTATTTAATTACATGAGGAGTTCTATTTGATTACAAAATTAATCCATGTAATTTATTTGGATTTCTATTATAAAAGTGCAAGATTAAAGTCCAAGACTTGCATTATTATTTATTCTTCATTCAATAATTCATCCAAGTATTATTCAATTATTTCCCAAATTTAAATGGAAGATCTTGAATTTTTATCAAGATATATCAAGATTCATGTTTATGTGAAGATTCAAGATTATTCATAACTATCAAAGGAAGTGGAAATATATTGAAGAATACATGTTTATACATGTCACAATTCATTTGAGTTTATTACAAGGTTGCAAAGAAGCTACAAGTGTGTACAAATGTATTTTCAACACTAAAAAAAAAAATTCAGCAAAGTTGCTAATGCAGTCCACTTTGCAACCCATCTTCAAGCCCAATTTTGTTGTATTTTTGTTGGTCAACAATGCTACAACAGCCTGGAAAAAAACAGCAAAGAGAGATGTTGTAAAATGCTACAAACAGTAAAAAAACAGCAACATACAGCAGCTCCAAGTCCTGCCAAAATCTGCTCCAACCTGCATCAAAATAGCCACAGTTTACATCAAAATGGCTAAGATAATTTGTGTGAACAAAGCATGGAAACAGCTTGCCAAAACAGTTCAAATCTCAACTGTTTCCCCCCCTAAAATCCCACACACTCCACTATAAATAAGAGCCTTTGTCAACACAAAATGAGGAGAAGTCAAAAAATTCAGCAAGTAAGAAAACCAGAAAAATAGAGTTTTGTTCTAAAGTTTCAGCAAGAGTGAAAACAAAAAATTGGTGTTGTTCTAAAAAAATCTAGCAAGGAGAAAAGATAGCAAACTCAAGGAAACTTACTATTTTTTAGAAGCCCCATCGGAGAGGCTCCGATAAGTATTACTTTTTCCTCCTCTCTATCTACTGCTGCATATATTCATGTTTGAATCACTTACTGTACCATTTTTTTTCTTTGCCATGCAATATTTACCTTATCATTCTTTTCTTTGTTGTACTGTATTTGAGTTGGGTTGCTGCATGGTAGTTAGCATTTAAACATGTTAGTATTCATAATATCGGTAATAATAACAAGTGTAATAAAAAATAAGCATACTTCTTCCGTCGCGTAACACCAATTTAGAGCTTGTTGTCCGATTTATCACTTGCTGTCCGGTTTATCACTTGTTGTCCGGTTTATCACTTGCTGTCCCAAAAATTTGTTTAGAACTCGCTGTCCAAAAAAAACTTGTTATCCATTTTTGCTGTTACAAAATCCAAAAAAAACTTGTTATCCATTTTTGCTGTTACAAAATCCAAAAAAATCATTTTGCTGTTACAAAATCCAAAAAAACTTGTTATCCATTTTTGCTGTTACAAAAATCCAAAAAACCATTTTGCTGTTACAAAATAAAAAAAAACACCCTTGCTGTACCAAAACCCAAAACGACATTATAATCTCCAAACCTAAAAAAAAAAATGTGTCAGAAACATATAACAATACCATCCAAAATAATAACAACAACATATTTTGTTTATCACCTCTCGGATCCCACTCCTTGCCTCTGTTTATTGACTAATCTCATAACAACATCCAAACATGAAAAACCTCTTCTAATCTTCGCCACAACCTAAACTTGTTTTACTCATTTGTTTCTCAATCGTTCTCTCTTCAGCTTCTCATGTCCTCACCCTCACTGACATTGTTTATATAAAACTGTCCAAGGCTTAGAATTTTGTTTGGCTGCTGCATCTGGGTTTTTAATTTTTGAATGTGTTTAAGATTTTGATCTAGTTTAGCAGATGAAGAGGAGAAGTAAATTTGTTAAGAGAGGAAGGGACATATGATTTTGTTGAGAGAGGAAGTGGCGAAGCATTGTTGTTACAGAGGAGGGACAAATCTGTTTGGGTGAGGCAAAGAAGGAGAAAGAAGAGGGTTTTCTGTAAGAGAGAGAAAGGAGTTTGAATGCGTAAGAGAGAGGAGAAGAGAGTGATCCGTATGAGGGAGGGAGGATAACGTTGCTTTTTGTTAAGAATCCCTTTACTGTTTTGTTGTTTTTTTATTAAAAATATAATAACAATAATATGTTTCCCTCTTTTCAATAACAGTAACATATTAATAATAATTTTTGTTTTTCCTTCCCTATGCATACAGTAACAGCGCCGCGCCCCATCTCTTTCCTACTAGGGTTTTATTTTTTTGTTCCTTCCCTTTCTTGACCCGGTGGCCCATTGGGCCTATTTTGGTTCGGTTTCAATACTTTTTTCTCTTATGTTTTAATTAACTCATGCTAGTAAATGAATAACAACACAGTTCAATTGGTAAAATATGCTAACAGCAACCTTAAGGACCTGAGTTCAATTCCTTGTTGGGTCATTTTTCTGTCTTTTATTTTTTGGCCATATTTCCCTTTTATTTATACATACTTGATTATATATATTAATTTACTTTGTTGTATAATTATTAATTATTATAAAAAACACATAAAAAACGTTTAATTAAAATTTCATCTTTTATTTAATTTTGTCAACATACTATTAGTTCTATTTTATTTTTGTGTTGTTGTTTATTTAATTATTCAAAAATAAATGTTTCATGATTTAATTTTGTTATGTATTTAATTATTAAAAATCTATGATTTCGTAATTTATTCTTCATGTACTTTTGATTATTTATTTAATCGTTAAAATGCATGCTAGTATGATTTAAATTTCATTAGTTAATTGTTCAATCGTAATTTTAATCATTAATCCGCATATCTTTCGTCCGTCTAAATCCAAGGGAATTGTTTAAATTTTGTTGACTTCATGTCATCAAACACATTGTGTGAATACCCTCATTCATCCTTCGTTTATTATTTTGTTAAAAAACTTAAGATAATTTTCCCAAATGTTCAATTTTTCAAAACTCACACTTTTTAAGTCAAAACTTCGACGTTAGGTCGTCGTATCTTCAAAAAACTCGTCCATACCCATTTTTGGCCAAACAATTTATTTTTTCAATCAAACTAACATTTTTTTAATAAACAGATATTTCAAAAGGTTCCTATAGAATAATATAGATACATTGGGTGCTAATACCTTCTCATTGTATAACCAACCCCCGAACTCTAGACCTCTTTTCAAAACGCCTTGTATTTTTCATTACTTTTTAGTATTATTTTACATCGCATATTTTAGGGTTTTATTTCGTTCTTTTCCCTTTTCCCTTGGAAATAATAAAGCGCGGTGGCGACTCTTGCTTTTGTGAGACGAGTTAATTAATAGCTCGATCTCCCATTTACCCCGCTACATTTTTTATCGCTACAGAAATGGCGACTCTGCTGGGGAAAGATTAACCTCTTGTTGGTCCATCCCTAAGTGGGTTAAACCTAGTTTGTTTTATCTGTTTTATCATTATTTGATTTGTTTGATTATATGTTTATATTGGGGTTATTTGGGTTTTTTGCAAAGGACAAGTCCTATACCCGGACTAAGTTACACTTAAGAATATGACGGGCGGTATAGTCATGTTAACTTTGAGGGAGTAATCCCGAAGAAGGAGGCATGAAATCCCCCACTCAGTGGAAGGCCCTTTTGAACGTAGTATTTGTTTACCGAGTAATCGGGAAGACATTATTATTTTCGACCTGGGAGCCAGAGAAGCTAAGAACCGTAGAACCCTAACCCATCTTGGCCTTTTAGGTGTAGCGTGTAAACTATAACTGAGTAATCCGGAAGTAGTTGTTACGCGATGCTACGCTCGGATGAGTTTCTCTTGAGAATATTGCTAATTATTGAGTAATCAAGACGTTGGTAATATCCGAAGGAGGAATTTAGACTCTGAGAACTTTTAGAACCTTGTGTTACAGGTGTGATTAAACCGTTAGTACATACCCTGGGGTGGGCTTTACCTTTGACTCCATGTTTGAAGCGTTGAACCTTTGAACCCCATATTTATGAAATTATGTGTGATTGTTGCATTATCATTCATCCATACATCCATAAACATTTTTTTGTAAAACTTGTTTTTCAAGGAACTTAAGAATGATTTTTGCAGACATCTCAGGTACTGTTATTATGGAGTTTGGAAGAAGAAACCTCGAAGTTATAGTTTTAAGGAGCCCGAGATTGAAGAGATGAAGAGTTTGATTCCTAAGATCAAGAACCCGACGGAGTTTCAAAAGAAGTATGGGTCCATTATACCTCTCATGAAGCGCAAGATGAAGGAAGGCATCCTTAGTACGTTGGTCCAATTCTACGATCCATTGTATCGATGCTTCACCTTTCCGGATTACCAGTTAATGCCCATCTTAGAAGAGTACTCCTACATAATTGGTTTGCCGATCATCGACTGTGTTCCTTTTTCTGGCTTAGAAGAGGAACCCAAATATCACGAGATAGCGACCATCACCCACTTGAGGAAGTCGAAGATAGAGGAGAACATGACTACAAAAGGGGGAATCTGAGGCTTACCTGTGCAGTTTTTGTTGAAGAAAGCTCGTCATTTCACTAAGATAAAAGATACTATTGCCTTTGAAGACGTCTTTGCTTTACTCGCTTATGGCCTATTCTTGTTCCCTAACGTTGATAAGTTTGTGGATATCAAAGCCATCAGAATTTTCTTGATTGGAAATCTGGTCCCTACGCTGCTAGGAGATACCTACTACTCCATCCACCTTCGAAACTCTTATGAAGGAGGGATGATTATTTGTTGTGCACCGTTGCTGTATCAGTGGTATGTTTCTCATCTACCTAGGTCTGATGTTTTCTGGGATCTCGAGAAGGAGCCGCGATGGGCGCTGTGATACGGTGGGAGAACTGACTTGGGATTTTGCGTTTGTGTTTGCAAATGTTTCGGTTTAGCAAGAGTCGCCACCGACTTTTTATTTTATCCTAAGGAAAGGTCAAAAAGCACAGGAAAGACCTTTGAGATGTTTTCTTGGGTTCGGGGAGTAGATTATAGAAAGGGAAGGTATTAGCACCCTTTCTATCCATGTTTATCCATGGGCTCTTAGTTACTTGCTTAGATCACTTGCTTTGCTTTTCAATTGTTTGAAATGGTGCTCTTTAATTGTTTGAAATGGTGCTTTGTGTGTGATTTTGAAAGATGTTTTGAAAAGAGGCCATCGTTGTGGCAACCTTTGAAATGATTCTTGTTTGAATGTATACAAAGGTGTTTTTGTCTTTTGAAAAGTTTTCAATGTTTTGAAAGTAGGGTTTTGAAATTTGTGTTGTAAAGTGTGTTTTAAAGATAGCAAGGATGTTTTTGCAAGTTTTGATCAAGTAACTAAGAGTTGTCTACCCTATTTTACTCAAAGATATTTCTTATGTTTTTAACCCTTTTAACAGTGTTGTTTCACCATTGTATTTGGTGAACAACCTTGTGTTAGGATGTTTAAACGGGACAGGCGCGAGTCATCGTATAGACCATGATAGCAATAGTGTCAAGTATTTTTGGCAATTTTCTTGAGGGACATGATCATTTTGTTTAGGCAACTCAGATAGCGTCATCGAGGGATTATGATCTTTGTTTTGTTTTTGCTTTGCCAAAGTACTTGACATGCATACCATGGCCCATTTTTGAAGGCAACAAGTGGATTGAAACCCTAGGAGTGCAAGTGTGCATTGTGTTTGTTTTTTTATGCATTTTTGTCTTTTGATTAGGTCAAACTATTTGTTAATTTGATTTTTTGCATACAAAACCCTAAGTCTAATCATGGCATAATTGAAAGCATTTTAAAGGTGCGAGAATTAAAATTTTACACTATTACAACATGATATAGGGAGGGGGATACAAATTTGAATTGGGGATTATTTTGCAAGAAATTAAATCCTAAATTATTACAACCAAATTGAATGTATAAGGCATAACAATTAAATATACAATATTTAAATAAATACAATAAATAAATATTAAATAAAATGTATTATGCAAAAAAAGTTTTTATGTATGTAAAAAGTATTTTTAATGTGAAATGTAAATAAATAAAAAGTCAATTTCAATTATTTTTGTTTTTTAGGGCAAAAAACCCTAATTTATTAAATAAATAGTATTATTTATTATTTATATACAATAATGTATCAATTTATACTAAAAATAAAAGTATATTGGAAAAAAGGTATTTTTAGTATAAAATATTAAGAAAAATAAAATGTATTATTTTTGTGTTTTTTGTTCTAATTATTTAATAAAATATAATATGTGTATATATATGTATTAAATATATTAAGTGTATAAAAATAAAATAAATTATTTACAAAAAAAAGTATATATTTCAAGAAAATATTTTCAAATGTGTATAAAAATAATAAATGAAAATAAAAGTATTATTTGTATTATTTTTTAATTTAAACAAAAATGATATAAAAGCATATAAACATTTTTATACTAGTAAAAATAAAAATAAATACCAAATAAATGTAAAAAAATATAAAAATAATTTTTTGGCATTTTTTATATTTAGACATAAAATAATAAAGTCAGAATTAAAATAAAAATGCAAAAATGACAATTATACAAGAAAAGGGCCAGGGGGTGTAAAAAGAAAAGTGGGGGGGGGGGGGGGGTGCCAAAAGCAAGTCTGTCCAGGCCCAACCCAAAACCAACTTCATCTTCTTCCTCTAGACAGAAACGCGCGCGTTCTATGTACAAAATGCTATCTCCTGATTCTGTGCTTTTTTGATAAAACTCATAACATGAAACTTGTAGAGCATCAAACAACGAATCTAACCATATAAAAAACTTAAGCTAACTCTCAAAGACCAGAGAGAATTTCTCTGGCCCTAATTTCTAACCTAGTTTTTTCAGAAAGTTCATGGATGAAATTCTCCTAGCACGATTAATATAAATGAAAACTAAGCACATGTATGGTTTCAGGGCTATGAATACAACATCTTTCATTCACAAACCTAAGTTTAACTATTCCTAAATAGAGAGATAGAAGTTCATGAAATACCTGTTTCAGTTGACTTCGAGCTGGACAATGCAGCAACTTCCAATGGTGTTTGAGGTTCTTTTGAGCTTGCCTGATGTCCACTGAACCTTTCCCAATGCTTGGTTTGTTTTGAGGTGGCCTGAATCGTGCTACAGAACTCAACCTGCAAAGCTTCCAAACAAAAATGGCAATGTGTGTTAATGGAGTTACAATAACTTGTGAATGATCTGGATAGCTCAGGTAGGTTGATTGGAATGTGTTTGAAGTAGTTTTGGACAAAACGCACGAGGGAATTTGAATGTGGATTGCCAAATGCAGAACTGGCCCTGTTTTGCAAGAAAATGGGGATTTTGTGCACAAGGAGGTTTTTATGGTCAAGGGCTCGTGTTTCTGGCTTGCTAGGGTGTATGAAACTTGTTTGACAACTTTGTTTTAGTTGGTTTTATCAGATGTGTGAGATGCCTTGTGTTTGACAAGTTTCTTGTTTTTGAAGCAAGAAAGTGGAAGTGAGGTTATAGGATTGTACATGCCATCTTATCACCCTGCACACAACCCTCTTGGACCCTCTTGTTAGTGGATTTTGTTTGCAGCATAAGATATGGTTCAAGGCTCTAGGATGCTGTTTTGACATAAAGCAAAGTTCAAGCAAAAATGGCAATGTTGCTTTTTCCATTTAAGGATTAAACTTGTGTACAATACCCTAATGACCAAGACAATGCATTGGTTCAATGTATTTGCATTAAATTATGGAGTACAAACTGGTTTAGAGGCCTGTAATTGTGAACCAAGCTAGCTAGGTCAGATTTGGCAAGTGGTATGAACATGTATTGGCCATGGTTGCAAAGTGAGTTTTTGCCAACTTCAAGCATTCGAATCTCCCTAACCACAAAGGTGTTTGAGGAGTTCTTAGACAATTTGGAAAGCTTGCAACATGTACTACAATCAATATTTGAAATGCAACTTTGGAATCCAAGTGGAACTATGTGAAAAATGGCCAAGAAGATGGGTCAAAATCCTGCCTAAACTAGGGCAAAATTTCTCTAAGTTAAAAGTTTTAGGTACCCTTGTTCCAAAAATCATAACTTGATATCCAAGCTTCTTTTGAGAAAACTTTGTGAATAAAATTTGTAGACTTTGTGATGGAATACAACTTTCATGTTGTAAGTTTTGTCTGAATCCATTTGCATCTTGGTGAAAAAATGGGACAAAGTTAGGAAAAAATAGGAAAATTTTATAACTTAGAAAATTTCAGTTATGAAATTTTTCCCTTTTAAACCCTAATTTGCATTTTTGGGTTTCTCGATGAACAAGTTTCATAATTTGACATGTATTGATGAAAAATGACCCTTGGCACTTGATTTTGACCAAAAAGTCAAAGTTTAACTTTTCAGTGTACAATCAAATTTTGATCAGTTGACTGAAAAATTCATTTGTCAATCCTATGCATTTGAGATCTTTTGAACTTGTTGAATAGGTAAGATAATGTCATTGAGTCCTTGAGTCCATGGTTGAGCTTGATTTGCCATTGGATAGGTTAAACAGTCAAAAATTGCCTCTGTACAGTCAAAACCCTAAAAATGACCATTTTGCCCTTTTGGTGATCTGATCAAATTTCTTGTGGAATTGTGATCCAAACTTGATCAAATGGTTCATGTGAGTTCATAATGTTGATGGGGGTCAAAATTCATGAGGTTTGATTGTCAATTGGCCATAGTTGACTTTTTCCCCAATACAGCTGATTTCTAGGTCAACTGTCTAATTGATTGGGCAAAAATTTGAATCAAGGCTTGAAACTTGGTATGGACAAACTTGTGAGTCCAACATGAAGTATGAAAGTCATTTTGGGCATTGTGGATCAAAACATCCCCGTGCAAACTCAAACCCTAATTTAGGTCAACAATGCAAGAAGGTGTCTTGAGCAGAGCAAACCATAGCTCGATTTTGAGTTCCAAGAGTCTTGCAATGAGAAATGTTGATGAAATGAGAGTGCAAATTTTGGGGTACAACAGTTTCCCCTGTTCAATCTTCTTGAAACTGAAGAGTTAGATTGACAAGTTTGCCTTTCGCGACTCGAAGGTAAAAGAGGATTGGACACTAGAGTGCCCGTAAATTTGCACTCGTCAAAATGTAGCTGAGGAAATGGGCTTAAAGATGCCATTTAGAGATGGTAGAATCTTCCTGGAGATGGGATTAAAGATGCCATCCAAGAATATTTGTTGAATTGCAATGTTGTAGGTTAGAAGAATGAGCATCAAAATGGTATCCGTGTCTGGAATGCATTTGAACTGTATCTGGAGACTGAGTCTGTATGAGAAAAAGAATGGCGTCCGTGTCTGGAGCGTATCTGAGCTGTAACCGTATTTGAACTTTGAATGAATATCAGAATGACTGTCGTGTCTGGAGTGTATCTGTATTGTATCTGAAATTGAGATCTGTATGAGTAGCAGAATGACTTCCGTGTCTGGAGTGTATCTGAGGTTGTAACTGGAGTTGAGATCTATATGAGTAGCAGAATGACTTCCGCGTCTGGAGTGTATCTGGAACTGTAACTGGGATCTGAATAAGTGACAAAATGACTTCCATGGCGAATGCATTGGGGAGAATCAAACTGTTGGCGTAAAGGCCAGAATGGCATCCGTGTTTGGGGTGTATCCGAACTTAAAGTTGATAGTTGAATCTGAATAGGAGATAGAATGGCCGCCGTGTCTGGAGCGTATCTAGTCTGTATCGAATTCCTGAAGTCTGAATGAGTAGTAGAATGACCGCCGTGTTTGGGGTGTATCTGTACTGTATTTTAACTTGAAATTGTGAATGAGTAATAGAATGACCGCCGTGTCTGGGATGTA
Source organism: Vicia faba (assembly GCA_948472305.1). Taxonomy (NCBI): domain Eukaryota; kingdom Viridiplantae; phylum Streptophyta; class Magnoliopsida; order Fabales; family Fabaceae; genus Vicia; species Vicia faba. Next base: position 1,594,169,199 of record OX451737.1, on the reverse strand, counting down.
TCCATACTATATCTGAATAATTATTAATGATAGACTTTTAATCTTATCCTGAAAAGGGTAAAATGTTAGCTAAAGCATAAAGTTATGTTACATGATATGTATGATGCAATGAACTGTATTTCATCAATGTTTATGATATATGAATGTAATGGATGTGCATGTAAGCTGAGTAGTTGTCTTGCTGAGGAAAATAAATCCTGGATAACTGGAGATAATGAAATCTCTGGCTGCTGTCGGGGAAAGTAAATCCTTGACCGATGCTGGGGAATCCCAAAAATCTTTGATTATTGAAGATGAGAAATCCTTGCCGACTGCTTAAGGATTAAAGATCTCTGATTGCTTGAGAAGGAGAAATCCTTGGACCACTGCTGGAGATTGAAAATCCTCGGCGATTTGTGGGGATTAACAAAGCCTTTGACAACTTCTGCAGGGAATGAGAATCCTTCATGACTTTCCTGGGAAATAGGGAAAATTCTGAAAATCTCTAATGGGGAGTTAAAACCTAGGAGGCTTCTGCTTGGAGAAATGAGATCGGGAATCTTCGATCTTGCTGGGAGATAACTCTGTGGGGGAACTTGGGGGAAGTTGAACAGTCCCACCGGGGGTTGGTGGTTGGAAATTTGACTTCATTGGGGAAGAAGGTTTAGACTATTCTGGCTCCGTTGGGGAAAGGGTTTTCAGGGTTTTCAGGCTCCACTGGGGATCTTGAAGTTTAACTCCGCTGGGGACTTTGAAACTTAACTCAGCTGGGGAATCAAGTTTAGAATGTATTGGCTCCGCTGAGGATCTTGAAGCTTAACTCTGTTGGGGAAAAATACTCTAAATTTTAGCTTTGTTGAGGATCTGAACAATGCATTGCAGGGGATTTCTTCTGAAATAGCATAGAGATATCTTCCTACACCTTCAACCTATCAGTAATTATCCTTTCTCAATTTCGTTTTATTTGTAAGCAGTGATTATATTCAAATGCATATGCCTATTTAACAAAACACTGGACGTCTTCAAATAAAACATAAGTGTAAAAAGAAAAGAAAGGCAAGCAAATTTCTGCACTTTGAAGTATATTTGTATTAACTTTTGTAAGTATCTTTGTACAAAGGAGACAAACATCCTAGTAAGAGAATGTTGTCGTAAAAATTGAAAAATTTTATACAAAAGGAAGATGGCTATGTGTAACAATTCCATGGGATTCCCATTCTGCTATAGCCTTCACAATTTTGAGTATCTTGTCCATTCGCTGCTTCGTCCATCGATGACTGGATTGATCAGAAACTTGGAGCTTGTTGGTAAAGAGATTGTTCTTAAAGTGATCCGACGAGACATAGTCATACGCTTTAATTCCCTAACTTTTGTCTGGACCGCCCTTTCGGGTTTTCGATCCACCGGGAAACCCTTTTTTGCCCAAGTCTCCCTCTCGGGTTTTCAACTTGCCGAGTGTACGTATTTTTTTGTTTTATCCCTAATTTTTTCCTGAACTGCCCTTTCGGGTTTTCGATTCACCGGGATGCCCATTTTTGCCCAAGTCTCCCTTTCAGGGTTTTCAACTTGTCGGGTTATTTTATGCGTAATATCTTTTGACTATGTCTGCGTTCGCAGGGTGTGGCAGGTCGTCACCGTCCATAGTGGTCAGAATCATTGCCCCACCAGAAAAGATGCTTTTGATCACAAATGGTCCTTCGTTAGTAGGAGTCCACTTGCCCCTGGGATCACTTTGCGGTAAGATGACCCGCTTGATTACAAGATCTCCGACTTGATATACCTGACGCCTGACTTTCTTGTTGAAAGCCTTGATCATCCATTTTTGATACGTCTGACCATGACAAACAGCAGTGAGTCGCTTCTCATCGATCAAATTAAGTTGATCAAGCCGGGTCTGAATCCAATCGTCTTCACTCAAACCAACGTCCTTCATAATCCTTAAGGAAGGAATCTGAACTTCCATAGGTAAAACAGCTTCCATGCCATACACCAAAGAAAATGGGGTTGCCCCTGTTGAAGTACGTGCCGTGGTACGATATCCATGTAGAGCAAACGGTAACATCTCATGCCAATCCTTATAGGTGACTGTCATTTTTTGAATGATCTTCTTGATTTTTTTTTTCGCGGCTTCAACAACACCGTTCATCTTCGACCGTTCATCTTCAACAACACTGTTCGCATAGAGCGGTGATCATAGTGTTGTTCAAATTTGTACCATTGTCTATAATGATCCTGTCGGGGATACCATATCGGCATATGAGGTTCTGCTTGATGAAGCGGGCAACCACATTCTTTGTAACCGAGGCATAGGAAGCTGCTTCGACCCACTTGGTGAAATAATCAATAGCAACCAAGATGAAGCGATGCCCATTGGATGCCGTAGGCTTGATCTCTCCAATCATGTCAATGCCCCACATTACGAATGGCCAAGGAGCTGTCAGAACATTGAGATGAACAGGAGGAATATGTACCTTGTCGGCGTAGACTTGGCATTTGTGGCAAGTACGGGAATGTTGATGACAATCAGCTTCCATGGTAGACCAGTAGTAGCCTGCCCTTAGAATTTTCTTAGCCATCGTATGTCCGCTCAAGTGGGTTCCAAATGTGCCACTATGTATTTTGGTCATGATCAACTCTGCTTTGATCTTGTCCACACAACGAAGTAGAACAAAATCATGGATGCGCTTATAAAGGATGCCATTGCTTAGGAAGAACTTGGCAGCAAATCTCCTTAAGAACTTTTTGTCATTGACAGAAGCTCCTTCAGGGTATTCTCTAGTCTGGAGATACATTTTGATTTCATGAAACCAAGGTGGTTCCATTACTTCTTCGGTATTAATTTCATGACAGTGTGCAGGTTCGTCCATTCGCTCGATGGTAATTTGGGGAGCCTCGTTATCCCAGTTGAGTTTAAACATGGAGGACATTGTAGCCAGAGCATCTGCTAGCTGATTTTCTTCTCGCGGAAAGTGTTCGAAAGTAATCTGCTCGAAATGAGGAAACAACGTCAAGACATGTTCTTTGTATGGGATAAGATTAGGATGTTTAGTGTTCCACTCTCCTTTGACTTGCCTGATAACCAAAGCCGAGTCCCCAAATACGACCAAAGATTTGATTCCCAAGTCTATAGCAGCCTTGAGACCAAAGATGCAAGCTTCATATTCAGCCATGTTGTTGGTACAGCTGAAGCAAAGTCGGACAGTGAAGGGTGTATGGAAACCTTCCGGAGAAATGAGTACCGCACCAATACCATTGCCAAGTGCATTTGAAGCACCATCAAAGTACAGGGTCCATCGGGATCCTTGTTCAGGTTCGTCATACGGTCTGTTACCTTCAATGTTATCCAATGTCATGATGTCCTCGTCAAGGAAGTCGAATCTCATAGATTTGTAATCTTCGACGGCTTGATGAGCTAGATGGTCAGCTAGTACACTCCCCCTTTATAGCTTTTTGGGTAGTATACTGGATATCATACTCAGTCAGGATCATTTGCCATCTAGCGATTCTTCCAAATAAAGCAGGCTTCTCGAAGATATACTTGATCGGATCCATCTTGGAAATCAGCAAAGTGGTATGAGTCAACATATACTGCCTTAGCCGGTGAGCAGCCCATACCAAAGCGCAACAAGTTTTCTCGAGCAGTGAGTAGCGAGTCTCACAGTCGGTAAACTTTTTGCTAAGGTAATAAATGACATGCTCTTTTCGGCCAGACTCGTCATGTTGGCCCAACACGCACCCCATTGAGTTATCTAAAACAGTCAGATACATGATTAACGGCCTTCCTTCGACGGGTGGCATCAGAATAGGAGGTTCTAGTAAATACTCCTTGATCTTATCAAAAGCAACTTGACAAGCATTGTTCCATTCAACTACCTGATCTTTCTTCAACAGTTTGAAAATTGGCTTACAGGTAGACGTCAGGTGAGAGATGAACCTCGCGATATAGTTTAAGCGTCCCAAGAATCCACTAACCTCCTTTTCAGTGCGGGGGGCAGGCATTTCTTGTATAGCCTTTACTTTAGCTGGATCAACCTCAATGCCTTTGTTGCTGATAATAAATCCCAAAAGTTTACCAGACCTAACTCCAAAAGTGCACTTGCTTGGGTTTAGTCTAAGCTTATACTCCTTCAACCTGGCAAACAGCTTTTGCAAATGATCAAGGTGTTCTTCTTCTGTCTGTGATCGAGCTATCATGTCGTCTACGTAAACTTCGATCTCATGATGTGTCATATCATGAAACAAAGCTACCATGGCGCGTTGATAGGTTTCCCCTGCATTCTTCAGTCCGAGTGGCATCACTTTGTAGCAGAAGGTACCCCATTGTGTGACAAAAGTAGTTTTCTCCATGTCCTCGGGGGCCATTTTGATCTGGTTGTATCCCGAGAATCCATCCATGAAGGAAAAAACCTTGTGTTGAGCTGTGTTGTCAACCAAAATGTCGATATGTGGTAGTGGAAAATCGTCTTTAGGGCTAGCCCTGTTTAAATCCCGATAGTCCATACACATTCTGACTTTGCCGTCCTTCTTAGGCACGGGCACAATGTTAGCAACCAACTGTGGATAGGAAGTAATAGCCAGAAAGCCAGTGTTGAATTGCTTCATTACCTCAGTGTGATCGGTGGAAATAGAACTGACTGTTTTGGAATGCTGGTTCGCGTTTGTGTTTCACAAAATGTCGCGGTAAGCAAGAGTCGCCACCGTCTTTTATTTTCTCCAACAAGGAAAGGACAAAAGCACAACAAAATTCCTTTTCGAGATGTTTTTCGGGTTCGGGAGGTAGATTATAGAAAGGGAAGGTGTTAGCACCCTTTCTATCCGTGGTTATCCACGGGCTCTTAGGTACTTGCTCACTATGTTTTCAAAAGATTTTCCTTTTCTTGTGTTTGTGGGTTTTGAAAAGTTTGTTTGAAAACTTCGATTTAACTCTTGTGTCTGTCCTCAAGAGTGTATAAAGTGTTGTTTGAAAACTTTTGTCAGAAAAGTGTAGGTGCGAAAAGTATTTTTGTTTTGAAAGAGCAAGGACCTGAGAACCTCTACCTACTCAAAAGAAACTAAGTTGTGTAAATGTCCTTTAGACAGTACTATCCCACTATTGAGAAGTAGGTAGCACCGCCGTTGGAGTTTTTCGGGTCAATTCGATTATAGGGACATGTGGTCACCAAAGCAATAGTAGGACGCCTTAGAGGGAACCCTAATGCCCTAGATCATTTTTTTTCGAGGCAACCGTTTCGAGGCGACTTTGATCTTTAGACAGGAGGGCGACCTCTAAAACACCCTATACTCAATGACCACGTTGAGGCAACCAAGTGAGGCGTATTGTGATCGGTGGATCTGGAACTGACTGTTTTTAAGCTGGTTCGCGAAATGTCGCGGAAGCAAGAGTCGCCACCGTCTTTTATTTTCTCCAAACATGGACAGGACAAAAGCATAGAAAAATTCCTTTTGAGATTGGTTCTCGGTTCGGGAGGTAGATTTATAGAAAGGGAAGGTGTTATCACCCTTTCTATCCATGGTTATCCATGGGCTCTTAGATACTTGCTCATTTGTGTTTTCAAAATGTTTGTTTGCTTTTCAAAAGTGTGTGGGTTTTGAAAAAGTTTCTTTAAAAGTTTCAGATCGACTCATGTATCAGTCCTCAAGAGTATTTGAAAAGTTGTTTTGAAAGCTTTTTGAAAAGTGTAAGGTGTGAAAAGTATTTTAATTTGTTTTTGAAAAGAGCAAGTATCCATGAGTCATCTACCTATCCTAAGGAATTAAGCTGTGTAATTGTCCTTCAGGTAGTGCCATCCCACCATTGAGAGATAGGTAGCACCACCGTTGGAGGTGTTTGGGTCAATTCGAGGGTTAGGGACAGTGTAGTCACCGAGAAATAGTAAGATACCTTAGAAGCTACCCTTACGCCATTGATCTTTTTATTCCGAGGCGATCGTTCCGAGGCAACTTATTCGAGGCAACTGGATCAATGGAACATAAGGACTCACTAAGACGTCCTGTACTCGACGACCACGTTTCGAGGGACAAGGCAGCGGTGTGATCATCAGAGCAACAGTAGGATACCTTAGAAGCTACCCTTATGCCATGTTCATGGACATAAGGACTTACTAAGACGTCCTATACTCGATGACCACCTTTCGAGGGGCAAGGCAACAGTGAGGTGTACCCTAAGAGTGGTGTGTGAATTGTGTGTCATTTTCAATTATATTTGTCTTGTCATGCATTGGTGATCTACGTTTTGATTTTATTTTTGGGCATTCATTCTTTCATGTGATTGTTAACAGTTAAAAGGTGCGGGAATTTAAAGTGCGGAAAAGATAAAGGTCCTACGCTATTACAAAGGCGCGGGTCTACATCACCAAATAAAACCAAGACCCGATTTAAAACAAAGTGCAGAAAGTAAATGCCTAATTAACTATTACAGGGCTTTGGGGCAAATACATTACATTCATAAAAAATAAATAAAACAAACGCGCGAAAAGAAAATATAATCGAATGCGAGGGCGTTGGACCCTTTAAAGGAATTAAATTGAAATTGAAAATTGATTTAAGTTAAATAAAGGAAGAACTTATTTTTGATGTTTTTGGATTTATGGAATTAAAGAAAATTAAATTGGAATTAAAAGTCAAATAATTCTAGTTCTAATTGTTTTTTAATTTATTAAAGAAAATTGTCTAAGTTAAACCTAATTTAAACCTAATTGATTAATTACAAGTGTTTACAAAATTAATTAATGGTTAATAATGATTATAATAAGAAAATATAAATATTTATTTTAAAAAGATAAAAATGTGCTAAAGACCTATTTTTTATATTTTTTTAGTTATTGAGAAGAAAAACATTAAAGTTAACAACTTAAAATTAAAACTAAATTAATGATTGAATTTATTTACAAAAAAATGTTGATGAATTAAATTAAAATAAAACATATTTTTATTTTTTATGATTTTTTCTGATTTTTGTTTTATGAAAATTGTTTTAATGAATTAATTAGAAATAAAACAAATAAAAAAAAAGTGAAAAGAAAAGGAAACAAAAAGCAAACTGTGGGGGGGTGTTGACCCCAATTTTGGAGGTGATTTGATGAATGCTGGCCCAACAGGAGGAGGTCCTTTGCTGACTTTTTGGATCACATGTGGAGCATTGACCAATGCATATGATGGGACTCACATGATAGCCTTTGGATTGACCTTCCCAGGCGCGTGGCAGGCAGAGGCGTTGGGCTTCATGGTGGTCATCAGGATGGGAGCTACATGGGAAAGGTTTAGACAAAATAATAGAAACAAATTGAGGGGACCTGGGATTCGAACCCAGGTCCCAGTGTTTACCAATGAGAGCCTTTACCAAGTGAGCTATCAACGCGCTTTGTACATTAGATAAAAAACAAATAATATCAAATAAAATTGACATTAGTGTTATAAAAAAAAAAAGGCGCTGGATTTCAAACCAGCCACTCACGCCGTGCCACGCTAGCCTTCGTCCCCAATTGTGCCTGTAATAAAAATGAAATAGCGGGGGTTTTAAACCCCCCCAAAACGCCGTCCACAGAAAATAGCGAATAGCTCAGGGTGAAAAAGAAATAAGGCGCGATGGTTCAATTCCATTTAGTGGAAGGTGCTGATTTCAGTGGTAGGGGTCTCATGGTCCAATTATTCCAGATATGCAAAGCCCTAAAATTAAAGCTCTGAAACCCTAAGCAATGTCCATGGTGAATTCACATATAGGCCTTGAAAACTCAATTAAATCATGCTATCAGCTTTGAAACATTCACATTAGTCCAAATCCATGATTAAAAATGGAAAATACTGTATGAATAATGCAATATGAATATCAAATTTTTTAAAGAAAACCGGACTTGGTTATACCTGTTCTTGGCGTATGGAGTGTTGAATTTGATTGGAATCGCTTCCTTAGGATGTCAGCAACGTGTTTGGATGAGAATGAAGGTCTGAGGCAAGCTCTAGAAGTGTTTTCAGTTTTGCAATTTTTGTGTAAAAATGCCAAGTTGGTTCTGAGCTTTGGGCGCAGCTTAGGTCTCGTTGTTGTCTCTGATCACTTGCATAGGTGTTATGTAACATGTTTTGATGAGAGTTATGGCCTCATAATGCCTTGCCTTCATGTTCAAGATTTTGACATAACTCCATTAACAAACTTTCCTCTTTTGAGCCAATTTTGAATTCTTGCTCCATTTGGCCTTGAAACGAAATTGGGATGTTGCATGATGATGATTCAAAGCTAGTTAAGAGCAAATATCCCCCTTAATTGAACTTCTTGATTTTCTTTTGATTTTAAAAGATTTAAAATTAATTAAATCCAATAAAATCAATAAAAAATGAAAAACTCAATTTTAAATATTGAGATAAAAGGTGGGACACGTGGGAAGCATGGCCAAGCTAATTCAAGTGTAAAAAGTGGGCCCCTTTTGTCAAAAAATGAAATTTCAAGGATAAATGATTTTGGCCATTTCACAAAAAATTTCCAACTTCTCCAATGCATATCTTGCTCAATTTTTAAGATTTGATCATGTTCTTGGACATTTTAGAAAGGTCTTGAAGTCATATAACCAATGTCTTTGGTCCCATGTCATTTTGATTTACCAATATCAAGTTATGGTCTTTGACTTAAAGTCCCTTTTTGTTGACTTTTGAAAATGACCTATAATGTTGAAATTGATAACTTTTTGTGAGAGCATTTCTTGGACTTGGAGTGTGAAGATGAGTTGTAGGAAATGTCTTCCCCTTCAAGATGAGCATTGGATGAGATTTTTCTGATGAACCATGAAAAAGTTATGCCTTGGTCAAGTTACAGTTGACTTTTCAACTATCCAAAAATAGAAACTTTTGCATCTTGAGACTTTTTGAGCCATACTTTTGAGAATCATGATCAAGAATTGATCAAATGATGTTTGTTGCCTCAAAATAAGATGTTGACCAAATATTTTGACTTTTGACTGCCAAATGACCATTTTGCCCCTACAGTTGACTGTTGAGCAATTAGGGTTTTTGACTGTGCAACTTGACCTTGTGAGCCTTGAAACTTGACATGTAGGTACTTGACAATGTGTATGAGCATAGGAGACTTGATTGAGCCCTTGAAAACTTCAACTTCCTTGCAAGAACCAAGACCCTAGTTTGACTGGCTTAGGAGGATGGTTTGACTGTGTGGCCCTTGAGTAAACTTGAACCAATTGAGGATGATTCTTGTCAAAACTTTGAAGATTATTGGAGGGCAAATTTTGGGGTACAACAGTTGCCCCTGTTCAATCTTCTTAGACCTGAGGATGTAGATTGGCTTGTGTGCCTTTCGTGATCCGAAGGTGGAAGATGATTGAAGACTAGAGTGCCCAGAAATTTGCACTCGCATAGTAGAGTATCAGCAGTGTGATAGCGGGAATGGGCTTACAGATGCCATTCGGAGAGGTGGTGGATAGGAGGATGGGCTTATAGATGCCATCTGGAGGTGTCGATCGTGTAAGAGATTCCTTAGCGAGAACTTGCGTACCTGAGAAAGAAAGAAAATTACCTGGTCTGTTACAGGAGTTGACTCTCAAACTCTTTATGTAGACGTGCCCTGTCAAGATACAGGAATCGAGTCTGGTACTGAAGTCGTCAACAGATACTCCCTGGCAAGATATAGGAATCGGATCTTCGAACTCTTCAGACGTGCCCTATCAAGATACAGGAATCGAGCCTGGTAATGTAGTCGTCAACAGATACACCCTGGCAAGATACAGGAATCAGATCTTCGAACTCTTCAGACGTGCCCTGTCAAGATACAGGAATCGAGTCTGGTATTGTAGTCGTCAACAGATACTCCCTGGCAAGATACAGGAATCGGATCTTCGAACTCTTCAGACGTGCCCTGTCAAGATACAAGAATTGAGTCTGGTACTGTAGTCGTCAACAGATACTCCCTGGCAAGATACAGGAATCGGATCTTCGAACTCTTCAGACGTGCCCTGTCAAGATACAGGAATCGAGTCTGGTACTGTAGTCGTCAACAGATACTCCCTGGCAAGATACATGAATCGGATCTTCGAACTCTTCAGACGTGCCCTGTCAAGATACAGGAATCGAGTCTAGTATTGTAGTCGTCAACAGATACTCCCTGGCAAGATACAGGAATCGGATCTTCGAACTCTTCAGACGTGCCCTGTCAAGATACAGGAATCGAGTCTGGTACTATAGTCGTCAACAGATACTCCCTGGCAAGATACAGGAATCAGATCTTCGAACTCTTCAGACGTGCCCTGTCAAGATACAGGAATCGAGTCTGGTACTGTAGTCGTCAACAGATACTCCCTGGCAAGATACAGGAATCGGATCTTCGAACTCTTCAGACGTGCCTTGTCAAGATACAGGAATCGAGTCTAGTATTGTAGTCGTCAACAGATACTCCCTGGAAAGATACAGGAATCAGATCTTCGAACTCTTCAGACGTGCCCTGTCAAGATACAGGAATCAAGTCTGGTACTGTAGTCGTCAACAGATACTCCCTGGCAAGATACAGGAATCGGATCTTCGAACTCTTCAGACGTGCCCTGTCAAGATACAGGAATCGAGTCTGGTACTGTAGTCGTCAACAGATACTCCCTGGCAAGATACAGGAATCGGATCTTTGAACTCTTCAGACGTGCCCTGTCAAGATACAGGAATCGAGTCTGGTATTGTAGTCGTCAACAGATACTCCCTGGCAAGATACAGGAATCGGATATGGAATTACGACAGTTGATAGCAATTACCTTTGTATTAACTTTTGTCCTGAAAAGACAAAACGTTAGTTGTGTGTGATGTCATGATGTATGACATGCGAGATGTTCTCAGAATGAATGAGATTGTATGTTCATGATGTGTATATGCATGTTACAATGTATGAAGATGTGTTGTTTATGAATGTATGTTTTCATCTAGGAAATTAAATCCTTGACGGATGCCGGGAAGTTGAATCATGGGCTGATGTGGAAGAAAAGAGCTTCTTGTTTCCGCTGGGGATGATGGTTGCAAGAATACCGGTAGGAGAAGATAACTCCGTTGGGGGATAAACTTGGCGAATGGATTACTCTGTGGGGAGGAAAGTACTCTGACGATCTTGCTGGGGAACAATACTCTTTGGGGAGAGAGGTACTTTGCTAGGATATTGATGGTAACTTCGCTGGGGATACCGTCGTTATATTGGAAGTTTTAATAGACTCCTGCTCGGGATAAGAAGACTTCGCCGAGGACAATCTTTCCGTGGCTTTGGGCTGAGGATAACCCAGTTATAAGCTCTGGTGGAGCATAACCTTTGAATAAAGCCGGGAGACGCGTTCGTGCTCTGTAGGGGATAAGCTTCCAGAATCTACTGAGGATAAGCTTCCTGCTGGGGAGATGATTCAGCTTTCCTGGGGAAACTTCTGGACTGGACTCTCCTGGGGAAATTTTTGAGATGTATTGGGAAAGTGGCTCCGCTGGATGTCTGTATACCGCCGGGGAATAATCTTAGATCAAGACTGCCGGGGATGCTTGTTAGGAATGTTCGTATATTGCACTGAGGAATGTTGAGATCTGCTGGGGATAATCCAACTTCCTTAAGGCTGATGGTATAGCTTGGGGAGAGTGCATTGACTTGCTGGTTTACTCTCTGGGGAATTAAGGTATATTGGTTATGTTCTTTGGCTGAGCCTACCTTGATACCTTGGTGAACAGAACAATTAGATCGCTTAGACCAATCATCATTGCCGCTGTTTCTAATGTTACCTGTAATTAATCCTTTGTTTCGTATGCAAATATTCACGAGTTAGCAAATTATTGTCAATGCATATATCACAAATTGAACCTTGTACGTCCTTCACAAAACAAAACAGAAAAGGAAAATAATTGGCAATTTTAACTGAAAAGTGTATTTGTATTGATTTTTGAATTGCCTGTAAATAGGCGTTTATGTACAAGAGGCTGACGTCCTAGTAAGAGAACGCCGCCGAACAAAAGAGTTTATACAATTTTGTACAAAGGAAAATAAAACAGCTGTGTGAAAAGTATGATCCCACTGGGTTCCAACTCTGCTATTGCCTTTATATCTTCGAGCGTCTCGTCATTTGATGACCTAACCAAAGATGAAGATGATTGATCAATTCCGTCTGAACTTGATGTTGATACCGGATTCCGGATACAAAGTGATCCAATGAGACATAGTATTACGCTTTTATCCCTAACTTTTGCCTGGATCGCCCTTTCGGGTTTTCAGTCCACTGGGATACCCATTTTTGCCCAAGCCGCCTTTTCAGGTTTTCGACTTGCCGGGTGTACAGATTTTTTTTTTCATTTCATCCCTTCATTTTGCCCGAACCCTTTTGGTTCGCCGGGAAGCCCTAACTTTTTCCTAGGTATGTCAACCTAGCGGGTCTTTTTTCGTGCGTAGTATCTTTTTACTATGTCTGCATTGGCGGGGTGAGGAAGGTCGTCACCATCCATGGTGGTCAGAATCATGGCTCCTCCTGAGAACACATGTTTAACCACAAATGGCCCTTCGTACGTAGGGGTCCATTTTCCCCTTGGATCACTCTGATGGAGAATGATGCGCTTGATTACCAGATCCCCAACTTGATATTCTTGTGGTCTGACCTTTTTGTTAAATGCCCTGATTATCTGTTTTTGATACGTTTGACCATGACAAATAGCGGCAAGTCTCTTTTCGTCAATTAGATTTAACTGATCAAGTCGTGTCTGGATCCAATCATCTTCACTCAGATCTGCATCCTTCATTATCCGGAGAGAGGGTATCTGCACTTCGATCGGTAAGACTGCCTCCATACCGTAGACCAAGGAGAAAGGAGTTGCCCCGGTTGACGTCCTGGCTGAGGTACGGTACCCATGTAGAGCAAACAGTAACATCTCGTGCCAATCTTTATAAGTCACTGTCATCTTCTGCACAATCTTCTTGATATTCTTATTCGCTGCTTCTACAGCCCCATTCATCTTCGGTCGATAAGGAGAAGAGTTATGGTGCTGTATCTTAAACTGCTCGCAGAGCTCAGTGATCATCTTGTTATTGAGATTGGTACCGTTGTCTGTAATGATCCTCTCCGGGATGTCGTATCGACAGATCAGGTTGTGCCGAATGAACCGTGCCACAACGTTCTTGGTTACTGTAGCGTAGGAAGCTGCTTCAACCCACTTCATAAAGTAATCAATCGCCACCAGGATGAAGCGATGCCCGTTGGATGCCGTAGGTCTGATCTCACCAATCATATCTATGCCCCACATTGCAAAAGGCCAAGGTGCAGTCATGACATTCAGAGGAACTGGAGGAACATGCACCTTGTCTGCATATATCTAGCATTTATGACACGTCCGAGAATGTTGGTAACAGTCGGCTTCCATTGTGGACCAGAAATACCCTGCCCGAAGGATTTTCTTTGCCATAGTGTGTCCACTGGAATGTGTTCCGAAGGTCCCTTCATGTAGCTCTTCCATGATCCTTTCTGCTTCAGTTTTGTCCACACAACACAGTAATGTCGAATCATGATTTCGCTTGTACAGGATGTCGTTGCTAAGGAAGAACTTTGCTGCGAACCTTCTCAGAAACTTCTTATCATTGACAGATGCATCTTCAGGATACTCCTGAGCTTCCAAATATCTCTTCACCTCATGGTACCAAGGTTTCTCAGTCACCAACTCAGTCTCGAGATCACAACAGTATGCCGGTTCGTCCAGTTTCCAGATGATGATCCGGGGAGCCTCATTGTCCCACTTAACTTTGAACATAGAAGACATTGTATCTAACGCGTCCGCTAACTGATTCTCCTCTCTCGGGAAATGTTCAAAGGTTATCTCTGTGAAGTGGGGGATCATTGTCAACACATATTCTTTGTAAGGAATAAGATTCGGATGTTTCGTATCCCACTCCCCTTTGATCTGATTGATCACGAGAGCGAAATCTCCGAAGACACTCAGAAACTTGATCCTTAAGTCGATCGCAGCTCGAAGACCCATGATGCACGCCTCATACTCCGCCATGTTGTTGGTGCAGTTGAAACATAGCCGGGCAGTGAGTGGAGTATGAGTGCCTTGAGGGGATATGATCACAACACCGATACCGTTACCCAAAGCATTAGAGGCTCTGTCAAAGTGCATAGACCATCGGGATCCTTCCTCTGGTCCTTCATCAAGTCCAGGTACTTCACAATCAGTCACTATCATGATGCTCTCGTCTGGAAACTCAAAGTTCATTGACTGATAGTCGTCTACTGCCTGGTGTGCAAAGTGGTCTGCCAATACGCTTCCCTTGATGGCTTTCTGAGTCGTGTACTGGATGTCGTATTCCGTCAAGATCATTTGCCATCTTGCTATTCTCCCAGACAGAGCAGGTTTTTCAAATATGTACTTTATTGGATCCATTTTTGAAATCAACAAGGTAGTGTGAGTCAGCATATACAGTCTCAGCCGGCGAGCAGCCCATACCAAAGCGCAGCAAGTTTTCTCAAGCAGTGAGTATCGGGTCTCACAGTCGGTAAACTTTTTGCTAAGGTAATAGATGGCATGCTCTTTTCGGCCAGACTCGTCATGCTGCCCCAGCACACACCCCATTGAGTTGTCAAGTACTGTCAGGTATAGTATCAGAGGTCTCCCTTCAACCGGCGGCATAAGGATGGGTGGTTCTTGGAGATACTCTTTGATTCTGTCAAAAGCAGCCTGACATTCATCATTCCAACGTACTACCTTATCTTTCTTCAGCAGCTTGAAGATTGGCTCACAGGTAGCAGTTAGGTGCGAGATGAATCGAGCAATGTAATTCAGGCGTCCTAGAAAGACTCTGACCTCTTTCTCTGTCTTAGGAGCTGGCATCTCTTGAATAGCTTTAACCTTGGCAGGGTCCACTTGAATACCCTTATCACTTACAACGAAGCCTAACAGCTTTCCAGATCTAACCCCGAAGGTGCACTTGTTCGGGTTCAACCTCAGCTTGTACAGTTTCAGACGGTCAAATAGTTTCTGCAGATGATCAAGGTGTTCTTCCTCAGTTTGGGACCTTGCAATCATGTCGTCAACATACACTTCTATCTCATGATGGATCATGTCATGAAATAAAGCAACCATGTCACATTGGTAGGTTGCCCCAGCATTTTTCAGTCCGAAAGGCATGACCTTGTAGCAGAAGGTGCCCCACTGAGTAACAAAGGTAGTCTTTTCCATGTCTTCAGGAGCCATCTTGATTTGATTGTAACCTGATAAGCCATCCATGAAGGAGAACACCTTATGCTGAGCTGTATTGTCAACAAGGACATCAATGTGAGGTAGAGGGAAGTCATCCTTGGGGATGGCCCTGTTCAGATCCCTGTAATCGACACACATTCTGACCTTACCGTCTTTCTTTGGTACCGGCACCACATTAGCAACCCACTGAGGGTAAGAAGTCACTGCAAGAAACCCGACGTCAAACTGTTTCATAACCTCGGCTTTGATCTTCTCAGACATCTCTGGACGCATACGGCGGACCTTTTGCTTAACCGGAGGGCAGTCTTCCTTGGTAGGCAAATGATGGACCACAATGTCGGTATCCAACCCGGGCATGTCTTCGTAGGACCAGGCGAATATTTCCATGTAGTCATGTAACATCTGAGTCAACCGTTGCTTCACGCTGAGCTCTAGGTTGGCACCAATCTTGACTTCCTTACGGTCGGTCTCAGTACCCAGATTTATTGTCTCCACTGGCTCTTCATGTGGTTGAATTGCCCTCTCTTCCTGGAGTAACAGTCTTGCAAGCTCGCCAGGCACTTCGCAATCATCTTCACCTTCGTCTTCGGCTAAGTTGATCGGATTTTCGAAGTCATAACTGGCAGTAGCAGAGTCGTTACCAGTGAGATCCAGAGTGGATTGAAACCTGTATGAGTGAGTGTGTGTAAATACAGCTGTTTTGCAATATATGTAAAGAAAGGAAGAAAAGGAGCGCAAGATTTGAAATGTGAAAAACGTCCAATGCTTTTATTCATGATATATGATAGTGACAAACAAAAGCCCTCATAAATAAGACCACGGTGCCCCGGGTAAGACACCGGGCCATACAGTTTCAAATTATTGTTTATTACAAATCCAAAACAAAGAAGTTCATTACTTCGTGACAAGAGTAACAAGCATGCAGTCTTTGGAAGTCCAGTTGCTAGGTCCATCTTCGGTTGTCGGGTATATCCAGCTGTTGAACTCAGATTCTTCCACTTCTTCTTCATCCCCAATAGCATTTACTCCATGGTTAGGCATAGGAGCAGTCACCACATTAGGCTTCTCAGGTGCCTCAAACTGTACCTCCTTTGCATCAATAAGGTCCTGCACCTTATTTTTTAGGGCCCAACAGTCATCTGTGTTATGCCCCGGGCTATCAGAGTGATAAGCGCAACGGGCGTTGGGGTTGAACCTGGGGGATATAGTATTCACAACCTTCGGGGCCTCTCTAACAGTCACCAAGCTGGCTGATAACAGTTGCGGTAGGATCTGAGAGAGAGTCATGCTGAGTCGAGTATACTGCCGTTTGGGCCTCTCAGCTCTGGGTTGGTTGTACTGTTATGGAGCAGTAGCAGGCTTAGAAATAACCACCGCGTTGACAGCTTGGTGGTGTTCAGGTTTGTTTTTCCTTCTTGGGCCATACACAGCACTAGCCTCTTTCTTGAAGGGCTTCTTTTCAGCATTGGAGGAGGTACCCTTCTGTATCTTTCCCGATTTTATACCAGCCTCGATCCTCTCACCAGTCAGGATCAGATCAGTAAACCCATCAGAGGAATTACCAATGAGATGATTGAAAAATGGACCAGATAGGGTCCCCAAGAACATATCCACCAGCTCCCGGTCTGTCAATGGTGGCTGCACCCTGCTAGCCAGATCCCTCCATTTATGTGCGTACTCCTTAAAACCTTCACCCGACCCTAGCGACATACCCTGAAGTTGGGTACGCGTAGGAGCGAGGTCGGAATTATATTGATACTGCTTGTAAAAAGCAGTGGCCAGATCCTCCCAGTTACGAATGTTGGTCCCATCCAGCTGATAGAACCATTCGAGGTGAGTCCCTGAAAGACTCTCCTGGAAGAAGTGGATCCATAAGTTCCTGTCTGCTGTGTAAGGCTGGATCTTCCTTACATAAGAATGGAGGTGCATCTTGGGACAGGAAGCCCCGTCATACTTCACAAAGGCAGGCGCCTTGAACTTGTGTGGGATCACCACCCCAGTAGATAACCCCAAGTCTCCGAAATCCAGTCCAGGCACCCGCTGAATTTCCATAGCATTTAATCTGTCCTCCAGCTGCTTGTACCGGTCCTCAGCAGGAGGGTAATGTTCGTCGTTGAAGTCTGTCTCCGTATCAGAGACCACAGGAGTAGGGACCTCCCTTTCTTGGTGACTACCTTCCCCCACAGATGGAGTAGTCCTCTCAGCTTCATTTTGCAAAGTGTTCCCGAGTCTGCGCCCAGTGTTAAATAGCACAGTCCTCTTCTTCTTCTTACTCTTCTTCAGGAGCATAGCCTTCAGCTCTTTTTGACCTTGAGCCAAACCCATGATCAGCTTCTGAAATTGTGCGTTCTGCGCCTGAAGGGCCTTGATGGTCAGCTCGGTAGATGATTCAGGGTTCATGATGCTGTAATAAACAGCGAAGAACAGTAAGCAACCTGAAAAGCAGAGTACCTGTGATGCACATGATGAATGATATGTGTTTATGCAATGCATTCAAGGGTTCGAAAATTCAAATTTGTTGTAGACAAAAAGGAACACACGTTATCATTAAGGAAATAATTGTTTGATACATCAAAGCCTCATGGGCAAACATTACAAAGCAGATCAATCCCAAAAGACACTACGCATCCACTTCGGAGAAATATAGGTATTGAGATTCCTTTCCTCGTGCAGTAGGCGGGTGAGCTCCAGGACCTTCTTCTCACTAGCATGTAGACTGGTCTCCAGAGAATTCCGTTCTTCCTTAAGCTGGATCCAGCTCTTCTGCATCTCTTCCCAGGACGTGGGCATGTCAGGATGTTGAATGGTGTAGGACACCTCTCCTTCTAAGTCTGGCTCTTTGATCACGGGGAGAACATGAGGATATGGCATCACCAGCTTCTGGGAGCGAGCTCGTACCCACTTGAGATAAGGCTCCAATGGGATGGAGTTCCTGTGCCCCAGGGTCTTGCTGTCTATCTTGCTGGGCATCCTCCAAGCTCTGATAAATTTCTGGCGAAGTCCTTGTGCATCGTTGTCGAAGTAAAAAACTATGTCCGGAATTAACATGTCATGTGGGCCGTCCCTCCGAGCATAACCAAACTGTCTCCAAGCCAGGCACGGGTTATAAGTAATACCTCCTCTGATTCCAAGTAAAGGAACATTAGGGTACTCCCCGCAACGATCAATGATAGTGACATCCTCTCTGGACCGAGAGCACCAATGTATATCTGCGTGTGTAAGAGTCATCAATCGTTGTGACCACCTCAAACCCCGCTCATTCTTCAAAACTGATTGTGGAAGGTGCGAAATAAACCACCTTCCCAGGAGGGGAGTGCAGCACATAAGAACACCCCTTTTTCTCATGGTTCGAGTGTAACATGAGTGAAGGATGTCCCCCAGCAACGTAGGTATAGGATTCCTGGACATGAAGACCTTGACAGCACTGATATCTATAAGCTGATCTGGCTTAGGGAACAACACCAACCCATAGACAAGGAGGGCTACAACTTCTTCAAAGGCTTGTAGGTCAAGGGAATTCCAACACTCTTGGGCCTTCTCAAATAGAAACTTTGCCAAGAACCCTTTGATACCATTTCTGGCTTCCCAATGCCCCTTGATGTCAGATGGTTGTAGGCATAATGCTTTAGCTACTTCTTCAAGTTTTGGTTCCCTTTCCGTACCGTTGTAGGGTAGCTGATTGAGAATGGGAATCTTCAGAAGCTGGGAAAACTCTTCTAAAGTAGGCACCAGCTGATAATCCGGGAAAGTAAAACAGTGATGCAGAGGGTCAAAGAATTGGAAGAGGACCTTTACCATCTCTTCCTCAATATTGGTATTGACCAGGCTGATGAGTCTACCATGCCTTTCACTGAATGACGAGTTCTCGGGAATCCTGGATGTAAGCTCCTTAAGCTGAGGAGGGACCCTTACAAGGTTGATCTGAATTGTCTTTCTGCGGATAGTTTCCATGTCCTACAAAACAAGAACAAAGATGAATATTCGAACCCCTGAAATGGTTAGTGGATGCATATGATGCTGTATGATGTTATGATGTTATGATGCTATGATTAAACACACCACAAATATTTACAAAGGCAAACATGTAAGGCACACAAGTCACACAAGACAAGCCCTTAGAGTTTAGGCCAGCATGGGGTCTGGGTATTACCCTCTTGAAGTTGGTGGGCTCAAACCTGTCCTATCAAAGTAACCGGGTTCTAAGGATCTCAATATCATTGGATTGCTTTCATTATTCATCGTTTCGATTTAGCCACTGACTGGCGATCAAAATATCCCAAGAAAACAACCCTCAATTGAGTGTAGTATCGAGTATCAACCGACTTCGGAGTACACCAAAGTAGTTATCTCACTACCCTAAAGAGGCCAAGATGGTTCAATTAAGGTTCCTAAGGTCTGTTGATGCTTCACGACACCACACAGAGGCCCCGTACTCTCCTTGATTGAACTCAAGGGTTACCGGTACACACCAAAGTGCCACATCAACGTAGCAGACTGCTTCAACCATGTCAGTATACCCCGCACAGTTCCCTCACATCCTTGTTGCTACTTTCTAAGAAGGTATCCCCAGATCCGGGTTAGGATTTATAGAACTCCCAAGACAGTCCCACAATTTAAAGCAAACAAGTCAAAGCAATTGAAAACACAGTGATCTTAGTCCTAAGGTACACCTCACTTTATAAGAAGTCCCCAGCAGAGTCGCCAGTTCTGTGATCGGTGGATCTGGAACTGACTGTTTTTAAGCTGGTTCGCGAAATGTCGCGGAAGCAAGAGTCGCCATCGTCTTTTATTTTCTCCAAACATGGACAGGACAAAAGCACAGAAAAATTCCTTTTGAGATTGGTTATCGGTTCGGGAGGTAGATTTATAGAAAGGGAAGGTGTTAGCACCCTTTCTATCCATGTTTATCCATGGGCTCTTAGATACTTGCTCATTTGTGTTTTCAAAATGTTTGTTTGCTTTTCAAAAGTGTGTGGGTTTTGAAAAAGTTTCTTTGAAAGTTTCAGATCGACTCTTGTATCAGTCCTCAAGAGTGTTTGAAAAGTTGTTTTGAAAGCTTTTTGAAAAGTGTAAGGTGTGAAAAGTATTTTGATTTGTTTTTGAAAAGAGCAAGTATCCATGAGTCATCTACCTACCCTAAGGAATTAAGCTGTGTAATTGTCCTTCAGGTAGTGCCATCCCACCATTGAGAGATAGGTAGCACCACCGTTGGAGGTGTTTGGGTCAATTCGAGGGTTAGGGACAGTGTGGTCACCGAGAAATAGTAAGATACCTTAGAAGCTACCCTTACGCCATTGATCTTTTTATTCCGAGGCGACCGTTCCGAGGCAACTTATTTGAGGCAACTGGATCAATGGAACATAAGGACTCACTAAGACGTCCTGTACTCGACGACCACGTTTCGAGGGACAAGGCAGCGGTGTGATCACCAGAGCAACAGTAGGATACCTTAGAAGCTACCCTTATGCCATGTTCATGGACATAAGGACTTACTAAGACGTCCTATACTCGATGACCACCTTTCGAGGGGCAAGGCAACAGTGAGGCGTACCCTAAGAGTGGTGTGTGAATTGTGTGTCATTTTCAATTATATTTGTCTTGTCATGCATTGGTGATCTACGTTTTGATTTTATTTTTGGGCATTCATTCTTTCATGTGATTGTTAACAGTTAAAAGGTGCGGGAATTTAAAGTGCGGAAAAGATAAAGGTCCTACGCTATTACAAAGGCGCGGGTCTACATCGCCAAATAAAACCAAGACCCGATTTAAAACAAAGTGCAGAAATTAAATGCCTAATTAACTATTATAGGGCTTTGGGGCAAATACATTACATTCATAAAAAATAAATAAAACAAACGCGCGAAAAGAAAATATAATCGAATGCGAGGGCGTTGGACCCTTTAAAGGAATTAAATTGAAATTGAAAATTGATTTAAGTTAAATAAAGGAAGAACTTATTTTTGATGTTTTTGGATTTATGGAATTAAAGAAAATTAAATTGGAATTAAAAGTCAAATAATTCTAGTTCTAATTGTTTTTTAATTTATTAAAGAAAATTGTCTAAGTTAAACCTAATTTAAACCTAATTGATTAATTACAAGTGTTTACAAAATTAATTAATGGTTAATAATGATTATAATAAGAAAATATAAATATTTATTTTAAAAAGATAAAAATGTGCTAAAGACCTATTTTTTATATTTTTTTAGTTATTGAGAAGAAAAACATTAAAGTTAACAACTTAAAATTAAAACTAAATTAATGATTGAATTTATTTACAAAAAAATGTTGATGAATTAAATTAAAATAAAACATATTTTTATTTTTTATGATTTTTTCTGATTTTTGTTTTATGAAAATTGTTTTAATGAATTAATTAGAAATAAAACAAATAAAAAAAAAGTGAAAAGAAAAGGAAACAAAAAGCAAACTGTGGGGGGGTGTTGACCCCAATTTTGGAGGTGATTTGATGAATGCTGGCCCAACAGGAGGAGGTCCTTTGCTGACTTTTTGGATCACATGTGGAGCGTTGACCAATGCATATGATGGGACTCACATGATAGCCTTTGGATTGACCTTCCCAGGCGCGTGGCAGGCAGAGGCGTTGGGCTTCATGGTGGTCATCAGGATGGGAGCTACATGGGAAAGGTTTAGACAAAATAATAGAAACAAATTGAGGGGACCTGGGATTCGAACCCAGGTCCCAGTGTTTACCAATGAGAGCCTTTACCAAGTGAGCTATCAACGCGCTTTGTACATTAGATAAAAAACAAATAATATCAAATAAAATTGACATTAGTGTTATAAAAAAAAAAAAGGCGCTGGATTTCAAACCAGCCACTCACGCCGTGCCACGCTAGCCTTCGTCCCCAATTGTGCCTGTAATGAAAATGAAATAGCGGGGGTTTTAAACCCCCCCAAAACGCCGTCCACAGAAAATAGCGAATAGCTCAGGGTGAAAAAGAAATAAGGCGCGATGGTTCAATTCCATTCAGTGGAAGGTGCTGATTTCAGTGGTAGGGGTCTCATGGTCCAATTATTCCAGATATGCAAAGCCCTAAAATTAAAGCTCTGAAACCCTAAGCAATGTCCATGGTGAATTCGCATATAGGCCTTGAAAACTCAATTAAATCATGCTATCAGCTTTGAAACATTCACATTAGTCCAAATCCATGATTAAAAATGGAAAATACTGTATGAATAATGCAATATGAATATCAAAATTTTTAAAGAAAACCGGACTTGGTTATACCTGTTCTTGGCGTATGGAGTGTTGAATTTGATTGGAATCGCTTCCTTAGGATGTCAGCAACGTGTTTGGATGAGAATGAAGGTCTGAGGCAAGCTCTAGAAGTGTTTTCAGTTTTGCAATTTTTGTGTAAAAATGCCAAGTTGGTTCTGAGCTTTGGGCGCAGCTTAGGTCTCGTTGTTGTCTCTGATCACTTGCATAGGTGTTATGTAACATGTTTTGATGAGAGTTATGGCCTCATAATGCCTTGCCTTCATGTTCAAGATTTTGACATAACTCCATTAACAAACTTTCCTCTTTTGAGCCAATTTTTAATTCTTGCTCCATTTGGCCTTGAAACGAAATTGGGATGTTGCATGATGATGATTCAAAGCTAGTTAAGACCAAATATCCCCCTTAATTGAACTTCTTGATTTTCATTTGATTTTAAAAGATTTAAAATTAATAAAATCCAATAAAATCAATAAAAAATGAAAAAATCAATTTTAAATATTGAGATAAAAGGTGGGACACGTGGGAAGCATGGCCAAGCTAATTCAAGTGGAAAAAGTGGGGCCCTTTTGTCAAAAAATGAAATTTCAAGGATAAATGATTTTGGCCATTTCACAAAAATTTCCCAACTTCTCCAATGCATATCTCGCTCAATTTTTAAGCTTTGATCATTTTCTTGGACATTTTAGAAAGGTCTTGAAGTCCTATAACCAATGTCTTTGGTCCCATGTCATTTTGATTTACCAATATCAAGTTATGGTCTTTGACTTAAAGTCCCTTTTTGTTGACTTTTGAAAATGACCTATAATGTTGAAATTGATAACTTTTTGTGAGAGCATTTCTTGGACTTGTTGTGTGAAGATGAGTTGTAGGAAATGTCTTCCCCTTCAAGATGAGCATTGGATGGGATTTTTCTGATGAACCATGAAAAAGTTATGCCTTGGTCAAGTTACAGTTGACTTTTCAGCTGTCCAAAAATAGAAACTTTTGCATCTTGAGACTTTTTGAGCCATACTTTTGAGAATCTTGATCAAGCATTGATCAAATGATGTTTGTGGCCTCAAAATAAGATGTTGACCAAATATTTTGACTTTTGACTGCCAAATGACCATTTTGCCCCTACAATTGACTGTTGAGCAATTAAGGTTTTTGACTGTGCAACTTGACCTTGTGAGCCTTGAAACTTGACATGTAGGTACTTGACAATGTGTATGAGCATAGGAGACTTCATTGAGCCCTTGAAAACTTCAACTTCCTTGCAAGAACCAAGACCCTAGTTTGACTGGCTTAGGAGGATGGTTTGACTGTGTGGCCCTTGAGTAAACTTGAACCAATTGAGGATGATTCTTGTCAAAACTTTGAAGATTATGGGAGGGCAAATTTTGGGGTACAACATGTACCCTAGGAGTGGCATGTGCGAGTGTGTCAGGTTTCAGTTAATGTTATCTTTGTACATGTTATGGTGAGCTACGATTGATTTTAATTTAAGAGAAGTCTTGTCATGCATAGCCTAATTAGCATACATCTAGCAGTTAATAGTTGCGGAAAATAAAGCTAAGCTATTACAAGGCGCCAGGTATTTACATCGCCAAAAACAAACCCTTGAAAAGTAAATTGCGGAAAATTAAAGAAAAGCGATAAAAAGGTCCTAATTAAAGCTATTACATCCTCGGAACAATTACATAATAATGATCAAAATACGAATCAAGAATAATCACATGCGCGAGAAAAATTGGATCGGAGAGTTTTTAGGGTTTTGACCCTTTTTGAGAAAGAAGAAAGTTTTTATTATTTATGAATTAAATTAAATTAAACCTAAAACTAATTAATTAATAAAAAGAAATATTTTTTTGGTTTTTTAATGTCTCAAGGAAATAAATTAAAAAAAATGATTAAAAGTTGTCAAGAACCCTAATTCTATATTAATTTTATTTATTGTGAAAAAAAAGTTAAAAAATAACCTAATTCAAACTAAATTAATTAATTATTCATTTATTTACAAAAATAATATAAAAAAATATTGTATTGATTTTATGTTTTCTGATTTTTATTATGAAAATATTAATTTGGTTAATTAAATAATAATAATAATAATAATAAATAATTAAAATAAAAGAATATAAAAGAAGAAAAGAAAGAATAAACCCAGGGGGTGCTGGCCCAAACCAGGAGGTGCATTTGGAATTCTCAAGGCCCAACAATGCTCAAGCCTGATTTGACTATGGCCATCCCATGCATAGGCGTTGACTGGAGACTATGGTGAAGATTCCACTCCTGGCCACTGGATTTGCTTTACAAGCCACTTGGCGTGTTGCTGGTTGAGGTATATGGTGGACCCTTTTTGGCAAACTGCACAAGAACACCTGAAAAATAAAAGTAACAATGTTTTGGGGGGACCTGGGATTCGAACCCAGGTCCCAAGGAATAATGCCTCAATGCCTTTGCCAACTGAACTAGAACGCGCGTTTGTTAAAGGAATGGATAGAGAGTATTATATACAAAAATTAATATTATGCTGTAAAACAAAAAAAAAGGCGCGCGTTTTCAAACAAGCCAATGAGGTATCAACACATCATCGTCTTCTTCGTTTTTTCTGCACAATTTAGAATCAAATAGCGGGGGTTTTTAACCCCCACTAATTCCTGCAATAAAAAATAGCGATTAGAAGCACAATGGATATAAATATTTCGCGAGGTATTGGGCTTGTTCGTCTTGGCCACACGAGTTCAGTCATGTATCTCATGAGTCCTAATTGTTCCTGGTTTAGAAAGCCCTAATTTAAAGCTCAAGAACCCTAAAAAATCAGTCATGGCATTCTTCGATTCAGGGCGTTTCAGTTCAATTCAATTATACCATTAGCTTTGTATGGTTCATAGCAACACAAATCAATCACAAAAACATGTTAACTATGCATGAATTAGGATATACGATTATGAATCAAAAATGCAAACTGTGGTTCTGTAGATGACGATTCTTTGAGCTTTAGTGTCTGAGTTTGATTGCAAAACACTCCTGAGAACTCCTGCAAGGTGTTTGAATGAATAGCACGCCTTGAATTGGCCTGGAATGCAAGAACAGATTTTCAATTTTCTTGGAATTTCTTGAAATTGGACAGGGTGGTTTCTGCATCTTTTTCACGTTCACTAGGTCAGGGTTTGCTTGCATACATATAAGGCAATTGAATTAGGTCAAAAGCTAGGCAAAAATCCATGTGCATTGATGATTGAATCCTTGGTTGAAAAATCAAATATTCTTGATTTTCATGATTGAACAAACTTGCCAAAATTGGATTTTTTTTTGTATCTTTGACTTGTGCACGAATTTTCCATCATGTTTAGGTCATATTTGCTTCACAAAAAGATTTAAAAAACAAATCTTGTATTTTCTCATAATTTAAATTGATTAAATGAATTAATATTATTTAAAAATCCAATTAATCAATAAAAATAAGAAAATAAATCCAATTAATCTTGATGGGTCATGCATAGGTCATGGATGAAGTTTCAACAAGAGATTTGAGTCCCATTAGCAAAAAGAAGGTGTTTTGAGCAAAGTTGACTTTTGCAAATTCATAAAAATTTCCCAACTTCTCCAATGCACAACTTGCTCAATTTTGATCATATGACCATGTTCTTGGACATTTTGGAAAGCTCTTGAAGTCCTCTAACCAATTCCTTTGGTACCATGTCATTTGGATTTACCAATCTCAAGTTATGGCCTTTGACTCAAAGTGCATCTTTGTTGACTTTTGAAATTGACCTATAATGTAAAAATTGGTAACTTCTTGTGAGAGCATTTCTTGAACTTGGAGCGTTAAGTTGGATTGTATGAAATTGCAGCCTCTTCAAAATGAGCTTTGGATGGAATTTTTCTGACAAACCATGAAAAAGTTATGCCCTGGTCAAGATACAGTTGACTTTTCTACTGTCCAAAAATAGTAACTTTTTGCATCTTGATGATTTTTTGAGCTATGCTTGTGGAATCATGATCAAGACTTGATCAAATGATGATTGTGACCTCAAAATGAGATGTTGACCAAAAATTCTGACTTTTGACTGCAAAATGACCATTTTGCCCTTGTAGTTGACTGTAGGTCAAATGAGGCTTTTGACTGTGCAAATTGGCACTGTGAGTCTTGAGACTTGGCATATAGGTGCTTGAGTATGTATATGGGCCTATGAGACTTGATTGAACCATTGAAAACCTCAAATTCCTTAAAAGAACCAAAACCCTAATTTCAGCTGTCTTAGGAGGTGTTTTGACTGTCTAACCCTTGGGCAATCTTGAGCAATTTGAAAATCATTCTTGACCAATCTTGAGGAATATGGGAAGGAAAATTTTGGGGTACAACAGTTTCCCCTATTCAATCTTCTTAAACCTGAGGATGTAGATTGGCTTGCGTGCCTTTCGTGATCTGAAGGTGGAAGATGATTGAGCACTAAAGTGCCCAGAAATTTGCACTCGCATGGTGTAGTATCAGCATGGTGATGTTGGGAATGGGCTTACAGATGCCATTTGGAGAGATGATGGATAGGAGGATGGGCTTATAGATGCCATCTGTAGATTGTTGGTTGGGTAGTTTTGTCTTCGTTGACAGGTTGTCTTCATTGACGGGTGTTGTCTCTATTGACGGGTGTTGTCTCTATTGACGGGTGTTGTCTCTTTTAACGGTTGTCTTCATTGACAGGTTGTCTCTATTGACGGGTTGTCTTCATTGACGGGTTGTCTTCATTGACGGGTTGTCTCCATTGACAGGGTGTCTTCATTGACGGGTTGTCTTCGTTGACGGGTTGTCTCTATTGACTTGTTAGCATCAGAAAAATCTTTAGGAATCGACTTAGCTGATTTTGTCTCCATTGACCGGCTTCACCTTAGAAAAAATCTTTAGGAATCGATTTAACTGATTTTGTCTCCATTGACTGGCTTCGCCTCAGAAAAATCTTTAGGAATCGATTTAACTGATTTTGTCTCCATTGACTGGCTTTGCCTCAGAAAAATCTTTAGGAATCGATTTAACTGGTTTTGTCTCTATTGACTGGATTTGTCTCCTTTGACTGGATTTGTCTCCTTTGACTGGATTTGAGAATCTAACTGCATCTTTCCTGAAAGGTAAAGGTCAGTCATATGCAATGCATGATATGGATCAAGCAATGATGTTCTCAAAATAAATGAGATTGTATGGTATGATGCGTATGTGCATGTATCATGATGTATGAAACTGTGATGTTTTAGCTGGGGAAAATAAATCCCGGAGCTGCTGGAGAATGATGTTGAATTCTTCGTTTCTGCTGGGGATGATGAACGAAGATGATTGTGTGAATAAACCTGTAAGAGAAGATGACTCCGTTGGGGAATAAACTTGATGAAGAGATTACTCTGCGGGGAATTACTCTGTGGGGAAGAGATGTTCTGCTGAGATTTTAATGATAACTCCGCTGGGGATTCCGTTGATAAGCTCTGTTGGAGATTTTGATGGTGAACTCCGCTGGGGATGGAAAGAACTTCGTTGAGAATGATCTTTCTGTTGCAACTTGTTGAGGATAACCCAGTTAGACTCTTGTGGGGATAACCTTCTGAATATGGCTGGGGAGAGATACTTGTACTCTGCAGGGGACAAGCTTCTAGAATCTACTGGGGAGATGATTCAACTCTGGTGGGGAAGCTTTTTAGACTGCGCTGGGAAATGGCTCCACTGGGGGTATCTTGTATTCCGCCGGGGAACATTCTTATATTCTGTCGAGGAATATTAAGACTGCCGGGGATGCTTGCTGAGTAATATCTTTATACTCCGCTGGGAAATGTTAAGATCTTCTGGGGATACCCAACCCTTTTAGGGCTGATGGTAGACCAACTCTGCTTGGGGAGAGTATTGCTGATTTGTTCATGGTTGCAAGTCTCAGTGGGGGATAGCTACCATTACTGTCTTACTCTTGGGAGTGAAGGTATCTTGGTCATATTCTTCAGCCGAACTTACCTTGGTACCTTGGTGGACAGAGCAACTGGATTGCTTAGACAATTCTTATTGCCCCTATTTCCGACGTCGCCTGTAATTAGTCCTTTGTTTCGCATACAAATATTTATGAACAACAATTAATGTCAAATGCATATATCAAAAATGAACATTGGACGTTCTTTGCAAAACAAAACAGATAAAGGAAAAACAATTTGCAATTTGTCTGAAAAATGAATTTGTATTGATTTTGAAATTTGCCTGTAAATAGGCGTTTTGTGTACAAGAGGCTGACGTCCTAGTAAGAGAACGCCGCCGAACAAATGGGATTTATACAATTTGTAAAAAGAAAACAAAACAGCTATGTGAAAAATCCCCCTGGGTTCCAACTCTGCTACCGCCTTTATGTCTTCAAGCGTCTCATCACTTTGCTGCTTAGTTGGAGATGAATCTGATTGATTGGTGCCGTCCGAGCCTGATGGTCGATACTGAAGTCTGGATGCAGGGTGATCTAATGAGACATAGTGTTACGCTTATCCCTAACTTTTTCCTGGACCGCCCTTTCGAGTTTTCAATCCACCGGGATACCCATTTTTGCCCAAGCCGCCTTTTCAGGTTTTCGACTTGCCGGGTGTACAGATTTTTTTATTTTCATCCCTTATTTTTGCCCGAACCCTTTTGGTTCGCCGGGAAGCCCTTATTTTTGTCTAGGCCAGTCGACCTAGCGGGTCTTTAATCATGCGTAGTATCTTTTTACTATGTCTGCATTGGCGGGGTGAGGAAGGTCGTCACCATCCATGGTGGTTAGAATCATCGCTCCTCCTGAGAAGATGTTCTTAACCACAAATGGCCCTTCGTACGTAGGGGTCCATTTGTCCCTGGGATCACCTTGAGGTAGAATGATGCGCTTGATTACCAGGTCCCCGACTTGATACTCTTGTCATCTGACTTTCTTGTTAAATGCCTTGATCATCCGTTTTTGGTACGTCTGACCATGACAAATAACAATGAGTCTCTTTTCGTCGATTAGATTTAGTTGATCAAGCCGGGTCTGGATCCAGTCGTCTTTGCTCAAACCTGCATCCTTCATGATCCGGAGAGAGGGTATCTGAACTTCAATGGGCAGGACTGCCTCCATGCCATATACCAAGGAGTAGGGTGTTGCCCCTGTTGATGTCCGTGCTGAGGTACGGTACCCATGAAGAGCAAATGGTAACATCTCGTGCCAGCCTTTGTAGGTTACTGTCATCTTCTGCACAATCTTTTTGATGTTCTTATTAGATGCTTCTACAGCCCCATTCATCTTCGGCCGGTAGGGAGAAGAGTTGTGGTGCTGTATCTTGAATTGCTCGCAGAGCTTAGTGATCATCTTGTTGTTAAGATTGGTACCATTATCCGTAATGATCCTCTCTGGTACACCGTATCGATAGATCAGGTTGTGCCGAATGAACCGTGCCACGACGTTCTTGGTTACGGTAGCAAAGGAAGTTGCCTCAACCCACTTCGTGAAGTAATCAATCGCTACCAGGATGAAGCGATGCCCGTTGGATGCCGTAGGTCTGATCTCGCCGATCATATCAATTCCCCACATTGCAAAAGGCCAAGGTGCTTTCAAGACGTTCAAAGGAACTGGAGGAATGTGCACCTTATCAGCATAGATCTGGCATTTGTGGCACGTCCGAGAATGTTGATAACAATCGGCTTCCATTGTGGACCAGTAATATCCTGCCCGAAGGATTTTCTTTGCCATGGTATGTCCACTGGAATGTGTTCCAAAGGTACCTTCATGCAGCTCTGCCATGATCCTTTCTGCTTCAGTTTTATCCACACAACGCAATAAGGTTGAATCATGGTTTCGTTTATAGAGAATGTCATTGCTGAGGAAGAACTTTTCCGCGAACCTTCTCAGAAACTTCTTGTCATTAACGGATGCACCCTCGGGGTATTCTTGAGCTTCAAGGTACCTCTTTACTTCATGATACCAAGG
This sequence comes from Vicia faba, assembly GCA_948472305.1. Classification (NCBI taxonomy): domain Eukaryota; kingdom Viridiplantae; phylum Streptophyta; class Magnoliopsida; order Fabales; family Fabaceae; genus Vicia; species Vicia faba. The sequence continues at coordinate 1,594,138,857 of OX451737.1, read as the reverse complement.
ATTTTCTGTTACCTCTTCGGTCTCAAGGTCACAACAATGTGCAGGTTCGTCCAATTTCCAAATAATGATCCGGGGAGCCTCGTTGTCCCATTTGACTTTGAACATAGAAGACATCGTAGCTAGCGCGTCCGCCAACTGATTTTCCTCTCTTAGGAAGTGTTCAAAGGTTATTTCCTCGAAGTGGGGAAGCAACATCAACACATACTCCTTATAAGGAATAAGATTTGGGTGTTTTGTATCCCACTCGCCTTTGATCTGACTGATCACGAGAGCGGAATCTCCGAAGACACTCAGAAACTTGATCCTTAGGTCAATTGCAGCCCGAAGACCCATAATGCAGGCTTCATACTCCGCCATGTTGTTGGTGCAGTTGAAACATAGTCGGGCGGTAAGTGGAGTATGAGAGCCCTTAGGGGATATGATCACAGCGCCAATACCGTTACCCAAAGCGTTTGAGGCTCCATCAAAGTGCATAGACCATCGGGATCCTTCCTCAGGTCCTTCATCCGGTCCAGGTATTTCACAATCAGTCACTACCATGATATTCTCGTCTGGAAATTCAAAGTTCATAGATTGGTAATCATCCACTGCCTGATGTGCCAAATGGTCTGCCAATACACTTCCCTTGATTGCTTTTTGAGTCGTGTATTGGATGTCATACTCAGTCAAGATCATCTGCCATCTTGATATTCTTTCGGACAAGGCAGGCTTTTCGAAGATGTACTTGATTGGATCCATTTTTGAAATCAACAGAGTAGTGTGAGTCAGCATATACTGTCTCAGCCGGCGAGCAGCCCATACTAAAGCGCAACAAGTTTTCTCGAGCAGTGAGTATCGGGTCTCACAGTCGGTAAACTTTTTGCTAAGGTAATAAATAGCGTGCTCTTTTCGGCCAGACTCGTCAAGCTGACCTAGCACACACCCCATTGAGTTGTCCAGTACTGTCAAGTATAAGATTAGAGGTCTCCTTTCAACTGGTGGCATAAGAATAGGTGGCTCTTGGAGATACTCTTTGATTCTTTCGAAAGCGGCCTGACATTCATCGTTCCAACGTACCACTTGATCTTTCTTCAGTAGCTTGAAGATTGGCTCACAAGTGGCAGTCAGGTGCGAGATGAATCAGGCAATGTAGTTCAGCCGTCCTAGGAATCCTCTGACTTCTTTCTCAGTCTTGGGAACTGGCATCTCTTGTATGGCTTTCACTTTGGCAGGGTCCACTTAAATACCTTTGTCGCTTACGACAAAGCCTAGCAATTTTCCAGATCTCACCCCGAAGGTGCACTTGTTCGGGTTTAATCTCAGCTTGTACAACTTTAACCGGTCAAACAGCTTCTGTAGATGGTCCAAATGTTCCTCCTTAGTTTGGGACCTTGCAATCATATCATCGACGTATACTTCGTTCTCATGATGGATCATATCATGAAACAGAGCAACCATGGCACGCTGATACGTTGCCCCAGCATTTTTCAACCCAAAAGGCATGACCTTGTAGCAAAAGGTGCCCCACTGAGTAATGAAGGTGGTCTTCTCCATGTCTTCAGGAGCCATCTTTATTTGATTATAACCGGAGAAACCGTCCATAAAGGAGAATACCTTATGTTGCGCAGTGTTGTCAACCAGAACGTCGATGTGAGGCAGAGGGGAGTCATCCTTAGGGCTCGCCCTGTTCAAATCCCTGTAGTCAACATACATTCTGACCTTACCATCTTTCTTCGGCACTGGAACCACATTGGCAACCCACTGAGGGTAAGAAGTTACTGCTAGAAAACCGGCGTCAAATTGTTTCATAACCTCAGCTTTGATTTTCTCGGACATCTCTGGACGCATACGGCGGACCTTTTGCTTTACCGGAGGGCATTCTTCCTTGGTAGGCAGGTGATGAACCACAATGTCGGTATCCAACCCAGGCATATCTTCGTAGGACCAGGCAAAGATTTCCACGTAGTCATGCAGCATCTGAATCAACCGTTGTTTCACACTAAGCTCCAGATTGGCACCAATCTTGACTTCCTTTCTGTCTGTCTCAGTACCCAGACTTACCGTTTCCACTGGCTCTTCATGTGGCTGAATGGCCCTCTCTTCCTGGAGTAGCAGTCTTGCAAGCTCACCCGGCACTTCGCAATCATCTTCACCTTCGTCTTCGGCTAAGTTGATCGGATTTTCGAAGTCATAACTGGCAGTAGCAGAGTCGTTACCAGTGAGATCCAGAGTGGATTGGGACCTGTATATGTGAGTATGTGTAAAATAGCTGTTTTGCAATATATAATAAAGAAAGACAAGGAGCGCAAGATTTGAAATTCAAAAAAACGTCCAATGCTTTTATTAATGATATATGAAAATGACACACAAAAGCCCTCACAAATGAAGCCACAGTGCCCCGGGTAAGACATCGGGCCATAAAGTTTCACAATATTGTCTGTTACAAATTCAAAACAAAGGAGTTCATTACTGAGTCACAAAAGTAATAGGGACGAAGTCCTTCTCCGTCCAGTTGTTTGGTCCACCATTGGTCGTAGGGTATATCCAGCTGTCGAATTCAGATTCCTCCACATCATCTTCAATGACATTAACTCCATGTTTGGGCATGGGGGCAGTCACAATATTAGGCCTCTCGGGCGCCTCGAACTCAAACTCCTTTGCATCAATTAGGTCCTGAACCTTATTCTTCAAAGTCCAGCAATCATCCGTATTATGCCCCGGGCTATCAGAGTGATAAGTGCAGCAGGCGTTAGGATTATACTTTGGAGAAGTTGTATTCGGATTCTTTGGGGCTTCCCTTAGAGTTACCAAATTGGTTGTCAGTAACTGTGGCAATATCTGGGACAAGGTCATGCTGAGGCGAGTGAATTGCCTTCTAGGTCTCTCACCCCTTTGTTGGTTGTAATGCTGAGGAGCACCAGAAGGTTTTGAAATAACCACCGCGTTGAAAGCTTGGCGGTGTTCAGATCTATTTGGTCTCCTTGAACCATAGACAACACTAGATTCCTTCTTGAACGACTTCTTCTCGGTGCTTGATGAGGCACCTTTCTGTATCTTCCCAGACTTGATACCAGCTTCAATCCTCTCACCACTCAAGATAAGGTATGTAAACCCAACTGAAGAATTTCCAATCAAATGGTTGAATAATGGACCAGACAGGGTCCCCAAGAACATATCCATAAGTTCACGATCAGTTAAAGGTGGCTGCACCCTTCCATCAAGGTCTCTCCACTTTTGAGCGTACTCTTTAAATCCTTCACCTGTCCCTATTGACATACCCTGGAGTTGGGTACGCGTAGGAGCGAGGTCAGAATTATATTGATACTGCTTATAGAATGCAGTAGCCAAATCCTCCCAGTTACAGATACTGGCTCCATCCAGCTGATAGAACCATTCGAGTTGAGTTCCTGAAAGACTATCCTGAAAGAAATGGATCCACAAATTCTTGTCAGCAATGTAAGGTTGGATCTTCCTTACATACGACCGGAGGTGCAACTTTGGGCAAGAAGCTCCGTCATATTTGGCAAAAGCAGGTGCCTTGAACTTATGTGGAATCACCACCCCAGAGGATAAGCCTAGGTCTCCAAAGTCCAATCTGGGCACATTCTGTATCTCCATGGCGCTCAAGCGGTCCTCCAACTGTTTATACCTATCCTCAGCAGGAGGATACTGTTCTTCATCATAATCCGTCTCGTTGTCGGAGACCACAGGGCTAGGAACTCTTCTCTCTTGTGGGCTGTCTTTCCCTACAGATGAGGTAGTCAGATCAACCTCATTCTGCAGTCCATTCCCAAATCTGCATCCAGTTTTGAACAAGACGGTACTCTTCTTCTTCTTCTTCCTCTCTTTCAGAATCAGAGTCTTCAAATGCTGTTGACCCTGGGCTAGGCTCATAACCAACTCTTGGAACTGGGCGTTCTGGGCCTGGAGGGCCTTGATAGCTTGTTCAGTGGAAGGTTCAGTAGACATGATGATTGCTGAAATAAACAGCGAAGAAAATAAGTGACCTGTAAGAAGGGTACCTGTTATGCATATGATGAAATGAAATGCGTATAATTTATGTTTTCAAAGACAATCGGGGTTCAAATTTGTAGACAAAAAGGAAACACACTTTATTAGATTTAACTTCGGAATTTAAATTGTTCAACAAACCGCCGTTAGGCGTTACAGGAATGAAAATACTGAAAAGTAAATAAAAACTGTAAAAGAAAACATCAATAGATCCATCAATGCTCCCATGGCCTCTTCTTCTCAGTGTGGATATAGTCATTCAGGATCCGCTCGTTCTCCAATTGCTTAGTCAGCTTCTGGATCTTCTGTTCCTGTTCATTGAACCTTTCCCGATAAGAATCCCGTTCTTCCTGCAGTTGCGCCCAAGACCTCTTTAGTGTGCCAACATCAGTGGGTGTATGAGGATGGAGAACAGTTGGAGGAACCCCTTCTTTATCAGTAGTTTCAAGAGTAATAGGCCTGACAGCTTCGTACGACATACCTAACTTCTGGGCACGGATGCAGACCCATCTGAAATATGACTCCATGGGCAGAGAAGTTTTTGGTCCCAACTCTTTTGGGTCAGCTTTGTGATCTCTATCCCAAGCCCTGATGAATCTACGATGTAGCTCGTCGCTATCTACCTGAAAATCAAAGACGATATGAGGTATCAACATTGTGGTCGGTGGATCTGGAACTGACTGTTTAACGTTGGTTCGCGAAATGTCGCGGAAGCAAGAGTCGCCACCGTCTTTTATTTTCTCCAAATGGAAAGGACAAAAGCACAGAAAAATTCCTTAAAGAGATTGCTCTCGGTTCGGGAGGTAGGTTATAGAAAGGGAAGGTGTTAGCACCCTTTCTATCCATGGTTATCCATGGGCTCTTAGATACTTGCTCATTGTGTTTTCAAAAATGGTTTGTTTGCTTTTCAATGTGGGTTTTAAAAAGTTTCTTTGAAAAATTTCAGTTCGACTCGTACGTCAGAGTGTTTGAAAAATTTGCTTTGAAAGCTTTTGAAAAGTGTCAGTGTGAAGAGTCTTTTTGAGTTTGTTTGAAATTAGAGCAAGTATCCTTGAGAACCTACCTACCCTAAGGAATTCGTCTGTGTGAATGTCCTTAAAAGTAGTGCCATCCCACCATTGAGAGGTAGGTAGCACCACCGTTGGAGGTGTTCGGGTCAATTCGAAGTTCGGGACATGGTGATCACCAGAGCAATGGGAAGACACCTTAGAAGCTACCCTCATGCCAGGTTCCCGGATCATGAGGACTTACTAAGACATCCTCTACTCGACGATCACCTTTCGAAAGGCAACAGTGAGGCGTACCCTAGGGGTGGTGTGTGCGAATCGTGTATCATGTTTCAGTTATTTGTCTTGTCATGTTTGTCGTGTTCTACGCTTGGTTTTAATTTGTCCATTCATTCTTGCATGCATATTTAACAGTTGTAAAGTTGCGGGAAATAAATCTAAACTATTACAAATGGCGCGGGTCCACATCGCCAAAATTAAACCGGACCCGATTTAGCGGAAAAATAAATAATGCGAAGAAATAAAGTGCGAAAAATTTAAATTACATGGCTTTGGGATATTTACAAAATTATAATGCGCGAAATAAAGAAATTAAAACAAAACTAGGGCGTTGGACCCTTTTGCAAACGATTAAAATTAATAATGAATTACAAATTAAATGATTAAATGTTTTTTTGGTATTTTGTGTTTTTTTAGATTCAATAAGGAAAAGAAGTCAATTAAATTAAACGGCGAACCCTAATTCTAATATTTTTTAATTATTAAGAAAGAATTAAAATATGACCTAAATTAAACCTAATTCATTTATGTATAATTTTAAATAGGAAAATAAACAAATAAATAATAATTATTATTGTGGAAAAAAGGGAAATAAAAAGAATTAACAATTAAAACCTAAATTCTACATTTTTGGATTTTTATTAAAAAGGAATTAAAATTAAAACCTAATTACACTACATAATTTACATTCTAATTTATTTATGAAAATAATTATAATAAAATAAATATTATGTTTTTTTGTATTTTCTGATTTTTATATTTTTGTAGAAAATAATTACTGAATAAAACAATAAATAAATAAAATAAGAATTGAAAAGATATAAGGGAAATAAATGAAATTTCGAACCAGGGTGGGGTGTTGTCCCAAAATTGGAGGTCAGGCCTTAGAACATTGGCCCAATAAGCATGCCATTTGTTGACTTTTTGGATTGGGTGCTAGTGCATTGACCACGTTCACCATAGACCTGGGATCTGAGCCCTTGGTCTGCCTCTCCTGGACACGTGTGTGATTGGATGGTGATGGTATATCATACGCCTACATTACTGAAGCGCATAGGAGTTTCATTGGAAAAATAATATGAAGATTTGTAAGACCTGGGGTTTGAACCCAGGTCATGAGGGTTATCAATGTGTCCACCTGCCAACTAAGCTATCATGTTCATGTTAATATAATATATCAAATAAATAATAAAAGATGAAATTGATTAATGGCCACTAAGCAGCACAAAAGCGCGCGCTGTTTTGAATGGACGTATCACGTTCCAACACGTCTTCGTCTCCTCCATATGCCTGAAAGTGGAAAAACATAAGGCAACGGTTTAGCAATGTCGCCTAAGGCCATATACCAAGAAATAGCGAATAGACCCTCGACGCTCATAAATTGAGCGCGAGGGTTGGAATCTCTTCGTCCCTATGCTCTGAGTACAACCATGGCAATGAGGACGTCCAATTTTGCTGCACTTAGAAACCCCTAATTCTGAAGCTGAGAAACCCTAATGCTTGTTAATGGCGAAATCGCGTGGATGGCATGAAAACTCAATCAAATACAATGGTTAGTTCACAAACTTCATCAGGAACATGAATATATAATTAAAATGCCATGATCATGCTTTAAAACCAAAATACGATTAAGAATTTTTTTGTATGCAGTTCACACTCAATGTACCGATTCTTCGTGTTTGAATTGATGCTAATGAGTGGTACGTGTTCAGAATCACCCAAGGAAGCTATTGGAATGGAAGTTGAAGCTTGAATCTACCTATAACCTTGAAATCAGTTTTCAATTTTTGGACAATTTTCAAGTTTGTGTTTTTGCTTTCTGAGCGCAGCTTGCAGTCTAGGATGATTAGGGTTGTGATGCTGTGTATGTATAGAGCATGTTAGGTCAAAAAGATTGAACAAAATCTCATGCCATAATGGATTTCAATATTTGATTTGTTAAGAATCTTTTTCAATCTTTTTCTCATGTTTCTTGTACCAAATCTGATCAATTAGCATCAAATCCTTCCCTATTAGCATGTGCACGAGTTATAGAGTCCAAAGCATGCATAAAAAGATTTGTTTAGGTTAAGATTATATTTTTCATGAATTAAAATGATTTAAATGAATATAAATTAATATAAATTCAAATAAATAATTAAAAAAATATGAAAATACTTCCCTTTGGGCCTAATGGTCGTGCATAGGCTTGGCATGAAGAAATTTGGAAGGAAAATAGGCCCATTTGCATTTTTAGGCCTTTTGCATCAATGTTGACTTTTCAAAATTCCTAAAAGTTTCCCAACTTCCACAAGGCATAACTTGGTCAATTTTTAAGCTTTTCACATGTTCTTGGACATTTTGGAAAGGTCTTTGAGTCCTTTAACCAATGCCTTTGGTCCCATGTCATTTTGATTTACCAATCTCAAGTTATGGCCTTTGACTTAAAGTCACTTTTTGTTGACTTTTGAAAATGACCTATAATGTTGAAATTGATAACTTTTTGTGAGAGCATCTCTTGGACTTGGAACATGAAGATGAATTGTAGGAAATGTCTTTCTCTTCAAAATGAGCTTTGGATGGAATTTTTCTGATAATCCATGTGAAAGTTATGCCCTGGTCAATTTCAGTTGACTTTTTCAGCTGTCCAAATATAGCAACTTTTGCATCTTTGATGATTTCTGAGCCAAATTTTGAGAATCATGATCAAGCATTGATCAAATGATGTTTGTGGCTTCAAAATGATGTGTTGACCAAAAATTTGAATTTTTGACTGTCAAATGACCATTTTGCCCCTACAGTTGACTGTAGTGCAATCTAGGGTTTTGACTGTACAATTTTGAGCTGAATGCCTTGAAACTTGACATGAGGGTACTTGACCATCTTTGTAAGCATGTGAGACTTGATTGGGCCTTTGAAAAGTTCATTTGCTTGACCAGAACTCAAACCCTAGTTTTGACTGTATAGGAGACAGTTGAGCTGCACAACCCTGGGGGAATTTTGTGACCTTGACTTGGCAATTTCTTGATGAATATGGGAGGGCAAATTTTGGGGTACAACAAACATCTCATGAGGCCCTTCTCTTCTGGCTCTTCCAAACCGACAGAGAGCTAAACATGGGTTATAAGAGATTCCACCAAGGGTTCCGATCAATGGAACATTAGGATACTCTCCACAACGATCAATGACGGCCACCTCATCTAAGCCTCTGAGGGTCCAAATAATGTCTTTATCAGTAAGAGACATTATCCTATGAGCCCAGCCCCTTCCTTCTTTGTTCTTCGGCACGAACTTAGGGAGGTGCGAAATAAACCACCTCGCCAATAAAGGAGCACAACACAGCAAAGTTCCCCGTCTTCGGGCAGTACGAGTATAGAGCTGGTAAAGGATATCACCCAAGAGAGTGGGTACAGGATTCCGAGAGATGAAGATCCTTATGGCATTATGTGATCGGTGGATCTGGAACTGACTGTTTAACGTTGGTTCGCGAAATGTCGCGGAAGCAAGAGTCGCCACCGTCTTTTATTTTCTCCAAATGGAAAGGACAAAAGCACAGAAAAATTCCTTATAGAGATTGCTCTCGGTTCGGGAGGTAGATTTATAGAAAGGGAAGGTGCTAGCACCCTTTCTATCCATGGTTATCCATGGGCTCTTAGATACTTGCTCATTTGTGTTTTCAAAAAGGTTTGTTTGCTTTTCAACTGTGGGTTTAAAAAAGTTTCGTTTAAAATTTCAGTTCGACTCTTGTATCAGTCCTCAAGAGTGTTTGAAAAATTGCTTTTGAAAGCTTTTTGAAAGGTGTCGGTGCGAAAAGAAGTTTTTGTTTTGTTTTGAAATTAGAGCAAGTATCTACGAGTCGTCTACCTACCCTAAGGAGTTCGTCTGTGTAAATGTCCTTGAAGTAGTGCCATCCCACCATTGAGGGGTAGGTAGCACCACCGTTGGAGGTATTCTGGTCAATTCGAGGGTTCGGGACATTGTGGTCACCAGAGCAATAGGAAGACACCTTAGAAGCTACCCTCATGCCATGTTCATGGACATGAGGACTTACTAAAACATCCTCTACTCGACGACCACTTTTCGAGGGGCAAGGCAACAGTGAGACGTACCCTAGGGGTGGTGTGTGATTTTTGTGTCATTTTCAATTATATTTGTCTTGTTCATGCATTGGTGATCTACGCTTTGTTTTTATTTTTTTGGCATTCATTCTTTCATGTAAGTTATTAACAGTTAAAAAGTGCGGAATTTAAAAGTCCTACGCTATTACAAAGGCGCGGGTCTACATCGCCAAATTAATCCAAGACCCGATTTGAATAAAATAAAAATGCGGAAAAATAAATATCCTAATTAATCTATTACAAGGCTTTGGAGTAATTACATGAAATTTATAAGAAAAGAAAATAAAATAAGCGCGCGAAACGAAATTATAATCGAAAGCGAGGGCGTTGGACCCTTTTAAAGAAATTAAATTGAAATTATGAAATTAATTAAATTAAATAAAGGAAAAAGACTTATTTTTTGATATTTTCTGTACTTTATGAAATTAAGAAAATTAATGGAATTAAAAACCCTAATTCTAAACTATTTTTAATTTGTTAAAAAAAAGTTTAAGTTGTAACCTAATTTACATTAATTATTTACATGACAATTTTATTTAAAAAAATAATTAATACTTAATAATGGCAAAAGAAAAGAAAAAGAATAAAAGTATTAAAACCCTAATTCTACATTTTTTAGTTTATTAAAAAAAACATTAAAATTCAACCTAAAATTAAAACTAAATTAGTTAGCAAAATTTATTTACAAAATAATATTAATTAATATTAACAAAGCATATTTTATTGTTTTATGATTTTCTGATTTTTTTTTATATTTTATGAAAATTAATTTTTATGAATTAACTAAAATAAATAAAACAAATAAACAGAAAAAATAAAAAGAAAGAAAATAAATGCAAACCAATGGGGGGTGTTGACCCCAATTTTGGAGGTAAATTGAGCAATCAGGCCCAATGAATTCAAGCCATTGGTTGACTTTTCAAGGACGCGTGTGGATCTGCTGACCAAGGTGCATGGTGGAGATCTTGTGTTGGCCCTTGGATTCATCTCCTGAGACGCGTGGCAAGCTCCAGCGCTGGATGTTTGGTGGACTTCTGGACATGTTGGGTATCTAATCACGTTGCAAGAAAAAATAGAAAGAAATATGGGGGACCTGGGGATCGAACCCAGGTCCCAAGGCTTGCAGACATCACTTTCCACCAACTGAACTATGCATGCGTATTCGTTAGTATAATAGGATAGAATTAATATATGTAACAAATAAACATTATGCTGAAACCAAATAAAAAACGCGCTGAATTTCAAATATGCCAATCACACGCTTACAACTCATCTTCTTCTCCACTTCTTCGTTTTGGCCTGAAAAAAAAAGAAAGGATAGCAGGGGTTTTAAACCCCCACTAAATGGTGCATGTGAAAATAGTGAATAGAACACCGTTGCTCATAAATTGAGCGCAATATATAGAATCAGTTCGTATGAAGGTCACGAGTCTAATGGTCCAGGTCTTATGGTTCAATTTTTCCATATGAATGAAGCCCTCTTTTTAAGCTTCTGAAACCCTAATGCGTGTTCATGGTGGATTCTCATACAAGTCTTAAAAACTCAATTGAATAGCACTGTTAGCTTCAGAATGATTAAATTAATACAAATCAAGCATTAGAAATTAAAAACAACGCATGAATTATGAGACACGAATATGCAGAAAGTTTGAGAAAGTTTGATTTCCATATACCAATTCCTGAGGTTAGAAGAGTGGAAAAGGATTGAGAAAGCTTCCTTGATGCCTTGGCAAGCTATTGGAATGATTACTTTGCTTTGAATTGCGCTAGAACTGTGTTTTCAGTTTTGAAGTTTTTGACAAAAAATGCAAACTTTGTATATGGTCTCAGGCGCAGCTTTCAGGTCCTGTGCGTTAGGGTTATCATGTGTACATATATGTGAATGTTTTAGGTCAACAAAACAAGCCCAATATCCATGGAATCAATGCTTTTGAATTTTGTGATTTTGCATAATCTTTTTCAATCTTTTTATCATGAAACCTAGCCAATTTGCATGGAATCTTTCTTCTTTGGGCATGCACGAAATCCTTAGGCCTTGATGAGAGATTATACTGCACAAAAAGATTTGAAAACCTTATTTTAGTATTTTTCTTGTAATTAATTTTGATTAAATGAATTAAATAGATTAAATATTCAATTAATTAATTAAAAATAAGAAAATAACTCCCCTTTGGGTCAATGGGTCGTGCATAGCTTTTGGATGATGATTCTTGGAAGAATTTGTGGCCCATTAGCAATTTTGAGGCATTTGAAGTAAAGTTGACTTTTCAAAATCCCCAAAAATTTCCCAACTTCCACAAGGCATATCTTGCTCAATTTTTAAGCTTTGATCATGTTCTTGGACATTTTGGAAAGGTCTTGAAGTCCTCTAACCAATTCCTTTGGTCCCATGTCATTTTGATTTACCAATCTCAAGTTATGGTCTTTGACTTAAAGTCCCTTTTTGTTGACTTTTGAAAATGACCTATAATGTTGAGATTGATATCTTTTTGTGAGAGCATTTCTTGGACTTGAAGTGTGAAGAGGAGTTGTATAAAATGTCATTCCCTTCAAAATGAGCTTTGGATGGAATTTTTCTGATGAACCATGTGGAAGTTATGCCTTGGTCAAGTTACAGTTGACTTTTTCAACTGTCCAAATATAGAAACTTTTGCATCTTGAGACTTTTTGAGCCATACCTTGAAAGTCATGATCAAGAATTGATCAAATGATGTTTATGGCTTAAAAATAAGATGTTGACCAAAAATTTGGACTTTTGACTGTCAAATGACCATTTTACCCCTACAGTTGACTGCTGAGCAATTAGAGTTTTTGACTGTGCAATTTTGTGCTGTAAGTCTTGAAACTTGACATGAGGATGCTTGAAAATGTTTATAGGCATGTGGGACTTGTTTAGACCCTTGGAGACTTCAATTTCTTTGCCAGAACCAAAACCCTAGTTTTTGACTGTTAGGAGGCCCTTGAACTGTGCAACCCTTGAGAGATTTTGAAGCATGTTCTTTGCAAATCTTGAAGAATATGGGAGGGAAAATTTTGGGGTACAACAGTTGCCCCTGTTCAATCTTCTTAGACCTGAGGATGTAGATTGGCTGACGTGCCTTTCGTAATCCGAAGGTGGAAGATGATTGAACACTAGAGTGCCCAGAAATTTGCGCTCACATAGTAGCAGTGTGATGGTGGGAATGGGCTTATGGATGCCATTTGGAGATTAATGGATAGGATGATGGGCTTATAGATGCCATGCTAAGAGATGATGGAAGGTGGATGGGCTTATAGATGCCATCTGGGTGTCGATCGCGTAAGAGTTTCCTTAGCGAGAACTTGCGTTCCTGAAAAAGAAAAGATGATTACCTGACCTGTTACAGGAGTTGGTCTTCAAACTCTTTGTATAGATGCGCCCTGACTGGTTACAGGAATTGAATCTGGAGCTTCAAATGGTGATGAATGAACCAGGGATGGTTACTACCTCAACAGGAACGCTGAGAGAACCTTGGATGATTACTACCTCAACAGGAATGCTGAGAGAACCTTGGGGCGATTACTACCTCAACAGGAATGCTGAGAGAATCTTGGATGTCTTCTACTGGGATAAGAATCAGGGAGATCTTAGGGTCGATCTGACTGAACCGGAGAAGGCCTTTGCCTGGATAAGAATCAGGAAAATCTTAGGGTCGATTTAACTGAATCGGACAAGGTCTTGGGATATTTTCAACTGGATAAGAATCAGGGAGATCTTAGGGTCGATCTGACTGAACCGGAGAAGGCCTTTGCCTGGATAAGAATCAGGAAAATCTTAGGGTCGATTTAACTGAACCGGACAAGGTCTTGGGATATCTTCAACTGGATAAGAATCAGGGAGATCTTAGGGTCGATCTGACTGAACCAGAGAAGGCCTTTGACTGGATAAGAATCAGAAGAATCTTAGGATCGATTTAACTGAATCGGACAAGGTCTTGGAATATCTTCAACTGGATAAGAATCAGGGAGATCTTAGGGTCGATCTGACTGAACCAGAGAAGGCCTTTGACTGGATAAGAATCAGGAAAATCTTAGGGTCGATTTAACTGAACCGGACAAGGTCTTGAAATCTTCAACTGGATGGGAATCAGGGAGATCTTAGGGTCGATCTGACTGAACCAGAGAAGGTCTTTGACTGGATAAGAATCAGGAAAATCTTAGAATCGATTTAACTGAACCAGACTAAAGTCTTGGACATAGCTGAGAACTTAACTGACTCTTTTCCTGAAAGGTAAAGGTCAGTCATATGCAATGCATGATATGGATCAAGCAATGATGTTCTCAATATAAATGAGATTTGTAAGATATGATGCATATATGTATGCTATAATGTATGGAAATGTGATGTTTATGAACGTATGTTTTCGTCCTAGGAGAATAAATCCTTGACGGATGCCGGGAAGTCATATCCTGGGCTGATGTTGGAGAATAGTGCTTTGTTGTCTCCGCTGGGGATGATAGTTGCAAGAATACCGGTAGGAGAAGATAACTCTGTTGGGGGATAAACTTGGCGAATGGATTACTTTGCGGGGAGAAAATTACTCTGGCGATCTTGCCGGGAAGCAATACTCTGTGGGGAGAGAGGTACTTTGCTGGAATGTTGATGGTAACTCCGCTGGGGATACCGTTGTTACGTTGGAAGTGCTAATAGACTTTGCTGGGGATAAGAAGACTTCGTCGATGGCGATATTTCCATGGCTTTTGGCTGAGGATAACCCAGTTATATCCTGGTAGGGAAATAACCTTTGAATAAAGCTGGGGGATGCGTTCGTGCTCTGCGATGGATAAGCTTCCAGAATCTACTGGGGATGAGCTTACTGCTTGGGGAGATGGATTCCAACTTTCCTGGGGAAACTAGATTGGGCTCTCCTGGGGAAATTTTGAACTATATTGGGGAAGTGACTCCATTGAATGTTTGATATACCGCCGGGGAACAATCTTTAGGTTAAGACTGTCGGGGATGCTTGTTAGGAATGTCTGTATGATATGCTGGGGAATGTTGAGATCTGTGGGGGATACCCAACTTCCTTAAGGCTGATTGTATAGCTCTGCTTGGGGAGAGTATCGCTGACTTGCTGGCTCACTCTCTGGGGATTTAAGATATCTTGGTCATGTTTTTCAACCGAACCTACCTTTGTACCTTGGTGGACAGAGCAATTAGATTGCTTAGACAACTCTTTATTGCCCCTATTTCTACTGTTACCTGTAATTGATCCTCTGTTTCGTATGCAAATATTTATGAGTTAGCAATTAGTGTCAATGCATATATCACAAATTGAACCTTGGACGTTCTTCGCAAAACAAAACAGAAAAGGAAAAACAATTGGCAATTTTAACTGAAAAGTGATTTTTGTATTGATTTTTTGAATTTGCCTGTAAAATAGGCGTTTATGTACAAGAGGCTGACGTCCTAGTAAGAGAACGCCGCCGAACAAAAGAGTTTATACAAATTTGTACAAAGGAAAATAAAACAGCTGTGTGAAATGAATGATCCCACTGGGTTCCAATTCTGCTATCGCCTTTATATCTTCGAGCGTCTCATCACTTGATGACCTAGTTGACGATGAAGCTGATTGATCGATGCCGTCTGAACTCGCTGTAGATACCGGATTCTGGATGCAAAGTGATCCAATGAGACATAGTATTATGCTTCATCCCTAACTTTTGCCTGTACTGCCCTTTCGGGTTTTCAGTCCACCGGGATACCCATTTTTGCCCAAGCCGCCTTTTCAGGTTTTCGACTTGCCGGGTGTACAGATTTTTTTATTTCATCCCTTCATTTTGCCCGAACCCTTTTGGTTCGTCGGGAAGCCCTAATTTTTGCCTAGGTATGTCAACCTAGCGGGTCTTTATCATGCGTAGTATCTTTTTACTATGTCTGCATTGGCGGGGTGAGGAAGGTCGTCACCATCCATGTTGGTTAGAATCATGGCTCCTCCTGAGAACACATGTTTAACCACAAATGGCCCTTCGCACGTAGGGGTCCATTTGCCCCTTGGATCACTCTGAGGTAGGATGATGCGTTTGATTACCAGATCCCCAACTTGATATTCTTGTGGTCTGACCTTTTTGTTAAATGCCCTGATCATCCGTTTCTGATACGTCTGACCATGACAGATAGCATCAAGTCTTTTTTCATCAATAAGGTTTAGCTGATCAAGTCGTGTCTGGATCCAATCATCTTCACTCAGATCTGCATCCTTCATTATCCGGAGAGAGGGTATCTGCACTTCGATCGGTAAGACTGCCTCAATGCCGTAGACCAAGGAGAAAGGAGTTGCCCCGGTTGACGTCCTGGCTGAGGTACGGTACCCATGTAGAGCGAACGGTAACATCTCGTGCCAATCTTTATAAGTCACTGTCATCTTCTGCACAATTTTCTTGATGTTCTTATTCGCTGCTTCTACAGCCCCATTCATCTTCGGCCGGTAAGGAGAAGAGTTATGGTGCTGTATCTTAAATTGCTCGCAGAGCTCAGTGATCATCTTGTTATTGAGATTGGTACCGTTGTCTGTAATGATTCTTTCTGGGACGCCGTATCGACATATCAGGTTGTGCCGAATGAACCGTGCCACAACAATCTTGGTTACCATAGCGTAGGAAGCTGCTTCAACCCACTTCGTGAAGTAATCAATCGCTACCAGGATGAAGCGATGCCCATTGGATGCTGTAGGTTTAATCTCGCCGATCATATCTATGCACCACATTGCAAACAGCCAAGGCGCAGTCAGAACATTCAGAGGAACTGGAGGAACATGCACCTTGTCTGCATAAATCTGGCATTTGTGACATGTCCGAGAATGTTGGTAGCAGTCGGCTTCCATTGTGGACCAGAAATACCCTGCCCGAAGGATTTTCTTTGCCATAGTGTGTCCACTGGAATGTGTTCTGAAGGTCCCTTCATGTAGCTCTTCCATGATCCTTTCTGCTTCTGTCTTGTCCATATAACGCAGTAAGGTCGAATCATGGTTTCGCTTATACAGAATGCCGTTGCTAAGGAAGAACTTCGCTGCGAACCTTCTCAGAAAATTCTTATCGTTGACAGATGCACCTTCAGGGTACTCCTGAGCTTCCAAGTATCTTTTCACCTCATGGTACCAAGGCTTCTCAGTCACCAATTCAGTCTCAAGATCACAACAGTATGCCGGTTCGTCCAGTTTCCAGATAATGATCCGGGGGGCCTCATTGTCCCATTTGACCTTGAACATAGAAGACATCGTAGCTAACGCGTCCGCTAACTGATTCTCCTCTCTCGGAAAGTGTTCAAAGGTTATCTCTGTGAAGTGGGGGATCAAGGTCAACACACATTCTCTGTAAGGAATAAGATTCGGATGTTTCATATCCCACTCCCCTTTGATCTGATTGATCACGAGAGCGGAATCTCCGAAGACACTCAGAAACTTAATCCTTAGGTCGATCACAGCTTGAAGACCCATGATGCACGCCTCATACTCCGCCATGTTGTTGGTGCAGTTGAAACATAGCCGGGCAGTGAGTGGAGTATGAGTGCCTTGAGGAGATATTATCACAGCACCGATACCGTTACCCAAAGCATTAGAGGCTCCATCAAAGTGCATAGACCATCGGGATCCTTCCTCAGGTCCTTCATTCGGTCCAGGTACTTGACAATCAGTCACTATCATGATACTCTCGTCTGGAAACTCGAAGTTCATTGACTGATAGTCGTCTACCGCCTGATGTGCCAAGTGGTCTGCCAATACACTTCCTTTGATGGCTTTCTGAGTCGTGTACTGGATGTCGTATTCTGTCAAGATCATTTGCCATCTTGCTATTCTCCCAGACAGAGCAGGCTTTTCAAATATGTACTTTATTGTATCCATCTTTGAGATCAACAAGGAAGTGTGAGTCAGCATATACTGTCTCAGCCGGCGAGCAGCTCATACCAAAGCGCAACAAGTTTTCTCGAGAAGTGAGTATCGGGTCTCACAGTCGGTAAACTTTTTGCTAAGGTAATAAATGGCATGCTCTTTTCGGTCAGACTCGTCATGCTGCCCCAGCACACACCCCATTGAGTTGTCGAGTACTGTCAGGTATAATATCAGAGGTCTCCCCTCAACCGGTGGCATAAGGATGGGTGGTTCTTGGAGATACTCTTTGATTCTGTCAAAAGCGGCCTGACATTCATCATTCCAACGTACTACCTGATCTTTCTTCAGCAGCTTGAAGATTGGTTCACAAGTAGCAGTTAGATGCGAGATGAATCGAGCAATGTAATTCAGGCGTCCTAAAAAACCTCTGACCTCTTTTTCTGTCTTAGGAACTGGCATCTCTTGAATAGCTTTAACCTTGGCAGGGTCCACTTGAATACCCTTATCACTTACAACGAAGCCTAGCAACTTTCCAGATCTTACCCCGAAGGTGCACTTGTTCGGGTTCAACCTCAGCTTGTACAGTTTCAGACGGTCAAACAATTTCTGCAGATGATCAAGGTGTTCTTCCTCAGTTTGGGACCTTGCAATCATGTCGTCGACATACACTTCAATCTCATGATGGATCATGTCATGAAATAAAGCAACCATGGCACGTTGGTAGGTTGCCCCAGCATTTTTCAATCCAAAAGGCATGACCTTGTAGCAGAAGGTGCCCCACTGAGTAACAAAGGTAGTCTTTTCCATGTCTTCTGGAGCCATCTTGATCTGATTATACCCTGAAAAACCATCCATGAAAGAGAACACCTTATGCTGAGCAGTATTGTCAACAAAGACATCAATGTGAGGTAGAGGGAAGTCATCCTTGGGGCTGGCCCTGTTCAGATCCCTGTAGTCGACACACATTCTGACCTTTCCATCTTTCTTTGGTACCGGCACCATGTTGGCAACCCACTGAGGGTAAGAAGTCACTGCAAGAAACCCGACATCGAATTGCTTCATAACCTCAGCTTTGATCTTCTCAGACATCTCTGGACGCATACGGCGGACCTTTTGCTTAACCGGAGGGCAGTCTTCCTTGGTAGGCAAATGATGGACCACAATGTCTGTATCCAACCCAGGCATGTCTTCGTAGGACCAGGCAAAGATCTCCACATAATCATGTAACATCTGAATCAACCGTTGCTTCACGCTGAGCTCCAGATTGGCACCAATCTTAACCTCCTTTCTATCTGTCTCAGTACCCAGATTTATTGTTTCCACTGGCTCTTCATGTGGTTGAATTGCCCTCTCTTCCTGGAGTAACAGTCTTGCAAGCTCACCAGGCACTTCACAATCATCTTCACCTTCGTCTTCGGCTAAGTTGATCGGATTTTCGAAGTCATAACTGGTAGTAGCAGAGTCGTTACCAGTGAGATCCAGAGTGGATTGAAACCTGTGTAGGTGAGTGTGTGTAAATACAGCTGTTTTGCAATATATAGAAAAGAAAGAAAGAAAGGGAGCACAAGATTTGAAATGCGAAAAAACGTCCAAGATCTTTATTCATGATATATGGAAATGACAGTTATAAGCCCTCACAAATGAAGCCAACGGTGCCCCGGGTAAGACACCGGGCCATAAAGTTTCAGTTCATTGTTTATTACAAATAACAAAAACAAAGGAATTCATTACTGCGTAACAAAAGTAACAGGTAGGTTGTCTTTTGCAGTCTAATTGCTAGGTCCACTGTCGGCCGTCGGATAAATCCAGCTGTTGAACTCAGATTCTTCCCCTTCATCATCCTCCCTGATAACATTCACTCCATGGTTAGGCATGGGAGAAGTCACCACATTGGGTTTCTCAGGTGCCTCAAACTGTACCTCCTTGGCATCAATAAGGTCCCGAATCTTGTTCCTCAAGGCCCAGCAATCATCAGTGGAATGCCCCGGGCTATCGGAGTGATAAGCACAGCGGGAATTTGGATTGTATTTGGGGGAGGCAGTACTCACAACCTTCGGGGCCTCTCTAACAGTCACCAAATTGGTGGATAGCAACTGCGGCAAGATTTGCGATAGGGTCATACTCAGACGGGTAAACTCTCTTCTGGGTCTTTCAGCCCTTTGTGGATTAGTTTGCCGAGGAGCGACAGCAGGTTTAGCAATCATCACCGCGTTGACAGATTGGCAGCGCTCTGGTTTCTCTTGCCTTCTAGGCCCATATACAGCACTGGACTCCTTCTTAAAGGATTTCTTCTCAGAACTTGCAGATGCACCCTTCTGAATTTTACCGGACTTCATTCCAACCTCTATTCTCTCCCCAGTCAGAATAAGATCAGTGAACCCTGCAGATGAGTTACCGATAAGATGATTGAAAAATGGCCCAGATAGGGTCCCCAAGAACATATCCACCAGCTCATGGTCAGTTAACGAAGGCTGCACCGTTCCAGCCAGGTCCCTCCACTTCTGTGCGTACTCTTTGAAACCTTCGCTCGATCCTAGCGACATACCCTGGAGTTGGGTACGTGTAGGAGCAAGGTCGGCATTATATTCATACTGCTTGTAAAAAGCAGTAGCCAACTCCTCCCAGTTATGAACCTTGGTCCCATCCAGCTGATAGAACCATTCGAGATGAGTCCCTAAAAGACTCTCCTGGAAGAAGTGGATCCACAAGTTCTTGTCCACTGTGTACGGTTGAATCTTCCGCACATAAGATCTGAGGTGTAGCTTAGGACAAGACGCCCCGTCATACTTGGTGAAAGATGGTGCCTTAAACTTGTGAGGGATGATCACACCAGTAGATAAGCCCAAATCTCCAAAATCCAGCCCAGGCACTTGTTGGATCTCCATTGTATTCAGTCTGTCTTCCAACTGCTTGTACCGGTCTTCAGCAGGAGGATACTGTTCCTCATTAAAGTCAGTCTTGTTGTCAGAGACTACTGGACTTGAAGCCTTTCCCCCCTGGGGACTTCCTTTGCCTACAGAAGAACCAGCTTCTTCATTCTGCAGAGTGTTTCCAAACCTTCGGCCCGAGTTGAAAAGAACAGTTCTCTTCTTCTTCTTCCCCTTCTTCAGGAGTAAAGCCTTCAGCTCTTCTTGGCCTTGAGCCAAACCCATGATCAGCTCCTGAAATTGCGTGTTCTGCGCCTGGAGGGCCTTGATAGACATCTCAGTTGATGATGAGTCAGGGTTCATGATGCTGAAATAAACAGCGAAGAACAGTAAGCAACCTGAAAAGAAGAAAACCTGCTATGCGCATGATGAATGATATGTGTTTATGCAATGCATTCAAGGGTTCGAAAGTTCAAATTTGTTGTAGACAAAAAAAGGAAGACACGTTATCATTAAGGAAATAATTGTTCAGTACATCAAAGCCTCATGGGCGCGCATTACAAAGCAAATCAATCCCAAAAGACACTAAGCATCCTCTTTGGAGCTATGTAGGTGTTGAGATTCCTTTCCTCGTGCAGTAGGCGGGTGAGCTCCAAGACCTTCTTTTCACTAGCATGTAGACTGGTCTCAAGAGAATTCCGTTCTTCCTTAAGTTGGATCCAGCTCTTCTACATCTCTTCCCAGGACGTGGGCATGTCAGGATGTTGAATAGTGTAGGACACTTCTCCTTCCAATACTGGCTCTTTGATCACAGGGAGCATATGAGGATATGGCATCACTAACTTCTGGGAGCGAGCTCGTACCCACTTGAGATAAGGTTCCAATGGGATGGAATTCTTGTGCCCCAGTGTCTTGCTGTCTATCCTACTGGGAATCCTCCAAGCTCTGATAAATCTCTGGCGAAGTCCTTGTGCATCGTTGTCGAAGTCCAAAACTATGTCAGGAATTAACATGTCATGAGGGCCATCCCTCCGAGCATAACCAAACTGTCTCCAAGCCAGGCATGGGTTGTAAGTAATACCTCCTCTGATTCCAAGTAAAGGAACATTAGGGTACTCCCCGCAACGATCAATGATAGTCACATCCTCTCTGGACCGAGGACACCAATGTATATCTGCATGTGTAAGAGTCATCAACCGTTGTGACCATCTCAAACCCCGCTCGTTCTTCAAAACTGATTGTGGAAGGTGCGAAATAAACCACCTTCCCAGGAGAGGAGTGCAGCATATAAGGACACCTCTTTTTCTCATGGTTCGAGTGTAACATGAGTGAAGGATGTCCCCCAGCAACGTAGGTATAGGATTCCTGGACATGAAGATCTGGACAGCACTGATATCTATAAGCTGATCTGGGTTAGGGAACAACACCAAACCATAGACAAGGAGGGCCACAACCTCTTCAAAAGCTTGTAAGTCAAGGGAGTTCCAACATTCTTGGGCCTTCTCAAATAGAAACCTGGCTAAGAACCCTTTGATACCACTTCTAACTTCCCAATGTCCCTTGAGGTCAGATGATTGTAGGTGTAAGGCTTTAGCAATCTCTTCAAGCTTGGGTTCCTTTTCCGTACCGTTGTAGGGTAGTTGATCAAGGATAGAGATCTTCAGAAGCCGGGAGAACTCTTCCAATGTAGGCACCAGTTGATAATCCAGGAAAGTAAAACAGTGATGCAGAGGGTCAAAGAACTGGAACAAGACCTTTATCATATCTTCCTCAATGTTGGTATTGACCAAGCTGATGAGTCTTCCATGTCTTTCACTGAATGAAGAGCTCTCGGGAATCCTGGATATAAGCTCCTTAAGCTGAGGAGGGATCCTTACAAGGCTAATCTGAATTGTCTTTCTGCGAACAGTTTCCATGTCCTACAAAACAAGAACAAAGATGAAGATTCGAACCCCTGAAATGGTTAGTCAATGCATATGATGCTGGATGATGTCATGATGCTATGATTAAACACACCACAAATATTTACAAAGGCAAACATGATAAGGCACACAAGTCACACCACATCCCTTAGAGTTTAGGCCAGCATGGGGTCTGGGTATTACCCTCTTGAAGTTGGTGGGCTCAACCTGTCCTATTAGAAGTAACCGGGTTCTAAGGGTCCCAATATCACTGGATTGCTTTCATTGTTCATCGTTTCGATTTAGCCACTGAACTGGAGACCGAAATATTCCAGGAAAGCAACCCTCAATTGAGTGTAGTATCGAGTATCAACCAACCTCGGACTGCACCAAAGTCAGTTATCTCACTACCCTAAAGAGGCCAAGATAGTTCAATTAAGGTTCCTAAGGTCAGTTGATGCTTCACGGCACCACATGGAGGCCCCGTACTCTCCTTGACTGAACTCAAGGGTTACCGGTACGCACCAAAATGCCACATCAACGTAGCAGACTATTTCAACCATGTCGATATACCCCGCACAGTTCCCTCACAGCCTTGTTGCTACTTTCTAAGAAGGTATCCCCCAGATCCGGGTTAGGATCTATAGAACTCCCAAGACAGTCCCACAATTTAAAGCAAACAAGTCAAAGCAATTGAAAACACAGTGATCTTAGTCCTAAGGTACACCTCACTTTAAAAGAGTAATTCCCCAGCAGAGTCGCCAGTTCTGTGATCGGTGGATCTGGAACTGACTGTTTAACGTTGGTTCGCGAAATGTCGCGGAAGCAAGAGTCGCCACCGTCTTTTATTTTCTCCAAATGGAAAGGACAAAAGCACAGAAAAATTCCTTATAGAGATTGCTCTCGGTTCGGGAGGTAGATTTATAGAAAGGGAAGGTGCTAGCACCCTTTCTATCCATGGTTATCCATGGGCTCTTAGATACTTGCTCATTTGTGTTTTCAAAAAGGTTTGTTTGCTTTTCAACTGTGGGTTTAAAAAAGTTTCATTTAAAATTTCAGTTCGACTCTTGTATCAGTCCTCAAGAGTGTTTGAAAAATTGCTTTTGAAAGCTTTTTGAAAGGTGTCGGTGCGAAAAGAAGTTTTTGTTTTGTTTTGAAATTAGAGCAAGTATCTACGAGTCGTCTACCTACCCTAAGGAGTTCGTCTGTGTAAATGTCCTTGAAGTAGTGCCATCCCACCATTGAGGGGTAGGTAGCACCACCGTTGGAGGTATTCTGGTCAATTCGAGGGTTCGGGACATTGTGGTCACCAGAGCAATAGGAAGACACCTTAGAAGCTACCCTCATGCCATGTTCATGGACATGAGGACTTACTAAAACATCCTCTACTCGACGACCACTTTTCGAGGGGCAAGGCAACAGTGAGACGTACCCTAGGGGTGGTGTGTGATTTGTGTGTCATTTTCAATTATATTTGTCTTGTTCATGCATTGGTGATCTACGCTTTGTTTTTATTTTTTTTGGCATTCATTCTTTCATGTAAGTTATTAACAGTTAAAAAGTGCGGAATTTAAAAGTCCTACGCTATTACAAAGGCGCAGGTCTACATCGCCAAATTAATCCAAGACCCGATTTGAATAAAATAAAAATGCGGAAAAATAAATATCCTAATTAATCTATTACAAGGCTTTGGAGTAATTACATGAAATTTATAAGAAAAGAAAATAAAATAAGCGCGCGAAACGAAATTATAATCGAAAGCGAGGGCGTTGGACCCTTTTAAAGAAATTAAATTGAAATTATGAAATTAATTAAATTAAATAAAGGAAAAAGACTTATTTTTTTGATATTTTTTGTACTTTATGAAATTAAGAAAATTAATGGAATTAAAAACCCTAATTCTAAACTATTTTTAATTTGTTAAAAAAAAGTTTAAGTTGTAACCTAATTTACATTAATTATTTACATGACAATTTTATTTAAAAAAATAATTAATACTTAATAATGGCAAAAGAAAAGAAAAAGAATAAAAGTATTAAAACCCTAATTCTACATTTTTTAGTTTATTAAAAAAAACATTAAAATTCAACCTAAAATTAAAACTAAATTAGTTAGCAAAATTTATTTACAAAATAATATTAATTAATATTAACAAAGCATATTTTTTATTGTTTTATGATTTTCTGATTTTTTTTATATTTTATGAAAATTAATTTTGATGAATTAACTAAAATAAATAAAACAAATAAACAGAAAAAATAAAAAGAAGGAAAATAAATGCAAACCAATGGGGGGTGTTGACCCCAATTTTTGAGGTAAATTGAGCAATCAGGCCCAATGAATTCAAGCCTTTAGTTGACTTTTCAAGGACGCGTGTGGATCTGCTGACCAAGGTGCATGGTGGAGATCCTGTGTTGGCCCTTGGATTCATCTCCTGAGACGCGTGGCAAGCTCCAGCGCTGGATGTTTGGTGGACTTCTGGACATGTTGGGTATCTAATCACGTTGCAAGAAAAAATAGAAAGAAATATGAGGGACCTGGGGATCGAACCCAGGTCCCAAGGCTTGCAGGCATCACTTTCCACCAACTGAACTATGCACGCGTATTCGTTAGTATAATAGGATAGAATTAATATATGTAACAAATAAACATTATGCTGAAACCAAATAAAAAACGCGCTGAATTTCAAATATGACAATCACACGCTTACAACTCATCTTCTTCTCCACTTCTTCGTTTTGGCCTGGAAAAAAAAAGAAAGGATAGCGGGGGTTTTAAACCCCCACTAAATGGTGCATGTGAAAATAGCGAATAGAACACCGTTGCTCATAAATTGAGCGCGATATATAGAATCAGTTCGTATGAAGGTCACGAGTCTAATGGTCCAGGTCTTGTGGTTCAATTTTTCCATATGAATGAAGCCCTCTTTTTAAGCTTCTGAAACCCTAATGCGTGTTCATGGTGGATTCTCATACAAGTCTTAAAAACTCAATTGAATAGCACTGTTAGCTTCAGAATGATTAAATTAATACAAATCAAGCATTAGAAATTAAAAACAACACATGAATTATGAGACACGAATATGCAGAAAGTTTGAGAAAGTTTGATTTCCATATACCAATTCCTGAGGTTAGAAGAGTGGAAAAGGATTGAGAAAGCTTCCTTGATGCCTTGGCAAGCTATTGGAATGATTACTTTGCTTTGAATTGCGCTAGAACTGTGTTTTCAGTTTTGAAGTTTTTGACAAAAAATGCAAACTTTGTATATGGTCTCAGGCGCAGATTTCAGGTCCTGTGCGTTAGGGTTATCATGTGTACATATATGTGAATGTTTTAGGTCAACAAAACAAGCCCAATATCCATGGAATCAATGCTTTTGAATTTTGTGATTTTGCATAATCTTTTTCAATCTTTTTATCATGAAACCTAGCCAATTTGCATGGAATCTTTCTTCTTTGGGCATGCACGAAATCCTTAGGCCTTGATGAGAGATTATACTGCACAAAAAGATTTGAAAACCTTATTTTAGTATTTTTCTTGTAATTAATTTTGATTAAATGAATTAAATAGATTAAATATTCAATTAATTAATTAAAAATAAGAAAATAACTCCCCTTTGGGTCAATGGGTCGTGCATAGCTTTTGGATGATGATTCTTGGAAGAATTTGTGGCCCATTAGCAATTTTGAGGCATTTGAAGTAAAGTTGACTTTTCAAAATCCCCAAAAATTCCCCAACTTCCACAAGGCATATCTTGCTCAATTTATAAGCTTTGATCATGTTCTTGGACATTTTGGAAAGGTCTTGAAGTCCTCTAACCAATGCCTTTTGTCCCATGTCATTTTGATTTACCAATCTCAAGTTATGGTCTTTGACTTAAAGTCCCTTTTTGTTGACTTTTGAAAATGACCTATAATGTTGAGATTGATATCTTTTTGTGAGAGCATTTCTTGGACTTGAAGTGTGAAGAGGAGTTGTAGAAAATGTCATTCCCTTCAAAATGAGCTTTGGATGGAATTTTTCTGATGAACCATGTGGAAGTTATGCCTTGGTCAAGTTACAGTTGACTTTTTCAACTGTCCAAATATAGAAACTTTTGCATCTTGAGACTTTTTGAGCCATAACTTGAAAGTCATGATCAAGAATTGATCAAATGATGTTTGTGGCTTCAAAATAAGACGTTGACCAAAAATTTGGACTTTTGACTGTCAAGTGACCATTTTACCCCTACAGTTGACTGCTGAGCAATTAGGGTTTTTGACTGTGCAATTTTGTGCTATAAGTCTTGAAACTTGACATGAGGATGCTTGACAATGTTTATAGGCATGTGGGACTTGTTTAGACCCTTGGAGACTTCAATTTCTTTGCCAGAACCAAAACCCTAGTTTTTGACTGTTAGGAGGCCCTTGAACTGTGCAACCCTTGAGAGATTTTGAAGCATGTTCTTTGCAAATCTTGAAGAATATGGGAGGGAAAATTTTGGGGTACAACACATTAATATCAACAAAGGTGTCATGATTTGGAAACAATACCAGGCCATAGATTAAGAGAGCCAGAACATTCTCGTACGCTTGGAAGTCTACGTCATTCCAGAAACAATTAGCTTTGCCAACCAGAAATTTAGCCAAAAAGCCCTTAACTCTACTTCTAGTCTCCCAGTTAGCCATTACCTCCTCCTTGGTCAAGTGAAGGGCTGCAACAATCTCTTCAGGCCTGAGAGTCTTTTCCCAACCAGTGAATGGAGTCTGTTCCAAGACAGGAATACCAAGCAACTCAGAATTCTTCCAGGGTAGGGACCAGCTGGAAGTCTTGAAAGGTGAAGCAATGGTATAGCGGATCATAAAACTGGACCAGGACACTTATCAGCTGTTGGTCCCACTTTGAGGTGACTAAACCAAGAAGAGAACCATACCTCCTGATGAAGGTAGTAGTGTCGGGAATCTTGTCAACCAATTCTTTAAGCAAAGTAGGTGGTTGAACAAAGTTGAGCCGGATAGTATTCCTACGCATGGGCATCATGATGTCCTACGAAACAGAGCAAAGATGAAACCCTTTTGTCTTTGAAATGGGTTAGCCCTTATGCAGGATGCATGCAATGTTATGATGGTATGATGTTATGATAAAGGCACACCACAAGTATTCACAAAAGGCAAACATGGTAAAGGCACACAAGTCACACCAAAGAGCCCTTAGATTTCAGGCTGGCATGAAGTTTAGGTACTACCCTCTTTCAGTTTCAGTTGGTTAAGACCTGTCCTAAAAATAGTAACCGGGTTCTAGAGGATCTCAATATCACTGACTACCCTCAATCGGTCATAATTCCAGTTTGGCAACCTTTTCTTGCAGCCGGAACCATCGCGAGAGTTTAGCCTCAATGAGTGTAGCATACTGCTACTGTTCTATGGCCAAGTTGGTCAATTTAAGGTTCTAAGGTCAATTGGTGCTTAATGACTCCTCAGAAGATCCATATTCTCCTCGTTCCAACACAAGGGATATCGCTACAGACCAAGGTGTCACACCAACGTAGCTACTGCTTCACCCGTGTCGGTCTACGCCGGACAGGTCCCTCATAGTTTATTACTACTTACCTAAAGGGTATCCCCAGATCCAGGTTAGGATCTATGAAACTCCGATACAAGCCCACAAAATTTAAAGCATACAAGGCATATAATTGAAAACATAAATGATCTAATCCTAAGGTACACCTCACTTACAATATTCCCCAGCAGAGTCGCCAGTTCTGTGATCGGTGGAAATAGAACTGACTGTTTTGGAATGCTGGTTTGCGTTTGTGTTTTGCAAAATGTCGCGGTAAGCAAGAGTCGCCACCGTCTTTTATTTTCTCCAACAAGGAAAGGACAAAAGCACAACAAAATTCCTTTTCGAGATGTTTTTCGGGTTCGGGAGGTAGATTATAGAAAGGGAAGGTGTTAGCACCCTTTCTATCCTTGGTTATCCACGGGCTCTTAGGTACTTACTCACTATGTTTTCAAAAGATTTTGCTTTTCTTGTGTTTGTGGGTTTTGAAAAGTTTGTTTGAAAACTTTGATTTAACTCTTGTGTCTGTCCTCAAGAGTGTATGAAGTGTTGTTTGAAAACTTTTGTCAGAAAAGTGTAGGTGCGAAAAGTATTTTTGTTTTGAAAGAGCAAGTACCTGAGAACCTCTACCTACTCAAAAGAAACTAAGCTGTGTAAATGTCCTTTAGACAGTACTATCCCACTATTTAGAAGTAGGTAGCACCGCCGTTGGAGTTTTTCGGGTCAATTCGATTATAGGGACATGTAGTCACCAAAGCAATAGTAGGACGCCTTAGCGGTAACCCTAATGCCCTAGATCTTTTTTTTAGAGGCAACCGTTTCGAGGCAACTTTGATCTTTAGACAGGAGGGAGACCTCTAAAACACCATATACTCAATGACCACGTCGAGGCAACCAAGTGAGGCGTACCCTGGGAGTGGCATGTGCGAGTGTGTCAGGTTTCAGTTAATGTTATCTTTGTACATGTTATGGTGAGCTACGATTGATTTTAATTTAAGAGAAGTCTTGTCATGCATAGCCTAATTAGCATACATCTAGCAGTTAATAGTTGCGGAAAATAAAGCTAAGCTATTACAAGGCGCCGGGTATTTACATCGCCAAAAACAAACCCTTGAAAAGTAAATTGCGGAAAATTAAAGAAAAGCGATAAAAAGGTCCTAATTAAAGCTATTACATCCTCGGAACAATTACATAATAATGATCAAAATACGAATCAAGAATAATCACATGCGCGAGAAAAATTGGATCGGAGAGTTTTTAGGGTTTTGACCCTTTTTGAGAAAGAAGGAAGTTTTTATTATTTATGAATTAAATTAAATTAAACCTAAAACTAATTAATTAATAAAAAGAAATATTTTTTTGGTTTTTTAATGTCTCAAGGAAATAAATAAAAAAAAATGATTAAAAGTTGTCAAGAACCCTAATTCTATATTGATTTTATTTATTGTGAAAAAAAAGTTAAAAAATAACCTAATTCAAACTAAATTAATTAATTATTCATTTATTTACAAAAATAATTAAAAAAAAATATATTGTATTGATTTTATGTTTTCTGATTTTTATTATGAAAATATTAATTTGGTTAATTAAATAATAATAATAAATAATTAAAATAAAAGAATATAAAAGAAGAAAAGAAAGAATAAACCCAGGGGGTGCTGGCCCAAACTAGGAGGTGCATTTGGAATTCTCAAGGCCCAACAATGCTCAAGCCTGCTTTGACTATGGCCATCCCATGCATAGGCGTTGACTGGAGACTATGGTGAAGATTCCACTCTTGGCCACTGGATTTGCTTTACAAGCCACTTGGCGTGTTGCTGGTTGAGGTATATGGTGGACCCTTTTTGGCAAACTGCACAAGAACACCTGAAAAATAAAAGTAACAATGTTTTGGGGGGACCTGGGATTCGAACCCAGGTCCCAAGGGATAATGCCTCAATGCCTTTGCCAACTGAACTGGAACGCACATTTGTTAAAGGAATGGATAGAGAGTATTATATACAAAAATTAATATTATGTTGTAAAACAAAAAAAAGGCGCGCGTTTTCAAACAAGCCAATGAGGTATCAACACATCATCGTCTTCTTCGTTTTTTCTGCACAATTTAGAATCAAATAGCGGTGGTTTTTAACCCCCACTAATTCCTGCAATAAAAAATAGCGATTAGAAGCACAGTGGATATAAATATTTCGCGAGGTATTGGGCTTGTTCGTCTTGGCCACACGAGTTCAGTCATGTATCTCATGAGTCCTAATTATTCCTGGTTTAGAAAGCCCTAATTTAAAGCTCAAGAACCCTAAAAAATCAGTCATGGCATTCTTCGGTTCATGGCGTTTCAGTTCAATTCAATTATACCATTAGCTTTGTATGGTTCCTAGCAACACAAATCAATCACAAAAACATGTTAACTATGCATGAATTAGGATATACAATTATGAATCAAAAATGCAAACCGTGGTTCTGTAGATGACGATTCTTTGAGCTTTAGTGTCTGAGTTTGATTGCAAAACACTCCTGAGAACTCCTGCAAGGTGTTTGAATGAATAGCACGCCTTGAATTGGCCTGGAATGCAAGAACATATTTTCAATTTTCTTGGAATTTCTTGAAATTGGACAGAGTGGTTTCTGCAGCTTTTTCATGTTCACTAGGTCAGGGTTTGCTTGCATACATATAAGGCAATTGGATTAGGTCAAAAGCTAGGCAAAAATCCATGTGCATTGATGATTGAATCCTTGATTGAAAAATCAAATATTCTTGATTTTCATGATTGAACAAACTTGCCAAAATTGGATTTTTTTGTATCTTTGACTTGTGCACGAATTTGCCAGCATGTTTAGGTCATATTTGCTTCACAAAAAGATTTAAAAAACAAATCTTGTATTTTCTCATAATTAAATTGATTAAATGAATTAATATTATTTAAAAATCCAATTAATCAATAAAAATAAGAAAATAAATCCAATTAATCTTGATGGGTCGTGCATAGGTCATGGATGAAGTTTCAACAAGATATTTGAGGCCCATTAGCAAAAAGAAGGTGTTTTGAGCAAAGTTGACTTTTGCAAATTCATAAAAATTTCCCAACTTCTCCAATGCACAACTTGCTCAATTTTGATCATATGACCATGTTCTTGGACATTTTGGAAAGATCTTGAAGTCCTCTAACCAATGCCTTTGGTCCCATGTCATTTGGATTTACCAATCTCAAGTTATGGCCTTTGACTCAAAGTGCATCTTTGTTGACTTTTGAAATTGACCTATAATGTAAAAATTGGTAACTTCTTGTGAGAGCATTTCTTTAACTTGGAGTGTGAAGATGGATTGTAGGAAATTGCATCCTCTTCAAAATGAGATTTGGATGGAATTTTTCTGACAAACCATGAAAAAGTTATGCCCTGGTCAAGATACAGTTGACTTTTCTACTGTATAAAAATAGTAACTTTTTGCATCTTGATGATTTTTTGAGCTATGCTTGTGGAATCATGATCAAGACTTGATCAAATGATGATTGTGACCTCAAAATGAGATGTTGACCAAAAATTCTGACTTTTGACTGCAAATGACCATTTTGCCCTTGTAGTTGACTGTAGGTAAAATGAGGCTTTTGACTGTGCAAATTGGCACTGTGAGTCTTGAGACTTGGCATATAGGTGCTTGAGAATGTATATGGGCCTATGAGACTTGATTGAACCATTGAAAACCTAAAATTCCTTAAAAGAACCAAAACCCTAATTTCAGTTGTCTTAGGAGGTGTTTTGACTGTCTAACCCTTAGGCAATCTTGAGCAATTTGAAAATCATTCTTGACCAATCTTGAGGAATATGGGAGGGAAAATTTTGGGGTACAACACTCAGACTTGATCTTCTCAGACATGTCAGGCCTCATCCGGCAGACCTTTTGTTTGATCGGTGGACAATCCTCTCTTGTAGGGAGACGGTGGACCACGATATCTGTGTCTAGTCCCGACATGTCTTCATAAGACCAGGCGAAGATTTCAACATATTCCTTCAACAACTGCACTAAGCGCTCCTTGACACTTGGTTCCAGGTTGGCACCCACTTTTACCTCTTTCCTGTCTTCCTCTGTCCCCAAGTTGATGGTTTCTAGCAACTCTTCATGAGGCAGAATAGCCCTCTCTTCTTGTTGCAAAAGCCTGGCTAACTCTCCCGGCACTTCACAGTCTTCGTCAACTTCGTACTCAGCATGATTGACCAAATCCTCAGAGTTATTGAAGGCTAAAATAGAATAGTCACCCATGGAATCCGGAGTGGATGGGTACCTGCATTTGTGAGTGTGGGTGTATGTAAGGGATAACCATCCTTAAACAAAATAAAATGCAAAAGGAAAGAAAAGGAACACAACAGTTTATAGATGAAAAACGTCCAATGATTCATTAAAACATGGCATATGATAATGAAGAAAATCAAGCCCTTACAAATGGACCTACATGCCCCGGGCAAGGCATGAGGTGAAAATAGTGTACGAATTGTTTAGTTATTACAGACCAAAAATGGGAAATTGTTCAAAGATAAAATTACTGGTTAATAAAGGTGATGGGAATAAAATCCTTTGCTTCCCAGTTTCTTAAACCCCCTTCGACGGTCGGAAAGATCCAATCTTCAAAGTGGCTCTCTTCATCTTCATCTTCTACAACATTGATTCCATGGTGAGAGATCTTGACGGGTGGTCCTCCAGCCTTGGAGCGACGCATAACCTTTTGTCCTGCAGCAGTGAACCCTAACCCAAACTTGTCCATCTTATGGGGAAAATCAGGCAGTTGCCCCCACACCGTGCTCTTTCCTTCTTTAACCACAACCTCTGCGTCCTTGAGAGATGCCATCCTAGATACATGCTTGGGAACGATAGGAACCTCAACCATTGTCTTTGCAACTGCTACCTCAGGAGAAACTTCCTCAAAATGTTGGAAAGGCATTTCGATGAACTCGCCATCCAACTCCACATAGCGGAGAGAATTGAGATGACTTATCATATACTCTTCCTCGCCGTGCACTGTTATAATCTTACCCTTAACAGGATATTTCAGCATTTGGTGCAAAGAGGAGGTAACTGCCCCGGCATAATGGATCCACGGTCTTCCTAACAAACACGAATATGACGGACGGATGTCCATCATGTAAAAGGTGGAGTTGAAAACTTCTGTGCCTACTTTGATAGAAATGTCAACCTCTCCATGAACCATTCTTTTGGACCCATCAAAAGCCCTAACAACGATGTTACTAGGTTTGAGGGTCAATCCTTCACAGTCCAAACGGTCTAAGGCTTTCTTCGGCAGCACATTCAAGGAAGAACCAGTATCAACTAAGACATGGGCGAGGGTGGTTCCCCTGCATTCAACTGAGACATGTAGCGCGTCGTTGTGTTTCCTTCCTTTGGGAGTCAAGTCAACATTGGAAAAGCCAAGGCCATTATCAGCAGTAAGACTGGCCACACACTCCTGAAACTGGTCACCCGAAGTCTCTTGGGGTACGTGTGCCGCTTTCAAAAATTTGATCAGCGCCTTAGCATGGGCCTCAGAGCAGAGTAGAAGAGCCAACATTGAAAAAATTTAGAAGGGGTCTGCCCTAGCTGTTCCACGACGTCGTAGTCACTCTTTCTGATTATTTTCAAGATTTCATCCATTTCTTTCTGGGTGGTCTCGGGGATAACCACAGCATGAGCCTTCATCCTGACAGGCGCTTCTAGTATCCCCTTACCCTTGTCGGTAGTATCAACAGATGGTCTTACTTCAGGAGTATCCAATTCTTCAATCATCAGGCCTTGCACAAATGGTCTAACAGGTACGGAAGCTTTCGAGGGTCCGAAAACTGCTCGAGGGGGAGCAATCTCCGGAGAAAAAATCCGGCCGCTGCGGGTTATCTTGCTTGTACCCGCAATGTTCCCTATATCAGGGTTTTCTTCTTCAGAATTCTCTTGGACTGCTTCAATTTGTTTGATACCATGATAGAAGATTTCTCCCCCATAGTTCCATGGTATCGTTTTGCTTGATTGATATGGGACAGGTCCCGACATGGTGATATTTAAAGGTACAAATTTAGGGTCGGGCGTAATCCTGACAGGCCTTTTGCAAGCCTTGGGAGGATTGTCGGAAATGGTTATGATTGCAATATCGTTGGTTGAAGTAGCAAAAGTAGCAGGAGTAACCGGAGTGAAGGTATCAACAGGGGTTTTCTGGAAAAGTATCTCTTGGGTATCCATCAGGCGTTGGACACCTGATTTCAACATTGGGCCGTCAGCTTGTATGTTCAAACAAAAGTAACAGTCCTTCCCACAGCCTGGGAATATCTCGGCTCTCATCAACTTCTCTTTAATCACTAATAATGGAGTCAAAAGATCAGCAACATCAGTAACATGAAGGTCTTCTATAACGGCATGAACATTATGACCGTGCTTGGGAATCGGAGCAGAAATCACATTGGGCTTCCCAGGCGCATCGAATTATACTTCCTTGGCGTCAATCAGGTCCTGGATTTTGTTCTTAAGCGCCCAACAATTATTGGTATCGTTCCCAACACTGTCAGAATGGTAAGCACATTTGGCATTGGAGTGGTAATATGGAGAGGAGGTGTTAGGGTTCTTTGGCGCTTCCTTCAAACTGGTAAGATTTAGCTTCAACAAATGAGGGAGTACTTGAGCTGGCGTCATGTTGATTCGGGTGAACTGCCGTTGTGGCCTTTCTACCCGTTGTTGATTTGGTCTCGACGGATTGTCGCGAGGTTGATCATTTGAAGAGTTTTGAATCATCACAGCCCCTACAGTTGGCTGGCGCTCGGTTCTTCCCTGACCTTTCTGAGAATACACAACAAAGGCTTCCTTTTTAGCTGGGAAGGTTTTCTTAACAGCAGCGGACGCGGAGGTATCCTTCTGAATCTTACCACTTTTAATACCGGCCTCAACCCTTACGCCAGTCAAAATTAGTTCAGTAAATCCCGTGGAAGAACTCCTGATTAGATGATTGAAGAAAGGGCCAGACAGGGTCCCCAGAAACATATCAACTAACTCCCTATCTGACAACGGTGGCTACACCCTTCCAGCCAGATCACGCCACTTCTGGGCATACTCTTTAAATCCTTCATTGGAAGCCATTCCCATACTTTGTAACTGAGTACGAGTGGGCGCCAAATCAACATTGTATTGGTATTGACGGTAAAAAGCAGCAGCTAAGTCTTCCCAATTGTGAACCTCTGATCTCTCGAGTTGATAGAACTAGTCCAACTGTGTGCCTGACAAGCTGTCTTGGAAAAAGTGTACCCAAAGGTCTTTATCAAATGAGTGGGGTTGGATCTTTCTGATATACGATCCCAGGTGCATCTTTGGGCACGACAGACCGTCATACTTGGAAAATGTTGGTACTTTGAACTTGGGAGGGATAACGATCCCAGCTACCAACCCTAGTTCTTCAAAATCCAAACCAGGTACCCTCTGCAACTCCATGGCTGCCAATCTATCCTCAAGATTCTTATATTTATCATCCGCCGGGGGATATTGTTGTTCAGAGTAGTCTTCGTCTTCTTCCTCTTCCTCCTCTTTAACTTCAGATTCAGACGGTACCGCAACCCCTTTCCCTTTACCAGCCCCTTCGTCAGACGTTGAGGGGAACTCGAGAACCTTTCTGGCATTGCTTTCAAACCTTCTTCCAAAAGTGGCTACTCCAGGCCTCTTCTTCTTTTTCTCTTTATTCTTCTCCAACAGAGCTTTGAGGTTCTCTTGACCCTTTGCCAAGGTCATGAGGAGTTGTTGGAATTGAGAATTCTGCGCTTGCAGATCCTTTACCGTCTTCTCCAAATCCATCTTGCTGAAACAAACAGCAGAAAGATAAGGAAACCTGGTGTGAAGACCTGTTTATGCATATGATGAATGGTATGTTATTCATGTAATGCATTCAAGGATTCAGAAATTCAAATTTGTTGTAAACAAAAAGGAACACACGTCATATTAAGAAGAAATTGTTAGTACATAAGTGCCCCATGGGAAAAATATTACAAAATTCTTAATGTAAAAAGACATTGCGCATCCTCTTTGGTGCAATGTAAGTGTTGAGAGTTTCCTCCTCATGAAGTCGGCGGGTAAGCTCCAAAACCTTCTTCTCACTGGCATAGAAGCTGGCTTCAAAAGTATTCCATTCTTCCTTGAGTTGGATCCAACTCTTTTGCATTTCTTCCCATGATGTTGGCATGTCAGGATGTAGGATGGTGTATGGAACCTCTCCTTCCATAACAGGCTCTTTGATCAAGGGGAGAATGTGAGGGTATGGAATCATAAGATTCTGGGCGCGGGTTCGTACCCACTTGAGATAAGGCTCAAGGGGGATGGAATTCTTGTGCCCCAGTGTCTTACTATCCACCTTGTTGGGCATCCTCCAAGCTCTGATGAACCTTTGTCGAAGTCCTTGCGCATGAAGTCAAAAACTAGGTCAAGAATCAGCATGTCATGAGGGCCATCCCTCCGAGCATATCCAAACTGTCTTAGAGCTAAACAAGGGTTGTAGGTAATGCCTCCTCTAATGCCAAGTAGTGGGACATTAGGGAATTCCCCACAACGATCAATGATGATGACATTTTCTCTGGACCGAGAACACCAATGTACATCATAATGCGTGAGGGTCATCAACCGTTGTGACCACCTTAAACCTTGTTCATTCTTCAAAACTGATTGTGGAAGATGAGAAATAAACCACCTTGCTAGGAGAGGAGTACAACACATGAGAACACCTCTTTTCCTCATTGTTCGTGTGTAAAATGAGTGTAGGATGTCCCCAAGCAATGTAGGTATAGGATTCCTGGATATGAAAATCTTGACAGCATTCACATCTATAAGCTGATCAGGGTTTGGGAACAAGACTAACCCATAGATGAGGAGTGCCACAATCTCCTCAAAGGCTTGTAGATCAAGAGAATTCCAGCAGTCTTGTGCCTTCTCAAACAGAAAATTTGCCAAGAAACCCTTGACACCACTTCTGGTTTCCCAATGCCCCTTGATGTCAGATGGTTGCAAGTGTAATGCTTGAGCAACATCTTCAGGCTTTGGTTCTTTTTCCGTACTGTTGTAGGGTAGTTGATGTAGAATAGGAATTCTCAGGAGTTGAGAAAATTCTTCCAAAGTAGGCACCAATTGGTAATCAGGGAATGTGAAACAGTGGTGTAGGGGGTCAAAGAACTGGAAGAGAACTTTCACCATGTCTTCTTCAATGTTGGTGTTGACCAAGTTGAGGAGTCTACCATGTTTTTCACTGAAGAGAGAATTCTCTGGAATTCTGGAAGTAAGCTCCTTGAGCTGAGGAGGGATTCTCACAAGGTTGACTTGAATTGTTTTCCTGCGAAGAGATTCCATGACCTACCAAACAAGAACAAAGATGAAGATCCAAACCCTTGAAATGGTTAGTGGATGCATATGATGCTTTATGATGTTCATGATGTATGCACAAGCACATGTACAAGCAAGTCACACAAAACCCTAGTTTCAGGCTTGCATGAGGTTTCATAGGTAAGTACCCTCTTGAGTTTAGTTGGCTCAAACCTGTCCTATAAATAGTAACTGGGTTCTAAGGAGCTCAATATCACTGGATTGTTTTCTATGTTCATTGTTTTGGTTTAGCCACTTAACTAGCGACCACAATATTCCAAGAAAACAACCCTTAATGAGTGTAGTATCGAGTATCTACCAACTTTGGACTGCACCAAAGCCGGTCATCTCACTACTCCTAACAAAAGGCCAAGATGGTCAAGTAAGGTTCTAAGAGTTCATTAGTGCTTCATGACATCACTCAGCGGCCCCGTATTCTCTTTGATTGACTCAAAGGCTACCGGTACTCACAAATATGTCGCACTAATATAGCTATTGCTTCAACCATGTCGGTATACCCCGTACAGTTTCCACAACGTATTGCTATTTACCTATGAATGTTTCCCAAATCCGGGTAGAGGATTTCAAGCCCAAACAAGAGAACCAAATGTAAAGCAATCAAAGCAAACAAATAATCATGCAAAGGGTGATCTAAGCCCTAAGGTTACTCCACTTTTAAAGATTCCCCAGCAGAGTCGCCAGTTCTGTGATACGGTGGGAGAACTAACTTGGGATTTTGCGTTTGTGTTCGCAAATGTTTCGGTTTATCAAGAGTCGCCACCGACTTTTTATTTTATCCTAAGGAAAGGTCAAAAAGCACAGGAAAGACCTTTGAGATATTTTCTTGGGTTCGGGAGTAGATTATAGAAAGGGAAGGTATTAGCATCCTTTCTATCCATGGTTATCCACGGGCTCTTAGTTACTTGCTTAGATCACTTGCTTTGCTTTTTAATTGTTTGAAATGGTGCTCTTCAATTGTTTGAAATGGTGCTTTGTGTGTGATTTTGAAAGATGTTTTGAAAAGAGGCCATCGTTGTGGCAACCTTTGTAATGATTCTTGTTTGAATGTATACAAAGGTGTTTTTGTCTTTTGAAAAGTTTTCAATGTTTTGAAAGTAGGGTTTTGAAATTTGTGTTGTGAAGTGTGTTTTAAAGATAGCAAGGATGTTTTTGCAAGTTTTGATCAAGTAACTAAGAGTTGTCTACCCTATTTTACTCAAAGATATTTCTTATGTTTTTAACCCTTTTAACAGTGTTGTTTCACCATTGTATTTGGTGAACAACCTTGTGTTAGCATGTTTAAACGGGACAAGCGCAGGTCATCGTATAGACCATGATAGCAATAGTGTCAAGTATTTTTGGCAATTTTCTTGAGGGACATGATCATTTTGTTTAGGCAACTCAGATAGCGTCATCGAGGGACTATGATCTTTGTTTTGTTTTTTCTTTGCCAAAGTACTTGACATGCATACCATGGCCCATTTTTGAAGGCAACAAGTGGATTGAAACCCTAGGGGTGCAAGTGTGCATTGTGTTTGTTTTTTCATGCATTTTTGTCTTTTGATTAGGTCAAACTATTTGTTAATTTGATTTTTTGCATACAAAACCCTAAGTCTAATCATGGCATAATTGAAAGCATTTTAAAGGTGCGAGAATTTAAATTCTACACTATTACAACATGATATAGGGAGGGGGTACAAATTTGAATTGGGGATTATTTTGCAAGAAATTAAATCCTAAATTATTACAACCAAATTGAATGTATAAGGCATAACAATTAAATGTACAATATTTAAATAAATACAATAAATAAATATTAAATAAAATGTATTATGCAAAAAAAGTTTTTATGTATGTAAAAAGTATTTTTAATGTGAAATGTAAATAAATAAAAAGTCAATTTCAATTATTTTTGTTTTTTAGGGCAAAAACCCCTAATTTCTTAAATAAATAGTATTATTTATTATTTATATACAATAATGTATCAATTTATACAAAAAATAAAAGTATATTGAAAAAAAGGTATTTTTAGTATAAAATATTAATAAAAATAAAATGTATTATTTTTGTGTTTTTTGTTCTAATTATTTAATAAAATATAGTATGTGTATATATATGTATTAAATATATTAAGTGTATAAAAATAAAATAAATTATTTACAAAAAAAGTATATATTTCAAGAAAATATTTTCAAATGTGTATAAAAATAATAAATGAAAATAAAAGTATTATTTGTATTATTTTTTAATTTAAACAAAAATGATATAAAAGCATATAAACATTTTTATACTAGTAAAAATAAAAATAAATACCAAATAAATGTAAAAAAATCTAAAAATAATTTTTTGGCATTTTTTATATTTAGACATAAAATAATAAAGTCAGAACTAAAATAAAAATGAAAAAATGACAAATATACAAGAAAAGGGCCATGGGGGTGTAAAAAGAAAAGTGGGGGGGGGGGGGGGTGCCAAAAGCAAGCATGTCCAGCCCAGCCCAAAACCAACTTCATCTTCTTCCTCTAGACAGAAACGCGCGCGTTCTATGTACAAAATGCTATCTCCTGATTCTGTGCTTTTTTGACAAAACTCATAACATAAAACTTGTAGAGCATCAAACAACGAATCTAACCATATAAAAAACTTAAGCTAACTCTCAAAGACCAGAGAGAATTTCTCTGGCCCTAATTTCTAACCTAGTTTTTTCAGAAAGTTCATGGATGAAATTCTCCTAGCACGATTAATATAAATGAAAACTAAGCACATGTATGGGTTCAGGGTTATGAATACAAC
This sequence comes from Vicia faba, assembly GCA_948472305.1. Classification (NCBI taxonomy): domain Eukaryota; kingdom Viridiplantae; phylum Streptophyta; class Magnoliopsida; order Fabales; family Fabaceae; genus Vicia; species Vicia faba. The sequence goes on along the minus strand of OX451737.1, from coordinate 1,594,099,178 downwards.
ATCTTTCATTCACAAACCTAAGTCTAACTATTCCTAAATAGAGAGACAGAAGTTCATGAAATACCTGTTTCAGTTGACTTCGAGCTGGACAATGCATCAACTTTCAATGGTGTTTGAGGTTCTTTTGAGCTTGCCTGATGTCCACTGAACCTTTCCCAATGCTTGGTTTATTTTGAGGTGGCCTGAATCGTGCTACAGAACTCAACCTGCAAAGCTTCCAAACAAAAATGGCAATGTGTGTTAATGGAGTTACAGCAACTTGTGAATGATCTGGATAGCTCAGGTAGGTTGATTGGAATGTGTTTGAAGTAGTTTTGGACAAAACGCACGAGGGAATTTGAATGTGGCTTGCCAAATGCAGAACTGACCCTGTTTTGCAAGAAAATGGGGATTTTGTGCACAAGGAGGTTTTTATGGTCAAGGGCTCGTGTTTCTGGCTTTCTAGGGTGTATGAAACTTGTTTGACAACTTTGTTTTAGTTTGTTTTATCATATGTGTGAGATGCCTTGTGTTTGACAAGTTTCTTGTTTTTGAAGCAAGAAAGTGGAAGTGAGGTTATAGGCTTGTACAAGCCATCTTATCACCCTGCACACAACCCTCTTGGCCCCTCTTGTTAGTGGATTTTGTTTGCAGCATAAGATATGGTTCAAGGCTCTAGGATGCTGTTTTGACATAAAGCAAAGTTCAAGCAAAAATGGCAATGTTGCTTTTTCCATTTAAGGATTAAACTTGTGTACAATACCCTAATGACCAAGACAATGCGTTGGTTCAATGGATTTGCATTAAATTATGGAGTAAAAACTGGTTTACAGGCCTGTAATTGTGAACCAAGCTAGCTAGGTCAGATTTGGCAAGTGGTATGAACATGTATTGGCCATGGTTGCAAAGTGAGTTTTTGCCAACTTCAAGCATTCGAATATCCCTAACCACAAAGGTGTTTGAGGAGTTCTTGGACAATTTGGAAAGCTTGAAACATGTACTACAATCCATATTTGAAATGCAACTTAAGACTCCAAGTGTAACTATGTGAAAAATGGCCAAGAATATGGGTCAAAATCCTGCCTAAACTAGGGCAAAATTTCTCTAAGTTAAAAGTTTTAGGTACCCTTGTTCCGAAAATCATAACTTGATATCCAAGATTCTTTTGAGAAAACTTTGTGAATCAAAGTTGTAGAATTTGTGATGGACTACAACTTTCATGTTATAAGTTTTGTCTGAATCCATTTGCATCTTGGTGAAAAAATGGGACAAAGTTAGGAAAAAATAGGAAAATTTTATAACTTAGAAAATTTCTAAGTTATGAAAATTTTCCCTTTTAAACCCTAATTTGCATTTTTGGGTTTCTTGATGACCAAGTTTCATAATTTGACATGTCTTGATGAAAAATGACCCTTGGCACTTGATTTTGACCAAAAAGTCAAAGTTTGACTTTTTAGTGTATAGTCAAATTTTGATCAGTTGACTGAAAAATTCATCTGTCAATCCTATGCATTTGAGATCTTTTGAACTTGTTGAATGGGTCAAGATAATTTCATTGAGTCCTTGAGTCCATGGTTGATCTTGATTTGCCATTGGCTAGGTCAAACAGTCAAAAATTGCCTCTGCACAGTCAAAACCCTAAAAATGACCATTTTGCCCTTTTGGTGATCTGATCAAATTTCTTATGGAATTGTGATCCAAACTTCATCAAATGGTTCATATGAGTTCATAATGTTGATGGGAGTCAAAATTCATGAGGTTTGACTGTCAATTGGACACAATTGAGTTTTTCCCCAATACAGCTGATTTCTAGGTCAACTGTTCAATTGACTGGGCAAAAATTTGAATCAAGGCTTGAAACTTGGTATGGACAAACTTCTGAGTCCAACATGAAGTATGAAAGTCATTTTGGGCATTGTGGGTCAAAACATCCCTGTGAAAACTCAAACCCTAATTTAGGTCAATAGTGCAAGGAGGTGTCTTGAGCAGAGCAAACCCTAGCTTGATCTTGAGTTCCAAGAGTCTTGTGATGAGAAATGTTGATGAAATGAGAGTGAAAATTTTGGGGTACAACAGGCGCCAAAAATTATGGCTCGCACTCATTTCGACATTGATTGGTATAATCGAGTTTACTATAACGTGAAGATCATCGATAGCTGTGGCGCTTTTCCTAACGTGCCTCTTCTTGGTACGAAAGGAGGAATTAACTATAATTCTATTCTCGCGTGCCGTCAGTTTGGATACCCGATGAGGGACAATCCGAACAACATCCATGTGAGTGGCTTCTTTCTACAAGAAGGACAAGATCACCAAGCAGCTAAGAAGGAGATCGAAGGAGCTTGGCGTCACATCCATAGAAAAGGGAGAGACATGTTAGGATAAATAGGTGCTGTTTCTTTGGAGCCTTACCTACAATGGGTTCGTGCTAGGGCTTGTGCTCTCAAGATGCCTTATAAACCCGAGAAACATTTATTCCCTACTGTTGCATCATCATCTATTGATATCCCTGTCGAGAACATGGTAGAATACCAAGGAAATCTGGCTAGGATGAAGTCCGAGAGAGATGCTTGGAAAGAAAAGTATAATATGTCTGAATATGAGAATAGGGTCTTGACTCGACAACTAAAGGAAAAGGAGGATTTGCTATTTATTCAAGACGGCGGGTTCATTGATCATGATGAGAAGCTTCGTCAAAAGGATGCTTTACTGAAGAAATATGCTAGTGAAAGGAAGAGAAAGAAGGAAGATTCGGTAAGCGTTGCTCTTGTTCCTAATCCACAAAAGGAAATCATCGATTGACTGGTAGCTGAGAAGAAAGAGATGGAAGACTTTTATGAAGAGAAGATTAGGAAGCTCCAGTTACAGTTGGCATTCGGTCCTTCATATGATGATTCTGAGTGATCTTTAGTTCTTAGTTTTATTTTTATTACTGATGTCATTTTGTAAAACTCTGTATAAGGGCTTCATGGTCCAAAGTTGTAATTTACTGCTTTTTATTATTGGGTTGTTGTCCCAAAGTTGTCATTTATTGCTTTTTATTATTGGGTTGTTGTCCCAAAGTTGTAATTTATTTGTTTTATTGTTCCAAAGTTGTAAGTTGTAATTTACCGCTTTGATTAATGAAATGAGTTTTTGTTGTTCCAAATTCCTTTACCATTAATGTGTGCAAAATTATCGAAGTTCCTTGAAAAAAACTATCAAAATAAATGATCATTTGCATCGCATATCATGCATCATCCAACATTCCACTTCATATGTTTTCTAGAGTCTTATCCTTGTTTCTTTTTTCCACTCCGATAGATTGTCAAGTTGTCTCATCGGTACGACACCCGAGCCAATCGTCAGAGGAAGATGGAAGATCTGGAACAGGAAAACCACGAGCTTCGCGAGGAGGTAGCTATCCTTCGTGTCGGAATGGAAAAGTTAGCTGCGCTAGTGGAAAGCTTGATGGCTGCTCAGAATCAGCCATCGACCTCAGCTGCTGAGATTTAGACTTCAACTACTTTGGTTTCTGAGATTGTCACCGTTCCAACATTTGTGATTCAAGTCAACTCTCTGCTTCAACATCAGATGCCGAAAGGTTTTCTATGGGGAATGCCTTATAACTTCATGCCAGAAGGGTATCAGCCTGCCGTACAATCCTTGATTCAACTCGCTGTGTACTTTCCTCAACCGGAGATAACTATTATGCCGCCTGTAATTCCGCCTGTGGCACCTTTCCCTCAACCAGTGATGACAATTGCCGCTCCTGTGGTTCATTCTATGCCATACCTAAATGAACCTACCTTTCATGCTGAGCCTGCTGAAAGTCTGGGTCTTTTCGATAGAATGGAGGAATTTCAAGACCAGTTTCAAGAGATGTAGAGGGAGATCAGAGCGTTAAAAGGAAATGATTTGTTTGGAAAGAATGCCCATGATTTGTGTTTAGTTCCAAATGTAAAGATTCCAACCAAATTCAAAGTGCCAGACTTTGAAAGGTATAAAGGTGACTCGTGTCCGTGGAGTCATTTAACCATGTATGTAAGAAAGATGTCCACTTATTCCGACGATCATAATTTTTTAATTCACTACTTTCAATACAGTTTGACTGGTGCCCCTCTAAAATGGTACATGGGTTTGGACAGCACCCGGATCCGTAATTTCAACGATCTTAGTAAAACTTTTGTTCACCAGTATAAGTACAATGTCGACATGGCGTCGGACAAAGATCAACTCCGGGCGATGTCCTAGAAAGACAGAGAGTCCTTTAAAGAATATGCCCAGAGGTGGCGCGAGATTGCTGCTCATATTTATCCCCCTCTTGAAGAGAAGGAAATGACAAAGATATTCCTGAAGACTTTAGGATCTTTTTATTATGAAAGAATGATTGCGAGCGCACCCAGTGATTTCACCTAGTTGGTAAGTATGGGCATGCGGTTGGAAGAAGGGATTCGTGAGGGATGTTTGATTAAGGAGGGAAGTCCATCTAGTAGTGTCAAGAAGTTCAGAAGTGTTTTCCCTAAAAGGAAAGAACAAGATGTCAGTGTAATTTTTCCTGGGAGACCAAGGAGAGGCTATTCACATGTTGCGGTAGTCACTCCGGCTGTCCGCCCAACAATGGTGACCCCAACTCATCAAACCCCACTAATTCAGTAACAACCATTTCAATAGCAGCCTCGACAATAGGCTCATCAATTTAATAACCATAATCGTTCACCAAGGAAACCGTAATTTGATGCCATTCCCATGACTTACACTGAGTTGTTCCCCGCTCTGATCAGAAAAAACCTCATAACGACAAAGTCTCCTCCTGTCGCACCGAATAGTACTTCTTCGTCGTACAAGGCGGATCAGTTCTGTGTGTATCATCAAGGGTCACCGGGGCACAACATTGAAAATTGCTTTGCTTTAAAGGCGGATGTACAGAGGTTGATTAAGAACGGTATTTTGTCTTTCAAGGATGTTAACCCGAATGTTAGAGATAATCCTTTGCCTCGACATGAGTCAGCATCAATGAATATGGTGGAAGGTTGTCCGGGAAAGTTTCGAGTTTTTCAAGTTGAGCACATAAGAGATTCGTTGATCAGGTTACATCAGAGCTTAAGAAGACTTGCCTTTTTTAGGCATCAGCATGATTATGATGTTTGTGAATTTTGTTCAAGAGAAGTTGATTGCCCTATTGTGAAGGAGGATATTCAAAAATTGTTAGACCAGAGGGTTATCACTATTACACATGATAGAGATTCAGTTAATGAAGTGAATGTTATAATACCACAATTCAATATGCCTGAACCCGTAGAGATTATTTATGACAGTCAGACTGCACCCGTTGCTCCTTTGATCATTTACCCACCTGGTCTTGTGCCTTACAATTTAGACCAAGCTATACCCTACAAGTATAATGCCATAATGATCGAGAACAGGGTAGAAGTTCCTATACCAACAATGCCATCTTTTGTTAACATCGCTGATGTGAGCAGAGTTACGAGAAGCGGGCGTATCTTTGTAGCAGTACCTTTGAAGAGACCAGAAGTCCAAGTCAGGAGGCCCATACCGGCAGAAATTCAAGCGATGAATGTTGCACCCAGGGTTGAGATAGGCCGATCCAACGAACCTATCCCACACCCCGATGATGATGAGATTTTTAAGCTCATCAAGAGAAGTGAATATAAGATTGTGGACAGACTATTGAAAACTCCTTCCAAGATTTCTGTGCTTGCTTTACTAAGAGCTTCTGGTGCCCATAGAGAAGCTTTGAGGAAGGTCTTGGACCAGGAATTCGTGGATCATGATGTGACGGTTGACCAATTTGATGGAATTGTGGGAAATATTACTTCGTGTAACAATCTTTGTTTCAGTGATGAAGAGCTTCCGAAGGAGGGAAGGAACCATAATATGGATTTGCATATCTCAATAAGTTGTGGAAATGATACTTTATCAAGTGTGCTGGTAGATACAGGTTCGTCATTAAATGTAATGCCCAAAACTACATTATCTCGACTTTCATATCAAGGTGCTCCCATGAGACCTAGTGGGGTAATTGTCAAAGCATTTGATGGTTCTAGGAAGACTGTCATTGGTGAAGTGGATCTTCCTATAATAATTGGTCCTCATACCTTTCAGATCACTTTTCAAGTAATGGATATTCGTGCTGCCTATAGTTGCCTATTGGGTCGCCCATGAATCCATGATGCAGGGGCAGTCACTTCTACGCTCCATCATAGATTGAAGTTTGTAAGGAATGGAAAGCTGGTAATGATTGATGGAGAGCAGGCTATGGTGGTAAGCCATTTATCATCTTTATCTTTTATTGATGCCGATGAGGATGTTAGAACCTAATTCCAAGCTCTATTTGTTGCTAATAATGAAGTGAAGAAGCAAGGGGCATCTATTTCTTCTTTTGAGGATGTGCGACGAGTGGTTGAGAGTGGTTCGGCTGAAGGTTGGGGCCAGGTGTTGACTTTGCCTGAGAACAAGTCTGGAGAAGGTCTTGGTTTTCATCCCGTGTCTACAAGAGTTACGCAGGATACAGTTACCCGTCCGATACAAGAAGTTTTCTGAAGCGCAGGTTCTATCCATCCGACTCTGCCTGAAGTTGATGCTATAATAGGAGACGATTCTGAAGAGGATTTACCCTACTTTGTAACGCATGGAGTGGTTTTCCAGAACTGGATTGCTGTTGATATTCCTGTTGTGATGCACATTTCTGAGTAATGTTTTGTTTTTATTTTTGAAAAAAAATTTCGCTCTGCCCGAGGCGAAAAAGTATTTGTGTCGGGCTATGTTGAAAATAAATCCTTTTGCTTTGCCCAAGGCAAAAGAGAAGATGTCTGGGCTCTTTTGTTTCAAGTATTTCCAATCATGAATAAAAATGTTATTTTGTCCACTACTGTTTTATTTTTCACTTTTCTAGAAAATGGCATTGAAAATTAATTGGTAGTAATAGGAAAATATAATAACTTCTCTTTTTTATATCTGTACAACATTCATATTAATCGATTTCGAAAATAAAGCATAATCATATGTGCAGATTAATCCATGACTTAACCATTGAAAATAATGATCCTATGCCCCCTCCCAACTTTGAATTCCCTGTGTTCTGAGCCGAGGAAGAAGATAGTGAAGTGATTCCTGATGAAATTTCCCGTTTACTTGAGCACGATGAAAAGACTATTCAGCCATTCGAAGAGCCTATAGAGATGATCAATTTGGGTAATGAAGAAGATAAAAAGGAAGTCAAGGTCGGAGCATTGCTTATCCCAGAGGTCAAAGAGAAAATGTTGGAGCTTCTCAAAGAGTATGTTGATGTGTTTGCTTGGTCCTACCAAGACATGCCAGGTTTGGATAACAATATTGTGGAGCATCGTTTACCATTGAGACCTGAATGTCCGCCGATTAAGCAGAAGTTGAGAAGGACTCGTCCTGATATGGCTGACAAGATCAAAGAAGAAGTTCAAAAAGAAACTAATGCAGGTTTCCTTGTTACATCAGTCTATCCCCAATGGTTAGCCAATATAGTGTATGTTGCTAAGAAGGATGGCAAAGTTCGGATGTGTGTAAACTATAGAGATCTGAATAGAGCTAGCCCAAAGGATGATTTTCCATTACCGCACATTGACGTATTGGTCGACAGTACCGCAAAGTTAAAAGTATTTTCTTTCATGGATGGTTTCTCTGGTTATAATCAAATCAAGATGGCACCAGAAGATATGGAGAAGACAACTTTTATTACACCTTGGGGAACATTTTGTTATCGAGTAATGCCGTTTGGTTTGAAGAATGCTGGTGCAACGTACCAAAAGGCTATGACTGCTTTGTTCCATGATATGATGCATAAATAGATAGAAGTTTATGTAGATGACATGATTTCCAAATCAAAAACTGAAGAAGATCATTTGGAACATTTATTGAAATTATTCCAGCGTTTGAGAAAGTATAAACTCCGCCTGAATCCCAACAAGTTCACTTTTAGCGTTCGTTCTGGAAGACTTTGAAGAAGTGAAAAACACAAGAAGGGGGGTTGAATTGTAAACCTTGAAATTAAATGCAGACAACACGTTATTTTTATCCTGGTTCGTTTGATCTCAAACTACTCCAGTCCACCCGTCAAGGTGATTTTGCCTCTCTCCAACGAGGTCTTAATCCACTATATTCAACTGAATATTACAACTGCTTTAACAACTGCTAAAGCCTTCTTGAGTCTAAACCACAGACCGGTTTCTCAAGGAAATTCTTTCTTACAGATAAATGAAAACTATGTGTGTTGAATGTTTTCTACAAAGAAACTCTATATCACACATGTGATAATACACAAATTAAGCTTATGTGAAACTAGGATGCTATAACTATGGAGTAGGCAATTTGAGAGATATAGCAAACTTTTTGAGTGAGGATGAAGATGTTTAGCTTTTGACGTGTAAAGAGTTGTAGAGTAGTAGCCAATTCATTTCTCACTGACTTGTTTATATAGCATTTGGAAAAGATACGTTGTAGTCAATTATTCCATTTCAATGTCCATTACGTTCTTTCCATATTGAGAAGATCTTTGTCTTGGAATACAACCATTGGTAATAAAGTGTCTTGAATGCACAGTACCGTTGTCAATAAAAGCGTGTTGCTGGCTTTGGCTTATTCTGACGCTTCTAGCTGCTGATGATATTATTGTGGTCTTGATCAGAGTTTAAGGTATGTTACGCGCAGATCTATTCATCAAGCTTCAGCGTAAGCACATGCTTTGATCTCCTGATGCTGGCTTATGATATTTCATCTTCTGATGCTGGCATATGATATTTCATCTTCTGATGCTATCCATTAGAGTTTCTGTAAATGTACAATATAATTTTTAGGTAGCATATATGTCTCATATGAATTATAAAATTTATTTAATCTAGCATTTTGTTATCATCAAAACTTTAACTTAGGGTAGTAGATTCAAACTTTGTTCTAACAATCTCCCCCTTTTTGATGATGACAAAAACCGGATATTTTCAATTGAAGTTTAAGGAAAAATATCAGAGATAACCAAATAATAGATTGTATCAGAGATAGACAGATAGGTATCAAAGATAAGGAGGAATAAAAAGGTATCAGATCTTAAGAAGATAAGAAAAAAAAAACAACTATCAGAGTTATGATCAGAAAAACTCCCCCTGAGTTTATTACTTCCCTTTTAATTCCATGAGTCCTTTAGCATCAGATCTTTCTTGAACTTTCTTTTGAGCATCAGATCTTTCTTTTACTAGAGCAGAGCTTCAGTGTATCAGAGATAATTAACTTCTTGTACTTGTAAGCTTATGCAGAACAAGGAAACATTCAAGTATATCGGAGTGTTAGAATGTTTGAGACTTTTGTCTCAGTAATATCCGTTATTGAAAAATATTCTCTTTCTCCCCCTTTTTGTCAGCAATCAAAAAGTGCAAGTAATTGAAGTTAAAAACGATCAGTGCAGAAAAACTATTATATTTAGTTCAAAGCTTAGAAGATAGTACAAATAACATGTAAAGAAAAACAATGAAAACATCAAGAAACAAGATCTAAGGTTGGGGTGGAAGGCGTGTGAACAGAGCTTCTAGCATGTTCTTAATCTGATCAGCGGTTTCCTTCTGCTGATGCACCATGCTGACTACTGAATCAATCTTACTATCTTGAACATCCATCCTTTCCTTCATTCGTTTATCATTCTCATCCATTCTTTTCTGCAGACGAATATCATTTTGCTTCAGCTCTTCAAGAGTCTGCCTGTCCAATGCAGCTTGAGAGACATCAAAATCAGGATGCTTCTGAGAGCTTTCTGCAACAACTTCTTCTTGACTAAAATCTTCAGCTGGAATTGTCTGATCTTCTGCTGGTTGAACTGTTGAAGCTGGTTGAACTGTTGAAGCTGGACGCTTTTCAGACCAAGGCTCACTGTCCAGATGAAGCACTTCCTCCTTCAGCAGCTGACTCAAGACTGGTCCTTCAACTTCTTTCAGCAGAGTGCTGAAGTTCTGTTGAGCCTGTTCATAGTTTAGGTCTTGCAGCTTAAAGGTTTCAGCGCGTACCCATCCTCTGAATTGTGTCCAGAGTTGGTCTGAAACAGCAGGATCAATCACTCCCGGACAAGCCTGCTTTAGAGAAGAAATCCAATTCTGCATGTTTGTTTCAAAATTCAAGATGCTAGAACCAACATCTGGTTGTTTGGGTTTGGGAATGGCGGTTTTATTTTTAAGGGCATCAAGGCGGTCAAGGACTGTTAGATCAATGAAGGTCTTGCTGTGGTTATCTGGATTTTGTTTGGGTGAGGGAGTAGGAGAATCATAAATGATTATTGGACTGTGTGGAGTGTTAGGTGGAGTAGTTTCTGGTGAGGGTGGTAGTTAAGGTATGTTTACAGTTGTACCACAAGGCAGTTGAATGGCCAAGGGTTGTGGTTCAGAGGATTCAGATGATTGAGGTTCAGGTTTTTTACGCCTCAGAGTGTTGAGACTCAGAGTGTTGAGATGGTTCGTGTTGAGGTGAAGGTGGATTAAGTTCTGGTTGTGGAGATGGAGGTTGTGGAATTTCTGGTTGTGGTGAATGTGGATCTTCTGGTATTGGTAAGGGTGTAGTTTCTGGTTGAGGTGAGTGGGGAGTTTCTTGTTGAAGATTATGATTTTCTGTATGGGGAGCGGAAGAGTGTTGATCAATTTCTGAAAGAACCTTTTCAAGTTCTGGTTCTGTTGAGGTTGTAGGTTTGGCGCGGGATCTTCTGAGGGTTAATGACTCAGAGGGGTCAAACTCAGGTTCAGTATCATCAATGGTTGGAATTGGGATTTCAAATGAAGCTGGGGTTAGAATAAATGTTGGAATAACAGATGAATTTAAAACATTAACAGAAGACAGATTACCTCTCTTCTTTGGGGTCTGCTGAGACGGTCCTTCTGATGCAGCCTTTCTCTTCTTAGTCTTCTTCAAAGTAACCTCTAGTGTTTGCTGGTGCAGATCTTTGATGTTCAGATCAGGATCTGTGCCATCAGCTTTACACGCATCCAAGTATCTGAGAACAATGTCTGGTTTAGAGTCAATCTCAGAGAACATAGGAAAGTCGTCCAGAGGGACTCTTCTGCTGGTGATTTCAGCATGAGGAGTGACGTTGGGCTCCTTCCTTATATTCTCTATCAGCTTCATCTTCTTCAGATTATTGGCATTCAGCTGCTTGCCAACAGAAGGTTCTAGAGAGCTTATTTCTTGTGCCTCTGTCAGGTGTTCAATCAGCCTATTCTCCGTCAGAATATCTGATATTAATCTGCCGAAGGGTATCCAGTCCCTTTTAGTCCTTTCTTCCTCTCTCGTTTCCTTGACGCTTGTCTTCAGATGATTGAACAGAAGGTGAGCTAGGTTGATCTTGGACTTCTTTGCAATAAAATAAATCATAAATTGCTGATCTATGTTTATATAGTCAGGAGAGCTTGTAGGCTTCCTGTGGTTGAAGCAGCCCAGAATGATCTTTGCCCAGATTCTGTGCTGATCCTTCAAATCTCTTATTTTGCTGCTGGGAACCCCATGTGAGAAAATCTCTCTTGCAATTAGGGCAGAGTTTGCACATCTATCTGCCATGTCTATACAGCGGATACCACCACCAGTGTATCCAATCAGCCTTGCAATGTGATCTTCAGTAATCACTATCTTATTTCCCATGATATACGAAGTAACCTGATGAGTTGATAAAGACGCATGTATCCAGAATTCTTTAACCAGAATGGGGAATATTGGACCCACCAACCTATCAAAATACCTTTCCCATCCTTGTGCCTTAATTTCTTCAGTCAAATCAAAGCCATTTTCCTTCAAGCTGTTGAAACCTACTATCAGTTCTGACAGAACTTCCAAGTTCTTGACCGGAGTGAGGAGCATTTTGAAGGGAATCTGATACTGTTCAGAAGAAGCATCTTGCTGGGAACCTGCAGATGGAATGCTAGAAGATGCCATGTTCACACAAGGGTTTGAGAGACAAAGTTTGAAAATGGTTTCTTTGAGAAAAAAAATGAACACACAGTAAGAAGGAATCACAGAAAAATGTTGAAGATTTGTAAGAGACGGTAAAAGAGAATGAATGATGTTTAAAGCATTTAAATAGGTTTCAAAAAGTGTTTTGAAAATATAAACGTTTTAAGAGAGAATTAAATCATGATTACTAGCATTTAATGTTGGATGATTTTGGGGGATTTAGAGAGATATTTGGAACAGTTACCCATGACATGTGTCTCAATGCATCCAATCAGCGTTTTGCCTTCTCAGAAGCGTGCACGCGTGTTCTGCTTCAGAAATTAACTGATGACTGGATGACACTTGTTTGATTTGGTGAACAGCACATCTATCCTTGAAATGAAACGCTCAGATCTTTATGGATAGACTTTGATACAATCTGCATGTCTAACTTTCTGAAAGGAGATTGATCAGAAGTTCACAGTAAAATAAGACACATTATGAAGGTTAATATATAAAATTAAACATTTTCACTCTGGGCAGAGCTTCATGCTGAGATGTTTCAGAATGAAGTTAAACCTATCTTCAGAAAGTGGTTTTGTGAAAATATCAGCCCATTGATGGTTTGTATCAATAAATTTTAAGTTTAAAATGCCTTTCTGAATATAGTCCCTAATGAAATGATGTTTTATTTCTATATGCTTAGCCCTAGAATGCAAAATAGGATTTTTACTTAAGCAAATGGCAGAAGTGTTGTCACAGAGTATAGGAATGTTACTCTCAAATATCTGGAAGTCTTCAAGCTGACTTTTCATCCAGAGCATTTGTGTGCTGCATCCTGCTGCTGCTATGTACTCAGCTTCTGTTGTTGATAGCGCAATTGTGGATTGCCTTTTGCTGGACCAAGAGATCAGATTTTCTCCCAGAAATTGGCAGCTTCCAGAAGTACTTTTACGCTCTACTCTGTCTCCAGCAAAGTCAGCATCACAGTAACCTACTAAGCTGTAATCACTAGGTTTTCTATAAAATAAACCCAGATTAGTAGTACCTTTCAGATACTTGAAAATTCGCTTAACAGCTATTAAGTGAGATTCTCTAGGATCTGATTGGAATCTTGCACAAATGCATACACTGAATAAAATATCAGGACTTGAAGTCGTCAGATAAAGAAGAGAACCAATCATACCTCTGTAGACCTTCTGTTCTACCTTTTTGCTTACCTCTTCTCTTTCCAGAATGCACGTGGGATGCATTGGAATCTTTGATGACTTACATTCTGAGAGGTCAAATTTCTTCAGAAGTTCTCTGACATATTTGCTCTGATGAATGTAAGTTCCCTCTGGAGTTTGATTGATCTGAATTCCCAGAAAGAATTTCAGTTCCCCCATGAGGCTCATCTCAAATTCTGCCTGCATACACTTAGCAAATTTTCTTCCAAGAGAAGGATTAGTAGATCCAAATATAATACCGTCAACATAAATCTGACACACTAAGATGTCATTCTTAACTGTCTTACAGAATAAGGTAGTGTCCACTTTCCCTCTGGTGAATTCCTTTTCTAACAGAAAGTTACTTAGTCTTTCATACCAAGCTCTGGGAGCTTGTTTCAGACCATACAATGACTTCTTTAGTTTGAAAACATACTCTGGATTTTTTGTACTTTCAAAACCATGGGGTTGGTGTACATAAACCTCTTCTTCTATATATCCATTTAAGAATGCACTCTTGACATCCATCTGATATAGAGTGATGCCTTTATTAACAGCAAAAGAAATCAAAAGTATGATAGATTCTAACCTGGCGACTGGAGCAAAGGTTTCTGTATAGTCTATCCCCTCTTGCTGACTATAACCTTGTGCTACCAGTCATGCCTTGTTTCTGATGACTTCACCTTGTTCGTTCAGTTTGTTTCTGAACACCCATTTTGTTCCAATGACGTTGAATCCTTTTGGTCTGGGAACTAGATCCCACACGTCATTTCTGGTGAATTGATTCAACTCTTCTTGCATTGCTAGAATCCATTCATTGTCCAGAAGTGCTTCATCAATTGAAGAAGGTTCAATCAGAGACACAAGTCCCATGAGGGATTCTTCAGAGTTTCTGAAGTTGGCTCTTGTTCTGATTGGATCTTCCTTTCTTCCTAAGATTGTTTCTTCTGGGTGATCCATGCTGCTTCTGGGTAGTCTTTTCTGAGGTTGATCAGCAGCTGTTGCTGGATTGCTTGTAGTGCTCCTTTCTGATGTTGAAGGAGTGTCTTTGTTGAGAGCTTCTGATTACTTGTCTTCAGAACCTGTGAATTCTACTTCCATACCTGCAAAGACTTCATTCTGCTTTGACTTTTCAGAGTCAAGCTTATCATCAAAACGAACACTGATTGATTCTTCCACAATCTGTGTTTCTGTATTGTATACTCTGTACCCTCTTGAGCGTTCAGAGTATCCTAACATAATACATTTATGTGCTTTATAGTCAAACTTGTTCAAATAATTTTTTGTATTTAACATAAAACAAGTACATCCAAATGGATGAAAATATGAAATATTGGGCTTTCTGTTCTTCCACAATTCATATGGAGTCTTTTCCAGAACAGGTCTTATGGAGATTCTATTCTGAATGTAGCACGTTGTGTTTATTGCCTCTGCCCAGAAGATCTTAGCAATGTTTGTCTCATTGATCATGGTTCTGGCCATTTCTTGCAATGTTCTGTTCTTTCGTTCTACAACTCCATTTTGTTGGGGAGTTCTAGGACAAGAGAAATCATGCAGAATGCCTCTGTCATTAAAGAATGGCTCAAAATCTTTGTTTTCAAATTCTCCATCATGAACACTTCTGACTTTAACGATTCTAAGATCCTTCTCATTCTGAACTTGGTTACAGAAGGTGACAAACACAAAGTGTGACTCGTCCTTGTGTCTTAAGAACTTTACCCATGTCCATCTGCTATAGTCATCTACGATTACTAACCCGTACTTCTTGCCACTGACTGAAGCAGTTTTAACTGGTCCAAATAAGTCAATGTGCAGAAGTTCTAATGGCTTAGAGGTGGAAACAACGTTTTTAGATTTGAAAGCAGGTTTTGCAAACTTGCCTTTCTGACATGCTTCACACAGAGCATCTGAATTGAACTTCAGATTAGGAAGTCCTCTGACCAGATTGAGTTTGTTAATCTGAGATATTCTTCTCATACTAACATGCCCCAATCTTCTGTGCCAGATCCATTGCTTGTTGTTAACAGACAGAAGACACTTTACATTCTGACTTTTTAGTTCAGAAAGTTTGATTTTATAAATGTTGTTTTTCCTCTTTCCATTAAATAGGATAGTCCCATCTTTCTGACTAACAGCTTTACATGATTTTTGATTAAAGATTATATCATAACCGTTATCACTTAATTGACTTATGGATAACAAATTATACATTAATCCATCTACTAATAGAATATTGTTTATAGAGGGAAGATTTCCATTACCTACTGTTCCAGATCCAATGATCTTTCCCCTCTGATTGCCTCCAAAGCCTACGTGGCCTCCAGGGTTAAGTTCCAGGCTTTGGAACATATGCCTTCTTCCCGTCATGTGTCGTGAGCAGCCAGAGTCCAGGTACCATGACTGGTGTTTCTGATTTGCTGCTAAAGATATCTGCAACATGTATTATATTATCCTTAGGTACCCATATCTTCTTGGGTCCTGATTTGTTATCTTTGCCAAAACTCTGGTTGAATTTTGGTTTCACAGAATAGTTACTACTAGTATATTTAATGTCATGTGTGTGACCATACACAAAGTGTGAATTCAGAGGAGTGTATTTAATAATTAAATCCATGGCATTCTTTGGTGTAGGTGCCTTACCTTGGTATCCTATTCCCTTTCTGCCATTTCTGCTAACTCCATAGATCATTGAAGCCATTTTGCTTCTATCTATGCTTTTAGCAAGGAACTTCTGAAAGCTGTGATCATACTCCTTGATGATCTCATCAGCGCTGCTGGGAGTTTCAGAAATTGTTTCCTTCTGAGAGTTTTGTAAAAGATTTTCTAATTTTGAAATTTTATTTTTCAACTCAGACTTTTCCAATTTAAGACTCTCAGTTTTATCAGAGTCAGAATCAAGATTCCTTTTCAGGTTTCTGAATTTAACTCTGATCTGCTGATATCTTTCCAGAATTTCGTTAAGGCTTTCAGCAAGTTCAGCCTTAGTAAAATTAATTGCAAAGTCAGGGAATACCTCTTCGGTGTCTGATTCAGAAGCTTTACTGTCTTCTAATATGTTAGCCATGAGAGCTATGTTTGCTCTCTCATCATCTGATTCTGAGTCAGCTTTAGACGAGTCAGAGTCATCCCATGTAGCCATGAGACTCTTCTTCTTTTCCCTTCCAAACTTCTTTTTGGGCTTTTCCCTCTGAAGCTTTGGATAGTCACTCTTGTAGTGTCCTTGCTCATTGCATTCATAGCAGATGATGTCCTTGGTGTTTGGCTTTCTGCTTCCTGAAGAGCCTTCAGATCTTCTGTATCTAGAGGAGGAGTCTGACCTTCTGTATCTGGAGGAGGACTCATTCTGATCGGATCTTCTGGTATTCCTGAACTTTCTTTGCCTCTTCTTCCATAGTTGGTTCACTCTTATGGAGAGGAGGGAAAGCTCGTCTTCTTCTGACGAGAACCCATCAGAGGTTTCTTCAATAGCCTGCAAAACTTTGGAGTCATATTTTCTGTTAGATTTTAAAGCTAAAGGCTTACCTTGCTTCTGAGGTTCATCAGCTTCTAGCTCAATCTCGTGACTTCTGAGGGAGCTGATAAGTTCCTCCAGAGAGATTTTGTTGAGATCTTTAGCTAGCTTCAGCGCTGTAACCATTGGCCTCCACTGCTTTGGCAAGCTTCTGATGATCTTCTTGACATGATCAACAATAGAATACCCTTTGTCCAGAACTTTGAGACCAGCCATCAGAATTTGGAATCTTGAGAACATCGTTTCAATTGATTCACTTTCTTCCATTTTGAATGCCTCGTACTTCTGAATGAGCGCAAGAGCTTTATTTTCTTTGACCTGAATGTTGCCTTCATGCGTCATTCTGAGAGAGTCAAACATACTCTTTGCAGTGTCTCTGTTAGATATCTTTTCATATTCAGCGTAAGAGATGGCACTGAGAAGAATAGTTCTGGCCTTGTGGTGATTTTTGAAGTCACGCTTTTGTTGATCAGACATTGCCTTCCTGTCAATCTTCTGACCACTTGCATTCACTGGGTGCGTGTATCCATCTGTCATCATGTCCCACAGATCAGCATCATGTGCCAGAAAGAAGCTTTCAATTCTGTCTTTTCTGTAATCAAAATTCTCTCCATCAAAGACTGGAGGTTTGCCGCTGAATCTGTCTCTATCTTCATTGTTGTAATTGCTGGTGTGTTGATATGTTCCTGCCATTGTGTTTTTCTGACGCTGGATCTTGTACTGACACGGTTAAGTGTTTTAGCTCAGAACCAGGCGCTCTGATGCCAATTGAAGAAGTGAAAAACACAAGAAGGGGAGTTGAATTGTAAACCTTGAAATCAAATGCAGACAACACGTTATTTTTATCCTGGTTCGTTTGATCTCAAACTACTCCAGTCCACCCGTCAAGGTGATTTCGCCTCTCTCCAACGAGGTCTTAATCCACTATATTCAACTGAATATTACAACTGCTTTAACAACTGCTAAAGCCTTCTTGAGTCTAAACCACAAAACGGTTTCTCAAGGAAATTCTTTCTTACAGATAAATGAAAACTATGTGTGTTGAATGTTTTCTACAAAGAAACTCTATATCACACCTGTGATAATACACAAATTAAGCTTATGTGAAACTAGGATGCTATAACTATGGAGTAGCCAATTTGAGAGATATAGCAAACTTTTTGAGTGAGGATGAAGATGTTTAGCTTTTGACGTGTAAAGAGTTGTAGAGCATTATCCAATTCATTTCTCACTGACTTGTTTATATAGCATTTGGAAAAGATACGTTGTAGTCAATTATGCCATTTCAATGTCCATTACATTCTTTCCATATTGAGAAGATCTTTGTCTTGGAATACAGCCGTTGGTAATAAAGTGTCTTGAATGCATAGTACCGTTGTCAACAAAAGCGTGTTGCTGGCTTTGGCTTATTCTGACGCTTCTAGCTGCTGATGATATTGTTGTGGTCTTGATCAGAGTTTAAGGTATGTTACGCGCAGATCTGTTCATCAAGCTTCAGCGTAAGCACATGCTTTGATCTTCTGATGCTGGCTTATGATATTTCATCTTCTGATGCTGGCATATGATATTTCATCTTCTGATGCTATCCATTAGAGTTTCTGTAAATGTACAATATGATTTTTAGGTAGCATATATGTCTCATATGAATTATACAATTTATTTAATCTAGCGTTTTGTTATCATCAAAACTTTAACTTAGGGTAGTAGATTCAAACTTTGTTCTAACAAACTTCTGGGTTTCATTGTCAGTCAGAGAGGTATTGAGGTAGATCCTGATAAAGTCAAAGCTATTCGGGAAATGCCCGCACCCAGGACGGAAAAACAAGTAAGAGGATTCCTTAGGAGACTGAACTATATTTCTGTATTTATATCTCATATGACTGCTACCTGTGGGCCGATTTTCAAGCTTCTCCGAAAGAACCAAGGATATGTGTGGACAGAAGATTGTCAGAAAGCTTTTGATAGCATCAAAGAATATCTACTTGAACCTCCCATTTTGATTCCTCCAGTGGAAGGAAGATCTTTGATTATGTACCTGACTATATTGGAAGATTCCATGGGATGTGTGCTTGGTCAACAAGATGAGACTGGAAGAAAGGAACATGCCATATATTATCTGAGTAAGAAATTCACAGACTGTGAGTCTCGATACTCATTTCTTGAGAAGACCTGTTGTGCTTTAGCTTGGGCTGCTCGCCGTCTGCGCCAGTATATGATTAACCACACCACTTGGTTGATCTCCAGAATGGATCCGATCAAGTATATCTTTGAGAAGCCCGCCTTATCTGGAAGAATAGCCCGTTGGCAGATGTTGTTATCTGAATATGACATTGAGTATCACACTCAGAAAGCAATCAAAGGGAGTATTTTAGCCGATCATTTGGCTCACCAACCAATTGAAGATTATCAATCCATCAAGTTTGACTTCCCAGATGAAGATGTTATGTACTTGAAAGCTAAAGATTGTGAAGAGCCGTTACCTGAAGAAAGACCTGATCCCGAATCCCGTTGGGGTTTGATTTTTGACGGAGCTGTAAATTCTTATGGAAATGGAATTAGGGCAATCATCGTCACTCCCCGAGGTACTCATATCCCGTTCATGGCGAGATTGAATTTTGAATGTACGAACAACATGGCTGAATATGAGGCATGTATTATGGGTCTCGAAGAAGCAGTGGATTTAAGGATTAAGATTCTTGATGTATACGGAGACTCGGCATTGGTAATTAATCAAATCAGAGGAGAATGGGAGACTCGCCATCCTGGTTTGATCCCTTACAGAGATTATGCTAGAAGATTGTTAACTTTCTTCAACAAAGTGGAATTACATCATATCCCTAGAGATGAAAACCAAATGGCTGATGCTTTAGCTACTTTGTCTTTAATGTTTCAAGTGAATGATTAGAAAGATGTGCCTACAATCAGAGTTATGCACCTCGACAGACCTGCTCATGTGTTCTCAGTAGAAGAAGTCACTGACGACAAACCATGGTTCTATGACATTAAACGTGTTCTTCAAACTCAAGAGTACCCGCCTGGGGCATCCAATAAAGATAGGAAGACGTTGAGGAGATTGGAAAGTAGTTTCTTCCTTAATGAAGAAGTATTATATAAGAGGAATTATGACATGGTCCTACTCATATGCGTAGACAGACATGAAGCAGACATGCTGATGCAAGAAGTACATGAAGGATCCTTTGGCACTCATGCCAACGGACATGCAATGGCTAAAAGGATGTTGAGAGCTGGTTACTATTAGATGACAATGGAATCTGATTGTTGCAAATATGTGAAGAAATTTCATAAATGCCAAATTTATGCGGATAAGATACATGTGCCACCGACCCTCCTCAATGTTATCTCTTCACCTTGGCCTTTCTCTATGTGGGGCATTGATATGATTGGAATGATTGAACCCAAAGCTTCAAATGGTCATCATTTAATCTTGGTAGCGATCGATTATTTTACTAAATGGGTGGAAGCAGCATCTTATGCTAATGTAACCAGACAGGTGGTAGTCAGATTTATCAAGAATCAGATCATTTGTCGATACGGCATCCCGAGCAAGATCATCACTGATAATGGCTCGAATTTGAATAACAAGATGATGAAAGAGCTTTATGAAGAGTTCAAGATCGAACATCATAATTCTTCTCCTTACAGGCCGAAGATGAATGGGGTTGTTGAAGCTGCTAACAAGAACATCAAAAAGATTATCCAGAAGATGGTGGTAACTTATAAAGATTGGCATGAAATGCTTCCGTTTGCTTTACATGGATACCGTACTTCAGTTCGAACTTCAACAGGCGCAACCCCATTTTCCATAGTTTATGGCATGGAAGCAGTACTCCCCGTGGAGGTTGAAATCCCGTCTATGAGAGTTGTCATGGAAGCTAAACTTTCTGAGGCTGAACGGTGTCAAAGTAGATATGATCAGTTGAGTTTAATTGAAGAAAAGAGATTGACAGCGTTGTGTCACGGTCAACTATATCAGCAAAGGATGAAGAAGGCTTTTGATAAGAAGGTTCGACCACGCGAGTTCAGAGAAGGTGACCTCGTGCTCAAGAAAATATTATCTTTCCAACCTGCTTCTAGGGGAAAGTGGGCTTCGAATTATGAAGGATTGTATGTCGTTAAGAAGGTTTTCTCTGGAGGCGCCATGATTATCACAAATATGGACGGTGAAGAACTCCCACGCTCCGTGAACGCTGATGCAGTCAAGAAGTATTTCGCCTAGGTTTGAGTTGACATTTCACTGAGTTGAAAACCCGAAGGGGCGGCTTAGGCAGGCTTTTGGTCAGACCAGTCATGGCGTTTGAGCATATCTCGGAATTCGAAGTTGTTAGGGAAAATAGTGATCATTGTTTTTGTGTAACCCTTTTCTTTCATGTACTATCTCCCAAACTTTTGTAAACCGTTGGAGTCGCATTGTTAGCGAACTACCACTTTATTAATGAAATTTGAGCATTTATCTTTTTATGGGCAAAATTTCAGCTTTTACGGTAATATTTGAAACAAAGTTATTTAAAGTATTCTTATTTTAAAAATGTGTCATGAATAATGAAAGGAATATTAACAGTTGCTCTGAGGATAGTCAAGCCATGAAATGCAAAACAATACAGTAATTTATCCTCGCATGATGAACATGTTTTCTTTCAAAATCTTCCTGAGGTGTTGGTTGTGTAGACTTGCGTTTCTAGTGGTACTAAGCTTGGTGACTCCCTAGTAATTCCGGTTAAGCTTTGTCTCAGTTATCTTTATTTGAGCAAATTTCTGAAGTGTGGTACGTTTTGCATCGTGTCAGCGGTCTATTGGTGTTAGAAGATTGGATTTGAATAATTTTCTCCCCAGAAGACTTGAGCCTTGTAGCGTGATACGCTCTGAAGTTGCTTTTTGGTTCCAGTTCCAGTTATTTCCGTCTCTTTAAAATTGGTCGAGTATCTATTATTTCGTGATATCTTATCATCTTCAAGATATTCCATCTGCCTGTTTTGTCAGCATAACATTCATTTACTCATTTACACTTATATCACGCATGCATATTCACATTTGTCGTTGATTTTGGGTTGTATACCTTGTTTATGTTTATTCAGACAGCGTACATGTTCTTTCCAAGTAGAATGTTAACTTAGGCAGAAAATTTGCTTCCTTTCTAAATTCCCCAACTGAGCTAATCCTCGTGGATGAATTTTTGATTTAGCCTTCCTTGTCCATTTCTGGATAGGATGAATCCCCAATTGAGTTATTTTCTCATTGGGTGGAGTCTTGTTTGACTATATTCTCTCTGGTTTATTCCTGGAGGGAGTTTTTGTCTCTTGCATAGGCTATCTCGTGGTTTTCTCCAAGCTAAACAACCTAGATGAATGGTGCATTTATTTTGCGCATTTAAGAATTTGATATCCTCAGGAAGGATCTATTCATGGTTCCCTTTGAAGAAGAATTTGATTCTCTGATAGTGTTATCGCAACTTTCTTCTGAAACATTTTTGGAAAACGGCAAGTGGCGGTCTCTTCATGAGCAACTTGTGCGTTATTTTTGGGAAACGGCAAGCGGCGGTCTCTTCATGAGCAACTTGTGCGTTATTATTACTTTTGGAAAAAGGCAAGCGACGGTCTCTTCATGAGCAACTTGTGCGTTATTATTTTAGGGAAATGACAAGCGGCGGTCTCTTCATGAGCAACTTGTGCGTTATTATTATTTTTGGAAAACGACAAGCGGCGGTCTCTTCATGAGCAACTTGTGCGTTATTAACATTTTTGGAAGACAGCAAGTGGTAGCTTTTTTATTTGAGCAACTTGTATGTTATAATATTTTTAGAAGACAGCAAGTGGCGGCTTCTTTATTTGAGCAGCTTGTATGTTATAATATTTTTTGGAAGACAGCAAGTGGCGACTTCTTTATTTGAGCAGCTCGTATGTTATAACATTTTTAGAAGACAACAAGTGGCGACTTCTTTATTTGAGCAGCTTGTATGTTATAATATTTTTGGAAGACAACAAGTGGTGGCTTCTTTATTTGAGAAGCTTGTATGTCATAGTATTTTTGGAAGACAACAAGTGACAACTTCTTTATTTGAGCAGCTTGTATGTTATAGACATCTTTTGAAGACAGCAAGTGGCGGCTTATTTATTTGAGCAGCTTGTGTATCTACAACCATATTATTTCGGCATTAATTGGCATCTCTCAGGAAATTTCGCAGAGAAATTTCTTGTTAATCTTTGCCTTCAGAAGTCGGTAGTTCATTATCAGCAAAATATTGATACATCTTTTGTCTATCTTTGACCTTGAGTTGTGAACTCACAGTTATTTTGGGTCAATAATCTATTTTTGTGGCCTATGCAAGATTTCTTCTTTGTTAGGATCAGAGGTCGTATTCTCTCAAATTTTATTCTCCGTTAAGAGTGTATCATTCGAAGTTGGTGACTCATTTCCCCAGTAGTGTATAATCTCTGTTCCTGTGGGTTGTTGGTGTTTGGTTTCTCCAGCATTATCTTGTCTCATACAACATCATTCTCCATAAAGTTGAATACTACATTCATATCATAAACATAATGGCAGTATCTTAGGGCAAAAATTGCGCATTATGTATTTAAGTACCCTCAATCTCGTCGAGACGAAGATTTTAATCTTCATATCTCCGGATAGAAGAAACTTAAATAGGGGCAGCTGTCATACCCCAATTTTTGACCTAAGATCCCTGCTTCATCTGCATTATTTTTTTATACACATCAAGGTCACAAAATATGGTAGGTTTCAAACGTTTCACCTTCGAGCTTTGACTGTGTAGAGATTATCAAGTGTTGTGAGCATTTTATTTTATGAATGACTAGCCACTAATCAAGCACGAAGTGTATGTTTTGCTGTTTTGTTTTCATGTGCAGAAAATAGGTCTGAAAGAAGAGCATCAGACGTTGTACGTCGATTAGGGTTTCGAGTCTCAAAACAGAAATGCTGTCGTTCATTAATTTCCAAAAGACTAGTTCATCAAAGAATTTCAGAGAATTGTGCATTTATTTCCACATTCTGTCCAGCAAATGGTCTCCGTTTTTTCCGAATATTTTTCAGGAAGAACAGTCGAAATTCTACCGACTTCGGTTCATGTGTGTCTCACATTGTTCTAAAATACAAGAAAAACCAAGTTACACCGTCATTTTCGATTTCTTGGACCAAAAGTCATCTGCAAATTTTCTCATGACGCGGGTTAAATTTCGCCGAGATGGGATAATTAAATTCCAAACCGTTCTAGAAGAATTTATTCGGAATATTTGGAATTTTATTTATTTGAATCCAAGTGATAATTAAAGAGGAGCTATTCAAGAGATCTCATCCAAGAATATTCATTTATCGCATGAAATATTTATTCAAGTTTATTTTTGTGATTATTTTGGTGGATCTACATCATGGTTATTTAAATACATGAAGCATTATTTCAAGAAGTTAGTGGGGAATTCTATTTAATTACATGAGGAATTCTATTTGATTACAAAATTAATCCATGTGATTTATTTGGATTTCTATTACAAAAGTGCAAGATTAAAGTCCAAGACTTGCATTATTATTTATTCTTCATTCAACAATTCATCCAAGTATTATTCAATTATTTCCCAAATTTAAATGGAAGATTTTGAATTTTTATCAAGATATATCAAGATTCATGTTTATGTGAAGATTCAAGATTATTCATAACTATCAAAGGAAGTGGAAATATATTGAAGAATACATGTTTATACATGTCACAATTTATTTGAGTTTATTACAAGGTTGCAAAGAAGCTACAAGTGTGTACAAAGGTATTTTCAACACTAAAAAAAAAAAATTCAGCAAAGTTGCTAATGCAGTCCACTTTGCAACCCATCTTCAAGCCCAACTTTGTTGTATTTTTATTGGTCAACAATGCTACAACAGCCTGAAAAAAAACAGCAAAGAGAGATGTTGTAAAATGCTACAAACAGTAAAAAAAATAGCAACATACATCAACTCCAAGTGCTGCCAAAATCTGCTCCAACCTGCATCAAAATAACCACAGTTTGCATCAAAATGGCTAAGATAATTTGTGTGAACAAAGCATGAAAACAACTTGCCAAAACAGTTCAAATCTCTACTGTCCCCCCCCCCTAAAATCCCACACACTCCACTATAAATAAGAGCCTTTGTCAATACAAAATGAGGAGAAGTCAAAAAATTCAGCAAGTAAGAAAACCAGAAAAATAGAGTTTTGTTCTAAAGTTTCAGCAAGAGTGAAAACAGAAAATTGGTGTTGTTCTAAAAAAATCCAGCAAGGAGAAAAGATAGCAAACTCAAGGAAACTTACTATTTTTTAGAAGCCCCATCAGAGAGGCTCCGATAGGTATTACTTTTTCCTCCTCTCTATCTACTGCTGCATATATTCATGTTTGAATCACTTGTTGTACCATTTTTTTTCTTTGCCATGCAATATTTGCCTTATCATTCTTTTCTTTGTTGTACTGTATTTGAGTTGGGTTTCTGCATGATTGTTAGCATTTAAACATGTTAGTATTCATAATATCGGTAATAATAACAAGTGTAATAAAATAAAGCATACTTCTTCCGTCGCGTAACGCCAATTTAGAGCTTGCTGTCCGATTTATCAGTTGTTGTCCGGTTTATCACTTGCTGTCCAGTTTATCACTTGTTGTCCGGTTTATCACTTGTTGTCCCAAAAATTTGTTTAGAACTCGCTGTCCAAAAAAAAACTTGTTATCCATTTTTGCTGTTACAAAATCCAAAAAAACCATTTTTGCTGTTACAAAATCCAAAAAAAACTTGTTATCCATTTTTGTTGTTACAAAATCCAAAAAAACCATTTTGCTGTTACAAAATCCAAAAAAACTTGTTATCCATTTTTGCTGTTACAAAAATCCAAAAAACCATTTTGCTGTTACAAAATTAAAAAAAAAACACCCTTGCTGTACCAAAACCCAAAAACGACATTATAATCTCCAAACTTAAAAAAAAAGGTGTCAGAAACATATAACAATACCATCCAAAACAATAACAACAACATATTTTGTTTATCACCTCTCGGATCCCACTCCTTGCCTCTGTTTATTGACTAATCGCACAACAACATCCAAACATAAAAAACCTCTTCTAATCTTCGCCACAGCCTAAACTTATTTTACTCATTCGTTTCTCAATCGTTCTCTCTTCAGCTTCTCGTGTCCTCACCCTCACTAGCACTGTTTATATAAAACTGTCCAAGGCTTAGAATTTTGTTTGGATGCTGCATTTGAGTTTTTAATTTTTGAACGTGTTTAAGATTTCGATCTAGTTTAGCAGAAGAAGAGGAGAAGTGAATTTGTTAAGAGAGGAAGGGACGGACGATTTTGTTGAGAGAGGAAGCGGCGAAGCGTTATTGTTACAGAGGAGGGACGAATCTGTTTGGGTGAGGCAAAGAAGGAGAAAGAAGAGGGTTTTCCGTAAGAGAGAGGAAGGAGATTGAATGCGTAAGAGAGAGGATAAGAGAGTGATCCGTATGAGGGAGGGAGGATAACATTGCTTTTTGTTAAGAATCCCTTTACTGTTTTGTTGTTTTTTTATTAAAAATATAATAATAATAATACGTTTCCCTCTTTTCAATAACAGTAACATATTAATAATAATATTTGTTTTTCCTTCCCTATGCATACAATAACAGCGCCGCGCCCCATCTCTTGCCTACTAGGGTTTTATTTTTTTGTTCATTCCCTTTCTTGACCCGGTGGCCCATTGGGCCTATTTTGGTCCGGTTTCAATACTTTTTATTTCTTACGTTTTAATTAACTCATGCTAGTAAATGAGTAACAACACAGTTCAATTGGCAAAATATGCTAACAGCAACCTTAAGGACCTGAGTTCAATTCCTTGTTGGGTCATTTTTCTGTCTTTTATTCTTTTGGCCATATTTCCCTTTTATTTATACATACTTGATTATATATATTAATTTACTTTGCTGTATAATTATTAATTATTATAAAAAATACATAAAAAACGTTTAATTAAAATTTCATCTTTTATTTAATTTTGTTAACATACTATTAGTTCTATTTTATTTTTGTGTTGTTGTTTATTTAATTATTCAAAAATACATGTTTCATGATTTAATTTTGTTATGTGTTTAATTATTAAAAATCTATGATTTCGTAATTTAATCTTAATATACTTTTGATTATTTATTTAATCGTTAAAATGAATGCTAGTACGATTTAAATTTCATTAGTTAATTGTTCAATCGTAATTTTAATCGTTAATCACATATCTTTTGTCCGTCTCAATCCAAGGGAATTGTTTAAATTTTGTTGACTTCATGTCATCAAACACATTGTGTGAATACCCTCATTCATCATTCGTTTATTATTTTGTTAAAAAACTTAAGATAATTTTCCCAAATGTTCAATTTTTCAAAATCACACTTTTTAAGTCAAAACTCCGACGTTAGGTCGTCGTATCTTCAAAAAACTCGTCCATACCCATTTTTGGCCAAACAATTTATTTTTTTAATCAAACTAACATTTTTTTAATAAACAGATATTTCAAAAGGTTCCTATAGAATACTATAGATACATTGGGTGCTAATACCTTCCCATTGTATAACCAACCCCCGAACTCTAGACCTCTTTTCAAAACGCCTTGTATTTTCCATTACTTTTTAGTATTATTTTACATCGCATATTTTAGGGTTTTATTTCGCTCTTTTCCCTTTTCCCTTGGAAATAATAAAGCGCGGTGGCGACTCTTGCTTTTGTGAGACGAGTTAATTAATAGCTCGATCTTCGATTTACCCCGCTTCATTTTTTATCGCTACAATTCCACAAACACCTCTTTGAACTATTTTCAAAACCAACAATTTGTACACGTTCTTATAGAAACGAGAATCATTACAAAGACGTTTTCAAAATACTTTCAAAAACCATACCACAAGCACATTTTCAAATAAAAGCAAGTGATCTAGTGTTGGCTCCTAAATTCGACACCTTTGTTTTGTTGATGTCAGCCATTAAAGCTGAAGGATGTCTTCGACTGGCTAAGTCTGTCGAAATGCCCGTCGAAAGATGGCAAAGTACTTAGAAGATTTCTTCCAAGGAAGAAGGCTGGTTGCCTTCGACGTCGAAGGAGTTTCTCGTCGAAGATGTCTCTTGACGAAAGTGTTCGATGGTTCAGGGTGGAGCAGTTTGAAATTCAAAGCTTTTGGAGGGAAAACGGTTTCCAGCAGTTACTACGTGCAAACGTGCAAAGATCTGGAGCGTCGAACGTGGAGAACGTGCCAAGTGGATTGATCTCGAAGCAGTGTAACTGCCCGACGGTTACTTGGGATGTTTTAGTATAAATAATAGTAGTCATGTAGTTTCTCGCGTGTGTTCACAGTTCTATACAAAGTCACTCATATAGATTCGAGTACCCAGCGTGTGAGAAAGAATTGTTGAGAAATGTATGTGTGAAACACCAATTTTATTAATCAAAGTCATTTACTTTTTCCAGAAATTTACTTGCTTTCTCCTTTACATTCTTGTCGAACCTTTTACTTTAAAGCCTTGTTTATTTTACCAAGTCTTTCCTTCATGCAATTTATTTAAAGCCTCTTTATTTAAAGCCTTATCCAATTTAATCAAACTTCAAAATCAACCTATGTCCTAGGATCAATCTGATCGATCCTGCGAGTAACCAAATAAGTAACCATTTGGAGGATCAGCGGTTGTTTACCAAAACCCAATTGGCGCCTCCAAATGGTTACTTATTTGGTTACTCGCAGGATCGATCAGATTGATCCTAGGACATAGGTTGATTTTGAAGTTTGATTAAATTGGATAAGGCTTTAAATAAAGAGGCTTTAAATAAATTGCATGAAGGAAAGACTTGGTAAAATAAACAAGGCTTTAAAGTAAAAGGTTCGACAAGAATGTAAAGGAGAAAGCAAGTAAATTTCTGGAAAAAGTAAATGACTTTGATTAATAAAATTGGTGTTTCACACATACATTTCTCAACAATTCTTTCTCACACGTTGGGTACTCGAATCTATATGAGTGACTTTGTATAGAACTGTGAACACACGCGAGAAACTACATGACTACTATTATTTATACTAAAACATCCCAAGTAACCGTCGGGCAGTTACACTGCTTCGAGATCAATCCACTTGGCACGTTCTCCACGTTCGACGCTCCAGATCTTTGCACGTTTGCACGTAGTAACTGCTGGAAACCGTTTTCCCTCCAAAAGCTTTGAATTTCAAACTGCTCCACCCTGAACCATCGAACACTTTCGTCAAGAGACATCTTCGACGAGAAACTCCTTCGACGTCGAAGGCAACCAGCCTTCTTCCTTGGAAGAAATCTTCTAAGTACTTTTCCATCTTTCGACGGGCATTTCGACAGACTTAGCCAGTCAAAGACATCCTTCAGCTTTAATGGCTGACATCAACAAAACAAAGGTGTCGAATTTAGGAGCCAACAAATTGCCCCCCAAGAATGCCTTATTTCGACTCTGAAAGAAAAAGGCATTCTTTGAAACGCCATTCGACACCTGTCTTTCCACGCTTAGTCACAAATTAACTTGTGCACTTTTTGTTGTTTTCTACCAACTATTGGCAATCCCAAGAAAACCATCATTGTTCCGTACCTAGGACGTCACTTTCAGTACGGCGTGCAGTACCAAACATCATTTCAGAATTTGTCATTATGATAACTCCCAAAAACGAGGACGCACGCTGCGTCCCTCTATTTCTGCAGAACGGCTAAAACAACAGGGGGGATGCCACGCGTCCCACTAACTCCTGCAGCATTAAATGGCATTTAATGTCCTCGTTTTTGGGGATTTTTCCCACTACTATAAATAGCAGTAAGTACCCCATTGTGGGACTTTTTACGCCATCTAGCTTTCAAACTTCTCTGTTTTCATACAAGCTTGTTATCTTTGCAGAAACTCTTCCTCTTTCACTTCGTCTTCAACCTCATTTCAAACTCAACACTAAACCATGGCATCTGGTTCTACTGCTCCTAGTGCTGCTGTACCATCTGAAAATGCTAAACCCAAGGTTTTCGTCACTGCTCCAGTGGTAACTTCCACAGGCAAACGAAGGGTTCCTGAACCCTTGGACATCGCCGTTCGCGATGCCTACTCACGCCATCTTATGATCCCGGTTGGATACTCCAACCAGATATTTGCAATGTCTGGCCCCATGTATCCAAGTATCTCTGAGGCTATGAAGATCAAAAGCTATTTCCCGGTAGTTGAGAAACTCAAACCGGTCGCATGTGCCAAGAAAGACGCAGAAGACAATGAAGACCCTGCACATGAAAAAATCGACCTCCATTTCTTCAACAGAGGCGTTAGGGCCTTCAGGTCTTGCCCTAACCTTACCCCTGATTACGTTGCTTGGCTAGTAAAGATGGAGAAGCACCAAACTTCGATCTGGAAGGATATGGGGATCTTCGACCTAGTGATGCTGTCGAAGACAGGTTTGAACTATTCTCCGGAGATGCTGATAGCTTCTCTGCTGTTCTGGGACTACTCCCACTTTACTTTCCATCTTCCCTGTGGGATGCTAACCCCCACACTCTTCGATGTGGCCGCTATTACTGGCCTTCGACCCACCGGGGATTACTTCGATCCGGAGGAGATGTCGGAGGACCAAATTGGCTTCTCTGAGACCAAACCAACATACACCACTTTTATCAACCATTATCACGACAGGTCGACAGATGCTGTGTCGGATGTCGAACACATAGCGTTTCTAGCCTTATGGCTGACTCGCTTTGTATTTTGCTCGAAGTCTTTACAGGTGACCAAAAAGATGGTCACTCTTGCTACTCAACTGCATCATCGCCAAAACATCTGTTTGGCAGAACTGATTCTGGCTAGCCTCTATGATTCGATCAGCAATGGGGCAACTCTTCTAAAAATTATCGAGAACAGGGCCAACTTGCTACTTGCTGGGCCTTTTTGGCTGCTCCAACTGTGGCTCAACGCCACTTTCGAATCTTTCTTGCCTAAGAAGGTTCAGATAAACGAGCAGGCTCCAGCGATAGCGAACAGACGCGTCGAAGGAACCAGGCTGGCTCTGCTGACACCTATGGAAGATGGACTGGAGTTTCAGCAAACCTTCACCAACTTCGTTCTAATGTTTGCTCGAAGGAAGGAGTTTGTTTCAACTATGGCTCCATTTGCTCGACGACAGGTAGGCCCAGCATGGTTCACAAGGCCACATCCAAGGGCGTCGAGTGGTCCCAATGTCGACGAACATACAATACTGTGGGAGGCGTTCCTTACACCAAGGATCATGCCTCTTCGATTCAGGAGCTCTAAGACTCATTTGAGTCTGATTGCATACCAACCAAACCTGGTATCTCGCCAGTTTGGTATTATCCAAACCCTACCTTCTCCGATTTTTCCACGAGAGAAGTCAATGTTGTACTTCTGCAATGATTACACAGAAGAAGCTGCCATCAAGCATATCGGAAGATATGCTGGTCGAACAGTTCTCTCGTTGTTTGACTATCAGCTCAATTTTCTTTGCTCACCATCCTTCGAAGAGTGGTGGAAAAGCTATTATGCTGAGTACTTCTTCGACGAGAAGGACTTCATGGATGAGCTGCAGAAGTCATTTGTCCTTGTGTTGGACAAAATAAAGAAATGTAAGTTCATGCTCTCACATTACTTTTGTCTTTCTTTCGACTACTAGCCTGTTAACTTTTTTGTTTGCTTTCAGTTGTTCGAAAGCCTGTAGCCAAGAAGGCTACAGAAGGCCAACAGGGAGGAGGCCCTTCAACAAAACCTCCACCGCCGGCGAAGACTACAGCGCCGGCGAAGACCACAAGCAACCAACAGGGGGAAGGCTCTTCGAAGAAGCCTTCTATATCGGTAACCAGACTTTCATTATTTTTTCCTGGCTTTCGATTTTTGACTTTCGATGCAATTATTAAATCGAATTCCTATTGGTTTTCTAGGCACCTTCGCCCAAGAAACGGCCAGCACTGGTGGTCGAATCTGGGAGTGATGAAGAAAGTGATTCTCCTCCTGCCCCTCTAAAGAGGCGAAAGTTGACGAAGGATGCTTCTGTTCCTGCTCCTGCTCCTGAAGGTCGAACCATCAGAATAAAAGTTGCTGGAAGAAAGCCTAGGCCACCTCCAGTGATCATTGAGGAGCCAACTGAGGAGGAACTAAACATTCTCCTTAACAAGCCTGTCGAAAGCGACAATTCCAGCCCTGGGGCTGAAGCTAATCCACAGGTAATCTTTTAGATCCTTTTATAACTTAGGTATAGATACCCATATTCGATTGTTTCTCTCTCGATCTCTGAAGATTTGTCTTCTTTCCTTTTTCAGGACACTACTGAAAGTTCTCCGCCAAGGACCTCTGAAACGCTGGAATCTGCTGAACTTAGCAGGCCTCAGGAAAAAGGCTTGGGAAATGACGAAGCCCATACTGAGAATGAGGCCAATGCTGAAACGGTAGAAAAACCAACAGAGGAACCTCTGGTGGAGGAACAACAGCCAGAAGCGGTTCAGGTGGTGGATCTGTCAGAAGAGAATCATGAAGAAAGGGACCAAGGCAATGCTGGCGAAGAAAATCAAGGTGTTGCTGACGAAGAGAACCAAGGTGGCACTGGCGAAGGGCACCAGGGTGACGCTAGCGAAGAGCACCAAGATGACGCTGGCGAAGGGCACCAGGGTGATGCTAGCGAAGAGCACCAAGGTGACGCTAGCGACGAGCCACAAGTCGACGCTGGTACTGCCCCAGTCCGAGTCGAAGAGCAACAAGTCGAGGCACCTAACATTCAACAGCCTCAAACCCAAGACAATACTGTTGCAAGGGTTACCTCCACGAAGTACAGGTCAAAAGAGGACTTAGAACTCTTGAAACAAACTGACCCTGTTAGCTATCTCAACGCAATCATCGAGAGCAAGAGTTCGTCTGATGCTAGTCAGGAGATTCCTACCCTGTCGGGGAAGTCTACTGAAACCTCTCCTCTCGATGACGCTTTGGCGAAGGTTAAGGCCCAGTTCTTCAAGAGGGACTTGATGAAGGCTTTAGAGGGGGACCCCACTGCTCCATCATGTTTGAAGGATGTCTTGAATGCTGTCGACTTGTTAGCTGTAGCCCCAGAAGTCTCAGGCTTGATCATGGAGTTACACTCTATGATTGATCAAGTCTCAGCAGATTACAGGCGCCAAAGGGGGTTTAACAGTCAGCTTGAGGTGTTGTATGGCAAAAGCTCCTCTGCGTGGACTGCTGTCTCGGACACGACTTCTCGAATTGCGGAGTTGTCGAAACAAAAAGCATCTACGCAGGAAGAAGTCGATGCCATTGATCGAGAGAATGCTTCCTTCCGGGCACAAATCGCAGAGATAGAAGCGAAGATAAATGCCAACACTATACGCAAGGAGGAACTTCTTTCGACCATCTCAGACACCGAGAGCCAAACTGAAATCAAACAAGGCCTGGAATTCGCTGAGAGGGCCCAAGGCTTCGACGCTCAGATTGCCAAAATAGTGCAGGAGAACGCCTGGTGCAAGAAAAGGTTGGAGCTGCAGCAAGCCAAGTACATTCGACTCAAGGACTCTCTTCCCTTTTGATTGATTCTCTTTTGTAACCATATTTTGTAATCCATATTCGACAACAATTGCCATCTTGGCTGAAATTTATAAAATTTCCATTTTGGCATTTTTATGGTTAATTTAGTCTTGTTCTTTTATTATTTTATTTTTACCTCTTGAAGTATAGGTTTGTATTTTTTCAAATATTTACCATTTACCCTCAAGAGCCTTTTATCTCCACCTAACTCTTCGACTTCATAGGCTCCACCAGAAAAAGTTTGGATAACTCTGAAGGGTCCTTCCCATTTGGGTGACCATTTCCCCATGCTTCGATCTCTTCGATCCATGGGAAGAATCACTTTCCAAACTAGTTCTTCAGGCAAAAATACCTTAGGTTTTACCTTTTTATTATAAGAGTCTTCTACTCTTTTCTTCTGAAGCCTGAGTAGGTCGAGAGCGCGTAATCTCTCTTCGTCTAAATCCACCAGTTCATCTAACATCATGTTCCAATAAACTTCAGAAGGAATATCATAATGCCTCTGAACCCTTGCAGATTGAAGACAAATTTCTGCTGGCAACACTGCATCATGGCCAAAAGTTAGCCTATACGGTGTTGTACCAGTGGCTTCTTTTGGGGACGTTCGACAAGCCCATAAAATCTGGTCTAACGTCTTATGCCAATTCTTTGGTTTCTTCCCAACATGTTTCTTTATCAAACCAATCACCACTTTGTTGGCTGCTTCGACTTGACCATTCGCCTGTGCATAATAAGGCGTGGATGTTAGGAGTTTGAAACCTGTTTCCTGAGCAAATTCTTGCATCTTTCGACCAGTAAAAACTGATCCTTGATCAGTTGTTATTGTCTCAGGAATTCCATATCTAAAGATAATGTTCTTTTGAATAAATTCAATGACATTTTCTTGGTCCACATTGACTAAAGGGACAGCTTCGATCCACTTAGTAAAATAATCAATGCCTACCAATATGTATTTCTGACTCTTTGATGATGCTGGTCGAATCTCTCCAATGAGATCCAACGCCCATCCTCTAAAAGGCCAAGGCTTCACTATCGAGTGAAGTTCGCTTGCTGGTACATGTTGGATGCCTGTATGGACTTGACACTCTTGACAACCCTTGGCGAACTCAACACAATCTTTCAGCATAGTGGGCCAATATAGTCCTTGTCGAAACAACAACCATTTCATCTTATGGCCTGCTTGGTGAGCCCCACATGCCCCAGCATGCATAGTCGAAAGGGCTATGTATGCTTCAGTCTCACTTAAACATTTCAGCAACACCCCTTCAGGCGTCTTCTTGAATAACTCATTACCCATGAGTACAAAACTCAATGCCCTGTATTTTGTTTTTCGTTCTGTCGAAGCTCCTGGATTTTGAAGATAGTCCACAATAGGTTTCCTCCAATCTTGCTCTGACAAATTATCAATGAACGAAATCTCGAAGTTACTGTGATCAGCATATCCTAGTCTCGTCGATTCCAAGTCTGATGGTGATAGACAAGTTGCTTTTATCTTTTCTCGAACTTCGATTGCTCTTTGTAATCTCGTTTTTGAAATCTTATACCCAGATGCAATTTGTGCCAAGTCATTGGCTATTTGATTTTCGACTCTGGGTATGTGTCGAATATTGATCGTTTCAAATTTTTTCAATAAACGATTTGCTATCACAAAGTACATAATGAGATTCTCTCTTATGCATTTATATTCCTTTGTGACTTGCTTAATGACTAACTCTGAGTCTCCCATTATTTCGACTCGAGTTGCCCCCAATTCCAACAATATCTCAAGGCCAGTAATTAGAGCTTCATACTCAGCCTCATTGTTCGAACAAGAACCTGATATTTTGTACTTGAATGTTGTTGGAATTTTATCTGGAGAAATAATCAAGACTCCTACCCCTGTTCCATCTTTATGGCTGGAACCATCGAAGTAGAATTTCCAAGGCTCTATCTCCACATAATTAATATCCTCGACTTGAATTGAGTGGTCGACTATGAAATCTGCAACCACTTGTCCTTTTACTGCCTTAAGAGGCATAAAGGTCAAGGAGTATTCAGTTAATGCTAATGCCCATTTGCCAATTCGACTATGCAAGATAGGTTTCGACAACATATATTTGAAAACATCAAAATGAGACGAAACATAAACATCAACTGGTTTTATATATTGCTTGAGTTTTGTACAAGAAAAATACAGACATAGACACAATTTTTCAACTTCGCTATATCTAGTTTCTGCATCGTTCAAAACTCTACTGAGATAATAAATGGGTCTTTCGACTCCATTCTCATCCTCTTGGGCTAACATGCTTCCCAGAGTTTTGTCGGATGCAGCTATGTACAATCTCATACTCCTATTGCTACAAGGAGGCACCAAAATAGGTGGCTTAGTGAGGTACCCTTTGATTTTGTCGAAGGCTTCTTGTTGCTCTTGCCCCCATTCGAACCCCTCTTTATTCAGTCGAAGTAAGGGTGAAAAGGCCTGAGCTTTCCCACTTAGATTAGATATAAACCTCCTTAAGAATTTTATCTTGCCTAAGAGAGATTGCAGTTCCTTCTTATTCGATGGCGCTTTCGCTTCCAGAATTGCCTTCGTCTTGTTCTGGTTGATTTCGATTCCTTTCTTGTGGACAACGAAGCCCAAGAAATCTCCAGCTTTCACACAGAACGCACACTTCAAAGGGTTCATCTTCAGACCATGTTCTCTCATTCTTTCGAATGATTGTCGAAGGTGGTCAATATGATTCTTCCTGGAAACAGATTTTATAACAATATCATCAATATATACTTGCATAAAAGTGTTAATAAAATCATGGAAGATAGTATTCATTGCTCGCTGGTACGTTGCCCCAGCGTTCTTTAGGCCAAAAGGCATCACTACCCATTTGTAAGTGCCTAAGGCCCCGGGGCATCGAAAAGCTGTTTTCGACACATCCTCTTCAGCAATGAATATTTGATTATATCCTGAATAACCATCGAGCATACTCAGGTATTCATAACCAGCGGCAGAATCGACTAGCATTTCCGCCACAGGCATAGGATATTCATCTTTGGGGGTGGCAGCATTCAAATCTCTGAAATCTATGCACACCCTTAACGTACCATTTTTCTTAATTACTGGCACAATATTTGCAATCCATTCGACATACCTTGTAACACGGATGAATTTGCATTTCAGAAGTCTTTCGACCTCCGTTTTGATCTTCGACAGTATTTCTGGAGCGAAGCGCCTTGGATTTTGCTTGATTGGCTTCTTCCCAGGTTTGATTGGCAACTGAAGTTCTACCAATCCTCTGTCGAGACCAGGCATTTCGTCATAATCCCATGCAAAACAGTCTTTAAACTCTTTCAGCAATTGGATTATTTCCAACCTAAGTTCTGGATCGATTTTGGCGCTGATGTAAGTTGGCCTTTTCTCTGATCCTTCGCCTAAGTTGATTTCTTCTAAAGGGTCTTGTGCTAACATTTTAATGTTGTTCGCCAAGGGGTCCTTTTCGAAGCCTAAAGGCTCATCGTCATAGATGGCGTCGAGCCTCTGTTCCTGCCTTTCTTCTGGCATGATATCAGGAGGTTTTGGATCGAAATCCTTTCCTGGGCCTACAACAGATAATTGTTGATCATTGGCCTGTGTGGCCATGTACTTTACTTCGGCTTCGAGAGCCGTTATCATCTTGGTTTCGGCTACATAAGCCGAAATTCGCTTCAAAGATTGTGACTCAGTCATTATCACTGAATTCACTTCCCCAACCAGTTGGTTGGATATCAGTTAACCCACTGAAGTCTATGTGGGACAAGTCTTCTCTGTCCCATTGGAAACCATGCTCAGGATGCAGGTATAGGGAACAAAAGGTGTTTGGCGCTGGCGCCATGTCGAAGTCAGGTGTTGGACATGGCCCTATGTGAGCCAAGTTCTTGTCGAAATCTGCCAAACCCAGGTGATTCACTTCGCCAAGGTAATAGCTTTGATCTGCCTCTATGTTTTCGACCATCCCATCTGGACGCCATAGCAGCAGCCTTTGGTGCATCGATGAGGGAACAGCGCCAACACCATGAATCCATTCACGGCCCAACAAAAGATTGTAGTTAGGTTTGGCCGATATGACCATAAACATCGTTGGTCGAAGGATCGACCCTACTTTGATATCTAGCTGGATCACTCCCATAGTGGTCCCTATGCCGCCCTCATAGTTCGACAGGACCATGTTGTGAGGCTTAATGTCCTCATCTCTTTTGCCAATTTTCCTTAGCATAGAGTGAGGGATAATATTGATGGTTGCCCCACAATCGACCAATATTTTATTCACAGTGGTTTCTTCGAGTTTAGCCCTTATGAATAAAGGCTTGAGGTGATTTTTCATCGCCTCTATAGGTGGCTCGAAGAAGCCATTTTGTTCCTCAGTAGTGCCATTGTCCATGACAAAATAGCACACTGGCCTATGTTTGGCCATTTCTTGCTCCACTTCCCAGTCACTTGCTTCGACTTCTACCTGTCGATTGAATTCTCTGGGCAGCACTGAAACTATATTCACCATTATATCCAAAGTATCATCAGACTCAGCATCGTCTTCGTCTTCGACTTCACTTTGGTTAGGCCAAACTAGCCTGTTGGTTACTGGCTCCCTCTCTAGAGGCTTCCTTTGCTTCCTTTGAGGAACATTCGAACTGGTTTCTGCCTTTGGTTCGTTGGCAGCCTCCCTTTCAGCTTTTCGTCTCCTTTGATATCTCCTCCATTGAGATCGAGACATGGGATTTTTACCCTTGTAGTTGCTGGACACTTGTGCAACCTTAGGTGCAGCAACTTGAGGCTCTTTCTTTTGAGTCAAAGAGGAACCTCTTGGCACTTCGAAGGAATGCCATTTCTCCTCACTTGGCCTTTTCCGACCAGAGGTTCTGTACCAAGTATCTACTGGCACATTTGTTGGAGGCCTAAAAGTCAATGGCCTCTTTTCTTGGTTAGAACCTCTTTGGGAGGCTCTTCTGGGATCATGTCGAAGGTCAACATTCTCCCTTCTCTTATTCGCTGCTCTTACGCCTTGAATGTGCTCAGCAGCTTTTTTATCA
The DNA here is from genome assembly GCA_948472305.1 of Vicia faba. NCBI lineage: Eukaryota > Viridiplantae > Streptophyta > Magnoliopsida > Fabales > Fabaceae > Vicia > Vicia faba. The sequence goes on along the minus strand of OX451737.1, from coordinate 1,594,060,949 downwards.
AAGATCGAACTGCATCTTGGACACAGCATCACCTCCGATTTCTTTTTCTGGCATCTTTGTAGAAAATCTGCCAAGTTTTCATTTTCCCGAGGGAAAGCAGTCTTATTAGCTTGTTCTTGCCTCATGGCCTCTTCTGATGCTTTTGGGTCAGAAAGTTCGACCATGTTGATATTCATTGTATCTTTGTTAGCAAGAGTTAACTGCTTCATTTGTATCTCCAGATTCTCCGTCTGGCCTTGAACAGTGGCCGAGTGGGAACTGGGTTTTGATCCAGTTTTTTGTGCTTCAGCGGTCTCCGACTTCGGGTTTTCGACCGCTTTCTGGATAGCTTCAATTGTCTTCCTGGATAAATTTCCAGAAAAACTGCCAAAGATTGGCATGTTGATGTGGTCCTTTGAGACTTCGACCATGGTAATTCCTGGCTTCTTCGACTGAATCCTGGTTGCCTCTATCACGTTCACCTCAGAGGGTTCAGCATAGTGGGCTTCAGCCTGCAATGGATTGGAGTCGACAGCCATGGGGGATTTGTCAGCAAACTTCAATCTCCCTTCTTCGATAGCGTCTTGCACAAGATTCCTGAAAAGAAAACATTGAGAAGTTTTATGGCCCAAAAAATTATGATATTTGCAAAAACCTCTCTTCTTTCTTTGATCAAGAGGAGGCACTTTTACCCCTGGGGGTACTATCATTTGGCCATCTTTAACCAGCAAGTCGAATATTTCATCACATTTTGTGATGTCAAAACTATAAGTCTTTTTTGGGAACCTATCGTTGGTCCTTTCTGGACCAATGGGATTTTTCCCATTTGAGGGGACTAACAGTTTACAAGAGTATGGTGGCCCTTGTTTCAGTTCTGCTAAATCGACTTCTCCTTCTTCGACAGTTAAAGTATCGTCGAAGGATTCTAGATCTTCGTCATCCATCTCAACGTACGCTATCCTCTCTCTCTTGTGAGTTTTCGTTGCCTTGGCTTTTTCAGCTTTGAGGCGTTCTACCTGTCGAACTCTATCGGCCAGTTGGGCCATGTCTCTTAGGTACTGGGTGTCTATCTTCTTCCTAATGGAATAATCTAAACCGCCTGCGGCTATTTCAACCAACTCATGTTCTGGCACTTGTGTAAAACATCTCGCCTTGAGCAACCTAAACCTATTTAGATATTCGTCTATAGGTTCAGTGAAACGTCTCTTCACACTGGCCAGTTCTTTCAGGCTTATCTTGGTTTTCCCCATGTAGAATTGTTCATGGAACAATCTTTCCAACTGGGTCCAATGATGGATCGAATTGGGGGGGAGAGTTGTAAACCAAGTAAAAGCGTTCTTTGTTAAAGAACTTGGGAAGTACTTGATCCTTAGGTTTTCGTTATTCGAAATTTCACCCGCTTTGATCAAATATCTCGCCACGTGCTCGACAGTAGATTCTGTCGTGTCCCCAGAGAACTTAGTAAATTTGGGGACTTTGCATCTAGGAGGTAAGTCCGTTTGCAACACGTATTCTGACAATGGAGATGTAAAGTTGGGCCTTCGAAAGCCCATGTTCATCCCATTTTGAGTCATGATCCTTTCAATCATGGTTGCCAGATTGTTTTCCAAACCCATGTTTTGGTATTGGATATGCTGAACCACTTCGTCAGCATTTTGGTTTCTGTTAACTAACCTTACCTCTGGGGCTATTACCCTAGGTTCCTCGACAGGTTGTTCTAATCGTGCCCTAAGGTTTTCTTCGACACGCTGTTGAGCCTGGTTAATGGTGGTTTCTTCCTCTAAAAATATCCCCTGGTTTCCCCTTACCTGCGCCCTTTGGGGCTGTCGAATAGGTTGGGGTACTCCAAAGAAGTCAGCCAAACGCGTCATTTGTGCTGTCACTTGCTGATTCGATTGAGTAGTGTTTTGTATTAGAGGGTTTAGCACTGTACTCAAAGTTTGTGCCAACATTTGCACCATATCATGGTTGCTTTCGTCCATTTGTTGCCTCAAGACTGCTGTCGAGGCATTTGTAAGGCCATGGGCTACTTGGGACGTTCCTCCTAAGAGTTGGGTCCTATTTCTATTCGCCATGCCTACTCCAGAGCCTTGGAGTGGCGAAGAGGCACTCACAAAAGGGTCTGAAAAAGTGGACGCAGCATTCGTCAGGCTTGCCACTTCAGAAGTTGGCATACCATAGAATGGAATAAATCCTGGGGGAACCAAAGGCCTTGTGCCTAAATTTCCCCTTGGTGGGGGAGTTCCCAAAGGTATCCTGGGGCCTGTTAACGAAGGTATTGGCCCCGTGGTTGTGACCGACACTGCTGGTGTCGAACCAACATTTGTCGCTTCACTTACGGTCGTACTAACCGTTGCTCCCACAGTCGTTTGTGGGATCTCGTTATTGTTTGGCGGATTCGCCATCTCTTCCCTTCTTCTGGCAGTATTGTTATCGTTAGTGTATATTCTACCACTTCTCAATAACATACAACTCGAAAAGATGAGATTATTTTCAACAATCAACACACAGTCCCACCAGGTGTGCCAATTTGTTTACCTTGGGTTTTGGTAAACAACCGCTGATCCTCTAAATGGTTACTTATTTGGTTACTCGCAGGATCGATCAGATTGATCCTAGGACATAGGTTGATTTTGAAGTTTGATTAAATTGGATAAGGCTTTAAATAAAGAGGCTTTAAATAAATTGCATGAAGGAAAGACTTGGTAAAATAAACAAGGCTTTAAAGTAAAAGGTTCGACAAGAATGTAAAGGAGAAAGCAAGTAAATTTCTGGAAAAAGTAAATGACTTTGATTAATAAAATTGGTGTTTCACACATACATTTCTCAACAATTCTTTCTCACACGCTGGGTACTCGAATCTATATGAGTGACTTTGTATAGAACTGTGAACACACGCGAGAAACTACATGACTACTATTATTTATACTAAAACATCCCAAGTAACCGTCGGGCAGTTACACTGCTTCGAGATCAATCCACTTGGCACGTTCTCCACGTTCGACGCTCCAGATCTTTGCACGTTTGCACGTAGTAACTGCTGGAAACCGTTTTCCCTCCAAAAGCTTTGAATTTCAAACTGCTCCACCCTGAACCATCGAACACTTTCGTCAAGAGACATCTTCGACGAGAAACTCCTTCGACGTCGAAGGCAACCAGCCTTCTTCCTTGGAAGAAATCTTCTAAGTACTTTGCCATCTTTCGACGGGCATTTCGACAGACTTAGCCAGTCGAAGACATCCTTCAGCTTTAATGGCTGACATCAACAAAACAAAGGTGTCAAATTTAGGAGCCAACATCTAGTAAGCAACTAAGAGCCCATAGATAACTACGGATGGAAAGGGTGCTAATACCTTCCCTTTTCATAACCTACCCCCCGAACTCAAGAAAATATCTCGAAAGGTCTTTCCTATTCTTTTCAACCTTTCCTTTTGGATAAAAGAAAAGTCGGTGGCGACTCTTGCTATCCGCAACAATTGCAATCAAACACAAAACACCCAAGTCAGTTCTCTCACCGTGTTACAGAACTGGCGACTCTGCTGGGGAGGTACTTAAAAGTGGGGTTACCTTTGGGCTAGATCACCTTTACTTGCTTTTCATTGATTGACTTGCTTGCTTTACATTATGATTCCTTTTTTGGGCTTGTTTTGATCCTCTACCAAGATATGGGGCACCTTTTAAGTAAGTATCAATAGATTATGGAAACTGTGCAGGGTATATCGACATGGTTGAAGCAATGGCTACGTTAGTGAGACACATTTGTTGGTATCGGTAGCCCTTGAGTAGTCAGGGAGAATACAGGGCCGCTGTATGGTGTCATAAAGCATTAACTGACCTTAGAATCTTAATTGAACAACTTGGCCATTAGGAAGTAGTCAGATAGCCGGCTTTGGTGCAGTCCAAAGTTGGTTGATACTCTATTCTACACTCATTGAGATCGGACTTACGGGATATTTCGGTCGCCATTAAAGAGGCTTGCGCTGAAACATTGTCTGATGAAGAAAGATCAGTGGTATTGAGATCCCCTAGAACTCGATTACTATTACTAGGACAGATTGAGCCAACAAAACTTCAAGAGGGTACTTACCTACAAACTCCATACAAGCATAAACCTAAGGACTTGTCTGCTTTGTGTGTATATGACTATTTGTACATAACAACTTGCTTGCTTTGCATACTTGTACATAACATCATGACATCATACCATAGCATTTTCAATAACCATTTCAAGGATCTCAAGGGCCTATGATGCAAGGTCATGTTGAACCAAGACGCCTATCAAGGGGTAAAATGATTCATTCTCTAATCAAACACTTTCAAGACCAAAGCACATTAACTTGAGTCAAGGGCTATGACCCACTTGACATGATGAGCTTGATTCTCATGGAAGGACATCCACCGATACGAAGTTTTCCAATCAAAGTTGTTGATCAAAATTCAACCTCTAACATCTTCTTGTGTTTATCCCACGAGATCCTTAAAAACATGCATCCACATACCATGCATCATATCATGACAGGTTTCTCCCATACAAGTCTCCTTATCTTCCTACTATTTATTTCAGTAAGATGGATATGGAACAAACGGTGAAGGATCTCCAAGCACAAAATGCCTAATTCCAACAAATGTTCCCGACTTTGGCTAATGGGCAAGAGGACCTGAAGACTTTTCTTCTTAAAGACAAGAAGAAAAAGAAGTCAGTGGGCATCCAGAATTTGGGAAGGAGGTTCAAAATACCAACAGAGCAAGCTCTAGGATTCGCAACTCTGTCAACTGAGTTGGACAATCAGACAAAATAAGGAGATCACAGTCTGGGGTCTAATGAAGAAGAGGCTGGCTACGCTGAAGAGCAGTATCCTCCTGCGGACGACAAATACAAACCGCTAAAGGATCGCCTCAATGCCATGGAAATCCAGAGAGTACCTGGACTGGAATTTGAAGAAATGGGATTGGTTTCTGGAGTGGTCATCCCACCAAAGTTCAAAATCCCCACCTTTACCATGTATGATGGGTTCTCTTGTCCTAGGATGCATCTGAGATCTTATGTCCGCAAGATTTAACCATACACAACTGATCAGAAGCTCTGGGTCCATTTCTTCTAAGAGAGCTTAGTTGGGATGCAAATTGAGTGGTTCTATTAATTGGAGAGTTCCCACATTCACACTTGGGAAGATCTAGCTTCTGCTTTCTACAAGCAGTACCAATACAACGTTGATCTTGCACCAACTCGTGTGCAATTGCAGAATATGACCATGCGTTCCAACGAGGGCTTCAAAGAATACGCCCAAAAGTGGAGAGACCTAGTTGGCAGGGTGCAGCCACCCTTAACTGACAGGGAGATGATTGACATATTTATGGGAACTTTGACGTGACCTTTCTTCAATCACCTAATCGGAAGCTCCTCGACCGGGTTCACCGAGCTAATACTAACTGGCGAAAGAGTCGAAGCTGGTATAAAAAGCGGAAAGATCCAAGGATCTATATCCTCTGATACTCAGAAAAAGCCATACAATGGGAAGAAAGAGTCCAATGATGTGTACGGCCAAAAGGGTCATAACAAGAGCAACCACGATCAACATGTGAGGGCAGTCCTGATCTCCGGTCCTGCATTGCAGTGACAACAACAAAGGGGAAATCAGTGAAGGCCAGACGAGCCCAAAAGACAACTTACCAACATCAACATGCCAATGTCTCAAGCACTGCAACACTTTTTGAAGATGAATTTTATTACGTTGATAGGACCTCATCAAAACCCCAAAACTTCTTCTCTTAACTACAATCCTGATGCAATATGTGCATATCATTCCGGCATTCCTGGGCATGATACTGACGGTTGTTGTGCGCTGAAATACAAGATTCAAAATATGATTAACGCCAAGGAAATCGAGTTCGATCCTCCAAAGACTCACAACATGATCACCGCTCCCATGGCAAATCATTGAGCGTTCCAGTTCATTTTGAATTTTCAATAATAATCCCTTTTGTTGTTCAAACACTTATCTATTAATGTCAAACTTTATTTCATTAATACATTGCATATGTTTGTCTTGAATTAATCCATTCATTTTCATTATATTTAAACTATGTTTTTTACTCCCTTTATGATATTCAACTCTTGTTTTAAAAGTTGCAATCCTTTAGAGGGAGGATGACAAAAACAATGCCATAATCTCGTACAATATGCTTTTGGACAGACCTTGCTGACGATGTACAAACGTTTCTTTCAATTCCTAAACACAGGAGTTATAAGGAGGATAATCCCTAGTCAACCCATTTGAGCCTAAGAAGTAGGAGTTTCCTTTTTTACATAAATTGAAGCCTTTAATCAAAAACTGGGGCAGGTTAGTCTCTCAGTTAATTCAAGTGCGCGTTCAGTCGTAAGCTTTCACTTCGTACCCAACAAATGATATCAAAAACATTCCTGTAGAATCAAAAGACGGAGATGGTTCCCTATCAAATAGGCAATCATTATCTCTCAAAAGAAAATCCCACTAAGTCAAAACCTACGAAGGAGACTTAAGAAAAAACGGGGGCTACTCGCTGACCGTAATCTCAAAATAAGAACAGTCAGACAAAAATCAGGGATAGTAAATAAAAAAAAGTGGACACTACAAATCCTCGACAACATGAAAAATGGTGCAAAGATGTATGCCTTCCAACAAACTTAACTTGTCTGAACCATCACCAAAACGTCATTCCAGATTCAATTGGAGTTCAAACGCATAATTGACTGAGCTTAGGAGTGGAGAACATCACGAAGAACGGGCAGGTACAAATACACTTTGAGCCATATCGTTTGTTTCTTAAACTGTGAACCAGACCATGATACAACCTTTCAAATTTCTAATTGAAGCATGGGTTAGTCCAAAAGCATACTGTTACAAAAGGTATCCTAACTCCTGTAAGGCTTTGCTCCAAATTCTGAATTGAATTCATATTCTTACAAAACTCTTTTACTTGCTAAAATGCATTTTCAAAACTTCAAGACAATCATAAACTTTGCATTATTTTAAATATCGTTGTTTGCATATGGCTAATTGTTTGACAACAAAGAAATTCACATGACGAATATCCAGTGAACAAAAACTCTTTCAGTGAACAAAATCATTTCAAATGGGATGACACTTCCAATGACAAATCTCATATAAGAAAGGGGGCATGACATATCACTGTACAACTCATCTGGGGGCAGTCAAGTCGAGATTCCAAGAAATCTCTCAAGAAACGCTGAATATACCAGGGGCAAATCTATATCTGAGTCATTTGGGGCAATGAACGTGAATTCCAACAAAGGATTACGTACGGTCAGGCAAACATTTCCTGGAAATACTACAAACACTTGCTACTTGGGTGTAGCGGTAGAAATGTTTAAGACTAAGCCATTGGATTGACTAGACTTGTACAGATCAAAATAAAAATCACCATTGCGCTTTATTGTTTCCAAAGGAATGGGAAAAGAGAGAATAACTCAAAAAGAGGGGGAAAGATTCTAGGTAAGGGGGTTGGTTATGCAAAGGGAAGGTATTATCACCCTAAACATCTACGGTACTCCGCAGGAACCTCTTTGTAAAATCTGTATATTTTGGCTATAAAAATGTTGTATAAAAATAGATGGTGGAGGTGAGAAAAGAAACATTTTTTATAATTTTTTGCACCCGCCGCAGTTGCGAACCTTTAGTGCATACGTACCACCTTTCCTGCAATAAGGGATCAGGGCACACGTAGTTCACCTTTGAAAATTTTTAAAACACAAGTGTGTTGGTTAATTTTATGAGATAAGATATCATCGTCATTGTTCGTGTGGAAAAACATATTTACTACCCACAATCATGAGAAAGGAGAATTTGCATCATCTAAAAGTGGAGGATATGGCTTAGATTTTAAAAAATCAACAATGCCTCACTCAACACCTAAGTGGAAAATATCTCTCTTTACTACATATTGTAGAAGTATAGTTGTTTGCATCACTACAAGGATTGACAAGAGTCCACTCTTTTGAGAAAAGTTTTTTAAGTAAAAAGCCAAAGTGGCAAATATGGTTTGAAATGAGATTGATTGACTTTTAATCTTCTCACAAAAAAATTTCAAGGTTTTATTAATGTTGATTGAAGTTTATTTGTGAAAGATGTTTTAAAAATGCATGGACTTAATTCCAAGTTTATTATGAAAGTAGTTCAATTTTAAAAATAAGAAGAGTTTTCAAAAGAAGGGAGAAGATTTTTTGAAATTTAAGAAGATTGGAGGAGAAGAAGAGGCTATCCTAAAGCATAAGGTAAAAGCTAGGGATAAGAACCATCTAACTAACAAGAAGCTAATACTAGACATTATGAGCCAAGATAGAATTCCCATTCTTTGGATTGAAACCAAGCAAGCAAAGATACTAGACCTCATGTGAGAATCAAACTTCAAGTGTATTAAGTCTTCATAAAAAATTGGGCAGAGTAACGGCTGTGTACGGGTGAATTCCATATTACAAACAAAGAATGTAATCACAATAACCTGCACACAAAACAAACAAACAACCCAATGTATTGAGGTAAACCTCAAGAACTCCAGACAAAATATCAATTATGGTCACAAGGTCTCCAACATAGGCCAAGGTTTATAATCCTAAGTCCAAGAAGTCCAATACTCCATAATGCCAAGGATAGTAACCAAATAGTCCAATTATCATTAAAGTTTTTTATGGTTCATGTTGATTATTAGGTGTCTTAGAAGAGAAAAGAAAAGGCTCAAGTGAGCAAAATAAACATAACATGAAATGTAATATTTAAAGTAAATGGTACATAAAGCATAAAAAATAAAAGGGCATAAAGTAAAAACAATTTAATAATTAGTGGTTAGTTGGATGACCATCTTGAAACTTGTATTTGGAACTCATTAGAGGATTGGTAGAACCAAAGCCTCCACACAACAAGTTACATTTTCTTTTTGTCAAGTATATCATCCATTTGGAATCCTCAAAAGTACTATTTAATGATCAACGATGTTTAAGTGATCCGCGTTGACCAAAAGTGTTGTAGATCCATTATATGATTGGTAGAACCAAAGCCTCCACACAATGAATCTCAAGGTTATTAGATCAAAGAGACCAGATTAACATACTTGGGCTTGCAAACATAGGTTTGGGCCACAAATGATCATTTATTCAAATTGGGACAAAATTTAGCGCTATGTTAAGCAATCGTAAGTGGACTTATGTAGAAGTCGCACCTATTTTGAGGCCGGTCAATAGAAATCTATGCACCATTTATTTTGAGACATGATATAGAGATCATACTCCAATAACACTTAGTGCAATGAGAAAGGAATGAGATGAAGAGGGGTGGGAGAGAATATACAAACCACGTTTGAATTAAATTTAAATCAAACTATTATTAAAATCATTCATCCATTTTTGTGGAGTTAGACTCAACACCAAGGATCCAATGATGTTAACAAAGTTCATGACCAAAAATTTAATCCAAGATCAGTAAAAAAATAATCACAAAATAATATTGCATTTAATATATACATAAAAAGGGTTTTTAAAATGTTTTAAAATAGAAATAAAAGAGAAAAATATCAACTATATTCAAATTAATCAAGAAAATAAAAGTAAGACCATAGAAAAATAAAAAAATGAACTAAAATGATTTTATAAAAAGTTTGGTAATTTTCCAAAAGCCAGAAACTATTTTTAAAATTAAAAGAAATGCGTAAAATAAACCAAAAATGATAAAAAAATAACAAAGTCAGAAATAAAAAATAAATGAGGTCACCAATATTTATTACAATATCATTGGATCATTCCATAATTTTTTTAGAATTTAAAAATGCATAAAAGTATTTTTAAACATTTAAAACAAATCAAATAAAGTGGAAATTTATAAAAAAAATATCAAAACACAAAATAAAATTGTGAAAAAATAAAAATCAGAAAAATCAAAATCAAAAATATTTTTCATAATTTTTTTGACTAAAAATGAATTTTCTATGATTTTTTGAAATTTAAAACAATTAAATATAAAAATCAGAAAAGAAAAATAAAGTAAAAAATATGTGGATCATTGGATAAGAGTCAAAACGCGTTAGTAATCAAATCCAAGGGATCTGGCGCGCTGTACATATCGTGGTCATTAGTGAATAAAGCACAGAATCAAATTTAAATCAGAAATTCAAAAAAAACAAATGGCGATGTTTCATTGGTTGAAGGATGACACGTTGGTCATCTTCAACCTCCAGCCAGTCCCAAAACCAGGTTGCTCAATTTGTAAAATTAGAGCACGAGACCTATGTCATTCACTTCGTCTCTTTAAGACGAAGACAACCACACCTTCGCGATAAATTTATATAAACTGTAACTCAAGCAATTTGGAAAGAAAGTTTTGAAAAGGGATTTGTAATTTCATGGTCAAAGCAACTTTCTAGATAAAAGTAAGTGTTACGACTAGAACCAGGGAAATGAGAGCATCACAATGATATCATAGTTTTGAAGAATTTATGAAGGAATCTACCTATTGAAGTTGAGTTGCAGAGCTCTGAAACTGGACTTATATGGAGCAATATAGGGCACGATTCTTGAATGTAATTATATGGTTAGCTTTAGGGAAGATCAAGGAAGGTAAATTGATGGAAAAATTGGATTGAAAACAAATTTCGAAGTTGTAGAATTCTGAGTTATGGAACAAGTTTGACAGGGTGATTTTTGCTATCCAAGCTTGAGGAAATGAATGGGGGATGACCCTCTATTTATGGGGAATCAAATGGAATGTCCAAGCGTGTGAAATGATGAAGTTTGGGAGGAAATCGTGTGAAGTTGCAATCAAGCAAAGTGTGACTTTAAATTTGATCAAAACTCATCCAAAACATGCGTTTTGTTGTGCTAATCACTTATGGAAGTTCAATAAACATGTTTAGAGGCAAAACACGCAAAAACAAAGTGTTTAGAAGCTAAACCAATGATTTCAAATTCTGACTTTTGAAGAAACTTAAGTTCCAAGTTACCAAGTTCAAATCAATGGCATTCTCAGCTCAAGGGGTCTTATGGCATGATTCTTGATGCTTTATAAATATGAGGTTACAAGCTTTGCAATAGAAAAAGAATGGAATCAAATGGATGCTTGAGCTGAAAGTTGCATTGAGTCAAAGTTGGGGGAAAAAGGTTGACTTTCCATACTTAGAAATATTTTAATTTTTTCTTCAAAAGTGACCTATAATGTTTTGCATCCAAACATGGCCTTCCACTTGTAATTTGATATTTACCAAAAAAATGGCATGAAATAGACCTCTTGAATGACATTTTGAAACTTGAACCATTCAAAATCTCCAAAAATTGAGAGAGTTATGAATTTTTGAAGTTGGCAAAAAAAATCATGAAATGACCTATAATCTTTTGTATCCTTAGGGCATCTTCCATCCATTTTCTCACTTTGCACATAAAAGAAGGCATAAAGTTCACATACTCAAAATCATTATGGAAAAATAATAGGCTCAAGGTGATAAAAATTGACCAAGTTATGATCATTTGAAGTCACACATGAGAAAATGGGGGATCATCTGGAAGACTTGTAATCTTTCTTCATTATCAAGTTTATTCCACATGAAAACTCCTTGAAACTTTTGAAGTGATTTGTTTATAACCCTTTAAAGAGAAGGAGGTTTTTGGAATCACTCAAAAATACCAAAAGGTGAGAAAGATATGCTTCTTTGAAGTTCAAAATCCTAGCTCCTAGATCAAGAAAATGCTTTGAGGAACCTTGACAATTTTGAACAAACTTCTTGTACCAAAACAAATGCTTTGTAAATAGAATTTGTTGAGGTTGAAAATGAGAACTAATAGCCACCAAAACCACTTCTATATCTTGATAATTGAGAGAAATATGTACTTGTGACCAATGGGAACAAAGCCTTGTCCAAGCATGACAACTTCTTCAGTCAACCCCTTGTACTTTTGAATCAAATTTGATAACCTTGAAATGCGGTGAACCAAAATAACCTTGCCATGCCATTTCTTCCAAAACAAATCCAATGGTGAGGTTTGAACTTCCCAAGCTTTATTGACTAGGGCATGGAAATAAACTCGTGAACCCATGAAGCAACTTGCTAAATCTCATTGCCTTTACCTACATTAGTAACAAACAAGACAAACCAACATTGCATTTTATTAATTAAAAGGAAAAATCAAGACAAAATATTCATGACCACAAAAGAAAACAAGTCAAGGTGCTTGGTGATTCCTCAAAGAGCAAAGCTAAAGGTAGGGAGGAGGACCAAAAGCCCTAATGTGATCTTGTTGTGATTGAATCAATATGATATGATGAAGGGATCTTAGGTGCAAAAATTTGGATACAACATCTGCCCTTATTTAAGTTTCTTCTATTCAGAGATACGAAGGTTAAAAATCTTTGTGTCAACGCGATAGAAGATACTTAAATATAAAACAAACCCTATTTTTGGCCCTAAGATGCCATGCAATGCTTATGAATATGAATGCACATGGACAACTACAAAGGGACGCAAAACACCACTGGGGATGTAACAAAATAAAGGGACAAGAGAGCAACCCGACCAGGAAAATAAATCACTGGTGGATCAAAAGACATGACTCATAGAGGATGGTAAAAAAGCTCAAAGGATACACCAACTCCTACTGAAGGTGAAACTACCAACGTTCACTGAAGGTAGAAAGAGGAGAGAAATAACAACACCTACGTTCACTGACGGTGATCTACCAACATTCACTGAAGGTAGACGGAAAAGAAATATCATAGCATCACTGTTCACTAATGATGAACTACCAACATTCAATGAGGGTGGAAAAAAGATAACAATCACCAACTTTCACTGAAGGTGACGTACTGACTTTCATTGAAGGTAGAGAGAAAATATATCATAGCACCTCCGTTCACTGACATGAACTACCAACGTTCACTGAGGGTAGAAAAAAGATAACAATCACCAACTTTCACTGAAGATAGAGAGAAAATATATCATAGCACCGCTGTTCACTGACGATGAACTACCAACGTTCACTGAGGGTAGCAAAAAGATTACAATCACCAACTTTCACTGAAGGTGACCTACCAACTTTCACTGAAGGTAGAGAGAAAATATATCATAGCACCTCCGTTCATTGACGATGAACTACCAACGTTCACTGAGGATAGAAAAAAGATAACAATCACCAACTTTTACTGAAGGTGACCTACCAACTTTCACTGAAGGTAGAGAGAAAATATATCATAGCACCGTCGTTCACTGACGATGAACTACCAATATTCATTGAGGGTAGCAAAAAGATAACAATCACCAACTTTCACTGAAGGTGACCTACCAACTTTCACTGAAGGTCGAGAGAAAATATATCATAGCACCGCTGTTCACTGACGATAAACTACCAACATTCACTGAGGGTAGCAAAAATATAACAATCACCAACTTTCACTGAAGGTGACCTACCAACTTTCACTGAAGGTAGAGAGAAAATATATCATAGCACCACCGTTCACTGACGATGAACTACCAACATTCACTGAGGGTAGCAAAAAGATAACAATCACCAACTTTCACTGAAGGTGACCTACCAACTTTCACTGAAGGTAGAGATAAAATATATCATAGCACCTCCGTTCACTGATGATGAACTACCAAAGTTCACTGAGGGTAGCAAAAAGATGATAATCACCAACTTTCACTGAAGGTGACCTACCAACTTTCACTGAAGGTAGAGAGAAAATATATCATAGCACCGTTGTTCAATGACGATGAACTACCAACGTTCATTGAGGGTAGCAAAAAGATAATAAGTTTCCCTAAAATTCTGGCATTTCACCTAGAACGGGTCTCAACTTCTTCTTTAACCAAGGCACTCTGCCAGGAAGTGGTAACATATAAGTTGTCTCAAATAAAGAGACTACCACTTACAAAGATTTCATAATGAAATGTCTCTGTGATATTGAAAGTATTGCCATCCATTGGAGTAATTTGGAAACAGACTGCAAACTATCCATTCATAGAGAAGATATCAAAAAGGTTACATCGACTTTTACAGGGAAGTACAGGTTGCTCAAATAAAGAGACCTGCTACTTGTTGTTATAGGAAGGATTGTAAAAAAATGATTTTCGGGGAGAGCAATATGACTTCCTGGGGAAATGCTAATATATTCCTGCTTGAGGAGATAAAGGTCTTCTCGTGCAAAATAAATGCATATTCTCAAACCAATGCTCGAAGCTTACAGAAATACAAAGTAATAATATTGCCGAGGATCAAAAATTCAAACCAGAAATAAACTGGAATGCGACAGTCGTCCGAACACTGAAGGCTAAAGCAAAAATCTTCCACGAGGGATAACTCAGTGAGGAAATTGAAAGAATATACGCTTTCTGCTTAAGGCCAACACTCTATTGGAGAGAGGACAACATAACTTTGCAAAACAGGGTAATATGTCAACAAAATATTAACGAATGTGAATGAGCAATGATTTGCCAATTTTAGCTATGCATGATGTATGTATGAATGTATGAGTGTTATCGTGCATATGCTGACAAAACAAACATATAACACTGGGAGTGACCAGGCAAAACCAACTCGGGCACAAACAACACGCGGCTAAATCACATCCAAGATGATCATTCCAAGAAAAAGTAAGAACCAACTGAGGAAACAAAATCCTATTTCGCGGCTTAACTTCACTGGGGAGAATCATAGTATAGTGACGAAACAATACAGATACAGGGATATAACATCCTTCTCTAGGCTTCACCAAGGAGTAACACTCAGACTTTAACGGGGAATCAAATATTTTTAAAAGTAATGCCTCTACCGGGGACTTGAAAAATCAATTTCAAGTAGAGCAGACGGACATCAAATCATCAAAATATTTACTAGGGGATTCGTGCCGACTTTATTGGGGAGGTTAACACCACATTCATAAAGGGAAAACCAATATAAGTTCTTCACTGGGGAAAACAGAGGCCCGTGTTCTTCAAGAGTCATTATTTTACCAGCTTCTCTGTAAAAAAAGAACTCCTATTAAACAAAAGAAACCTTTATTAGAGAAATCTTGGATTGAATCTTCAAATCATGCAAACTCAGAAAAGAGGAGAAATGAACCAAAACTTGACCGGGGATACTGGAGTCATAAACCCAATACAACGAAAACAACTTGAGAAAAACTTCCCCTGGAAACAAAACTTCTTAAAAGAAACTGGAGTTCGTCCATTCCTGGGATCACCACTTTTGTTGTTTCTCTTGCATCACAAATTTTAAAGTAAAAGCAAATTGTAAATTATTTTTGAAAATCAATTTTGTTATTTAATATTTTCGCTTTGAAAGTTATTATCAATAATAAAAGGAGTCTTTGCAAGCTAAATAAAATAAGAAATACAAAGAATTGGGTAAAATCTCAAATTTCATTAATAGAATGGAAGTCTGTGAATGGCGAGACTCCATGGATAATTATAAAGTTCGGAAAATGGTAATATATAATGGAAAAGATACATTGAGATACAATGACCACTATCCCCTCTAACAACTTTTGAAATCCTGAGCAGCAGCTTCTATTGAAGTGTGATGAGGATCCGGGAATATTGTTGCTCCAATGATCAAGTCTTGTCTAATGTAGCTACTTGCCAAGAAAGTCCTTAACTTTTGCCTAAGTTGCCCTTGCGGGTTTTCAACTTAGTGAGAAATTTATTCTGTTTATGTCTCTAATTTTTGCCTAGACCGCCCTTTCGGGTTTTCGGCCTACCGAAACGCTCTTTTTTGCATAAGCCACCCTTTCGGGTTTTCAACTTAGCGAGCTGTTCTTTTATTTCTTTAGGCGAAGTATTTCTTGACTGCATCAGCATTCGTGGGACGTGGGAACTCCTCACCATCCATAGTTTCAAGAATTAATGCACCGTAAGAGAAGATTTTCTTGACAACATATGGGCCTTCAAAATTGGGAGTCCACTTACCCCTAGAATCAGCGTTAAATGACATGATCTTCCTGAGCACAAGGTCGCCTTCTCTGAATTCACGAGGTTTGACCTTCTTATCAAAAGATTTCTTCATCCTTTTCTGATATAACTGTCCATAACACAAAGCTGTCATTGTCTTCTCTTCGATCAAATTCAATTGGTCAAACCGGTTCTGGACCCATTCAGCCTCTGACAACTTGGTTTCCATTATCATATGCAAAGAGGGAATCTCAACCTCGATAGGGAGCACAACTTCCATCCCATACACAAGGGAGAACGGGGTTGCTCCTGTTGAAGTGCGGATAGATGTTCGATATCCATGTGTTGTACCCAAAAATTTGCCCTCCCATATTCCTCAAGATTTGTCAAGAATGACCTTCAAATTGCTCAAAATGGCTCAAGGGTTGTACAGTCAAACCATCTCCTAAGCAGTAGACAGCTGAAATTAGGGTTTTGGTTCTTTCAGGGAATTTGGGGTTCTCAATGGTTCAACCAAGTCTCATAGGCCTATATACATTCTCAAGCACCTACACGCCAAGTTTCAAGACTCACAGTGCCAGTTTGCACAGTCAAAAGCTCCATTTGATCTACAGTCAACTACAAGGGCAAAATGGTCATTTTGCAGTCAAAAGTCAGAATTCTTGGTCAACATCTTGTTTTGAGTTCACAATCATCATTTGATCAAGTCTTGATCATGATCCCACAAGAATAGCTCAAAAATCATCAAGATGCAAAAGTTACTATTTTTGAACAGTAGAAAAGTCAACTGTACTTTGACAAGGGCATAACTCTTTCATGGTTTATCAGAAAAATCCCATCCAAAGCTCATTTTGAAGAGGATGCAATTTCCTACAATCCATCTTCACACCTCAAGATCAAGAAATGCTCTCACAAAAAGTTACAAATTTTTATATTATAGGTCAATTTCAAAAGTCAACAAAAGTACACTTTGAGTCAAAGGCCATAACTTGAGATTGGTAAATCAAAATGACATGGAACCAAAAGCATTGGTTAGAGGACTTCAAGGGATTTCCAAAATGTCCAAGAACATGGTCATATGATCAAAATTGAGCAAGTTGTGCATTGGAGAAGTTGGGAAATTTTCATGAATTTGCAAAAGTCAACTTTGCTCAAAACACCTTCTTTTTGCTAATGGGCCTCAAATCTCTTTTTGAAACTTCACCCATGACCTATGCACGACCCACCAAGTTAAATGGGATTTATTTTCTTAAATTTATTAATTAAATGGATTTTTAATACATATTAATTCATTTAATTAATTTAAATTATAAGAAAATAGAAGATTTGATTTTTAAATCAATTTGTGAACCAAATATGATCCAAATATGCTGACCAATTCGTGCACAATCAAAAAGATACAAAAAAAATCCAATTTTGGCAACTTGTTCAATCATGAAAAATCAAGAATATTTGATTTATCAATCAAGGATTCAATCTTCAATGCACATGGATATTGGCCCAGCTCTTGACCTATAATCATTGCCTTATATGCAAGCAAGCCAACCATAACCTAATAGACGACTGAAAGCTGCAGAAACGGCCATATCAAATTCAAGAATTTTCAAGAAAACTCAAAACCTGTTCTTGCATTCTAGGCCAATTCAAGGCGCCTTGTCCATCCAAACACATTGTAGGAGATACCAGGATTGATTTGCAATCAAATTCAGGCACCAAAGCTCAAGGAATCACGAAATACAGTTTCACGGTTTGCACTTATAATTCAAAATCATATCTCTTAATTCATATGTATTTGACATGTTTTTGTGATTGATTTGCATTGCTAGAGGCCATACGAAGCTAATGGAATGATTGAATTGAACTATAGTGCCCTGAATCGAGAGATGCCATGATTGAATTTCTAGGGTTTTCAAGCTTTCAAATAGGGCTTTCCAATCCAGGAAAAATTGGGACCAATAGGATACATGGTTGAATTCATGAGGCCAAGACGATTGGAACCCATACCTCACAAAATATTTATGTTTGTTGTGTGTCTATTCGCTATTTTTCGTGCAGGAAGGTAGTGGAGGTTAAAAACCCCCGCTATCTGATTCTCTTTGATGCAGAACCAAGGTTGAAGATGATGACGTGTGATTATCTGATTTGTGTGTTTGAAAAACGCGCGTGTTATTTTTTTTATTTACAGCATATTGATTTATTTTCACATACAATAATTGCCTCTTATTCCTATAACGATTGAAGCAGCGTGGTTGGGTGGTAAACGTGTTGGCCTGTAAGCATTGGGACCTGGGTTCGAATCCCAGGTCCCCCAAAATTCTTATTATTATTTTCTTGTATACATTCCAATGGATTTCCAGGTATGAAGACCACCATACACCTCAAATCTCAGTGCGCCAGATGTCTCCAAACTCAAATCCAATAGCCAGAATGGGTTCCTCACCATAGTCTCCAGTCAACACACATGCATGGGATGGCCACAGTCAAAGCAGGATTAAGCGTTGTTGGGCCACAAATTTCCAGATTCACCTCCTGATTTGGGCCAGAACCCCCCTGGGTTTATTTCTTCTTCTCTTTTTATTTAATTTGGTTTTTATTAATTCTTAATTAACTACTAACTAAAATAATTAACATTTTCTTAATAAATTCAGAAAACACAAAAATATATAATATTTTTACTTATTAAATTTAATTAGGTTATTTTGTAAATAAATATTAATATAATTTGTTTAGTTTTAATTAGGCATAATAATAATATTTTTGCAATAAATAAAAATTGATATAGAATTAGGTTTTAATGTATTTAATCATATTACTTTTATTTTCTTAAACATTCAAAAACCCAAAAAATATTTCTCTTTTAATTTAATTAATTAATTAGTCTAGGTTTAATTTAATTAAATGCAAAAAAATAACAAAAATCTCTTTCTTTCCTAAAAAGGGTCAAAACCCTAAAAAACTCTCCGATTCAATTTTTCTCGCACATATTTTTTTTATCCATATAATTGTATTTGCTCCGAGGATGTAATAGTTTTAACTTAGGACTTTTACCGCTTTTATTTATCTTTCCGCAATTTACTTTCCAAGGGTTTGTTTTTGGCGATGTAAATACCCGACGCCTTGTAATAGCTTAGTTTTATTTTCCGCAACTATTAACTGCTAGATGTATGCTAACTAGGCTATGCATGACAAGATCTCTCTTAAATTAAAATCAACCGTAGCTCACCATGCCATGTAAAGATAACATAACTGAAAATTGACACTCGCACATGCCACTCCTAGGGTACGCCTCACTTGGTTGCCTCGACGTGGTCATTGAGTATAGGAAGTTTTAGAGGTCGCCCTCCTGTCTAAAGATCAAAGTTGCCTCGAAACGGTTGCCTCGGATAAAACGATCTAAGACATCAGGGTTACCGCTAAGGCATCCTACCATTGCTTTAGTGACCACATATCCCTTAATTGAATTGACCCGAAAACTCCAACGACGGTGCTACCTACTTCTCAATAGTGGGATAGCACTGTCTAAAGGACATTTACACAGCTTAATTCCTTTTGAGTAGGTAGAGGTTCTCAGGTACTTGCTCTTTCAAAACAAATTTTTCGCACTTACACTTTTCAAACAAAGTTTTCAACAATACTTCATACACTCTTGAGGATAGAAACAAGAGTTAAATCGAAGTTTTCAAACAAAACTCTTTCCAAAACCCACAAACACAAGAAAAGCAAAACTTTTTGAAAACACAATGAGCAAGTACCTAAGAGCCCGTGGATAACCACGGATAGAAAGGGTGCTAATACCTTCCCTTTCTATAATCTACCTCCCGAGCCCGAGAAACATCTCGAAAAGGAATTTTTCTGTGCTTTTGTCCTTTCCTTGTTGGATAAAATAAAAGACGGTGACGACTCTTGCTTACCGCGACATTTTGCAAATGCAAACGCGAACCAGCATTCCAAAACAGTCAGTTCTATTTCCACCAATCACCAGAACTGGTGACTCTGCTGGGGATATAATAAGTGAGGTGTACCTTAGGATTAGATCACTTGTGTTTTCAATTGTATGCCTTGTATGCTTTAATTTTGTGGGCTTGTATCGGAGTTTTATAGATCCTAACTCGGATCTGGGGGTCCCCTTTTTAGGTAAGTAGCAATAAACTGTGAGGGATCTGTCCGGCGTAGACCGACACAGATGAAGCAGTAGCTACGTTGGTGTGACACCTTGGTCTGTACCGATATCCCTTGTGTTGGAACGAGGAGAATATGGGTCTTCTGAGGAGTCATTAAGCACCAACTGACCTTAGAACCTTAAATTGACCAACTTGGCCATAGAACAGTAGCAGTATGCTACACTCATTGAGACTAAACTCTCGCGATGGTTCCGGCCGCAAGAAAAGGTTGCCAAACTGGAATTATGACCGATTGAGGGTAGTCAGTGATATTGAGATCCTCTAGAACTCGGTTACTATTTTTAGGACAGGTCTGAACCAACTGAAACTGAAAGAGGGTAGTACCTAAACTTCATGCCAGCCTGAAATCTAAGGGCTCTTTTGTGTGACTTGTGTGCCTTTACCATGTTTGCCTTTTGTGAATACTTGTGGTGTGCCTTTACCATGACATCATAACATCATAACATTGCATACATCCGGCATAAGGACTAACCCATTTCAAAGACAAGAAGGTTTCATCTTTGCTTTGTTTTGCAGGACATCATGATGCCCATGCGTAGGAATACTATCCGGCTCAACTTTGTTCAACCACCTACTTTGCTTAAAGAATTTGTTGACAGGATTCCAAACACTACTTCCTTCATCAGGAGGCATGGTTCCCTTCTCGGTTTAGTCACCTCAAAGTGGGACCAACAAATGATGAGTGTCCTAGTCCAGTTTTATGATCCGCTATACCATTGCTTCACCTTTCAAGACTTCCAGCTGGTCCCTACCCTAGAAGAATTCTCTGAGTTGCTTGGTATCTCTGTTTTGGAGCAGACTCCATTTACTGGTTGGGAAAAGACTCTCAGGCCTGAAGAGATTGCTGCAGCCCTTCACTTAACCAAAGAGGAGGTAATGGCTATCTGGGAGACTAGAAGTGGAGTTAAGGGCTTTTTGGCTAAGTTTCTGGTTGGCAAAGCTAATTGTTTCTGGAATGACTTAGACTTCAAAGCGTACGAGGACATTCTGGCTCTCTTAATCTATGGTCTGGTATTATTTCCAAATCCTGACACCTTTGTTGATGTTAATTCCATTAGGATCTTCATCTCTCGGAACCCTGTACCCACTCTCTTGGGTGATATCCTTTATCAACTCTATGCTCGTATCGTCCGAAAGCGGGGAACTTTGATGTGCTGTGCTCCTTTATTGGCGAGGTGGTTTATTTCGCACCTCCCTAAGTCCGTACTGAAGAACAAAGAAGGAAGGGGTTGGGCTCATAGGATAATGTCTCTTACTGATAATGACATTATTTAGACTCTCAGAGGCTTAGATGAGGTGGCCGTCATTGATCGTTGTGGAGAGTATCCTAATGTTCCATTGATCGGAACCCGTGGAGGAATCTCTTATAACCCATGTTTAGCTCTCCGTCAATTTGGAAGAGCCAGAAGAGAAGGCCCTCATGAGATGTTGATACCTCATATCGTCTTTGATTTTCAGGTAGATAGCGACGAGCTGCATCGTAGATTCATCAGGGCTTGGGATAGAGTTCACAAATCTGACCCGCTTGAGTTGGGACCAAAGACTTCTCTACCAATGGAGTCATATTTCAGATGGGTCCGAATCCGTGCCCAGAAGTTAGGTATGCCATACGAAGCTGTCAGGCCTATTACTCTTGAAGTTGCTGATAAAGACGGGGTTCCTCCAACTATTCTCCATCCTCATACGCCCACTGATGTTGGCACACTAAAGAGGTCTTGGGCGCAACTGTAGGAAGAACAATATTCTTATCGGGAAAGGTTCAACGAACAAGAACAGAAGATCCAGAAGCTGACTAAGCAATTAGAGAACGAGCAAATCCTGAATGATTATATCCGCACTGAGAAGAAGAGGCCATGGGAACATTGATGGACCTATTGATGATTTCTTTTACAGTTTTTATTTACTTTTCAATATTTTCATCCTTGTAACGCCTAAGGGAAATTTGTTGAACAGTTTAAATTCTGAAGTTAAATCTAATAAAGTGTGTTTCCTTTCTTGTCCACAAATTTGAATCTCGATTGTCTTTGAAAACATAAATCATACGCATTTCATTTCATCATATGCATAACAGGTACCCCTTTTACAGGTCACTTATCTTCCTCGCTGTTTGTTTCACGCAATCATCAATGTCTACTGAACCTTCCACTGAGCAAGCTATCAAGGCCCTCCAGGCCCATAATGCCCAGTTCCAAGAGTTGGTTATGAGCCTAGCCAAGGGTCAACAGGATTTGAAGACCCTGATTCTGAAGTAGAGGAAGAAGAAGAAGAGGACCGTCCTGTTCAACACTGGACGCAGGTTTGGAAATGGACTGCAGAATGAGGTTGATCTGACCACCTCATCTGTGGGGAAAGACAGTCCACGAGAGAGAAAGGTTCCTAGCCCCGTAGTCTCCGACAACGAGACGGATTATGATGAAAAGCAGTATCCTCCTGTTGAGGATAGGTACAAACAGTTGGAGGACCGCTTGAGCGCTATGGAGATACAGAACGTGCCTGGGCTGGACTTCGGAGACCTAGGTTTATCCTCTGGGGCGGTGATTCCCCATAAGTTTAAGGCACCTGCCTTTGCCAAATATGACGGAGCCTCCTGCCCAAAGCTGCACCTCCGGTCGTATGTAAGGAAGATCCAGCCTTACACAGCTGATAAGAATTTGTGGATCCATTTCTTTCAGGACAGTCTCTCAGGGACTCAGCTTGAGTAGTTTTATCAGCTGGATGGAGCCAGTATCCGTAATTGGGAAGATTTGGCTACTGCGTTCTATAAGCAGTATCAATATAATTCCGACCTCGCTCCTACGCGTACCCAACTCCAGGGTATGTCAATAGGGACGGGTGAAGGATTTAAAGAGTATGCTCAAAAATGGAGAGACCTTGCCGGAAGGGTGCAACCACCTTTAACTGATCGTGAACTTGTTGATATGTTTTTGGGGACCCTGTCTGGTCCATTCTTTAACCATTTGATCGGAAACTCTTCAGCCGGGTTTACAGACCTTATCTTGACTGGTGAGAGGATTGAAGCTGGTATCAAGGCTGGGAAGATACAGAAGGGTGCCTCATCGAGCACTGAGAAGAAGTCGTTCAAGAAAGAATCTAGTGTTGTCTATGGTTCAAGGAGATAGAATAGATCTGAACACCGCCAAGCTGTCAACGTGGTGGTTATTTCAAAACCTGTTGGTGCTCCTCAGCATCACAACCAACAAAGGGGCGAGAGACCTCGAAGGCAATTCACTCGCCTCAATATGACCTTGTCTCAGATATTGCCGCAGTTACTGACAACCAATCTGGTGACTCTAAAAGAAGCTCCAAAGATTTCAAACACGACATCCCCAAAGTACAATCCTAACGCCCGTTGCGCTTATCACTCTGACAGCCCGGGGCATAATACGGATGATTGTTGGGCTTTGAAGAATAAGGTTCAGGACCTAATCGATGCAAAGGAGATTGAGTTCGAGGCACCCGAGAGGCCTAATGTTGTGACAGCTCCCATGCCCAAGCATGGAGTGAATGCTGTAGAGGAAGACTTGTTTGTAGCCTATGTGGATGACATTGTTACCCCGCTGATGACTGTCAAGAGGAACCTGTTGCTAGCTGGTTTATTTCCGGGATGTAGTGAAGGTTGCCATCTGTGTTCTATTTCTCCTACTGGTTGCCCATCTTTGAAGTCAGGTATCCAAAACCTGATGGATAATAAAGAAATTTTGTTTGAGAAGATTGTTGTTCCTGCCACCCCTACTGAAGAAGTTTCCATTATCACCATTTTCAACAATTCTCCCAAGGCTCCCTCGAGGAAGCCTGTCAGAATTACCCTGTTCAGAAGATTGCACCCATAATCATCACTGTTCCGGGGCCTATTCCCTACACCTCTGACAAAGCTGTCCCTTGGCACTATGGGGCAGATGTTTATGTTCTTGGAGTTAAGCAAGAGTTTGATACTAATACCGGCGTCAGCAACATTACTGGGCCTGCTAAAGTCACTCGCAGTGGTAGACTGTTCTCACCCGATATTGCGCCACCAACTGTCCAAAGACCTATTGTCATCACACCTGCAAGTGTGCCTAATACCATTCCTGATCAAATTC
The DNA here is from genome assembly GCA_948472305.1 of Vicia faba. Classification (NCBI taxonomy): domain Eukaryota; kingdom Viridiplantae; phylum Streptophyta; class Magnoliopsida; order Fabales; family Fabaceae; genus Vicia; species Vicia faba. The sequence continues at coordinate 1,594,036,789 of OX451737.1, read as the reverse complement.
TTAGTTCTACCCCTGTCGTCGAGTTATCTGACGCTCGGGGCAAAGGGATCGCCACTGATATGCCTGCCTAGACAGAGGCCCCAAAGACAATCAATGTTGAAGCTTCCAAACAGGAGATGGAAGAGATTATGAAGATTATTAAGAAGAGTGATTATAATGTAGTTGAGCAGATGGGGCAAACTCCCTACAAGATTTCTATGTTATCACTGTTGTTGTGTTCAGAGGCCCATGCCAAGGCTCTGATTACCTTCCTGAAGATGGCCCACGTGCCACAAGAGACATCCGCTGATCAGTTTACCGATTGTGTGGCCAATTTAACTGCTGATAATGGTTTGGGTTTCTCCGACGCTGATCTGACTGCTAAAGGGAAGATCCATAACGATGCTCTGCATGTCTCCATTGAATACATGGGCACTACTCTCGCACATGTGCTGGTTGACACTGGTTCCTCATTGAACGTCTTGCCCAAGAAAGCTCTAGACAGGTTGGATTGCGAAGGGCTGGAGCTAAAGCCAAGTAACATTGTTGTCCGGGCCTTTGATGGGTCTAAAAGGATGGTGCATGGTGAAGTCAATATTCCAATAAGAGTTGGTTCTCAGGTCTTCGATTCTACATTCTATGTGATGGACATTCGACCATCCTATTCTTGTTTGTTGGGTCGTCCATGGATCCATAAGGCTGGAGCTGTGACCTCCACACTCCATCAGAAGTTGAAGTACCCGGTCAGAGGGAAGATTGTGACAGTACAAGGGGAGGAAGAGTACATGGTCAGCCACCTCAACTCGTTCCGGTACATAGAAATGGATGGGGAGTTCATTGAGACCCCATTTCAACACTTTGAAGAGGTTCCTCAGACACTGGCATCAGCCGAGACTGTGGTTGAAGACTCTCCTTTGAAGATGGCTTCCTTAAAGGATGCCCGAGCCGTTATTGAGAAGGAAGCTCAAAGGGCTATTCGTAGTGCAAGGATTGGAAGACCTCCTGTGTTCATCAGAAACTCGGGAGTAAATGCCATCGAAGATGACGTAGAGGAATCTGAATTCGACAGCTGGATCTACCCTACGACCAACGGTGGACCAAACAACTGGACAGCAAAGACTTCATCCCTATTACTTTTGTTACTCAGTAATGAACTCTTTTGTTTTGAATTTGTAACAGACAATATTGTGAAACTTTATGGTCCGGTGTCTTAACCGGGGCACCGTGGCTTCATTTGTGAGGGCTTTTGTGTGCCATTTTCATATATCATTAATAAAAGCATTGGACGTTTCTTGCATTTCAAATCTTGCGCTCCTTGTCTTTCTTTATTATATATTGCAAAACAACTATTTACACACACTCACATATACAGGTCCCAGTCCACTCTGGATCTCACTGGTAACGACTATGCTACTGCCAGTTATGACTTCGAAAATCCAATCAAATTAGCCGAAGACGAAGGTGAAGATGATTGCGAAGTGCCTGGTGAGCTTGCAAGACTGCTACTTCAGGAAGAGAGGGCCATTCAGCCACATGAAGAGCTAGTGGAAACAGTGAATCTGGGTACTGAGACAGACAAAAAGGAAGTCAAGATCGGTACAAATCTGGAGCTTAGTGTGAAACAACGGTTGATTCAGATGCTGCATGACTACGTGGAAATCTTTGCCTGGTCTTACGAAGATATGCCCGGGTTGGATACCGACATTGTGGTTCATCACCTGCCTACCAAGGAAGAATGCCCTCCGGTAAAACAGAAGGTTCGCCGTATGCGCCCAGAGATGTCCGAGAAAATCAAGGCTGAGGTTATGAAACAATTTGACGCCGGTTTTCTTGCAGTGACTTCTTACCCTCAATGGGTTGCCAATGTGGTTCCAGTGCCGAAGAAAGATGGTAAGGTCAGAATGTGTGTTGATTACAGGGATTTGAATAGGGCGAGCCCTAAGGATGACTTCCCTCTGCCTCACATCGACGTTCTGGTTGACAACACTGCTCAGCATAAGGTATTCTCCTTCATGGACGGGTTCTCCGGTTATAATCAGATAAAGATGGCTCCTGAAGACATGGAGAAGACCACCTTTGTTACTCAGTGGGGTACCTTTTGCTACAAGGTCATGCCTTTTGGGTTGAAAAATGCTGGGGCAACGTATCAGCGCGCCATGGTTGCTCTGTTTCATGATATGATCCACCATGAGATTGAAGTATACATCGACGATATGATCGCAAGGTCCCAAACTGAGGAGGAACACCTTGACCATCTACAGAAGTTGTTTGACCGTTTGAAGTTGTACAAGCTGAGATTAAACCCGAACAAGTGCACCTTCGGGGTGAGATCTGGAAAACTACTAGGTTTCGTCATGAGCGACAAAGGTATTCAAGTGGACCCTGCCAAGGTGAAAGCTATACAAGAGATGCCAGCTCCCAAGACAGAGAAAGAAGTCAGAGGCTTTCTAGGACGGTTGAACTACATTGCCTGATTCATCTTGCACCTAACTGCTACTTGTGAACCAATCTTCAAGCTACTGAAGAAAGATCAAGTGGTACGTTGGAACGATGAATGTCAGATCGCTTTCGAAAGAATCAAAGAGTATCTCCAAGAGCCACCCATTCTTATGCCACCGGTTGAAGGGAGACCTCTAATCTTATACTTGACAGTACTGGACAATTCAATGGGGTGTGTGCTGGGTCAGCATGACGAGTCTGGCCGAAAAGAGCATGCTATTTATTACCTTAGCAAAAAGTTTACCGACTGTGAGACCCGATACTCACTGCTCGAGAAAACTTGCTGCACTTTGGTATGGGCTGCTCGCCGGCTAAGACAGTATATGTTAACTCACACTACTCTGTTGATTTCAAAAATGGATCCAATCAAGTATATCTTCGAAAAACCTGCCTTGTCTGGAAGAATAGCAAGATGGCAGATGATCTTGACTGAATATGACATCCAGTACACGACTCAAAAAGAAATCAAGGGAAGTGTGTTGGCAGACCATTTGGCACATCAGGCGGTGGATGATTACCAGTCTATGAACTTTGAATTTCCAGACGAGAATATCATGGTAGTAACTGATTATGAAATACCTGGACCGGATAAAGGACCTGAGGAAGGATCCCGATGGTCTATGCATTTTTATGGAGCCTCAAACGCTTTGGGTAATGGCATAGGCGCTGTGATCATATCTCCTAAAGGCTAACATACTCCACTTACCGCCCGACTGTGTTTCAACTGCACCAACAACATGGCGGAGTATGAAGCCTGCATTATGGGTCTCCGAGCTGCAATTGACCTAAGGATCAAGTTTCTGAGCGTCTTCGGAGATTCCGCTCTCGTGATCAGTCAGATCAAAGGCGAGTGGGATACGAAACACCCAAATCTTATTCCTTACAAGGAGTACGTGTTAACGTTGCTTCCCCATTTCGAGGAGATAACCTTTGAACATTTCCTAAGAGAGGAGAATCAGTTGGCGGACGCGCTAGCTACGATGTCTTCTATGTTCAAAGTCAAGTGGGACAACAAGGCTCCCCGGATCATTATTTGGAAAGTGGATGAACCTGCATATTGTTGTGATCTTGAGACCGAAGAGGTAACAAAAAAACCTTGGTATCATGAAGTAAAGAGGTACCTTGAAGCTCAAGAATACCCCGAGGGCGCATCTGTTAATGACAAGAAGTTTCTGAGAAGATTCGTGGCAAAGTTCTTCATCAGCAATGGCATTCTTTACAAACGTAACCATGATTCAACCTTACTGTGTTGTGTAGATAAGATTGAAGCAGAAAGGATCATGGCAGAGCTGCATGAAGGTACTTTCGGAACGCATTCCAGTGGACATACCATGGCAAAAAAAATCCTTCGGGCAGGATATTACTGGTCAACAATGGAAGCCGACTGTTACCAGCATTCTCGGACATGTCACAAGTGCCAGATCTATGTTGATAAGGTGCACATTCCTCCAGTTCCTTTGAACGTCTTAACAACACCTTGGCCTTTTGCAATGTGGGGTATTGATATGATCGACGAGATCAGACCTACGACATCCAACGGGCATCGCTTCATCCTGGTAGCGATTGATTACTTTACAAAGTGGGTTGAAGCAGCTTCCTTTGCCACCGTAACCAAGAACATCGTGGCACGGTTCATTCGGCATAACCTGATCTGTCGATACGGTGTACCAGAGAGGATCATTACGGATAATGGTACCAATCTTAACAACAAGATGATCACTGAGCTCTGCGAGAAATTCAAGATACAACATCATAATTCTTCTCCCTACCGGCCGAAGATGAATGGGGCTGTAGAAGCAGCTAATAAGAACATTAAGAAGATTGTGCAGAAGATACAGTGACCTACAAAGACTGGCACGAGATGTTACCATTTGCTCTTCATGGGTACCGTACCTCAGCACGGACATCAACAGGGGCAACACCCTACTCCTTGGTATATGGCATGGAGGCAGTCTTGCCCATTGAAGTTCAGATACCCTCTCTTCGGATCATGAAAGATGCAGGTTTAAGTGAAGACGACTGGATCCAGACCCGGCTTGATCAACTGAACCTAATCGACGAAAAGAGACTCACTACTATTTGTCATGGTCAGACGTACCAAAAACGGATGATCAAGGCATTTAATAAGAAAGTCAGACGACAAGAGTATCAAGTCGGGGACCTAGTAATCAAGCGCATCATTCTACCTCAAGGTGATCCCAGGGGCAAATGGACCCCTACGTACGAAGGGCCATTTGTGGTTAAAAACATCTTCTCAGGAGGAGCAATGATTCTAACCACCATGGATGGTGACGACCTTCCTCACCCCGTCAATGCAGACATAGTGAAAAGATACTACGCGTAATCAAAGACCCGCTAAGTTGACTGGCCTAGGCAAAATTAAGGGCTTCCCGGCGAACCAAAAGGGTTCGGGCAAAAATAAGGGATGAAAAAAAAAAAAAATCTGTACACCCGGCAAGTCGAAAACCTGAAAAGGCGGCTTGGGAAAAAATGGGTATCCCGGTGGACTGAAAACCCGAAAGGGCGGTCCAGGCAAAAGTTAGGGATAAGCGTAACACTATGTCTCATTAGATCACCCTACATCCAGACTTCAGTATCGACTATCAAGCTCAGACGACACCAATCAATCAGATCCATCTCTAAACTAAGCAGCAAAGTGATGAGATGCTTGAAGACATAAAGGCGATAGCAGAGTTGGAACCCAATGGGATTATTCACATAGCTGTTTTGTTTTCTTTTTACAAAATTGTATAAATTCTGTTTGTTCGGCGGTGTTCTCTTACTAGGACGTCAGTCTCTTGTACAAAAACGCCTATTTTCAGGCAAACTTCAAAATCAATACAAGTTCATTTTTTCAGACAAATTGCAAATTGTTTTTCCTTTATCTGTTTTGTTTTGCAAAGAACGTCCAATGTTCATTTTTGATATATGCATTTGACATTAATTGCTGTTCGTAAATATTTACATGCGAAACAAAGGATTAATTACGGGTGACATCGGAAGTAGGGGCAATAAGAATTGTCTAAGCGGTCTAGTTGCTTTGTCCACCAAGGTACCAAGGTAAGTTCAGCTGAAGAATATGACCAAGATACCTTCACTCCCCGTAGAGTAAGATAGTAATGGTAGCTCTCCCCACTGAGACCTGCAACCATGGACGAATCAGCAATACTCTCCCCCAAGCAGAGTTAGTCTACTGTTAGTCCCGAAAAAGCTCGGTATTCCCAGAAGGTCTTAATATTCCCCAGCGGAGTATAAAGATATTCTCCAACAAGCGTAAAGAGAATCCCCGACAGTCTTAATATTCCTCGACAGAGTATAAGAATGTTCCCCGGTGGAATACAAGATACCCCCAGTGGAGCCATTTCCCAGCGCAGTTTAAAAAAGCTTCCCCGCCAAAGTTGAATCATCTTCCCCAGTAGATTCTGGAAGCTTGTCCCCTGCAGAATACAAATGTATCTCCCCAGCCATATTCAGAAGGTTACCCCCCACAAGAGTCTAACTGGGTTATCCTTGGCAAGTTACAACTGAAAGATCATCCCCAGCAAAGTTCTTTCTATCCCCAACGGAGTTCACCATCAAAATCCCCAACAAAGCTTATCAACGGAATCCCCAGCGAAATTTATCATTAAAATCTCAGCGAAGTACCTCTGCCACACAGAGTAATTCCCCACAGAGTAATCTCTTCACCAGGTTTATTCCCCAACAAAGTTATCTTCTCCTACAAGTTTATTCTCACAACCATCTTCGTTCGTCATCCCCAGCGGAAAAGAAGAACTCAACACTATTCTCCAGCAGCTCCGGGATTTATTTTCCCTAGCTAAAAACATCACATCTTCATACATCATGACATGCATACGCATCATACAACACAAATCTCATTTATTTTGAGAACATCATGACATCATGCATTTCATACATCATGACATTGCATACGGCTAACGTTTTGCCCCTTTTCAGGAAAAGGTCAATCCAAAGATGGCTACCATCAACCTTTCTTAAGTTCCAGATGAATACCTGTAACAAGCCAGGAAAATTCTATGGACGACTGATTGTAGATCAATACCTGTAACAAGCCAGGAAAGTTATCTACATGAAGAGATTGAAGATCAATACATGTAACAAGCCAGGAAGACCGTCTTTCTTTCTCAGGTCAGAGATCAATACTTGTAACCAGCCAGGACAACTATCTCATCGGCTAACCTTTTCAAGTCCCAGTTGAATACCTGTAGCAAGCCAGGAAAACTATCTGTGGACGACTAATTGTAGATTAAATACCTGTAACAAGCCAGGAAAATTATCTACATGAAGAGATTGAAGATCAATACCTGTAACAAGCCAGGAAAACTATTTTTCTTTCTCAGGTCAGAGATTAATACCTGAAACCAGCCAGGACCAATATCTCATCGACCAACCTTTTTCAGGTCCTAGTTTAATACCTGTAGCAAGCCAGGAAAACATCTGCGGACGACTGATTGTAGGTTAATACCTGTAACAAGCCAGGAAATTATCTACATGAAGAGATTGAAGATCAATACCTGTAACAAGCCAGGAAAACTATTTTTCTTTCTCAGGTCAGAGATCAATACCTGTAACCAGCCAGGACAACTATCTCATCGACCAATCTTTCCAAGTCCCAGTTTAATACCTGTAACAAGCCAGGAAAATTCTGTGGACGACTGATTGTAGGTTAATACCTGTAACAAGCCAGGAAAACCATCTACACAAAGAGATTGAAGATGAACACCTGTAAAAAGCCAGGAAGATCTTCATTTCTCAGGTCAGAGATTAATACCCGAAACCATCCAGGACCGTATCTCCTTGACCAACCTTGTAAGCTCCAGATTAATACCTGTAACAAGCCGGGAAAATTCTGTGGATGACTAATTGTAGGTTAATACCTGAAACCAGACAGGACAATTATCTACTTGACCATCATGAAGCAACCCTACACCGGTTCCTTCTCTCATTCAGATGCAGTTCCACACGGACTCATCATCAGGCAACCCTACACTGGTTCCTTCTCTTTCAGATGCAGTTTCACACGGACTCATCATCAGGCAACCCTACACAGGTTCCTTCTTTCAACTTACAAAGTTACAATTCAACAAACAATTTCCAGATGGCATCTATAAGCCCATCCTTCTACCAACAATCTCCAAATGGCATCTGTAATCCCATTCCCGACATCACATTGCTGATACTACACCATGCGAGTGCAAATTTCTGGGCACTTCAGTGTTAAATCATCTTCCACCTTCGGATCATGAAAGGCACACAAGCCAATCTACATCCTCAGGTTTAAGAAGATTGAACAGGGGCAACTGTTGTACCCCAAAATTTTCCCTCCCATATTCCTCAAGATTTGTCAAGAATGACCTTCAAATTGCTCAAAATGGCTCAAGGGTTGTACAGTCAAACCATCTCCTAAGCAGTAAACAGCTGAAATTAGGGTTTTGGTTCTTTCAGGGAATTTGGGGTTCTTAATGGTTTAACCAAGTCTCATAGGCCTATATACATTCTCAAGCACCTACACGCCAAGTTTCAAGACTCACAGTGCCAATTTGCACAGTCAAAAGCTCCATTTGATCTACAGTCAACTGCAAGGGCAAAATGGTCATTTTGCAGTCAAAAGTCAGAATTCTTGGTCAACATCTTGTTTTGAGTTCACAATCATCATTTGATCAAGTCTTGATCATGATCCCACAAGAATAGCTCAAAAATCATCAAGATGCAAAAGTTACTATTTTTGGACAGTAGAAAAGTCAATTGTACTTTGACAATGGCATAACTCTTTCATGGTTTATCAGAAAAATCCCATCCAAATCTCATTTTTAAGAGGATGCAATTTCCTACAATCCATATTCACACCTCAAGATCAAGAAATGCTCTCACAAAAAGCTACAAATTTTTACATTATAGGTCAATTTCAAAAGTCAACAAAAGTACACTTTGAGTCAAAGGCCATAAATTGAGATTGGTAAATCCAAATGACATGGGACCAAAAGCATTGGTTAGAGGACTTCAAGGGCTTTCCAAAATGTCCAAGAACATGGTCATAAGATCAAAATTGAGCAAGTTGTGCATTGGAGAAGTTGGGAAATTTTCATGAATTTGCAAAAGTCAACTTTGCTCAAAACACCTTCTTTTTGCTAATGGGCCTCAAATCTCTTTTTGAAACTTCACCCATGACCTATGCACGACCCACCAAGTTAAATGGGATTTATTTTATTAAATTTATTAATTAAATGGATTTTTAATACATATTAATTCATTTAATTAATTTAAATTATAAGAAAATAGAAGATTTGATTTTTAAATCAATTTGTGAACCAAATATGATCTAAATAAGCTGACCAATTCGTGCACAATCAAAAAGATACAAAAAAAATCCAATTTTGGCAACTTGTTCAATCATGAAAAATCAAGAATATTTGATTTATCAATCAAGGATTCAATCTTCAATGCACATGGATATTGGCCCAGCTCTTGACCTAAAATCATTTCCTTATATGCAAGCAAGCCAACCATAACCTAATAGACGACTGAAAGCTGCAGAAACGGCCATATCAAATTCAAGAATTTTCAAGAAAACTCAAAACCTGTTCTTGCATTCTAGGCCAATTCAAGGCGCCCTGTCCATCCAAACACATTGCAGGAGATACCAGGATTGATTTGCAATCAAATTCAGGCACCAAAGCTCAAGGAATCACGAAATACAGTTTCATGGTTTGCACTTATAATTCAAAATCGTATCTCTTAATTTATATGCATTTGACATGTTTTTGTGATTGATTTGCATTGCTAGAGGCCATACGAAGCTAATGGAATGATTGAATTGAACTATAGTGCCCTGAATCGAGAGATGCCATGATTGAATTTCTAGGGTTTTCAAGCTTTCAAATAGGGCTTTCCAATCCAGGAAAAATTGGGACCAATAGGATACATGGTTAAATTCGTGAGGCCAAGACGATTGGAACCCATACCTCGCGAAATATTTATGTTTGCTGTGTGTCTATTTGCTATTTTTCGTGCAGGAAGGTAGTGGAGGTTAAAAACCCCCGCTATCTGATTCTCTTTGATGCAGAACCAAGGTTGAAGATGATGACCTGTGATTATCTGATTTGTGTGTTTGAAAAACGCGCGCGTTATTTTTTTTATTTACAGCATATTGATTTATTTTCACATATAATAATTGCCTCTTATTCCTATAACGATTGAAGCAGTGTGGTTGGGTGGTAAACGTGTTGGCCTGTGAGCATTGGGACCTGGGTTCGAATCTCAGGTCCCCCAAAATTCTTATTATTATTTTCTTGCATACATTCCAATGGATTTCCAGGTACGAAGACCACCATACACCTCAAATCTCAGTGCGCCAGATGTCTCCAAACTCAAATCCAATAGCCAGAATGGGGTCCTCACCATAGTCTCCAGTCAACGCACATGCATGGGATGGCCACAGTTAAAGCAGGCTTGAGCGTTGTTGGGCCACAAATTTCCAGATTCACCTCCTGATTTGGGCCAGAACCCCCTGGGTTTATTTCTTCTTCTCTTTTTTATTTAATTTGGTTTTTATTAATTCTTAATTAACTACTAACTAAAATAATTAACATTTTTTTAATAAATTCAGAAAACACAAAAATATATAATATTTTTACTTATTAAATTTAATTAGTTTATTTTGTAAATAAATATTAAGATAATTTGTTTAGTTTTAATTAGGCATAATAATAATATTTTTGCAATAAATAAAAATTGATGTAGAATTAGGTTTTAATGTATTTAATCATATTACTTTTATTTTCTTAAACATTCAAAAACCCAAAAAATATTTCTCTTTTTATTTAATTAATTAATTAGTCTAGGTTTAATTTAATTAAATGCAAAAAAATAACAAAAATCTCTTTCTTTCCTAAAAAGGGTCAAAACCCTAAAAAACTCTCCGATTCAATTTTTCTCGCGCATATTATTATTTATCCATATAATCGTATTTGCTCCGAGGATGTAATAGTTTTAACTTAGGACTTTTACCGCTTTTATTTATCCTTCCGCAATTTACTTTCCAAGGATTTATTTTTGGCGATGTAAATACCCGACGCCTTGTAATAGCTTAGTTTTATTTTCCGCAACTATTAACTGCTAGATGTATGCTAACTAGGCTATGCATGACAAGATCTCTCTTAAATTAAAATCAACCGTAGCTCACCATGCCATGTAAAGATAACATGACTGAAAATTGACACTCGCACATGCCACTCCTAGGGTACGCCTCACTTGGTTGCCTCGACGTGGTCATTGAGTATAGGAAGTTTTAGAGGTCGCCCTCCTGTCTAAAGATCAAAGTTGCCTCGAAACAGTTGCCTCGAATAAAACGATCTAAGACATTAGGGTTACCGCTAAGGCATCCTACCATTGCTTTAGTGACCACATGTCCCTTAATCAAATTGACCCGAAAACTCCAACGACGGTGCTACCTACTTCTCAATAGTGGGATAGCACTGTCTAAAGGACATTTACACAGCTTAATTCCTTTTGAGTAGGTAGAGGTTCTCAGGTACTTGCTCTTTCAAAACAAATTTTTTGCACTTACACTTTTCAAACAAAGTTTTCAACAATACTTCATACACTCTTGAGGACAAAAACAAGAGTTAAATCGAAGTTTTCAAACAAAACTCTTTCCAAAACCCACAAACACAAGAAAAGCAAAACTTTTTGAAAACGCAATGAGCAAGTACCTAAGAGCCCGTGGATAACCACAGATAGAAAGGGTGCTAATACCTTCCCTTTCTATAATCTACCTCCCGAGCCCGAGAAACATCTCGAAAAGGAATTTTTCTGTGCTTTTGTCCTTTCCTTGTTGGATAAAATAAAAGACGGTGGCGACTCTTGCTTACCGTGACATTTTGCAAATGCAAACGCGAACCAGCATTCCAAAACAGTCAGTTCTATTTCCACCGATCACCAGACCGTGCAAAGCAAAAGGGAGCATTTCATGCCAATCCTTATAAGTAACAACCATTTTCTGGATAATCTTCTTGATATTCTTATTAGCAGCTTCAACAACCCCATTCATCTTTGGCTTGTACGGAGATGAGTTGTGATGGATAATCTTAAATTCTTCACATAGTTCTGTAATCATTTTGTTGTTCAGATTCGAGCCATTGTCAGTGATAATTCTGTTCGGCACACCATACTGACATATAAGATTATTCTTAATGAAGCGCACAACCACCTGCTTAGTAACATTAGCATATGAAGCAGCCTCCACCCACTTGGTGAAGTAATCAATTACTACAAAGATAAAATGGTCTCCTTTTGAAGCTTTGGGTTCTATCATTCCAATCATGTCAATACCCCACATAGAGAAAGGCCACGAGGAAGAAATAACATTGAGAAGTGTTAGAGGCACATGAACCTTGTCCGCATAAATCTGACATTTATGACACTTCTTTGCAAATTTGTAACAATAAGATTTCATTGTCAGCTAATAGTAACCTGTCCTTAGCATCCTTTTAGTCATCGAATATCCATTGGCATGAGTGCCAAATGAACCTTCATGAACCTCATGCACCAACATGTCCGCTTCGTGTCTATCCACGCATCTGAGCAAGATCATGTCTGTTATACCCCAAAATTTACCCTCTTTTCATACACGCATATTATTGGTTTTATGGTTATGGAATAAAGGTATATTTATCAAGCTTCGTCAGGTTACAAGTGACGTTTATTTCACCAATGGATGTTCTCAGAGTATTTTTCGTGCTGAAGATCGGTTCGCTGCTTTGCAACTATTCGGGGTTCAAAGATTCACAAGTCCAACCCGGCGCGTCATACTCAGGTGTTCTTTCTCCAAGATATCTCTGATAACATATTCTTAAATTCAGGTTCGGCTCAAGAGTCAATTCTTTAAAGAAGGTCTCCGAATGTGTGAGTTTTCTCGAAGAAATGTGGTGAAAAAGTGTGCTGAAAGTGCAATTTTTACGCACAAAAAAATTCATAACTTGAAGATTGTGGCTTATTTTGAACCCGTTCTAGTGGCCAAAATTCTATCTTGACGTCATCTACGTATTCATCTCTCACAACTGGAAGCCAATTTCGATCAGAAGGTCTTCAAAAATGCGGATTTATCAAGTATTTTCATACAGAAAATTTGTGACAGAAGTTTATTTGCGTCATGTTCAGAAAATCATAACTTGGTCGATTTTCATCGTATCGAGCTGGTTCCAGCGCCAAAATTTCACAAATTGAGTTGGCTAAGTTTTCACAGGAGGTATTGAGTTCAAACGGTATCCAAAAGGCCTTCATTTTTTGCTCAAAGTGCGTGTGATGCGCCGAAAATCCTGAATGCTGAATATTATTTCATCTAGGCCGAAACTTCAAAAATTCATAACTCGGTCAATTTTTATCAGATCGGGCCCATATTTTTACACAAGGTAACTGACTCAGATCTACAACTTCGTTACCAAAGTCGAGGTCGGGTTATGCTCCGATCAATACCAATTTTTTATTGAAGAACGTGTCAGAATTGACACTGGAGCCCAAAATAAGTTTGTCTGAGCCAAAACTTCAAAAATTCATAACTAATTCACGATTTATTCGATTGAGCCCATTTTAGGACAAGAATTAGTTCTCGATGTCAGCTACATTTTGTTTTCACATTTCAAATTCAAAAATTACACTTAAGCCCCTGCGATTTAGCCTGGAACGTGACAGACTCAAGTGAACATTGGAGGCCCAATTATACATTCAAAGCCCATATCTTTGCTCTAATTTCCATTATATAATCTTATTCTTTTCACACAAAGGAGGGATAAAAAAAACCTTTGCCACAACCCTGTCAGAATACCAAATTCTTTCAAGAACCCTAAAACCTTTACATCCTTGTCACAAACCCACATCTCACTACTTCTCCAGTAAGGGTAAGGCTGGTTTGATCTCCATGATCATAAGGGCATAGAAGCATTTATCTCACTACTTCTCCAGTAAGGGTAAGGCTGGTTTGATCTCCGTGATCAAAAGAGCATAGAAGCATTCATACAGCCCATATCGGTTTTAACATTAAAAAATGTTTATATATTTATTTTCTTTGTATTTCATGATATAGTAACTTATTTAATGTGTTCATGATATTCAACATTGCAGATTTAGACAGGATTCCATGCAGGATTATTACAAAACGTTGATGGCCAAAACAGAAGCTGATGGCTAAAACAGAAGAACCACTAATGCATGGCGAGGAAGACATCCTGAGAAGGTTAAGGGTGTGGGTTCAACAACCACCTCTATTGGTTTTGGTTTTCTTCCTATATTTATCTTTTTACTTATTTTTATTCTTTCTGTTTAAATTATTTTTCTTCATAAAACTTAACATTTTTCACAAACCTTTGATTTTTCCTCCTAAACTCGAATAATTAATTTTAGGTTTTAAAATAATTTTTGGTTCAACAACCACCCATGACATTTGCATTATCTTTATTTTCTAACCCTATTTTTCATTGATGTTTCTTCCCCTATCTATTTTTTGGCAAACTTAATTCTTTCTTATTAATCATTACACATAAATCTTTTTTTTCAAAACTAACTTTTTTTTTATTAAAATTAGTTAGGTTTTAGGTTTTAGGTTTTTTTCTTATTAACCTTTTTTTTTTCAAAATTAGATTTTTTTTAATAAAAACCAATTAGGATTTAAATATTTTAATTAACTTTTTTCAAAATTAACATTTTTTTATTAAACAATTAGGTTTTAAGTTTTCTTTGTAATTAACTCTTTAATTAAACTTTTTTTTAACAAATTAGGATTAGGTTTTTGTTTTATTTAGTAACTGAACTTTTGGTTTTTTTTCATTTATTAATAAATTAAGTTAATTAACTTTTTTTATTAAAATTAGTTAGAATTAGGTTTTTTTAATTAACTTAAAATTATTTTCTAAAAAAAACACCAAAAATATTAACTTAGAATTTTCGGTTTTAATTTTTCCTTAATTTCTTTTTATTTATTCTTTTACATTTTTATTTCTAGGAAAATTGTATAGGCCGCATTATCAATGTAATAGCGTAGATTTATCTTTTCTCGCATTTTTTTCTAATTATGTAATTGCTCTGAGGTTGTAATAGTCTTTTAAACTAGGGTTTTATTTACTGTTTAATTTCCCCCCAAGTTTTGGTTATGTAATCCCCATTCCCCGAAGCCTTGTAATAATTAGATTTACTTTTCCACTTTTAATTTCCGCAATCTTTAACTGTCTAGATGTATGACTAATAGGATTGTATGGCAAGAATGTTTGGAAAATTAAAACGGTAGATCAACTAATGTGCAAAGATTAAATAACTGAAACAAATCATATGCACATATTCACTCCTAGGGTACTCCTCACTTGGTTTCCTCGAAAAACAATGGTTATGTCCCTCGAACGTATGGATATATTAGCAAAAGACCCTAAATCTAAAAGTCATCATAAAGATCATAGTCCCTTAATATTCCTCGAGTTGCATACGAGAAATGATCTTGTCCCTCGATGTTGCCTACGAATATATGATGACAGTCCCTTCGAAATGCTAAGGTATCCTTACATGTTGCCTTCAATGACTATTATGTCCCTTTCGATAGTCCCTCAAACTCCAACGACGGTACTACCTACTCCTTAATAGTGAGATAGCGCTGTCTAAAGGAAATAGAACAAAAACAATCTTTGTTAGAGTAGGTAGATGCTAGTAGGTACTTGCTCAAAACAACAATTTTTTTCACACAAACACTTTTCAAATAAAGTTTTCAAAAACAACTTCGTAACACTCTTGAGGACAGAAACAAGGGTTAAAATGAAGTAAAACAAAACTTTTCAAAACAAAGCACACACAAGCAGTTTTCAAAATGAGCAAGTACCTAAGAGCCCGTGGAAAACCATGGATAGAAAGGGTGCTAACACCTTCCCTTTCTATAATCTACCCCCCGTACTCAGAAACATCTCGAAAAAGGTTTTTTTTGTTCTTTTTCCTTTGTTGGATAAAATAAAAGTCGGTGGCGACTCTTGCTTACCGCGACATTTTGCGAACAAAAAACACAAACCAGTATTAACAGTCGATTCTACCACCATATCACAGAACTAGCGACTTTGATGGGGAAAGTTATAAGTGGGGTATACCTTAGGATCTAGGTCATCATAATTTCTTCTCTTGATTGCTTTGTTTGCTTTACTTTTAAGGGTTTTGTTTGGGGTTACTATAGATCCTACACCCGGATCTGGGGAATACCTTTTAGGTAAGTAGCAATAGACTGTGAGGGAACTTTATGGTGTAGACCGATACGGTTGAAGCAGTAGCTATGTTGATGTGGCACTTTGGTTAGTACTGGTATCCCTTGTGGAGAAACGAGGAGAATACGGGGCCGCTGCATGGTGTCGTTAAGCATCAACTGACCTTAGAACCTTTAATTTCCCAACTTGGCCATTAGAAAGTAGCGAGATAGCCGACCTCAGTGTAGAGCTGAGAACTGGTTGATACTCGATGCTACACTCATTGGGATCATACTCTCAGAATAATTTTGGCCGCAAGAAAAGATTGTGTGAGTTGAAACCATGACCGATGGAGGATGGTCAGTAATATTGAGATCATCTAGAACCCGGTTACTTTTCTAAGACAGGTTGAACCAACTAAAACTTCAAGAGGGTACTACCTTAAAACCCATGCGAGCCTAAACCTAAGGTTGTTTGTGTGACTTGTGTGCTTTCAACTTGAACTGCTTACACAATTTTATTATCTAACAACATGAGTTCCTTGCAGGTTTTGTTTACAGTCCTTATCCAATAACTTAGATTTCTTGTCAGGTTTACTTGCTTACATCACCTTGCACTTTTGCTTAAACGCATAGCATACACATCATAACATCATGCCTTAACATTTCCTTAACCATTTCAAGGATCTCAAAGGTTTGTGATGCAGGTTATGGTAAATCAGACGTCTAGTAAGAGGCAAGGGGATTTATTTTCCTCTAGCCAATGTCGTCTAGAGATCAAAACACGATAACTTGAGTCAGTGGCTATGACCCACTCGATATGGTGAGCTTGACTCTTGAGGAAGGACCCTCAACGACACGAAGTTTCTTCAATCAAGCTGCAATCAAATTCTAACAGTTTCTTGTTTACTCCGCGAGATCCTTGAAAACATTGCATACATATATCATACATATCATTGCATAACAGGTCTTCCATTACATGTCTCTCATGTTCTCGCTGTTTATTTCAGCAATGGCTCTCAAACAAGACAACAAAGATCTTCAAACTCAAGAAGCTCAGTTCAGGGAAATATTCCTAAACCTATCCAAGGGGCAGGAAGAGTTGAAAACACTCCTCGTTGGGAACTTGGTCAAGAAAAGCCCTAAAGACAATAAGGACGAACGGCTGGAACAACTGAAAGATGAGGTAGGTGCAATGAGAACCCAGATGCTGGGGCAGATGGCTCTTATCCAAAGCCTAGCCCGAAGGCAAGAAGAGCTGAAAGCCATCATCAACCAACTTCATCAAGACAGATACAACAATATGAAGCAAACAGTCGAAATTGTGGATCAAGGCATTAATCAGCCCACAGTGAGAGAAGAGGTTGGTTTGGTCATGAACATAACTTTCTAGATTGCTACTACACCACAAGCCCAACCACAACCTCACCAACGACAACGGGGCAATCAGCATAAGAAGAATACATCCGAAAGACGCTTCACCGAAATCAACATGTCACTGGCTCAAGTATTGCAACGCATGTTGAAGGTCAAATTGGTTATATTAAGGTACCCTCCTAAGAATCCCAACATATCCTCCCTAAGGCACAATCCAAATGCAAGATGTCCGTACCACTCCAACAGTCCTGGACATGACACCAACAACTGTTGGGTGTTGAGAAATAAAATTTAAGACCTGATTGATGAAGGAGCGCTAGAATTTGCACAAGACGATCAGGCTGAGTTCTTATGCCATCCCTCCAAGGCATACCATCTGAAGTGATAAGTTCTCACAAGAAGACTTTTCGTTCATTAGAATTTTCAATGTTTAATTTTCTTTTGATTTGTTTGAACATTTATTCATATCAAACCTCGTTATTTCATCAATGCATTGCACATGTTTGTCTTGAATCAATTCATTCGTATTCACTATTTCAAAAATGCATTCTTATTTCATTTTATGATATTCAACTCTCGATTAAAAACTCTAAGCCTTAGAGGGAGGATGACGAAAATGATACCACAATCTCTACAATATGCTTTTGAACAGACCCCGCTGATGATGTACAGGCGTTGTTTCAAATCCTAAACAATGGAGTTATAAGGAAGATAATCCCTAGTCAACCCCTTCGAGCCAAAGAAGTAGGAGTTTTTATTTTCACACATATTAAAACCCTTAATCATAACCTGGGGCAGGGTAGTTTTCTTAGTTAATTCAGAGGCGCATTCAGTCACAATCTGCCGCTTCGTACATAATGAATGGCATCAAAGACGTCCTTCCAAAACAAAAGACGGTGATGGTTCCCTATAATCGTCAAGATAGGCAGTCATTATCTCTCGAAATAAAAGCCCATTAAGTCAAAACCCATGAAGGAGACTTAAGAGAAAAAAACTGGGGCATCCCGCTGACTGTAATCACAAAAAGAAAAAGTTCAGACAAAAGACAGGGATAATAAAATCAAAAAGAAAGAGGTCCTACAAACCCTTAACAAAAATTGACTGCCTATTCAAAATGAACTTTCACTATCCGAACCATCACCGGAAGATCAAGGACAATACTCCAGTACTCAATTGGGATTCTAAACGCGCAATTAGCTGAGCATATGACTGAAGGACATCACGAAGAACGAGTGGGTACAAATAAATTTTGAGCCTTTATCCTTTGTTTCTTAAACCATGAACCAGGCCACGTTATAACCCTTAAAAGTCCTAGCTGAAGCATGAGTTAGTTTGAGAGCATACTATTACAAAGGTATCCTGACTCCTGAAGGTTTGTTACGAATCCCGAGTTGATATCACATCTTTGCAAAATTCTATTTTACTAAAAAAAACTGCATTTTCAAAACCTCAAGACAGACATAAGCTTTGCATTCTTAAAATAACATTGTTTGTGTTGTACCCCAAAATTTTCCCTCGCGCTTTTCCACAAGAAATCTCAGCTTCAGACATTTCCTGACTTTTCAAACTGGCTCAAGAATCGGACAAATGGACTTTTCTTGACAGTCAAGCAAAATTAGGGTTTTTACTGATTTTCAGAGCCTTGGATTGTTTCATACAGTTGGCTTAGGGTTTTGATGGATTTTGGCTCAATTTTGATCAGGCGAGCGTTATTCGACATTTAATCAGGAATTAAAGTTTTATGGGCATATTCTCAGAAGAATTTAAATTCCACAGCACTTTGCGGTTTATTCTAAGATTCGGATTAAAATTCGCGTTATCTTGGTTTAATCAGTAAAAGAGACAGTGGTTTGAATTCAGTACGTTTTGATTGGGCCAGTCAGATACAGTATGCAGTATTGGGTTCACAGTGTTTATGGCAAATCAGTGAAGAAGGAATGCGTTTGATCAGTCCATTTGGGTTAACTGCTGCTTTGCTTTGGATTTTGGATAAGACAGGATTAATTGATCAATATTGATTTTATTTAAGTTATTTATTATTCTAAAAAAAATTGAATGATTGAAATTTATTTTTCAATTGTTTTAATTCAAAGAATTTTAAATAAATAAATAAACAATAAAGAAAATTAGAATTAATTGGATAATTTAGATTTTATTGATATTTGAATTATTTGTACAAATTGTTGTTTATAATTTAAATTATGAACAATAATATACATTAATTTTAAATATTACATAAAATAAAAGCTATCCTATTTTCTAATATTCTTCATTAATCACTCCGCTCCGGTGCTCCACTTTTTATCTGCAAAAAGAGAAGAAAAAAGTCAGAAAGCAGTTGAAATAAAAAAGACAGTTAAAGTTGCTCATCATTAGGGGCCACTGACTGGGATCAGTTGACCCTCTCTGCAAATCGCGGGATTTCTCCCGGTTCACAAAGAGGGAAGAATTCCATTTTTTATTCATGAATGTCAAATGCATAATTTCTAAAAATTCAAGCTGCATAGAATCTCAAATCCAAATTTCAAACTAAATAGTTCAAATCCAATTCCACTTTCCATCAAAAGCAAAAGGCAATTTATTGTCAAAACAGAAAATCTATCCCAAGCTGTCAAAGAAGGATTTGGAAAGGATATCAAAATACAAAGTCAAATCCCAAGATATCAAGGAAAAGAAAAAAAGTGCCACAAAGCTGTCAAAAAAGATAAAGATGCAGAGATATGTTATGCAAGTAACTTGAATCTTTCATCATTTCCCACCAGTAGGGCCCCTTCAGAGAAAGTACAACATAAATCATATAATAATTCTCAAAGCTGTACTATGGAAGAAAAGAGAGATAATAGAAGCATAGGCAGGTTTAGGCTTAGGAGAAGACAGAAAAAAAAAGATATAACACAAGGAAACACAACACAATTCAGCAGGCAGGATAGAGAAAAGAGAAAAATATACAAAAACTCAGGGCCTGCATCATCTTTGAAGGCACACAACCTCAAGCTTCAAACTGATAACCTGAACAACCATCAAACACCACCTAAAACCTTGTGAAGTCCAACAACGTAACACATCTCAAAAACCATAACCAGAATCACCAAAAACCATAACCTGAAAATGCCTTAACCTGCCTACTGTCAAGAAAAGAGACAGAACTTCAAACCCATCCAAGCTGAGTTCAAAAGCATGACAACCAAATAACCACATGAACCTACAACAATCAACCCATAAACAAAATAAACAAACACATACACTGAATTACCAAACTGATAAAACCAACACCCTGTCATAACCTCACAAAAACCTGAACCTGTGGAACATACAAACATATAAACTTCATACCAGCACCATGCCTATCAAACTCAAAGCCATAGCATCTCCAGCCTAAGCCCTCAAAAAAAACACACTGAAGCATAACCTACAACAATCAACCAAAAACAGCATCCAGCACTACAGCCTCAGAATTTCTTCATCATTGGCCAAACCTCATAAACCAGTTCCTCAACCTGAGATTCACTGAAATCCTTCAAGCATATCCAAATATTCAATCCAACCCCCAAGTCCTTCAGAATCTTAGATTCATCATTAGGCAATAACAAACATTCTCAAAGGCATCCTAATCAAGACAGAGCAGAAGCAACTCAGGGACATAGGAGAAAGCAATATTTCCATAGGCAACACAAGAGAAGAAGAGAGAAAACGTCAAGGGCATACTCAGAAGCATGTTTAGGGCAACGTAGGCAACAACATAGGCAAACCATAGACAAGCAAAGCAACCATTCAACGAAAATTCAAGGCAACATATGGTAGAAAAAGAGAGGTAAAGAAGTGAACACATTTCAAGACAGGGTTCTCAGCACAAGACAGGGTTCCCTAGCTTTCGTTCTGAACAAAATCCCTAACCCTAAGCTCGTTCAAGTCTAACATGGGCTTGACCCGTTTCTGATTCACCTCTAAAAGCCCAACAAAAAATCATTTCATTTTCTAACCAAACATTTTCATTAATACTAACCAATTTTCTTTGTATTATACAAACTCTTTTTGTCACAAAATCATATAAATAATAAACACTTTTATATCATATACTTAAAATTAAAATGACCCTTTTTTTTAACTAAAGATATATTTTGTATACAGTTGCATAATTAAATTTCTAAATACACATTAAAATACATTTTTATCATATAGTTAAAATATCTTTTTCTTAAGTATATATTTGTATATAAGATAATAAAATATTTTTTCATACATGATTAAATTAAAAACATTTTATTTTGTACATACATTTTAAAACATTAATTTTGTACATATTATACATTTTATCATATAATTAAAATTGAAAACTTTTTAATTAACATACATACTTGTACATAATTACACAATTCATATACATATACACTTGTACACTTACACAAATACATTCACATTGCCCTATACACATTTTTATCTTATATTTGTATATTCGATATTTACATTTTGATCGCACATTCGATTTGGTTGTAACTTATTGGATACTATAAGTCTCATCCCCTTTGTACATTTATACCCCCACTCCCGGACACTATTTTGTAATAGCGTAGATTTTACATTTCTGCAATTTACAGTTTTCCAATTATGCCATGGTTAGACCTAGGGTTTGTATGTACATAAAATCAAACGCTAGATAACCTAATACAAAGACAAATACATGTAATCAATACACAATCACACTTGCACCCCCTAGGGTAATCCCACATGTTGCCTTCCAAAATGGGCCATGCTTACACGTCGAGTATCTTTGGCAAAACAAAATCAAATGATCATAAGTCTCAAAGTGTTGCCTAAACGGAATGATCATAGTCCCTTCAAAGCAAATTTCCAAAGACACTTGGCATCATTGCATTCATGGTCCATACGATGACCCGCGCCCGTCCCGAATAAACTTCCTAAATGCAAGATTGCCTACCAATTTCAATGGTGGAAAAAAATTGTTAAAAGGGGTTAAAACATAACAAAAACCTTTGAGTACAATAGGGTAGACAAAACTCTTAGTTACTTGAGATCAAACTTGCAAAAACACTTGCCTTCTTTTCAAAAACCACAATCCACAACACTTCCAAACAAACTCTCAAAAACATTTGAAAACGTCTTTTCGAAAAGATTCACACTTTTATAAAACACTCAAACACGAGTCAAATACATTAGTTGCCTAAGACAAGGCATCTTTTTCCAAAACATTTTCAAAAATCACCCACACACACACCATTTTCAAAGCAATCGAAAAACAAGGCAAGTGATCTAAAAAACCAAGTAACTAAGAGCCCATGGATAACCATGGATGAAAAGGGTGCTAATACCTTCCCTTTTCATAATCTACCCCCCGAACCCACGAAATATCTCAAAAGGTTTTTGCTGTGCTTTTTTTTAACCTTTCCTTTAGGATAAAATAAAAAGTCGGTGGCGACTCTTGCTCAACCGCACAAGTGCGAATACGAACGCAAAACACTAGTCAGTTCTCCCACCGTATCACAGTTTGCATATGACTATTTGTTCAACAGCAGAGAAATTCATGTGAAATCAAGCTTCTCAAATAAGCTTTTATTTTGATGAAGACAAACCATGGCTAACAAAAGAAGGCAAAGACTTTGATCAAGCATCTAAGCA